>JALIRH010000001.1:102144515-103344515 GCA_023055505.1 Callipepla californica brunnescens | reverse complement strand
GCCCAAATCTGCTATAAAGCAGGTTTTCCCCACTTTCTTCCCCACATTCCTTAGAAGAAGGAAAAGTGATCAGCATTAGTTCCCAATTGAACATAACTTCAATGATCTCTACCATAAAATCTGGTTGAGGAAATACTTCCACAGTGGGATCACAGTGCTCTTGTACTTTCTATCTCCAGATGAAATCCAGACAGAAGGCATGCACTGGATGTCTCAATGCTATTTTTCTCTCATGTGTACTTCAAATGAATATTTTGCAATATTTAACAAGATATCAGAAAGACTAGATGCCTAGAGATGCTTTTTCTAATGAAATTCCTCAGGGATTCATACTAGTCATGTTTCTAGCAAAAAAATATCTTCATACATCAATGCTCTGGAAGTAAACCGCAAATAAAATTTTAGATGAGATTTGTGAAGCACTGCTGATGAGACCAGGTCAGTCATGATCAGCAATATAAATTACTTGTTGATTTCAGGAAAGCATCAACAAATCAGCTTTTATAAAGGTAAACGCAATGTTTTAGAGCTACAAATAAGGAATTTAGTCTGTTATCTCTAGAGAAATAGGGCATTCTGTAAATCATCAAACCATTGCTGAGGTACAGTACTGATGAAGGCTAATGCAATTAATGAACACTGATGGGAAGCAGATGAAACAGAAGGTAATTTTTGTTTTAAGGGCATTATTAACACTAATATGAAAGGGATCCTCTAAGAACATTGCACAGGGATTCCTGCACAAACTGAAAGCTTCAGAAAGAAGAATGAGATGAAGAAAGGGCAAAGGACTCTACTCATAGGATTCAGCAAGGGACATTTTGGCTAGTACTGAGAAAATGTTATTTTTTACAGTGATGGTAGCCTGGTACAGTGACTGGTACAGACTGCCCAGAGAGGTGGTGGAATGCCTGTCCTTGGATTTATCCAAAGCTTACCTGGACGCAGCCCTGAGCAACCCCTTCCTCCTTGAGTGACCCTTGTAGTTCTTCCCATTGAAAACTCGCTAGCTCTCCACAACTCTTGCCCCAGGTCTATATAAATACAGTCAAATATAGATGTCAACTTGCAAGTGTTTAAATTTTGTTAAAGTGAATAGTACCCTAAAATGTTCCTGAATCCTGTAAAGACTTCAAAAGAGCTGTTATGTGGAAGCTGAAGCCAGTTAAACTAGAATTAAGGAGTATATTTTTAACAGGAAGAATGATTTACCTGTTGAAGTGAGTTCCCCATGCCTTATATCCTCTGCTCAAAACTAGACTGTTTTAAGAAAAGAAATTCATCAAACTATGAAACAATTAAACATTCTTGTTTGGTAACATAGATACTCATAGATTTGAGCTCAAAGGATACATTTCTTTGTGTTTAACTTTTAATTCATTAGCGTAAACACATGGTGGCAGAGTGTCTTTCTACTCTCAGTAATTTTCTAGGTGTCTTATACTCTGTAGCATGATAGCTTACATTCCTTTAAAAAATCTAATAAAATTATGAGTATTCTCATTACTTCAATGCTCATCTGATCTTATGTTGTAAAATCTAATGAATTCTTCTCTTTGCTCAATTCTGCTGATAATTTCCCCATTAATTAATGATAAATTGCATCTTGTATCAATACAAATGTTATGCCTTTCAGTGATACTAGAATGCCCCTTAATTTTGGTCTTTGAAAGTGGGGAAAGAGTCCTGCTTTCCCATCTCTGTTCCTTTTTTCCCTTCAGCATTTTTATTATTTATTTATTTATTTACTTACTTTTTGCATTGTGTATCTGCCAGCTTTTGGTCAAAACATAGAATTTAGGCTTGATAGACATCTTCAGTAATATTTGCGGTTGGTGTTGTGCAACCCCAGAGACAGACCTGATCTAATCTCTCTCCTGTCTTGTGCATAGACATCTGCAGCACTGATAGACATCTGCAGCGCTCAACTCTCACACAATGATATTTATCAGAGCTTATCTTGGAGCACTGTGTTTTTTGTCATATCCTCTGTTTTGTTTTGATAGACTTTGAAGTGCAGAGATGTGAGATGACATACTCAGAACTTTCTTGGGACAGGACACAGGACTAGAACCAGTGCTCCCTAGCACCTCAGCCCTGGGGTGCCCATCTCACTCTTCTGCTCCCTTCCCCCTATGAGTTACACCACAGATACTGCAGCATATTTTAGCCCATCTCCCTCCCACCTCCAACCTCCTCCTGTTTTTGTAAGATGAACTCAATTCCCCATTTCAGATCAGTAATGCATTCTAGGTAATATTGCTCTGCAGGCTGGGTATCATTACCATTGCAGTTGAGTCATTTTCTCTGGGACCAAAGGGTGAGGTGGACAAACCCTATCAGAATGCAGCTCCCAGCACAAATGTGGAGATTTGTGTAGATTACAAACATTTGGTAGCTCGTAATCATGGGAACTATTCAATTCTAAGTCCAGCTGTGTAGGGGTATGGGTTGTTAACAAGGGAAATAAAGATGAGAAAAATTTCATGTAAGAGTCAGTGTATGAGATTTGGACTTATACTAACCATGGCCTTCTTTCCAGGTCTGCTTTAGACTTGTGTAAATGTGAACCAGCCATTTAACCTTCCTATCCCTGTATTTTCACATTGAGAAAATGTGAGTAATATTTCCAAAGCTCTAAGGAGCTATTTGAAATCCTTGTAAGGTATCAGAGGTCAGTAATTGTGTTTGCTATTGTTTGGTTATATTTTTCCACAATGATACATTGAGAAGCACTGGGTAATACAAGGCAGTTAATTCTCATCAATATCTAGTTCACAGGTGTCTAGCTCCAAATAATGAAAGAAAGATTCAGATTTATTGAAGACAGTGGGGAAAAAATTGGAACATACCATTTTGTATTTGGTACACTTAGTTTAAAAGAAATGTCATTCTTTAATTTGTGTTTATGAAGTATGCCAGACATTTTTCGTTCATTTTAAACTGTAGGTTATGAAAGTATGATATTACTCTTTCTGCTGTTTTTGAGCCTTCATTTTCTGAATTTTAGCTATGATGAACTAGGAAGTATCAAAGCTATTTGCTAGAACCATTTTGTTTAGCTCCTATTACTAGTCACAGGTTTTGTCTATTATGGAAATGTCATTAAAGTCTGTAAGCTTAAAAAGCATCTGTACTTAAGAAGAAAAAGAAATACAGTGGAACAGCAAATACATCAATAAAACACAAAATGGAAATGTGAGAGATATATTACATACTCTTTGCAGTAATGTGCCATGGAGTTATGGCTTAATTTCCTGAGTATGAGTTGATGTTCAACATTTTGAAGATAACATAATTTTCAGTGATTTTTTTTAAAGTAAAATCTTATAAAAGTACCCAGAAGGCTTACCAAATATTGACCTGAAAACTAGATATCTCTAAAATTCATTTTGCATTGGAGTCAGAGAACCAGAACGGTACTGAGAGAAACAACTCCAAGTTCTGTGAACAAAATGTGGACAAAGTGTGTTTAGCTTCAGTGATTACTAGGACTCTGAACCTCTGCCATCCCATTAATCTTTAACTTGGGTGAACACATTGTTAATTTTTCCAAAATTAAAAATAAAATAAAATAAAATGCTTATAGAGTTATTTTTTTACCTACCTCAAGCAGTAAAATACAAAGATGGTGTGGAAGGATGTATAGTAGGATCCTTTGGGGTAGTTCAAGCCCTACATGGAGGAAGGACTGTCTAGTTTGGTTGGGAAACCGTGCACTTGAAGGTCACAATGAAAGTCCTATGGCAGACAGTGAGTGATGTTAGCATCCAAGAGTGCCTGACACCGCATATGGATAAGTGCAGCTACTGCAAGCTTTCTGCAGGTTTGGGTGGATGGTAAGTTTTTTTGAATCAAAGGTTTGTAGGTATTTTTAACTTCCACAAAATGTACAAGTGAATTTGTTTGTTACTTGTATGAACTAGAAATGAAAATTAAAGTATTCTTTAGGAGTCAGTCTGAATTTTTGAATTTTGGGAGGTGCTGTGTAGAGCCAGTACTCAGTGCTTCTTGGTTGTCCTTTCCAACTTGGGATATTCTGTCAGTGTAATTCTAGGAAAATATAACATTTCAGTTTATATATATTGGGTGTTAGGACACCATTATAGCTGTTCACCTCCTATGTTAAAAACTGGAGCCAAATATTCAAAGAAGAAAATATGGTTCAGAAACAGTATCATAGTCAATTTTTCTTGATTCATTCAAAATACCATGGGAAGTTCTTCATACATGGATGAATCCTCTTGTGTGCCTTCTTTCCCACTGGTCTCACAGTTTCCATCTACTAGCTTCAATATATATGAACTTTCTTATAATTAGTAATGGAAGAAATAATAATTATTCCACATTATGTTTTATATAAGTGGCTCTTTTGCCTTCTTTTATGTTGGTATAGCAAATGTTGTTCTACTAGGAGATACAATGTAATTGAACTTTTTTTTTTTCCTTTTATTTCCATCATTAAGAGAATTGATTTACTAATTAGTATATTGAATTTAGTCTGGTGAATTTACTACTATGATGATTAGTGTTCCTTCTTCTTTTTCTTAGGAAATATGTTTCTTGTTTAATTCTTCAGATGAAAAAGTATTATGATTGAAACCAATAAATACAAAAAGAAATATGTGGTACTGAAGAAACATTAAAAAACACAAACATATGGAAAAAAAGCAATGGAAGAATAATATGAAAATAACATAGAAGCCAATTTAGAAACATTTTTACATTAAGACTTTATAATCAACAGTGGATGCTAGTGAAAGCATTCATGGTCCCCATGGTCGAGGTGAGAGGTGAGACTTTGGAGACCAAGAGCTCTGAAGCAGCCTACACAGCTGAGGTTTCTTGCTGGACTGTGCTTCAAGGCTTATGATTGTCCTAATGATGTCTTCTCCATTGTGTCACTATAGATGTTTCTTCACTTTTCCACATGTAATCATTTTTGTTATGGTTAAGTAAAATGCCTTTGAGAAACTTTGAGAAAATTAGAAGCCGGAGCCTTGAGAATTTGCACAATGTTGTATTTTCCTACTGCATTTCATGCAGTTAGGTAGCACTGTGTGTGCCGTGCTTTCAAAGCAGAGACATGAAAAATGTAAAGCTCTGGTGGGTTATTCTTCGATGTGTGTGTGTTCACTTATTGTATGATAAACATGGAATTAATTTGTATCCTTATTTAAAGGTAACCTAATTCTAAAGTAAAATTGAAACACTGACAAGGAGGGTGTTTGGTCCTGGTCTATTTTTCAGAAGAAAAATACTTGCTGACTCCAGTAGGCAGTAGATATGCCTTTACAAATTTGTGACATTGAATTCTGACCTTGAATTATATGTCATACTTAACGTGGAACATTACCAAAGATTTTCAGTCATGCTGGTATTTTTCATGCCTGCTCAGTTCTTCTAGGAAATATTTTCAGGCATTACGCACAATTTCCCCATTAATTCAAAATCTATTTTGAAGGAATATTAAAGGAATTAGAAAGCATTTAGGATTTCCTCATGGATTCCAGAATACTAAAAGACAGTTCTTTTGCTCAGGAGACTTACAGTCTAAGTAAGAAGTTATAGAAGCAAGTTACGGTGATCTATGACATTTCTATGGTTTTGGGTTGTTATCCCATAAAAATCACATATATTATTGCTACTGAACACTAGCATTAGCCTAACTGCATTCTGGAAAGAAATGAGTCTCACTTTTCATCTGTAGAATGTGTAAAGTAACTGAATAATTCTTGATTATATTCTACTTCACTGGATAAAGTAGAAAAGCAACAACATATTCCACAAGTCATTGTAATTTCAAGTGATTTTCTCATTTTGTCTCAGGCACCAAAACACCAGAGGAGAGCTGGGGTCTTGAACGTGCTTAATAACTGCTATGGAAGTCAAAATTCCCCGAGGGCCTTGAAATGTTCTTGCCAGTCTTGATGACTACTCACCATCTGTTTTAGAAATAACTGACTGTGACTCTCAGGGTCTCAAGACAGTCTATCTTAATACAGCAATGCCCAGATGTGGTTTGTCTTCTTGCCTATGCTGATCACTTGTTTTTCCTGGTAGTCTAAAGCAGGAAATACAAGCTGGAAGCTTCATCATAAGTCATGGTTGCACCAGTATGAACTTCAAGATTGTCAAAATTCACAGGCTGAGTTTTAAAGGCACTTAATGTGTTGGGACTGTGAGAAATCCAAAATCCTCACAAAAATGGTATCAAAATAGATAACAAGAAACTAATACTGAAATTTCTTATGGGGAAAGGTGAACTTTTTTTTTTTTATCTCAGTCATCTTTCTGAATAGCAAATAATGAAATGGAGGACAGATTTGCACTCAAACTGGCTTCAAACGTATAGCTCTTTGATATTATTGTACCCAAGATACTGAGCATTTTTCTGTTTTCTGGGAAAACTTTCCATATGGAATTGTAAAGCAGCATCAGTTAGAATTCACTATTAAATTTTCATCCACTCTTGGGCACTAGCACAGAGCATGCAAAGCAGAGTCTGAAAAGCAGGAAATGTCTTGCTTCCAATGAAGTGGACAGGTGGTAACCTTACTCCCAATTCCCAGCGTGTGTGGATAATTATGGCGAAAGGCTCTAATTATCCAAGTCAGAATGAAGTGAATTTCCACAGGCCAACCTCTGAATGATGCAAAATAATGGTTGTCTGGTGATCTTTTTAGCTTTTGATACTGATAATTTGCTATGTATTTTTCTCACAGCACCATTCCTAGATGATTTCTGTAGCTGGTACCCATAGAAAAGAATTTTTAAATTGTATATATTAGAAGGTATTGGGGATGAGATTGTTTGATATCAATCTTCTTATCATTCTGTGATGATTCTAAGTATTCTTTTCAGAACATGAACGTGATCTGGAAGCTTGGGAATTATTGGATTAGAGTTCTGATTTTGGCAGAAAGAACTATTGCATGACATTATGTGAATGGCAAAAATCCATGATGTCCCCCTATTGTTGGCGGTTCAGTGGAGAAATGACAGAAAATGATGCTCACCTCAAGCAGATACTGATAAACTTTATTACTGTCTGCAGTCAGTCTGTGAACATATGCAGAAGGTTATCTGGACCATTTATTACCTGTCCAGTGTAAGGTGCTGAAAGCCTTGCTGTGGTAGATGATTACCACCTGAACAACTATTGCTTCGAATTTCCTCACCTGCCAGATGCTGATATGGTTGGCACACATGATTTTTTATAACTTCCCTTTTTCACATTTTTCTTTCATCATATACTTCTACAGCATTTTTCCTTTCTATTTTGTCATACAGATCTCACCTTCTCATCACTCCTTTTTTGAATTTTCTAACATTCCATTTTTTTCTCTGTTTTTTTTCCTCCTTTATCTCATTTTCATTCTCTTTTCCTACACAGCTCCCTTCCCTCCCCAGCATTTTGTTGGTTCCTTTCTTTCATGTTCCCTCTTCCTTCTTTCTGTCACTGCATTTTTCCTTCTCCTTCATTTCTACCCAGTATGTTAATAAAAGATTCGACCATTTAGATATTTTCCTTCACTGCACTTCAGGCTTCTGAATTACTGCAATAGTTCTACCAAAACTTAATTACCACATCAAAGAGAAGCTGTCCTCATTTAGGCAGGATTTCAGCTTTTTCATTTTTTAAGTGTGTTTGACCTAATTAGGAGCCCCATTTAAAACGATACTTCTACAGAAATAGGAGGAAATCGTACAAGTTGTTGCCGTGTTATTGAGCATATCTTACACTGATTTTGAGAAATATGAAAATGTCAGAAATTTTATTGAACCATCTTTTATAAAAATCTTACCAGTGAGTTGTAGGAGTTGGAATAATACTGATGGTTAGATATAATAACATCCTGTTTTTATGATAATAGCACATATTTTCTCTGTCAGGTAAATACCGTCATTTCAATGTAATAAGCAATAATCAAATGTCAAGACTTGTAATCACTATACTTTATGGCAGCAGGTATTATTTTATGATCTACTTGTAACAAAAGCACCTTTTACCGTCTCATATTATTATGGCTTCCTTGTTTCTGATGATGTAAATTCACTTTCCACTGAGTGTACATCAGACCTGCATAGAGTAAACTGTTGAGTTCTACGGATTTCTGCTCTGTAAGTAATAGTTATTAATTCTTTCTAAGCTTATGCTACAGCTGTTGTTATTTTAACTTGGGTTTCAAGCACTGCGACCAATACATAAGCATCACTTCAGGTCCCCACCAGCCCCATCTGTGAAGGTGAGTTTCCACTTAAATTTTATTAAATTAAGATTGGTAATTAATAGAAATATTGTAACGGTCTCCACTGTTAATCAGGGGAACCATTCCCTTAGAGAAATGGCATATTCAAAATTGTGTTGAAATTGTAATCAAGGCTGCAAGGCCTTCTAAAGCACAGAGGGATGCTCAGACTGAGAGTCATAGCTTGTTTAGCATAAAGAAAAATCTCTTCTGCTGGAAACGCTGGTGTGTGTTATGCAAGAGACCAGATGCATGGTGGGGACTTCCTGACCTTAAACTCTGCAGGCAGCCACTTCTGCTGGCTGAACTTCGCTGATGGGGATGGAGTTAAATGAGCAGGGAATTTATTACTAAATCCAGTTCCTTTAATCCTTCGAGATGGCTTGAAGGTATGTCTTCAAACTCCACAGCTTATCTTTAATATATAAATAAGAAAGGCTGCTGTGAGTGTGAAGTACCTACCTGCTTCCTGGTTCTGCAGCTGAGCTCCACAGGGCAGGAAGGATTTAGCCTGCATATTTGCAAGTCTCTGAGATTATGACTTACAAAGCTGACATTTTTTATAACTCTCTGCCAAGGGTTAATTTGCCTCTGCTGTGAGAAAAAAGTGAAAAGAAATTTTGTCTGTTTTTATGAACAGTTCTAGAGCTGGAGGACAGGGAACAACAGGTTGGAAGGGGGATTAAATTAAAACTAACTAAATGATGTTGTAACTCTGTGTGCACAAACTTTCAGAAGGCTACATCAGGGGAGGTTGTCTATCACTCTTTCTACATGTAAAGTAGCAATTTAATAACAAATGACCTAAGAAGGTCATATTCAGAAGAAAAGCAGTCTGTGCCATGTATGTATTCCTAGTTGATGTAGTTGCAAAGCAAATATGCAGTTCAAATGGAGGGAGACCATGAAGTTACAACACAGTCACAGTAGAATCCTCGCTTCTTCCAATGTGGCAGATTAATAAATCAGAAATGGAGTGGACCTCACTGAACATGTTTCTTGGCTCTAGTTCATTTTTTCACAAAGTCCTCAGGCTAAGTCCTCAGTTTACTGCCTCAAACTCAAGGGGAAGCAGACCTCTTACAGGAAACAGAGCACTTCGGCACCAAATAGCCTCCAGCCAAATAACTCTGGATTATATATGCTATTCTCAAGCAGAACAGTGACTTCTCGAATGGTAAAAACCTGACACAAATGTGTCTTCATTTGATGGGAGCCTGCAGGTATAACAGTAATTTAAGTGTACAACAGCAGGTTTCAAGATGACTCTCAAAAGTTTTGTGGAATTTACACTATAAATTTGGGTCTTTTCAGTCGTTCCAAGGTCTTTTTCCATGTGATGGCCAATCCAACACATTTTCTGGCTAAGGAATCCATTCTAGAAAAGCCTGTTTGTTGGTGGTCTTATTTTCTATCTGTGATCACTGAGGTAGCTTTGCAGCTTCCAGAATGAGAAGCAATAGGCCATTCTTGGCCCCCAAGCACAAGCAGGAAATATGTGAACAATGTTTGCTTACAAGTAGCAACTTTTTGAGCATCATACATGGCAACTATACAAAAAAAAAGAATGGGAAAAGAAAGGCAGAAAAATCCAGTCATGTCTTTAAAGCCATCCTCTCCTTTTCCATAACAGATGTATGAATATATATATATATAAAGTCTCTTTGCTGCCTACCAGCGTGACAGAGTTCCCAAGAAGTACAAAGCACAACTAAATACACAAGTAAATTCTTTCATTAAACACCATTAGAAAAATGCATTTTTGATGTTGTTCCATGCAGTAGCAGATTAGCTGTGGGAAGCAACTTATGCAAGAAATGATACCATAATATTATGTTAGTCATTAAATAGTAGTGCTACTATCTTGTTAATTTAAATGGGAAATTAGGATTGTGATAATACAATGGGACTTTGCTCGCAGCACACACACATTGGCACTTTCAGAAACTAAACCTCGAGCTGTTCCTAAGAAAATACCATTTGTGAAACTAATGGTCAGATACTGAGTATCCTCATTTTCACTTGGCTCACCATCAGCAGGAGGTACTCAACCACCATCAGTGAAATATTAAGTAGCTGTAAAAATGGGAACTTTTGCTCCAGAGATATGTTTGTGACATAAGTCTAGTCAAAGACGAGTCAAGTTATTCATGGGAGTTTCCAGGAATGAGCAATTTTTGACAATGTGATAATCCTTGTTGCAGATGTGTTCACTCTTTGGGTTTTAACAAGTGCTGATTGAGCACAGTGGTTTGTAACCTTCCCAGAAGACCTCACTTTGAAAATTACTATCTTAAAATATATCCAGTCTCACAAGGTATTAAACTTATTAGCCAGTATGAAGAAAAGTACCTTTTAGTGCAGTGTGGTTATACTCTGAGAACAGATGGCCGATATAACACCATAACAGAAATAGTTCATGGACATACAGTGCAGAATTTGTCATTGCTGCCATTTAAATCTTCAGTTTTTCGATGGTAAATATGAGAAAATGTGACAGCATTTACATAATTAATGCAACTGAATGCATTTTACAACAGCATTTCTTTTATTATTATTATTATTATTATTTGTAGTACAAATGGCATCCATGCACTAGAAATTTATTGTGCTAGATACTAGGCAAACATTAGAAAAATTTGGTTCCTGTCATTTATGTGTTTTTTAATTGTTTGCATAGGAGAGAAAATTGCTCAGAGAACAAGTGGAATCTGCACGTCTAAGAATATTCAAGACCAAACTGCACAAGGCCCTGTGCAGCCTTGAAGCCTTGAGGTCAGGAGATTTCTTCCAACGTAAGTATTATACGTGTTTACCTATATATATATATATGTATAATTGTATACTTCTGTTATGACCCAAAGGGCATGTCAAAAGATATTTACAGAGTATTACATTGTGCAAAAGGTTGTTTGATGTGTGGAAGAAAACAAAAAGTAGAGTCATGGTCAAAACTAATTTTTCTCTTTACTCAGTGATCCTTATCATATTCTTTGACTCTTCTCACAAGCTCAGTTCCAGTTGGACTGCACTAACTTTTACAGAATAAATTTCAAAAGGTGCAGACAATAGAGCAAGCCAGACAAAAAAATTTCTGTCAATCATTTCTCAGCTGGATGGAACTTTTTTCTTATTTGTGGCTTAAACATAACAATAAACTGTTTGTTTTTCAATGTTTAGGACTCTTTTTTTCCCCATCTTGTTGATCACAGCAATTTCCAGCAAAATAAAGTAAGGATAAAGAGAAATATCCCCCTGGCCTCAGGATTGGTGAGATCCTCTTGCCATGAAATTGTGCCATAACTCATATACTTTTAATATGTGTGTTTGTATGAGCTAGACGGACCTCTTTTTCCATCTCTGTCGCAAGATCAGAGGGACAAGATCACAGATACGTCAGGTGGTTAGGGTTGCTCTTGGATCTGAAAGTTACAACACTAGTATTAGTACATATTACTATTAGTTCTGGTTCCCTACATGGCAGATATTATGTGCTGAATTTGGCCAAGAAAGTAGAATGAGGGAAAAAGATTTAGGGACTGTCAGACTAGTTTTGTGTTAGTTACAGTAATCTTTTTTTTTTTTTTTTTAATTTAAACTTTTTAAAAAATGTTAAATTTTTTTAAATTTAACATTTAAAATGTTGAGCAAGAAACATCAATTGGGAGCTAAGTGTGAAAAAAGTCATAAAAAACATTCCACTAATTCTCAAACCAGTTCATTTTAGACTGCCAAAATGGTGTTTGGCCATTTTTCTTAGTGGCTTTGGGGAGTAGAAAACCAACTTTTAATGCCAAACATAATTTTAATTGACTCTGTTGTCTATTGAATATATCTCCACAAAGTCATTCTTTCTAGTAAATCTATCCTGTGCAGCAGATACACCTTTTCTCAGGTGGATCTATGTAGTCATTCAGTTGCAAAAAGAGATGAAGAAGCATATGCCATGAGTATCCCATAACTGATGGAAGACTCCAGAGCTCTTGCCCATTTCCCTACCTCCAGCAGATTAAAAAAAAAAAAAAAGGCAGTTTTTAATCTGACTCCTCCAAAAGATCTCTTTGGAACCCATGGGTCACACTATTGCCAGGTCAGTCAACTCATGCCTGTTAACACACCAGAGAAGAGCCCACATTCTCTCTCTGTTAGGTTGTTGATAAAGTTGCAAATAGGAGACTTTTAAAATGCTGTCCTTTGCTGTTTCTCAAAATTTTCCTCTTAATCACTTGCTTCATGCTGATAGTAATTATATTTAGTACTTTTATTCTACATGGAAAGGAAACTATGGTTCCCACAGCTCAACAACAGATGGGCAAAGTTTGACAAAATGCTGGCTGATGCATTAGACTGAATTCAAAGTTCTCTGTAAACACTACTTCTTTGCTATTTGTTACAGTCATGTATTTTTTAATGTTTTGATGCATTAGGGAAAAAGAAAATGATAAAGGTAATGAAAAACTCTTAAAAATGCACAAATGCCATTTTATTCTCCAGTAAGTTTCCCTATTGTATGTCCAAACAAAGCCAGAAGAGTTTACAGAAAATGCTCTTGCTGGTGCTTTGCTATCAAAATTAATGGGACTGTAATACCATTCAGCTGCTTGAAAATGGAATTTATCTTATCATACTCTTTGGGTGTAAAGAAATGTACTAGGCAGAATATTTCTTGCAAAAGGCTTCCACTATAATGAATGTGGTATTCATTACTTCTCTTAGACAAGTTTATTTTAGAAAAAGAAAATGAATACAAATGGGTTATTGAAAGTCATTTGTGAATTCACTCAATATTTTGAAGGGATAAGAAAATGTCACAGCCATTGCCAGATAAAATGGATATCTTTAATATTACAGCAAGATGGTTATATAACACAGGCTGGTCTCTTTCCTGTCCCTTATTGCAGTTTGCCAAGTGCTGAGGACCCACACTGTGGCTTTCTAATTCATCTTTGCCATGGAATAAGGCACCCTTTTTCAGAAGTGCACTAAAAAAGACACATCTCCATTTCAGGTTCTAGTTATTATAACACCATTTTCATTTTCACACACTTGCCTTTTATACAGGTAAGCAAGGAAGCAGGTGCTATTGCATATCTCAGTCACTGCTCTCATCCTCTGTGGACAGTGTCCCACTGGATATAGCAGCCACCCATTGACTGCTGAAGGAGGACTTGAAAGTCACATTTATTTCCTTTAAGGAAGGTGTATTAATCACAGACCCAGGCTACCCAGCCCTTCCTCATATAGGAAGTGCTCCAGGTCCTTTATTATCTTTGTGACCCTCTGCTAGACTCTTTCTCAGAGATCCCTGTCTTTTTTGAACTGGAGAGTCCAGATCTGGACACAGTAGTCTAAATATGGCCTTGTCAGGGCAGAGTAGAGGGGAAGGATCACCTCCAGAGGTGAATTTAAGGTGATCATACATAGGTGTCATACATATACACGCCTCTATAATACACCCACTAATGCACATGCAGACTTTCCGCGCAAATTTTCATGCCACTGAGGAGCTAGGGCTGACTCAGCCATCCTTGCTGATGAAGAGATATTTGGTGGATCCTGGAGAGAAAGATTGTACGTGGAAGCTGAATGCACTTATGTTTAGTTATTACTTTGACAAGTGAAATTAATTTTATTGAAGTGGAAAAGATTAAAAGTTCTCAATATTAGTCTCATCCTTTCCACTGAAAGTTTGATAGCACTGATTCCTGGGCAATCTTTCAGTCTGTTGCACAAATCAGTGATGAGCTGTAACTGCCTTAGATGGAGACCAAACTCAACCCTCGACCTTCCACATCCTACTGGCACACTCTAGGTATTCAGGATAGTCACAAAAGCAGTTTCTTGCTATTTTGTGAGTATAGATCAATCCAACTTTTCTCAAACAAAATTATGCAAGGAATTCTACGTATGAATGAACAGGTTAGAGATGATGAAAAATACTGCTTACTCACTAAAATTAATCTAATTTCCTAACTGTATACAAACCATAGAATGTGAAGTCCTGTGTTTAAGAAATTCCTAGAAACAGATGTCTCATTAAATATATGGCTTCCATAGCAGAATCTTTACATCAACAGAAACAAAACTAATCCTAATAACTTTTTTTTTTATTTTAATTTATAACTTTTTATTATTAATTCTTTCCTATAATGCCTCTGTCTAATTCTCTGTCCATCCACTGTCAGTCCCTAGACTGTACATACAGACTAGGGAATGAGATGCTGAAGAGCAGCCCTGCTGAAAGGGATTTGGGGGTCTTGGTCAACAGCAAGCTAAACATGAGCCAGCAGTATGCTCAGGCAACCAGGAAGGCTAAATGTATACTGGGTTGTATCAGACACAGCATTGCTAGACACTCAAGGGAAAGGATTGTCAAAAAAGTCATTCAAGCACATTAAACAATTTGTTCACATTGCTGGTAAAGATAGATATGAGGTGGTGTATGGGGACTGCTAAGTCATGGCCAGACCCACTGACTGAGCACCTGAAGGAAATATCTGGTCAGCCCTGGGAGCACAGGTGAAGGTGATTCACCTGTGTGACCGGAAGGGGTGGAGCCAGGCTCCACTCCTCTTAGACCTCATATAAGGGCTGACTGCCACTAAGGAAGGTTCTTTTGGAATGGCTGGTTTCTTCCTGGTGCTTGGACACAGTAGACAGACACAGAAGGCTTCCTCTGGCTATTGTATGCAGGGCTGCACAGGTTACCTGTGGTTTCAGACAGATCTATGTCATAGCATTGCTGATCTTGGAGTAGAACTGTTGGAGTAGAACTGTTTTGAAACAGTTTATTATTTTTGCTTATAAAGCTACTAGGTAGGTTTGTCTTAAATTAGCTGAATCACTTTCTAATATTGCTATTAATAATAACTGTTCTTTGGATACCCAAACAACTCTATTTGAGTTCTTTTGAATGATGGAACACTCTAAGTGATGTGTTTAAAATGTTACAGCAGAGAGAAGAGACAAAACAAGCTTCCTGTGGATGGTGTGCTATTATAGATAACTGAGCTCCACTGTGACTTACATAATGCTACTCCGTACCACTGGCCCTGGAGGTTGTTCTGTTCCTTCTTCCTCTCTATCCTCTCTATTGTCCTGTGAAAATGTCTTCTCAAGGTTTACTGAGATATCTTGAACATTTCCCTGTGTGCAAAATACAGCCCTTGCTGGCATCACCTGCCTTGCTGCATGCCTTCCACGTCATGTGTCATGGTGGCATCTGTGTAGCTGTTAAGCCCTATACATCCATTTTCCCTGGGAATTAGGGCTGCCTCTGTCCTAACACTGCTGAAATGATGGAATTCAAGAGGATCAATGACTCAGCAGGAGAGCTAGGGTTCCCATATGAAGACATTCTCCTGTTTGACCTGTTCTCTTGAATGTTAGAGAAAAGCACTACAGCAATTATATGTCCTTTCTACAAGATGGAGTATTTGATCTGTTTATACATTAATAAAATTAAAATCAGGACACAGACAAATCTTGGAGATAGGGCCAAAGAGATGGTCCTCTTAATTTTATCTGAGTAACAGGAACCATGAGGTTTCCAAGATGCAGTACAACTTGTAGTCTAGAATTCTCAATTATCTGTAACAGACAACCCAGCACAAGCAGGTTTTCAATTGATAAAGGATTCATTGGTTATGTGAATCAGTCTAGATTCAGCTCCCAGCACTATTAACCTTTGATTTGTAAGATTAACTCTGCTGCATTGCTTTCTTCCATGCAGGTAGCTAGGCTGCTTTCCAGCCACCTGATTACCACTCATTTTATTAATCTTGCAGACATAAATGCTTGCTTTTTTTTTTTTATTTTCCTCTACTCAATTTTCTTGTTTTCTTATCCATTTTCATTTTATGAAACTTTTTTTTGCATTTAGTCAGCTTCCTTTGTGGACTACACTCACTAGTGCTAATCTGGATATTCAGGAGCAGTCATTGCAATGCTAAATATAGCCAGCTTTCTGGATGTGGTGTAGGGGCTCAGCCCACTGAAGTTTTCCCTTATGTATCCTCAGTCTCCTGGATCTATTCATCCAGGTCAACTGCCAGAAGTTCCATTTTCAGACTCAGTTCTGTTTGGGGTATCATGCTGCAATAAGGCTTGTTTCTTCTCAGTGCATCTTCCTCTTGGAGAGCTGAAACTCGTGAGGGAATAGCTGAGACTGCTAGAGCCATAGGATCTTAGGAAGTACAGCTCCACATGATGTCATGACATGGAATACTGATAAAAACCAGAATACCTGCAATGAACAGGGACACCTACAGCTAGATCAGGTTGCTCAGAGGTCTGTCTAGCCTGACCTTGACCCCTCCAAAGACAGGGGATCCACCACATCTCTGGGCAACCTGTGTCAGAGCTTCACTACCCTTATAGTAAAAAATCTTTTCTTATAACCAGGTCAGCTGGATGTTAGAGGTATTGTTTTCCTCTTTGTGCCTTCATTTATGATTTCCAGTTCTGCAATCTACTGTTCAAATACAGCAGAAAAAGAAAAGCCAAGTCACATCTGGAGGTAGTGAAACAGCTTTTAGAGCAAAAGCAGAGACTATCATTTATCTCGTGCTCACTGAATATTTGACTCAACCTTACATTCCCTCAAGCAAAGAAGGGAAGCATGGTCTAGATGAAACCTCTGTAAAGTGTTTGGAAAAGTTATTCACAAGCCATTATCAACTGTTCCCTGCCAACCAAGAATAAGGCACTGACTGCTGTTTTCAGAAGGTGCGACCAGTAACTGATACTAATGAGTGTGATAATTTAGCAGAGACCCCACTTCTCACTTTGCAGATGATATCAAGCTTGGAGAGGCTGCAAATGAACTGGGTTTGGCTTCAGAGCAATCTGGACAAATGTGTGAAAACCATCTGACCTTTCCTTTCTCTGTCAGTTCAGTCCAAGAGAGACAGACACAAGTTGTGCATCTGACTGGGAACAAATGTGGGACGGGAGATGACTGATAAGGCAGTAGCTCTGCAGAAAGCAATCTGAGTGCCACAGCAGATGAGAAGAAAGCATGAATCAGCATTGTGCAAAAAAGGCAGACATCATACTGAGGCATATAAATAGGAGCCTTAAAAATAGGCTGGTTCAAATAGTCCCTCTGCTTCACTTGGCACATCAGAGAGCTCAGATGGCATAAAGTAGTTCCTGACTTTGTTATTCAAAGGTTTTATTTTATTTTTAATCTAGAGAAAAGTGAACTGAAAAAAAGAAAAATATCAGTTGAATTAACCTAAATCAAAAGAGTTCAAGGTACTCTTGGTGCATGTCCTTACAGTAAGGACAGTGAGCACTGGTAGGCAGCATTGGCCAGGATGTTGTAGAGTCTCCATTACTGGATGCTTTTAAAAATAGATTAGACAAACCGATGTTAGGAATCTAGCTTGTTGAAAGGTAGTATGACCTTTCAGCAGAGGGATGGAATTCAGGCTGTACACATGCATTCAAAAGCCTTCCCAGCTGTACATTTCTGTGATTTCAGCTGGATGAATAATATGATACTGAGAACTGAGGTCTGGAGTTTGTGTTGGAATCATCTAGTTCCAATCCTCTGCTATAGGCAGGGACACCTCCCTTTAGACCAGGTTGCTCAGAGCCCCATCCAGCCTGGCCTTGAGTGCCTCCAGGTAGGGGGCATTCACAACCTCACTGGGCAACCTGTTCCAGTGTCTCATCACCCTCACTGAAAAGCATTTCTTCCTAATATCTAGTATAAGTCTACCCTCTTCCAGTTTAAAGCCATTTCCCCTTGCCCTGTCACTACCTGCCCTTCTAAAAAGTCCCTCATCAGTTTCCCTGTAGGCCACCCTTCAGGTGCTGGCAGGCTGCTATAATGTCCCCCTGGAGCCTTCTTGCCTTCTTTTCTATAGGCTGCAGCACCTCAGCTCTCTCAGCCTGTTCCTGTAATGGAGGTGCTCAAGCCCTCTGGTCATCTTTGTGGCCCTCCTCTGCACTGGCTTCAACAGCTCCATGTCCTTCTAGGGAGCCCCAGAACTAGGTGCAGTACTCCAGATGCATACATGCTAATACCATGGTATTTTCTTCTGGGCTTTTAACCTAAATAACTTTAGAACTCATACTACAAGATTCAACAACAGGTTGGTATATTAAAATAGCAACTCTCAAAATGCCACTAAAATTTGACAGTATGTAGAAAACAGACTAACTCTTCCAAAACCTCAGTGTTTTCATATGCAGATTCACTTTTCTGCAAGACCAGACAGAAAATCACAACATCTTTTTATCCAGCCTGAGAAAAAGCAAAATGAATTTGACAACTGGCCCTAAACTCTTTCTCCTAAACAATTCAGAGAAAATGGAATCCATCTAAAACTGTTGATTATTTCTTCAAGTACAGGCAGAAAGCAATATCTTGAAAATCTGCCCCTTACAAGTATGATAAATAAATGTATAGACAGAGGGCTTTCTTTTACAAGGTCTTCAAACAGAGCTTTTCAAAGGATATAATACCTATTTTGTATTAGAGAATGACTTTATCTGTGCAGCTTGTGTCGTGTAGGAGACATAGATTCTCATAAAGGTGACATGAACTATGTGGGCAGAGTTTAGCTTTGAGTAGTTACGATGGATCTAAACTAGAGAATCTCTTTCATACAGTCCAAACAAGTATCAGAGGCGAGAGGCTAAGCAACAGTGCAGACAAAATATCTTCAAGTTTTACTTGAGTTTTGAAAGAAAGGCAATAGCCGTGGAGGCCAAAGTCTCAGAATATTTAAGAAACAATTCAAACTTTTTTTTTCCCCAACACATTTAGAGCTATTTAACCATTACATTATTTTTTAGGGCTAGTTCCAGCACAGAATGTTGTTGCTGTTGCTCTCAATAGTCTGAGTTGTGGAGTTAACAAATTTCAGAGTTTAAGAATTCCTCTAAATCCTTGGAGTTGTATCAGAGTTTTCCACATAGTTACATAAAAACCCTGAGCTCTTTGTCGTAAATAAACCAAAATCTGCTCCTACTTTAAGAAATATTCTAATAGATTTGGTGAAATATAATGTATTTCTGTGTTTATATATAGCTTCATGAGAAAGGACAGTAATAAGAATTTTATTGCACATCCATATGTACACATTTAATGTGCTATAAAATATCTGATTACATCTTACTAAAGGAGGACACTACAATTAAAAAACCCCCTTCCACTTCTTTTGAAACCTGCACATTTTCATTAAAATGAATGCAGTAGAAGTGTACAATTTGCAGAAACTAATTTATCTTCCTGTTTTTATTTCTTGCAGAATCATAGGAGGCTTTTAAAAGTCATTTCCTCCACAGAAATAGGAAATAAAATATAGTAACTTTTATTGCATCTGGAGAAAATAGTTTCCCCGGCTGTGCCATTCAGTGGTAGTTACATGACTCTTTGAGACATGCTGACATAAAACAAAAACAAAATAAAAGAAAACAAAATACTTTGGGACAGATGAGAAATTTTAGGAATATATTTCTCAGGATGTCCGTATTGAAGACTTCAGTACAAAAAAGACCTACATTTTTTTGAGCCATCATTTGTAATATCATGCAAGTAAAATATATTAAGAAAGGAAAGAAGCAAGTCAAATATATTCTTGCAAGGCAGAACACACTGTGCATGCAAATGAGCTAGTGTATAAGCCCAACTCTTTCAATGCAGTGAAATACTGCTTTGGAGCTCTTTCAGAATACAAAATGTAGAAAAGCTATATGGTAATCAGATGCCCTCTAAGAAAAGGAACTCTTATGTTCCTACAAAAATAGAGACTAATCAGTGACGATTAGTCCCAAGATAGAAATAAACGTAATTCTCACATTCAGCTAATTAAAACAGTTCATATATGCTTACATTACGGTTGAGGCCATTGTTAGAGAATCAGAAGTGTCTCAGAGAAAGCTACTGTTGGACATATCTCTCTGACAGATGCATCCACTCCTCAGTAGTTCTCTGTGACAAATATCTGCAGGCTCCCATTGCATTACATTGAGCAGGACATTGTGGGCTCCCATACACACAGAGCAGAACGTGGCTGGCCACCTACCTCCATTTGAACTCTTATCTCCTAGGAGTCTATCTATACCTTAAAGCAAACAAAAGATAAGACTAAGTACTGGCAGTTCTGAAAAACAACACCAGCATCCCATGCTCCAGTCCTGATAGCTAATGTGCAATTGGCTTCACCTAATGCCATCTCCTGTCACTTTTTCTCATTGGATTTAGTTGGTGAGTTTATATTAGTGATGAAGTCCATGGGTGAAGTGTATTCCTGGGCCAAGGATCAGGACTAGACTCACGTATGACTTAACTTTTTCTCTTAAATAAAATATGAGAATTAAAGAATTCATGATCTGTGTTTACCTAGATTAATTTCATTCAGACAAAATTCAGAATGAGAAAGAAGATACACCAATTAAAAAAATAATCAGAAGACTGATGTTTTGTTGATGAAAAGAGGCTCCAAGAGACTCAGTATAAATAATAAATGAACACTGTAAACATTTTATGTGAGTAAAGAAAATCAGTATATTGTATTTTGGAAGGCAACGAGCAATATTCACAAAGCAGCCTATCAGACTCCATAGTAGCTGACTGACTGTAAAGCAATAATTTGTAATCTTCTTACAGTAATTTGTAATTGGATTTTTAATGTAAAATATGACCAGAAAAAGAGATTAATGGCATTACATCTGACTATATTGGTACAAACAACATAGAATGTGGAAGAACAAATTTAATGTTTACAAAAATGAAAACTGGATAGGTGATTTTTTTTTTTAATTTTACATCAGAATGAATCCTGAACATTCTATCATAATCAGACAGAAACTAAGCAGTCAGAAGAATTTGAAGCTCTGTAATAAGGAAGGACTTTAGCATCTGTATGAAGATACTGAGGTCTGATGTTCCCAGACTCAGGGTCAAAAATCACAACTGTCAACATAATTTGTAATGAGGAAAAAGCACTGAACAAATACTTAACAAATACTCAATTATGGCAGTGTAATTACAACAGACACTTTTACAGCGCTGATGGAAAGCATGAGTGACCCTTATTTGACACATATGAGGTTTAATTTTTTTTGCAAGAAACTTTTCTTGAGAAATTTTGGATTTAATTTCTGATTGGCATTTTGTATACTTCTAGGGGGGTGGTTGCATTGCAGATGAATATATGCTAATTTAAAGAGTGTGACTTACAGCTTGTCATACCCCTTGCCTAAGGCACTTTGATACTTAGATTATGTTATCTACTCTTGTGTCTGGTCATGTGAGATATCATAGTTGTTAAGCAAGTCACATTGATTATCTTCCTACAGTATGTTCTGTTATAATGACATACTTAGCAATATTGAGTACCTGGAGAAAATCTGAAATGGCTACTCTCCTGTCAAAAACAAATTACGTGGAGTCAAATGCCTCAAATTCTTACAGTTCACATGGCGTAATTTCTGTTTCTCTAGAATGTGTCTGTGCTTTCATGGGCACATGCTCCCTTGGAAAGATGAAATCTATTTTCCTATGAGTCTATTCTCCATTCAAAGCCCTTTATATCTTTGGAATGTAGCGTTCTGAGGGTGTACACTTCCAAGAGATTTTTCCATCTATCTTGTGGCTGTTAGCAGTCACAAGATGCCGTCAAATACCACAAGGCAGATCAGTGTTTGGATCTGCTTTGCCATACTCAGACCAGAGACATGAGCTTTGGTTTCTTTGTGCATATGCTGATGCTCTTGTCACATTGCATCTCTGTTGGCAACTGCCCTGCATGTGCATTTCATGACCACTGGGCTTCAGAGCAAGCCTCTCGCTTACCGATTGAGAACAGCTCATCCCAGCACAACTGCGTGAAAGGAGTGCTTTCCTGATGGGTAGGAAATAGATCTTCAAGTCTCCAGGCAAAACCATGCACTTGCAGAAACTTCAGCCTTCATTTTCCATAGGCATATAAGTTAGCCAAGCCAGAAAGTTATGATGATTTCTCTAGATCTTTAATTTTTTTTAATAAGAAAATTCCATCCTATTAAAGCTGGAATATACATTTCTATTAAAAAAGCTGTGATTTTGATAATGTTACATTTTCTAATCAGAAATACTTCCTGTTGGAAAATTCCCAACCTATCGTAAGAAATACCATTTGGATTACATGTTCACAAAGATAAAATCATCCTATTAATAGCTTGAGATTTAATATACATTTTTCAGCAAGAAAAGCAGTCTCAAATTTTCCACAGCCATTTAAAGGAAGTTGTGCCTCATCTATCCAAACTTGTTTTTAAAGTAATCTTCTAAAACTGAATATTTAGTGGGATCCTTCCTGTAGCATCATTAGAGTCTCTCCAAACTACTATTAGAAGCTTCTGATAACTACCACAGCAATTTATATAATTGTAGTGCCTTTACTCCCTTTCAAAAGCTTGACACTGAACACTAAATGATGTCTTCACTTTCCTTTTTTCCTCTACAGCACCAAGAAAACCTTTCAGTCTAGATAAAAGTCAAGATGGGATTGGGAATTCAGAGAAATAACAAAATAAGATTGATAGTATTAAAACGTATGATGAACAGTTCTGTCAAATAGTTGAGGCTTAAAAACATAGGAAATTTCTGTGAGAGAATTTGTAGATAAACTTTTTACAGACAGAAACGGGAGGGGATATTACACTGTTACTTTTGTCCGTATACATTGTCTAGTATAATTTTTCCCCCTTTTTCTTAACAGATTTAAACAATATCTCTTGTTTATATTCCCAAGCCCTCCAGTAAACATTTTTCCACATTGTCCACATGCCCAGCTGGCCTGAGAAGAACTACTCACCCACTTCCTTCCCTTGCAGCTGAGGAACCTTGAATCTCCTCAGCTTCAGGGAGACCAGTCCTCAGGGGTCAGTCGGTTCCTCTTCCCAGCAAACACCTGGATAAAATCCTGGCCTTTGACATTTCCAACCCTGAGAAAGAGGGAGTTGAGAAGCCCAGTCAATGTATTCATGTCATCATGACACAAACTCAAAGAAAATAGTTTTAAAAGTATGTATGGACTTGCATAGTTATTTGTACCCATTTTCAGAAGTATGTGCATTCTTTTGCCCAGAGAGATGGTGGTTGCCCCATCCTTGGAGACACTCAAGGTCAGGCTGGACAGGGCTCTGAGCACCTGATGGAGCTGTAGGTGTCCCTGCTCACTACATGGAAGTTAGACCAGCTGACCTTTAAAGGTCCCTTCCAACTCAAATGCTTCTATGATTTTGCTGGTGGAGGAAGACCAGATGACTTGATGACTTACAGATAGGGTTCACTGGTTATTGATACATGTGGAGATTAAAAATATAATGCCAGTACCAGACAGAAAGAGCTAATTGCACTTTTGGCTATGTCTATGTTGCTGAATAAGAGAGAAGAGCATAAAAGAGGCTGATTCCTGGCTTCTGGCTAAGTAACACCATTTGGCCCAGGTCCATAGTGGTTACGGCTGCTCCTATTTGTAGCAGATATGTCTTGCAGAGAGTTGTCCAAAAGCAGAGACAGAAAACAGTAATCAAACAGATCAAGAGATGAGTGCTCAAGCACACTGCAGCTCTTTTATTTACCAGTACATCTGGGCCAGTGGACGATTTGAGGAGAAGAAGCTCTGGCAAGACCATCCTGGTTTCATTCCTCATAGGAATATAATAGCAGCCTTATAGGGCTGCTGGATTACTTTATTCACTGGCCCTGTGAGTGACCAAGGCATTTCCCAGTTCCAGAGAGGAACAGAAACTCCAAAATCCTTGGAAAAAATGCTATTTTTTTCTTCTAATTTCTCACTAAATTCTCTCTTTCACTAAGTTTATAAATCATATTTGTTCTTTTATTTTCTCTCTCTCTAAACTGCAGATCAGCCTGAACTTGTTACCATACAGAGACTTCCTCGTGGATCCAAACCTCTAGTTAAAAGGAGCATAAACATGTTTCTGGTGGTGAAGATTATTCTCTTTCTTAAACCTGCACTCCTACTAGAACTTTTACCACTGTTATTATTCTATAGTATGCTAAGCTGGCTATAGGAGTTGGACTCAGTGATTCTTGTGGGCTCCTTCCAACTCAATGCATTCTATGATACTACTCTTTACTAAAAGTTTTACCATTTATTACACCTTTATTATATCACAGTGTACATAAAGCTGAGAAAACACGTTGCAAAAAAACCCAGGTTGCAAAAATACTTTTCGTGGTAATGGTCCTTCCTATGTTTTCTTTAAGGAATGGGCACCTGTCTGTAGATATTTTGGTGACATTTATTGTTAGAGAGGTTATTCTACAGCATTGTTTGGTATTGTTCTTAGTATATGGGCCTAATAAAACAATGTCCAATTTAGCCTGAGCAGTGAATTGAGGATAAAACAGAAATCCTCTACACAAGCTAAAGCAACAAAGGAAATGTTTGTGAAATGCTGCTTTGGAGTGCGTGTTTCACTCATGAGTGACTGTGTTGTATGGCCTAGGACTCAGATGAAGGGCAGGAGGGATGAAAGATAAAGGAAGGGAAGGGAACAAGGGCAGGATGCAGCTAAGCAGTGATGTGTGAGAAATGAGATACCTGAGTTGTTTGGATCATTGTAGAAGAGGAGTTAGAAAGGGAAGCACTTCATGTTAGCCAGGAGGAAGACTATAGAGTGGTGTCAACACCTTATTTCAGGCAAACATGCAATGCTTCACCAGTCAGGCCATCAGAGTGTAAAGGCCATGGCTTGGAGGCAGTAAACCAGGCTGAGCCTTTGCACCAAGCCAAGGCTGTCATCATTTTCAAGAGACAAGAGCAAGGCTGCAACCTCTAGAGAACAGATTTGCTGACCCTGAGGTCTGACAGCGCTGACTGCACTGATAGCTGTGAGTCTGTGGAGGATGCCCTCAGCCTCAGGAAGCACTCTTCCTCTGCTGCACAAAAATTTGCTGAGCTTTTTTTCAGATACCTGCCTCACTTTGATAAATCACCATTTTCCTGCATTCATTTATGGTCTTTCATGAACTGCCTCTGGCCGGCTGAAATAATAATAACAAACATGCCAAGAGAGTCTCACATGCTGCAGGCATTGGTACTGCCCTTATGGTATACCCACTGCAAGGGAATGTCCAGAAAAGCCACTGCTCACAGAAAGGAGGTTCACAGAATCACATGGAATTGTAGGGGATGGAAGGGACCTCTAGATCACCTAGTCCAACCCCCAACCCCTTCTCTAGAGGCAATGAAATAAAGGCATGAAAAATAAATGGAAGTGTTTAGTGAACTGCATTCCTCAAAAATTTCAGCTTTTTAACTTAAAAGCAGATATGAACTGAAGATAAAAAGAATAAAGAGAAATTGACACAGAGGCATTACTTTCAAGGAACCTATGTTTATCACCCGAAGATCAGACGGAAGGAAAACTTAAATAATTAAAGATAAAAATTAAAAAAGACGAGATGAACTCTTCTTGTTACCTGGAGAGGTAAGGCAGAAAATGCCATATGTTCTGATCTTTAATTGCCTGCAAACACCTGCCCTGACAGCATGATCCCAAATGTGTAGCTCACTCAATAGCCACTCCTTCATAACTAACAGAGAAATTATTTGGCTAAATACTCTTTTCCCCACATTTTCCCCATTTCAGCCAAGTGGAGGAATAGCTTGATAATGCCTAATCCTAGCACACTTTTTAGTAGCTAATACATTTAAAACTCACTGCTGTCTCCTGTGAAGCATGTTTCATAATGTCAGTGGTCTGCTTTTCTCTCTGTGGGTGGGACTGCCTCACTGTGTGTACATGAAAGAAATTTTGCTACAAAGAAAGTTTTTTTCAGTTTTATAAGTCTAGGTTTGGATGAAGAATACATACACCATGCTGGTAAGAGGGAACATTCTCACAGCAATGAATGCAATTGAACATAGTTATGCAGAATCCAAAGTGTTTTTTCAAGCTGAATTTTTGCATGGGTTACATTCTGGGCATATATAAAAGAGCATAGTAAATGAAAGATTTACACCTGGAAAATGCTTACTTCAGATACTTGTACCAATCAGTAGATTATCTTCCTTCAGGCCTGACAATTTCTGAGAATTATTCTGCTTAACTTTCTTACTGGTAGCTCAGATATACATACATCAAAACTTATTCAGTGTTTCCTTCTGCAAGATTTGTGACGTTTCTCACACCCACTGAACAGACATGTCAGATGTGATTTTTCTTAGAATCACACAGATATTATGTTTCCTAAAGCTACCTGCTGAATGAAAGAAGTTAACACACTGATATGGCAACGTTGCTTATTCACTGTGGCCTTTGACTTACTTCATCCAGCATTTGGTAACTGGCACTGTGAAATACTGCATAGCTCCTCTTTACTTATTATATTGCTTGTCCTTCTGTGACACTGAAGGGGTAACACAGAGTGGCTGGTGGAAATCTGATCAACAGTCTTGAGAAAATTCATAGTAATCTCAGAAACACTCAGTGTCACAGAACTGAAGACATTACCTAATTCACCCCTGCTGTTCTGGTCCAAGGAAGAGGTTGTTAGCTTATCAGTTAAAGAAGACAATAAACCTAAAACATGTAACAGTCTGTCTCTTGCCCAAGAAGAATTCTGTGGTCTTGAAAACTCTTAGTAAATATTATTCTGTCTCTAATTTCACCTTAAAGAGATAGGGGTCATATTTCTCAAAGGATTTCAGATGTAGGTAAAACAAGACATTGTACTAATCATGGTAGAAGATGTAAGGTGTATAAATATAACAAAAAAATCCATCGTACCATCCATTCATCATACCATCCATTCAGTTTGAGAATCAGGTACCTAAAATTCTTCAACAAGAGAAGGATGTCAGTGGTATCAGTGAATCCCATGCAGATGTCATTGTGGGCTGCTGGAGATGGAGCCATACCTACATGTTTGGGCAGGTGAATCACTTCCTCCATATGTACTTCAGTGTGAGCTGAATCAGTCTCTGGGCTGCAGGTACTACATTGATAGATTTTCCTGAACAGTCATGGGATCAATTCAGTTCATCAAATACAGGTATCTATGCCCTGAGATGCACTGGCACCCAAGACATTAATGTGGAACTGCCAGGTAGGACACTACAGGCTATATCAAACCACACTAATTCTACTCTGCATCTCCTATACATTACCTTATCATGTTTTCTCTATGGGAAACATCCAAGCATTCTACAAGGTAGTCATTACCAGCACTGTGTATTTTCATTACGTTATAAACCTATATATATACAATTTGTACATTTTCTGATCATTCTCCCTACATGATATGTATCCAGTATAGCCTCTTAGTTCTTAGATGTCCTACTTGTTAACCTATTAACTGGCTGCTTATCAGATAGTTTTGAGCTTCTCATTACTTAGTCGCACAGCTCCAATCTTTAAATTTCATAAATTTTATGCTTTCATAGAAGTGCTTTAGTCTCTGCTGCTGTCCCACCTGCAGGACCTTGCAGGAACCCACAGATATTCCTCCACCTTTCCATTTGACCAGATCACTTGGACGCTGTGGCTGGTGACTGCCACTCTGCAGTGTGATACAAAACTATTTCCTAAAGTAGCATTCAGAAATCTCAGAGAAAACACAGGGAAGGTAAAAAAAAAAAAAAAAAAGGAATAAAAAAGACTCTCACAAAAAATGTGCCATGGAAATTACTTGACTTTCAGTTTTTGAAGTGGTGTATTGATTCTTCTGAACAGCAGCTGTGAAGAAATGCTTAATGTTTAATGCTTTGGCTACTGGGCATGCATCTATGCTTTCATGCCTCAGAGGTGAAATTCTCTGCAGTATTCCTCAAGGCATTTTCTTATTATTATTAGAAAGGTTTACTTTTCAAGACTGAACTGTTGCAACATCTTGGCCTGATCTAGTTCAACTTTGCAACTGTATTTTAAGAAGTGGGCTCTGAAAACTCTTAGAAGTTACTGTGCATACTTAGTGCTTTCAAAATGTCTTAAATTCCCTATAGTTTTTAGCCATTCTCAGGAAAACAGGAGTACAGCCTTGCTAGATTATCTGGCAATAGCTCTGAAGTACATTTACATGATTATGAAGTATGCAGTAAAAGACTAAATGGCTTATCTGCTCATTATAAATCACATTGCAGCGCTACGCATCTCAAACAGTACACAGACTGAGTTTTTGCTACTCTTTCAAAATTACTTTTGTATATTACAATCAGTGTTTATTAAAGAGCATCATGTGCCTGTATCCCAGAAAAAAAAATATTTGTAGATAACGTTATCTGTACATTTGGAAGACAGCAGTGCAACATAATTTAAACAACTAGTTTACAAAGTTTCATTTGTGTTCAAAATGATAATAACTTTCAAATGCTGAAAAGTCATCTAGGCAGAAATTCTTAAAAAGAATCAGAAGACTACAGCAGTTGCTACAACCATTCCTATTTCTTTATGAGTTGATCTTTGTCTACAGTAAAACAGAACAATACTGGCATGAGCTGAAACCAACAAGAAGCAAATATCTAAACTGAAGTGTCATTCATCTTCATATTGAAACACAGATTTATCAATAACCAGCTTGTCTTGCTCTGTGATTTTATCAGGTGTAATTCTTATCCATTTTCGTATGGAAAATGATCGAAAGATATGATGATAGAAGCAATTCTGCAGGATATTCTTCTCTGTCTGAGTTTAATGCATAAAAAATCCAACATCCAAGTACGTAAAATTCAGCACTGCATTTTCATTTTTTTAATAGTAGTGCTTTTTATTTCTTCATTCAAGCCTCCATAGATCTTTCTTTTCATGAAAGGTATGGCATTTTGCCAGAGGTTTTGAAATAATAGGAATTTGAAGAGTGAAGGGAACTGCTTCAACAGTGCCTGAACTGAAGAGATAGGATGATTGTATACGAAAGGTCACTAAACATGTCTCTAGAGTGCTGATAGCACTACACTGAGCCACAAAATTCAAGCTTTGAGCCATCCTGTGGAGACTGAATGAAATTGGTTTCAAAATGATAACAGTGTATCATAAATAGTAATTAAAATAGAAGTGAGAACAGCAAAATGATTTGTGCTCTTCTTCACATGATATCAGAGATCACATACTGGGATTTTCACAGGGTTGCAGCTCTTAGGGTTGAGATCCATCTACCATGTCACATCTAAATTGTCTACTCCCTCGGCTTTCCAGGATTATCTACATTAAAAATGCCTTAATTCATTGGACAAATCCCTTTTTGGTTTGTAAGTTCCCTGGACACCCACCTTACTTGTTCTCATGAGTCCAGTAGACTTTGCAGAGGCCAGCATGTTTCTTCAGCCACTGCTGCCAGCATTATGTTGCTGTCTAAAACAGAGACAAAACCCATGGCTTGCAAACTGGATGGCTGAGTTGGCAAAGAACACTTTTTTCTGTCTTTTCTCCAGCAGTCATGACTCCTCTCCCTCTGCTCTGGCCCCTCCTTGCCAACCAAGCCCATCTCCTCTATCAGAAGACAAAGGCTGTACCCACCTCTTCCCTTCCCCTGGCAGGCGAACCATGCTTTTTTACTTCTGTTCCTTCCCACCAGTTCAGGAGGAAGTTCCTGGTTCTTTTGAAGACAGGGACACTATACACATCTTGGCCTTATCATTTGAGATCTTCCAGAAGTAAAAGATGGCATTGTCAATATGATTTTTAAAATTATATTTCAAGAAGTTATTTCACCTTTCTTCCCTTCCCTCATCACCTTCTGTGATTTGGGAGTTGAAATGGGTTCAGTGGTTCTCCTGAAGCAGGATTTGTAAGAATGGGAAGGTTTTGCAGCCCCTTCAATTCAGGTATAAAGAATGATATAGATAATACTTGTCACCTCCTGAATTATAATAGGGTGACATGCAAATAAAATAGACATTTGTTGGTGTGATTTGAAGTTACTTCTGGTCACCCTCCAAAGAGGAATTCAAAGGAATCATTATCTGCTTTCATAGAAGGGAATGTTTCAGATTTGGCCACTTCTTAGAGACACAGTTACAAAAATGACATGAAAATGTTTTGAATTTAGATTTCTGATTTCCTACACTCTATTTCCTACACTCTAGATCCTACCACAGAATAAAGGAGAAAATTCAGTCTCTTATGGGCTAAAAAGGACTTGTCACACTGGATACAAAAAATGGCTAGAGTCCTCAGGCATCAGAAAGGGTATTTCATATTCCCTATGATACTTCTGTATTACAACAAAGCATAGATAATTTATCATAGAATCATCAGAGAATTATAGAATCAATTGAGTTGGTAGGGACGGTTAAGGATGATTTATTTCAACTCCCCTGTAATAAGCGAGGACGCCTACAGCTCCAGCAAGTCCACAGAGCCTCATCCAGCCTGACTTTGAGTGACCACCTCTCTGGGCAACCAGTTCCAGTATCTCACCAATCTTGTCATAAAAATGTTTTTGCTTATATCCAAGCACAGAATCATAGAATGGCTTTGGCTGGAAGGGACCTTGAGGGTTATCAAGTTCTAATCTCCCTGCCACAGGCAGGGCTGCCAACTGCTAGATCAAGTACTATATCAAGTTGCCAGGGCCCCATCCAACCTGGGTTTAAACACCTCCAGGGACCAGACCATCTACAACCTCTCTGGGCAGCCTGTTCAAGCACCTCACCACTCTCTCGGTAAATAACTTTTCCTTGACATCCTATCTAAATCTCTAGTCTTTCAGTTCCCTGTATTCTACTTTATCTACCCTTACAAAAAATTGGTCTTCCTCATGTTTATAATCTCCTTTTAAATACTGGAAGGCTGCAATGAGGTCTCCCCACATCCTTCTCTTTTCCAGGCATAATAAAGCCAGTTCCTTCAGCCTATTTTCATAGAAAAGGTGCTCCAGTCCTTGGACCATCTTCATGGCCTTCCTCTGGACCTTCCCTAAAAGCTCCACATCTTTCCCATGGTAAGGGCCCTGGGCCTGGATGCAGTACTCCAGATGTGACCTCACAAGGGCAGAATAAAGTGGGATAATCACTGCTCTTACTCTGCTTCCCACCCCTCTTCTGATGAACCCAGGATAACATTGGCTTCTGGGCTGCAAGTGCACACTGCTGGCTCACATTCAGTTTTTCAACAATCAGGGCCCCAACATCCTTCTCAGCAGGGCTACACACAAGCAGTTCTCCCAGTTTGAATACATATCTGGAATTAACTTGACCCATGTGCAAAATCTTGCACTATGCTTTCCTGAACCTCATTATATCCAATCTGATGTGGTTTGCTGATTACTGCTATAAAAGAGGTGGATTTGACATCTTCCCAAGCACCAAACATGTTCAATACACCAGCAGGGATGTTTTGGACCTGGTAACACTATGTTTCTAATTTCAGTACAGTCCATTACTGTCTTTAAAGTCCTTCAGACTGTACTGTGAATGCATGTAATTAGTGGGATCAAGAGAGGAAGAAGGAATAGCTACAGAAGGATGCCTTTTTTCAAGCAAATTGAACTTGCACCTCTCTTTCTGAGAGAACGGAGGAAGAGCGTATTTGCCTGGTGGGCTGAGATGTTCCGTCAGTGATGAAGAAGGTAAATCTAGAATGCTATTACACTGCTTTCCACTGGGAGCAACTATTCATCAGCAAGTGGAAGTAAAATGTGATGGGAATTAGAACAGTTATGCAGTGATGGAAGCAGTAGGGAAAATGCACAAATCTAATTCGGGGGGTAATTTTTTTAAGCAGTGTCCCCAGTGACTGAGTTTTGTTCCTTGAGAAATGGTGAGGCTGTAAATCTATTGCTCAAGACTATTTCAACTGAATGTATGCTCGTATATGTTTGGAAATAGCCTTGTCAACAGAGAAGGGGCAATAAAGCAGAAGATGGCTGTTTCAGGCACCGAGACTTCTTGTTCTGCCACAGTGAGGAGCACAGATACTATCGGTATAAGGCTGCAGAGTTCTTCTGCAGAGATTTTCAGATGAGAAAGGGATTTGCTGCATTGAGACAATGCATGATGTGACTTTGGGGAAAACTGTCAAATGAATCTAAAGCAATAATAGAGTTATTTTACCTAAAAATGTCAGTATCCAAGAAGGTTCAGCCTCTTTGGGGTAGAAAGAGCAATGCCTGGTCAGAACACTGTCGGATTTGATTGCATGTCCTGCCTGCACAGCTGGCAGAGAATTCCTCAGCACAGCCTGAATGAAAATTATACTGACACCTACAGTGACCATTATATGTATTATCAAAAGTTGAACCCTCACTAATCAACAGTACAAAGAAGTCTGGAAGGTAACAAATCCCAACCTGCCAACCTGAGGCAGATTGGCAGCATGCTGGCTCAGCAGCACAGATGCACTAGAGACATGCCTTGAGCCCAAGGAGAAGGAGGGAGGGGACTCTGGGTATCTGCAAGTGTTTGGCTGACCTTTTTGCATGGTTAGTATTGCACAGGATTTGTCAGAGGAGAAAAGATATATATTGGACCACAGCATGGGTGACTGTGCTGCTCTGAAACAAGAAAACAAGCTTTCTGTGTAAGAAAACAAATACAAACAAACAAATACAACCTTCAAACAACTAGAGGTCACAGTGCACATTTTCTGATATTAATATTAGAGAAAAAAAGAGAAGAGAAGAGAGAGGAGAGGAGAGGAGAGGAGAGGAGAGGAGAGGAGAGGAGAGGAGAGGAGAGGAGAGGAGAGGAGAGGAGAGGAGAGGAGAGGAGAGGAGAGGAGAGGAGAGGAGAGGAGAGGAGAGGAGAGGAGAGGAGAGGAGAGGAGAGGAGAGGAGAGGAGAGGAGAGGAGAGGAGAGGAGAGGAGAGGAGAGGAGAGGAGAGGAGAGGAGAGGAGAGGAGAGGAGAGGAGAGGAGAGGAGAGGAGAGGAGAGGAGAGGAGAGGAGAGGAGAGGAGAGGAGAGGAGAGGAGAGGAGAGGAGAGGAGAGAATGAATAGCTTTCCTGTGACAGACATACATGTAAAGCAATGAGGTAGGAACTCAGGGCCAGATTTCATCCCTCAAAAGTGAGCTTCTTACTCTGGCAGCACAGTCACTGCAGCTCCTTGGACAGCTTTCAAGAGGACACCCACCTCCAGAAGCTGACTAAGATCTCAGCCAGGCTGACTCATACCAATTCCATGAAGATCTTTCTTTATTTTGACTGTGGAGAGACTCTGGAAGAGACAAACTCCTCACGAAAGTTCTTCATTTAAGTGTCTAACTGTAAATAAGATTGATCTGTGTTTTAGTTAATAATTAGCAGATGCATCGAGATATATTTTAAAATCTCTTTTGACACCGGATATACATTCAAGATTTTTTCCTTAAATGTCAGCAATGGATCTGGCATCACTAATGCGTATAGCCTATGATATTTCTGAGACATGACTTTACACCCCATTTTTCAAAATACTCAGGCACTGAGCACACTGCCACTGAAATTGGGTCAGTTAGCGGATTAGGGCTCTCCACACTTTGCACAGAAAGAAGCACAGCAATAGAGTCATAGAATCAAGGAATCATTAAGGCTGGAGAAGACCTCTCAGATATCTAGTCCAACCGTCCATCTGCCACCAATACTGCCCTCTAACCATGGCCCTCAGCGGCCACATTTCCACATTTCTTTAACAACCCCAGGAACAGTGACTCCACCACCTCCCTGGGTGCCTGTTCCAGTGCCTCCCTTAGTTTTCCAAATATCCAATCACTGTGCAGCCAACTGACCTTCAGCTTCTGCAAGTAACCACCGTTTGACTCTCACAACTTTTTCTGTTGCTGCAGTTGGAGCTCAAGTTATCACTTAGCCTGAAATCAAACATGAATAGCTTGTCAGACTATAGTAAACTCATAGCAGCTGATGCCCAGCCTGCCACTTACCTGCTCCCACACCACAGCCTTCCTCCCGTAAGGAAGGGCTGATGGTGGTCCCACATTCAGACCTTTATCTGCCTATAGTGGGAACAAATAAATCACCCTTAATAGAAACAGATGAAACAAGAAAAGGCTCTGCCTGGACCTGAGCAATGTGAAAACCCATCCTACGTGCTGGAGGAAACCTTCAGCAACTTGCAATAGGCATTTAAATCCATCAGCTCGTTATTAGCGATTACCTGCAATTTTACCTTGAGGGCGTCTATTTTCTAAAAATAAAATGAAATGCTCTTAATGCCTTCATTCTTGAGTTAAACAATAACTTTATCTCTTGGGAACATCTCTCTAACAGCCTGTCTAATTGGTGTTTTATTCCGAGATGTTCCAGCTTGTGTTAGAGTTCACACAACCAAGTACCAAGATTTTGCAGTGTGCTGAACCAGTTCTTGCCCAGGTTTGGTAGTGTTGCAGCCTGAATCCTGCCTTTAGGATGAGGTCCTTGCATCAGTGCCTACACGGACAGTTAAAAAGTGTAACCAAAGAATCAGACTGAAATGTACAGCTTAATCTGTTTCCGTCGCATAAAGATCTGCGAGGTATTTCTCATCAGAACGTGCTTTGCGTTCAGTAAGCAGCCAGACGTACCGACCTCCAGCTCCAGAAAGGAGAAGGCAATATAGCTGCGAGGTGATGGTCCATGAATTACTGGGGTTGTCAAGACCTTGGTCACCGAGTTTCTCTTTGATTATTATTAGGAGCGATCACGGTAGTGACGTTCCCTTACACAGTGCCATGAAAAAAACAGCAGGTGAAGGGAAAAAAAAGGAGAAAAACAGCAGCCATCAGCATAGCACCTTTATTTCCTCTCGTTTTCCTCTTGAGAGGGGTTCCCTCCCCTCGGGGCTCGGGGATTCCGCAGCTTCCCCGACGGCGAAGAGCGGAAAGATGCGGCCGTCGGGGCCCTCGGGGCTCCTTGGGAAAGTAGTTTGGGTCTCAGGGACAGAAGGCAAAAGGAGCAGCGGTAAAAGGACGGAGGGACGGAGTGCGTCTCCGAATCCGCGGCCAGGTGCGGGCTCCCGGCTTCCCGCAGGGACCTGGGGGGCATCAGGGCCGCCCCCACCGCCATCTTCGCCCCAAGGGGACGGGGTGACGGAGGCGACCCCGAAGGGCAGAGGGCGGCCGGCTCCGTTCCACCGCTCCGCAGCCGCCCGCCCCGTCTCAGCCCGGGTCCCGCCCCCGAGGCAGCCCTACGCCCCGCGGGAGCCGCTCCGCTCCCCTCGGCGGCCAAGAAGGATGGATGCGGGCGGCAGCTCCGAGGTAATTATTAATGGCCGTGCCCACCGGGGGAGGGGGGGGGGGGGGGGAAGGAGAAAGGTGAGGATAAAAGGGAGCGGTGGGGGGCTGGGAGGAGGGAAGTGCCGTCGCAGAGCCCCGCCGGGAGCATGGCCCCGCCGCCGGCGGTGCTGCCGGTGCTGCCGATGCTGTTGGTGCTCGGACGGCCGCTGCTCGGGGCACCGGGGCAGGGGGCGGGCACCTGGGCCCGCTTCGCCCGCCTGCCCTACCCGCAGGACCAGCTCTTCCTCCACGACACCTTCCCCGACGGCTTCCTCTGGGGCGCGGGCAGCGCTGCCTATCAGACGGAGGGAGGCTGGAGGCAGGGCGGCAAAGGGGCCTCCATCTGGGACACCTTCACCCACCGACCCGCCACTCCGGCAGAGTCTGTCCTGCCGGGTCCGATGGGTGGTGATGTGGCCAGCGACAGCTACAACAACATCTTCCGCGACATCGAGGGGCTGCGGCACCTGGGGGTCTCTCACTATCGCTTCTCACTGGCTTGGACTCGACTGATGCCCAATGGCACGGCACCCATCAACCCCGTGGGGCTGGCCCACTATGGCCGAGTCCTGAGCCGCCTGCGGGAGCTGGGCATAGAGCCTGTCGTCACACTGTACCACTGGGACCTGCCACAGGGCTTGCAGGATGCCTTCGGTGGATGGGCCAGCCCCATCCTTCCTGAGCTCTTCCGTGACTACGCTGAGCTCTGCTTCCGGCATTTTGGCGGTCAGGTCCGCTACTGGTTGACCATGGACAACCCTTATGTTGTGGCCTGGCATGGTTACGGCACGGGGCGGCTGCCACCCAGCGTGCAGGGTGGTCCACGCCTGGGCTACCGTGTGGCACACCACTTGCTGCAGGTAAATGAAGGGTGCCTCCAGAGTGGGTGGTGGGAAGGGGCCTTCTTTCCCCATCAGAGGAGCTGTGGTGGCCCCTCAGCCTGTGGATTATGTCAGCAGGAAGGATGCCCACAGCCTTCAGCATTGCATGGATCAGTTTGCTGGGGAGCAGCTGAATTAGAAAATAAATCAGTGAGGAATGATGGCTGGGGCTGAATGTGCCCCCTGCTCCCTGATGGTGGGCAGTCAAAACATTGATGCTTCATAAACTGGAGACATGAGCTTTGTAGTTGCAGTTATCTTAAGGTAATGACAAGAGAAAGAGACAGAGAGGTTGTGGATGCCCTGTCCCTGGAGGTGTTCAACCTGATCTAGTGCTTGATCAAGGGGTTGGCAGCCCTGCCCAAGGGAAGATGGTTTGGAACTCGATGATCTTTGAGGTCCCTTCCAACCTAAAGCCATTCTGTGCTTCTGTGATTCTGTGACATGGAGTTGAAATGTTCTCTGTATAACACAGAAATGTTTAACTGCAGGTGCTATCGGGGATGGGTGAGGTACGTTCATCTGTGCCAGTTCGCGCCGGCTTACAGTTACTGTGGAAATACTCAGCACAAATACGGAAGGAATTTAAGCATTTGATTAAAAAAAGTCTTACTGAGTTAGTGTAGATAGTAGAGATAGCTGAAATATCAGACCAAAAGATACTCTTGACAAAATATGAACTCTTTTGACAATGTAAATGATTTTGGAGAAAAAAAAAACAACCTCTACTCCTCACCTAGTTTAGTCAACAGCATAAGTACTTTGCTATAAATAATTTTTATACAGCATATGTGGTATAATTGTATTTTGTGCTGGAAGTGTTTGTGGATTCTTGGGGAGAAGGTAAAGGACTGCTAGGCTCCTGTCTGTCTAGAGAGAGTGATGTGGCCGCTGGCACTGCCTGTCACACCTTGGCGCACATTCTTATTCTCTGCTAACATTCTTCCACTTAACATGGCTTAGTGTCATGCGATATCATACACGAGACGAGAACTTCAAGAAAACATCCAACACTTCTTACTCAGCTTTTTGGCACTTTCCTGCATTGCCTCTGCATTGTTTAGAAGTGTAAATATTTTAAGACTTAAGTGTTTTGTAGGTGGGAAAGATGTGGGCAAGATTTCAGGTGGCCCTGAAATTCCCAGTCCAGAAACTTTCACACTCTTCAATAGCCCCTGGGGTGCACCTGGCCACGTTTGTAATTGTTCAGTTTGCTGAACTAAGGAAGTGAATAAAGCTATTCCTAAACTTCAGAACTTGCAGTATTAGTCACAAGTTTTGCAGCAGGACTGCATCACCCCACATTTTTATGCTGTTCACTGCATCCGTGCGTTATTTGGTACACTTTGCATAGTTTGAAGGCAGTGGGGCTGCGCATAACTGTAAGGGTTGTCTGCTTGGTGCCTGGGGTGCAGAACCTCAGGGACTGAAGCTCTGTTTCTCTCTCCCAATAGATGACATGCAACAGAAATCATTAAAGCTGCAAATGTGACTACTCAGGTTGTCAAAAGGAAGATTACCTTGGAATCATTACTTCAAGGGGTGTAGGCTTGTTGAGATAGAGTTTTAATGTTGTCTATCACTTTTTTTTTTTTTTTTCTGAAGTGCTGTGCAAAATGAACAGGTAATGAGGCAGTTCATATTCTGTGCAGTTCTCCCCTCTACCCATTGTTCTAATTTGTAGCTTCAGAGTCAAATTAATACAGGCCTTGGAGAACAGACAAATAAATGCCGTGTCTGTCCTTGGCTTTTCCATGGTGCTGTCTGTTCTAAGTATTGATATCCCACATCACCACTGCATCTCAGTCTTTCATAATCTGAAGCATATGGTTGTTTTCACAAAAGCACTGTGAAGAAGGAAAGTGCCTTTTCTATTTACCAAAGGAGAAACCAAGGCACAAGCTTGCTGAGGCACTGTAGAAAGTATAATTAAACCAGGGAAGTTTTCCAATTCTTGGTTTAGCAACAGAATCTCAGCATTAGTTTTCACCTAATCACCATCATTCAGTTTGTTCACAGTTAGTAAATATTTCTTTTTATGCAACAGTGTAAGGCAGCAGGGTATCATCACATTTTCCATGTTTCACATATGAGGAACTGAAACACAGATGAAATTAAGACCAAAAGTGTCCACTGATTTTTAGTGTCCTTTTCCTGTTGTGTGATTGCTTTCTATTATTGGTCAGTTATGTTTTCAGCTCTTCTACATGTGCAATCCCAACATCTCAGATCATTCCCAGAGAAAGTAAGGAATATGGAGCTCATGGAGAAGAACTCTCATCCATGACTCCTCCAGGCTGGAGTCTTCAGCAGAGGCAGAGATATATCCTTAAGGACCAAAAAGTTATGAGTACTAGCATTGCAGTCCTTTTTTTCCTTTCTACAGTACCAATTATATCATATATATACCATACCATCTTATTCATATTAGACCTTTCAACTCATGCATGCACTGAGATAGGAAGCTTCAGAGTATTACTTCTTTGACTACACAGCCTGGTATCTGTAGTGAAAGTGTATGTAGTCTTGTAATGACTGACAAAACGACGCCACACATGGTAAAAGCACTGAATTACATTTCCATGTGCAAATTAAATTTTCCTCTTATGTAATGATTGCACAGTTGACTTTACAATTTGAATACTTTTTTTAATGGATGTGGGGAGGTGCGTATAGTTTTGTAGGTGACTTTTGTCAGTCAATCTCAGGAGCTGACACAGCCTTGGTTAGTGTAAGAACAGTGGTTGCTGCTCTATTTGTTCATCACTTAGGTTGGACGGTGTGTACTATGTTAGTGGGAGATCCAGTTCTCACAGCTCCATCAGGAGCCCAAACTTTTTCTGCTTTTGTCTTACATGACCTGAAACATCCAATCCCAGGCTTCTTCCTAATTCTTTGTCCTTCTCTGCGCTGTTCTTGTCTCTTTTCTTCCAGTGAATTAAGCTTGCAGAATGTTTGTCTTTTAAAAGGTGAAACATATCCTCATAAGTGTTTGGTTCTCAGCAAATGAGCAGGCTAACTCTTACCATGGCATTTTCCCCCTTATTTTTAATATTTAGACAGTTTTAAATGTCTTCTTTCTGCATTTATTCAAACTGAAGACCCTCCAGAGTGGAAAGCTTAATAGTCAGTGAAATCTGATGTGAACTAATTTATTTTACGGGACCCTAATTAAGAGACTAAATAATTTCCTTTGAATTCTTGAAAATTCAACAGATATGAATGTGGATTTGGGGCTCTCTCTTTTAGAACAAGTTATTTATTATCTGAATAAATAATCCAATAACGCTCTGATTCAATTCAGGTCATTCAGTTCAGAGTTGCTGAAAACAGAGTGATAAAGTTTGATCTGATTAATGACGTTTTAGTTGGACTTAAATGGATTTTATCCTATTGTCCTACACTACACTTTTTAATTACCTTTCATTTTTCCACTACTGCAACAAATCAGACTCTGACTGGACACAGTAGGAGACAGTTTTCATAAAGACTATATAATAATAATGTAAAAACACATGCTAGAAAAGAGTTTAAGGATGCATCCATAATTGTTTGTTGAGGGATGTTAATCAGTATTTTTTGAAAACATCACCCTTTGATAGTACTTCCACTGACACTTGTGCTGCTTTTGACATGCACTTCAAACCTGCTAAGAAAAAGAGGAAGCTATACACATTTATTCACAAAATAAATTGGTTGGATCAAGAACAGGTCATAAAGGTTGGCATTCTGTTTGAGTCAACAGCCCAAAAATGTGCCAGCAACCTGCCATGTATATGATGCATCTCTTGTTGACAGAGGTCATTGTATTATGTTCTGTTTTTTGCAAATGCATTTTTTTCATTACTAGTTCACACTTTATTGCCTGAGTTGGACACACTTGGATTTACTCAATACAAACAGCATTTGCAGAAACAGAAGAACACTTTGTTTCCCAAAGAAGTGAGTGGAACTGCTGCTTGGAAACCAGTCACGTAGCAACAGAGTACTGATTTCCCTTCCCTTCTAAAACAAAAGGTAAGTACACTTTAGTTGACCTTCAGTTCTAAACCTAATAAAGTGTCAATAATTGCAGCACAGGAGAATGGTCTTTTCTTGCTGCATGTTCTTTCTTTCAGCATTCAGACAGCCATCAAACTTTCACTCCTTACAGGTGGAATGATATTGAATTTTCCTAACAGTGACATAGCTCATTGTAGTTGTAAAAGGACATGCTGTTTTTGTTTTTTTTTTTCTTAGAATATATATTCTTAGAATAATTTGAAGCGATAGTATTTCTTTTTCCTGTCCTTACTGTTGTAAGACTTAATTCAAAGAACAAAAAACGGATTTGTTATGTTTCCAGTTCTGAATATCAGTCTTTTTTCCATTTGGGTAGTGTATATATATATATATAGTTGCAAATAATTTACTGCTGTAATGATTATGCTAATCACCAAGCATTTGAATTAAGTAGTTTTCAAATGCTGGAGATGACAAACAACTACAGTCAAACCATGCAGCAAATTCAAATGCGGTATTCTGTGCAAGTAGCTAAGAATGTTTATGCTGTGTTCACAAATTATATAAACAGCTGAAAGTTGACATACCTTCCTGACGCTTTAGTCATCAAAAGGAAAAAATAAATTGAGTTTCATTTTCAAACAGGAGTCTGTTCGTTCACTGATGCTCGTGTTATTAAAGTTACCTTCTAAGATAGAGTATAGAACTTGCCCCTTGCCATTTCTACCTGATAACATACACATTTGCTAAAGGAATGTTGTTTTCAAGTATTCTAATGTAATAAAAATTAGTTTGTTACCTTTGAAGAGTGCCTTGATGCTTAATTATTAAAATATCAGGACTACTTGGAGAATGAGGTGTCAAGGAAAAGTAAGAGTGGGCTCTCTCAAGCGTAGACAGTCTGAAAGTGTAGACAAATATGGAAAGCTTTTTTAGAGACTAAAGAAGATGTTCTTAAAACTCAACAGAAAGGACCTAGAAAGGCTGTGAATCATTGTATTTAATTTTATAGACATCCCCAAATCTGTATCTTTACATCTCATGCTAGGTGCCACGTGCTTGTTACAACAGCAGTTGCTGGAGGTACTAAGGTGATATTTCTGGTTCCTATCCAAGGTAGTCTAGTATGCTTCCTTTTTAAGTACCGCACTTTTCATTTAAGATCAAAGTTTTTGCTTAACATATTGGGCAGGGCTCTTCTCTGTGCCAGAAAGATAATGAGTACAGATTAACAACAGTTTAATATAGATAAGGGCATTTAGATAGGCAAAAAGAAATATCACATCTCACAAAGTGTCTTTGGGTACGTGATTGTAAAGCTGCCTGCCCCTTGATGCTCTTTTGATTTCCCATTAATAAGGCCCAAGAAAATAAATTTGTTCCTGGTCCTTTCTTTTCAAGTTCTTTCCTCAGTTAGGAGAGAACACGTGTTTCTTATAGTTGGAGGGATCTGAAGTGAAGTGTGAGGATTCCTGTCAACATGTGTTCCTTTGTGTGACAAACTTCTCCAGTTTCTGAAGTGAGGTGTACGTGAGGACTCCTGTCAACATCTGTTCCTTCGTGTGACAAACTTCTCCAGTTTCCACTTTATCTCTTATGGAAGGTTTCCAGTACTGAAGGTAGTTAGTTGATGAATGTGGTTCCTGCATATGCTTCAAGATATTCAATTTTTGAAGAACTAGATGTGTGCTTGAATTTGAGAGAGAGCTGGCCATTTTTTAGTCCCCACCTTTTTTTTTTTTTGACCCAAGGCAAGGAACTCCTTTTGCTGTCCCCATGATGTGTCAGGTAAAAGAAGCCTCTATTCAGCCACTGTCAGCCGGTGAAACAGTCATTTCCTGTTAAGTATCTTCTCCTGTGAGGATGAGATGCTTTCTGGCATTAGAAAGTTGCTTCACTCATGCCCATCTTCTGGAGGGTCAAATTCTGATCTGTCTTGCTTTCCTCACATTTATTAACTCTTTCTTTGAGTAACAGCATCTCCCTCATAGTCTACTCTGAGGAGCAAACATTTTTTATCCCTCACCTTTTACTATTTCTTCAACTAGACATGAATACAGGCAGTGAATGCATCTATATAGCTGATAGTACTACTTCCAAGCAGCAGCCATTAGAACAATAAATGGAGAGCAGTGCAGCATGTGGTGATTTGGAGATGCTGCTTTGGTGACTAGGGTACCAATGTCCAGTCAGTCCATAAGCAACATCAGCTCTTGGTTCTGTCCCCTACCAGCTCCCTATTCCCCCACAGCTCCTTGCTGGCAGAGCAGTGTGAGGAGCTGAAAAGTCTTTGGCTGTAAGCGCTGCTCTACAACTAAAACATTGGTATGTTATCAACATTGCTCTCATCCTAAATCTAAAACATGGCATCATACCAGCCACTCTGAAGAAAATTAGCTCTACCCCAGCCAAAACCAAGGCAATAAGGTTGTAGAAAATATCTCAGAATGTTTTGGAAATTGCTGGAATAAATATTGGACAGATATCTGAGTGAGAAGGTGACCCATGGGATATGGCCCTGAATATAAACAGGAAAGAAAGGACTGGCTTCTAGAAGAGAAATAGAACTGATTTTCTGCACTTGAAAGAAAATGTGCCAGCCAAAGCAGAAGGTGGGTTGACAAGAAAGAAGAGTAACTGAGTAAGCACAAGAGGAGAAATATGTATTGTCCGTAGCCAGAGACTGGAACTTTCAAAAAGGTGGGATGAGTGGGAGACAAATGATTACAAGGACAAAGAAGAATTATGTTCACGTTAGTGTTCTCTCTAAATACTCCTAGGCATAAATATCAATGAGAGGAAGAAAATGTAGTGTTAAAGGGATAAATATTCCACATCAATAAAATGAGATTATTTATTGGAAGACATTGGTAGCCCGTGGAGAACACTGAGGAGGTGCTGAAGGTCTTTGTTTCTGTAATGGCTTTTCAGCATTAATGATAGAACAGAAACCCTATTTCTAGACAACTAGAACAGTTTGAGAAATGGCACTTCTGATGCATTTCATGGCAGTGAAGGTGACAGAACTTGTAAACATGCATTCTTTTTCTTTGCTTGCAAATTCATAGCAGAATGATACATGACACAATCTCTTCTCCAGTGGAAGAGAAATTACAATACAATATATATCAACAGTGAACATAGTTTGTGTAGGATACTGGTGACAGCAACTTACGACTTCCTCTAACAGCTTCAACGCTGATCTGAGAGCACAAAACACAAAAAACCCCTCACCTTCTATAGTGCACCTGTGGTATGTTGCCCTGGAGTCTTGGCAGAGAAGGTCATTCTAGATGCATATTGGGGTAAGTAGAACAAAACAATTAAAGAGTCTCTGAGTTTGGCCACATGTAAGCATATTTGTGTTGCTTCCTTTGTATGTATGTTTAGTCTGGGTAGAAAATAGCGTTCTCTGTCATGGAAAACTATAGAAGTTTAAAGTTTAGTTTTGTTTGGATTCTGAACAAAAAGATATTCCAAATTCTCCCGGTTACCAAAATCTTTGCAGATGTTGTTTAAAACAGCTGGCATAGGAACTGAGGGAATGGGACTGGATGGTTCCGGTGCTGCTGGGGAGATGGACTCTGCTGCTTCTGTGTGATGGGAAGTATAGGGGCTTGTGCACATCTCAGGATCCAGCCAGTCTGGGATGCTGAAAGGCTGGATGTGCTGCAATGGGCTTTCAAGCAAAAGGGTTAGACATGCATATTTCCAGTGGGCTGCCACTTCCGCACATTTTGATACTTGCTCTTTAGATCATTGTAGCAATTGAGCTTTGAGTTCTGTTTTACTCAGCTTAGCACACTGCTGAAGACAGCTGAATCATTTAAAATTGGCCAGGAGAGATTATGCTGTGGAAATGCCTTGTTATTTTGAGAGTCCAAAAGTCAACCCAGAAACGCTTTCGTAGGTTAATCAGTTTAATGCCCTTACTAAAGGCTAGAATATGTTGGCCTTGCTGGGATTATATCTTGCCATGAAAGTTTACAAGCTATTTGCTTTACAGTTGGAAAGGCAGCAGAATCTGTTTGTTTTGATTGTACTTCTAGGAAAGATGGTAAGTAGTTGGGTGGGAAGAGGGAACAGGTTTGGAGCTGTTGTTCACACACTCTGATAAGAGTTCACCGGGATTTTCCAGTGCCTTTTCCTCAGTCAGCTTTTTCCTTGTTCTTTTGAATATTCAACAGCTCCACTGGATCAGTTGCTTTCCAGAGCTGGGGGCAAAGTTTACTCAAATTGTTTATTTAACTTCCAGTATTTTAAGAAATACTTTTTGCTGCAGGCATATGACATGCATAGTTATTGATTAATTATTATAATTTTCTTTCCTTTATGAAGTATATGTGGATAGAATTATGCAGCATCTATTTTCTTTTAAGAAAGTAGATTAGGAATATATTGCATTGTCAGGCTGAATGGTTATTCTTTTGTTTTATATTGTGGAAGTAATACAACTTTACTTAAAAGTCTATCTAATAATTCTGACCTCATGTTTGAAATGTAACTTTAACTGACTTATGATGGCTTAATTGTAACACACTTCTTATTTCATTCTTCCTTTCTGTTCCTGTTGTAGAATGATGTCAGCTTGGGCACAAGCTGTGTTTGAACAGCTCAGGTTGGTAATCTGAAAGACCACCAGAGCAGAACACCATAGCCACTTACATATCCCACGAGGGGGCACAACCCAGCCAGAAAGGGTCTTAACAAAAGCTGAGGGTGATAGGAAAGGGAACTGCTAGAAAAAATGGACAATAAATGAAGAGCCAGGGAAATGTGGGGTGATGAGTGTTGAGTTGGAATGCTGGGGGATGGGCTTATGAGAAATTACTGCATTTTTGTGTGTGCATTTGGCACTGAAAATTGAACTTGATGTGAAATGAGATGGCTTGGAGTCCCCCAGTGGGAAGGAATTCTCTGATTCATTTTTATTTATAAATCTCATAGGAGCTTTCTTGGGGAAGCTGGCTGGTGGTTTCATGAAATCACACATCATGCTTCACAGCGACGGAACCTCAATCCAAGATCCTGTCTTGGCTTCTGATGTTCCACTTGCTCTCCTCCCCTTGCCACCAGCACTGGGAGGTAGGGAGCACTGAGCAGCCAGGAAAAGGAAGAGAGCTGCTGTGTTAAGGCACGGGTTTTCAAAGGAGTTCAGGAAAATCAGTGAGAAACGAATTTTCCTTAAACGTCTTTTGAGAATCCTGTCACTTTCAAGCAGATAAGTAAATTACCATGTTCAACAGATGTATTCCTTGAAGAGCATGTGTATTCTTGTACTCATGTAGCACCTCAGCCATGCCAAGTGTAAGACCTTGGGTACACACTGAAGGAGCTCTTGAACTCAGGTTTTTAAACCATTGCCCTTCCCAACCATGAAAATCACAGAACCAAAGCATTGTAGGGGTCAGAAGGGACCTCCAGAGATCACGGAGTCCAACCCCCTTGCCAAAGCAGCTCCCTAGCCCAGGTTGCACAGGTAGGCACCCAGGTGGGTCTGGAACATCTCCAGAGAAGGAGATTCTACCACCTTTCTGTGCAGCCTGTTCTCTGTCACCCTCAGTGTGAAGAAATTCTTACGCACATCTGTGTGGAACTTCCTACACTTCGGTTTATGGCCATTTCCCCTTGTCCTGTCACCATGGGCCACAAAAAGTGTATGGCCTTGTCCCTTTGCCTTCTGCACCTTAGATATTTATAAACATGGATCAGATCTCTTATGTGTCTTCTTTTCTCAAGGCTGAACAGACCCAGGTCAGATCACTTAGCCTTTCCTCATAAGAGAGGTGATCCAAGCCCTTTATCATCTTTGTGGCCCTCCGCTGGACTCTTTCCAGGAGATCCCTGTCTTTTCTTTGTACCAGGGAGCCCAGAACTGGATGCAGTACTCCAGGTGAGGCCTCACCAGGGCAGAGGTGAGGGGGGATCATCTCCCTTGACCTGCTGGACACACTCTTTTTAATGCACCCCCAGATCCCATTGGCCTTCTTGGGCACTAGTGCACACTGCTGGCTCATGGCCAACCTGTCTTCCACCAGGACCCCCAGATCCCTCTTCTCTGAGCTCGTCTCCAGCAGGTCATCCCCCAGTCTGAACTGGTGCATGCTGTTATTCCTCCCTAGGTACAAGACTCTACACTTGCTCATGTTAAACCTCATCTGGTTCCCTTCTGCCCAGCTCTCCAGCCTGTCCAGGTCTTGCTGAATGACAGCACAGCCTTCTGGTGTGTCAGCCATTCCTCTCAACTTCGTGTTATAAGCAAACTTGCTGAGGGTGGACTCTATCCCCTCATCAAGGTAATAGATGAAAATGTTGAACAAGACTGGACCCAGCACCAGCCCCTGAGGAATACTGCCAAATACAGGCCTCCAACTGGACTCTGCACCACTGATCACCTCCCTGTGAGCTCTGCCAGTCAGCCAGTTTTCAACCCACCTCATTGTCCACTCATCTATTCCACACTTCCTCAGCTTCAATATAGGGATGTTGTGGGAGACAGTGTCAAATGCCTTGCTGAAATCAAGGTAGACAACATCCACTGCTCTCCCCCCATCCACCCAGACAGAAATGACATGATAGAAGGCTACCGGGTTGGTTGAACATGACCTCCCCCCTGGTGATCCCATGCTGACTACTCATGGTAACCTTCTTCTCTTCCAGTTGTCTGGAGATGGCATCCAGAACAAACTGCTACATCACCTTTCCAGGGACAGAAGTGAGGCTGACTGGCCTGTAGTTCCCAGGATCCCCCTTCTTGCCCCTTTTGAAGACTGGAGTGACATTGGCTATCCTCCAGTCTTCAGACACCTCTCCCATTCTCCAAGACTTCTCTAAGATGATAGAAAGTGGTTCAGCAATCACCTCTGAATGCCTTTTGTTTTTTGAATGTGAAGGGACAATTGGGTACAGCAAGCATGGGAAGGAATAAAACTGCAGGAGTATAGTCCAGTGGTAGTTTTGCCTCCTGGTAATATGCTTGGTACAATCAAAAAGTCCTGCTTTTTCTTCCTTATTGTTCCCTGTCATTTGTATCCCCCATCAGGCCAGCTCACCTTCCCTCAGATTGCTAATACCTTCTGTTTTCAGAAAGTAATGTAGTTGAATTAGAACAAGTCAGAAGGATCCAAAAACTATGCAACTGGAATTTGCTGATTCACTGGAGTTAAAGTATTTGAGAGAGATACGTCAGTTTACCAAAGAAGCTGAGAACTAGGGGAAATAAAAGGTCATCATTTTATTTTTACATTACCATGGAAATTCTTTCCAATTTTGATGTGTTATTGAAAGATTTTCTTTTGATACAGTGAGTCAATCAGTTATTTCATCCACTGATTTCTGTATTCCTTCATTGGATGAGTGCCCACGGCTTCAAATTGGGTCAGTTTACCCTTGTGAAATTGCTATATAAGCTACTGCAGTATGACTGACTTCTTGAAGCTTCAAGCTGATGTTTTTTATTCTTTGATGAAATAACTAAAACAGTCTCAGAGCTGTTAAGCCAGAATTCTTGCACAGTAGCTGTTTCCCTGTGTCTCATATTCATAGATGAGCTGCTTGTGCCACTTTTGTGTGAAACTGTAATTACTCAGTCGTTTGTCCCACTCCCTTACCCTATTTCTGGCAAATAGGAAAATGGTACTTGGAGATAGCTGCTTACAAAGGGGGAGAATTCCAATAAAAGCAGCAGCCAATTGGCACAATCATTCTCAGAATCTGGATATTAAAACAGGCAAACTGTAGCATAAAGCAGTTCAGAAACTGTATTTTTCCATAGCACAGGTTAGAATAATGATACAGAGGGGATTTCAAAAATAGTTGTTGGTGAAATGGTAATAGGAGCAGCATTGTAAGGGTACTGGTCTGTGGGATCTGATTTTGAATGTTCTGTCCTGGCAGTTCAGGAAATACTTTCACCCAAGTTATATTTTCAAGTAACAGTTATGGTTCTTGTTTGAGGAGAGCCACGAGGATGATCGGGGTGCTGGAGCACCTCCCCTATGAAGGCAGGCTGAGGGAGCTGGGCTTGTTCAGCCTTGAAAAGAGAAGGCTGCAGGGTGACCTAATTGCAGCCTTTTAGTACCTAAAGGGAGCCTATAAACAGGAGGGGAGTAAACTCTTTGAAAGGGAAGATAACAGCAGGACAAGGGGAAACGGTTTTAAGTTGAGGGAGGGAAGATTTAGGTTGGATGTCAGGGGGAAGTTCTTTATAATGAGAGTAGTGAGGTGCTGCAACGAGCTGCCCAGAGAGGTTGTGGATGCCCTGTCCCTGGAGGTGTTCAAGGCCAGACTGAAAGGGGCCCTGAGCAGCCTGGGCTAGTATTAAATGGGGAGGCTGGTGTCCCTGCTTGTGGCAGGGGAGTTGGAGACTCATGATCCTTGAGGTCCCTTCCAACCCCGGCCATTCTGTGATTCTGTGATTGTTCTGCCTCATTCTTCCCTTCTCTCAGTGACATGGAAGGTTCCCAGGTTCAACAGGGAATTTTATCTAAATATTTTCCCTTGTGTTGCAAGTCTGATGATATCTTTGTTCTCTCCGATTTTATTCGTATGGCCTCTTGTGACATTTGGGGAATCTGGGTACTTTTTCTCACATTGAAAGGCTTCAGTATTTGTTTTGTGGCTCAAAATGTTGCAAATGTGGGAAAGAAGGGTTGAATAGTGGATAGTACTGACTAGTATCCGGGTCTAGAAGCTTGCTATCATGTTTCAGGCAACTAAACTTGATGATCCAATCTTTTGCTGATGGACTGTTTGTTTTGTGGGTGTACTTCATGGGGAATAATTTTAGGGATGAAATGAGTATTCAAGTGTGAACTAAAAAGCGAGAGAGGAATTGGAAAGGGTCAAATTCACACTGCTACAGACAGGGACACCTCCCTCTAGACCAGGCTGCTAAAAGCCCTATCCAGCCTGTTCATCATGTTCCCAGTGTGGGAAAGGACCTGGGGAGTCTAGAAACAGACTTGCGGGGCACTAGCATTTCATATTCACTGGGGATCAAGACTCTCAGACCATGTAGAAATGCCTGAGCTCCTTCAGCATATGGCAGAAAAGGTCATACTGGGAGGTATGCGGGAAAAAGCAAGTCAATTGGTACGTCAAATCTGTAGAGATATTCACCAAAATTAACTATCAGAGAACATGGCTTCCTGTGACACTAATCACAGAATTGTAGGAGTTGGAAAGGACCTGTAGAGATCATCAAGTCCAACCCCCCCAGGCCCCCTACAGCAGGCTGCACAGGTGGGCATCCAGATGGGTCTTGAAGGAGAAACCACAACGTCCCTGAGCAGCCTGTTCCAGTGCTCTGTCACCCTCACTGTGAAGAAGTTCTTTCGCATTTTGGTGCATAACTTTCAATGCTCAAGTTTATGGCCATTTCCCCATGCCCTGTCCCCACAGACCTCTGAAAGAGGTTGGCCATGTCCCTTTGACTCCCACACTTAAGGTGTTTATAACCAATAAGATAACCTCTGAGTCTTCTTTCCTCAAGGCTGAACAGACCCAGGTCACCCCACCTTTCCTCTTAGGGGAGATTCTACAGGCCCTTTATCATCCTTGTGGCCCTTTTCTGGTCTCTCTCCTAGAGATCCCTGTCTTTTGTGTACTGGGGAGCCCAGAACTGAATACAGTACTCCAGGTGGGGCCTGACCAGGGCAGAGTAGAGGGGGAGAATTGCCTCGCTTGATCTGCTGGCCATGTTCCTTTTAATGCACCCCATAGCAATGACAGCTGCCCAGAAAGCTGCCAGGCAGACTCATATTTTCTTGTTACATCACAGATAGTGTAATAAAAAATTTTCAGATATCTAAGTGGTTGCTGCAAGCAGCTGAAATCTTATGGGACTGTCGGAGTAGAAACTCATAGACCAAGATAGATTGCAGGAGACAGTCTTCCTCATTTGAAATTAGACTTTCTGTAGTATTTTTCTTTTATGGTTAGGAGGTTTTTAGCTGTTTTCCTGCACTCAGCAAAATAAAACACAGCTTGTTTTATCATGAATAGGAAAGCACTTTTATTTGGCTCATTTTGGATGAGGATTTTATACTAGATGTTGGAATCTGTCCTGAGATGATGCTGACGCTCCTTGACTATCGCTAATAATAATATTCAAAAGAAACTGGTTCTTGAAAGACATCAAAACTGAACCCTGTCATCTTACCAAATTCATTAAGTTGGACAAAACATTGTTACTAAATATCAGCTTTCATTCTTTCTAGTATTTGTCCACATATTGAATTCTTCCACTCATAGTAAAGTTGACTGCTTATCCTTGTTACTTTATCCTATCTGACATATGTAATTCCTCTTCTCAAACCCATTCCCCATGACAGCTTAATTAGCCTCATCATTGGCTATTTTTGTGTTTCCTTGTTCCCAGCACAGAGGATTATCTTCCCTTCAGTATTTTCTTACTGATTTTCTTCTCAGGAGGTAGCCAGAGGCCCCATCCTTATTTTGCAAGATTGCAGATCTTTCAGGTATTGCTCAGTATAATCTGCTCTTCCTAAGATGCTTACTGTTCTTGGACTGAACACCTACTCATCTATGGTTAAGGAAAGAAGGATGATCTTGTATTGAAGACAGACAGTTTACCTGAGAGCTTGGATTTCTGAAAAAAAAAACAGGTAGAAAGGAAAACAGGCAGTTTTAGTTACTGTAAGTTTGGCAATAGGGTACTACTGTGAGGGCCAGATAAAAAAAGAACCCAAAACACTGAACTAAGGAGATCTAGATTTGTGTTCTAAGAGGCTTTTCTCTTGTTCCACTATTTTTTATTCCAGTGGCCATGTAAAAGTACACATGTGAAGAATGACTTTGATTTCAAGCAGCGGAGTTGTGTCAGTTTCCTAAATGCCATGTCCTGTTCAGGTGTCTGGTCTCTGTGCCAGCTGTATGTTCTCTCCCTCTCTCTGCCTTCAGCTTTTCTGCAGCCAACCTTCTGTACATGACTTTTGTATTTCCTGTTGAAAGAAATCACTGAATGATGGCCTTTATGTGATGCAGTGGGAGAAGGATAGGACAGATGACACTTTGCGGTTTAAATAAGATACATGCTCAAATAGACTAACTTACAAAGTTATACAATTTTTGTCAGTAGATAACAAGAAGAAGACTAAATTTATGGCTTAAAGCCCATGAGACATATCAGTTGTGGGCTAGGAAGGAGCTGAACACTACTCAAAGCTCATATTTGTTACATGAGGTACTCATGTCTTATGTATGTTCACAGGAACAATCAATGAATGGAGAAGATAGTAATTCAAAACTAAAATAAGAAAGTAGTATGTTATAGCCAATTAGGTGGAGGAGCTCATTGATTAAGGATGGTTCTCAGACCAAAAATTAGGCAAAGTTAAAATCCAGGATTAGTAATAAATACAGATAACAATCTAAAATGATTATTCATTTTAAAAAAGATTTAAAAAAGGAAAGAAAAGATACATGAAAGCTCATCTTTTAAAAGTTACATTGATCCCACTCAGAGATCATTATGATACCTGAACGGTGGAATATCCCACATTTGTCCAAGGTGTTTTTATATTTTTCTGTGGAGCACCTTATTCTGGAACTTCTTCGACAGTTATGAGATGGATTGAACAGCCTGACCCATTGCTGTGATTCTTATAGTCTGTTACTCTTCTACTTTCTTGGCCCCTTTGTTATATTTCTGGTAAGATTAATTTTTGATCCCACTACTGAATAATCCACTTATTATATTATATTATATTATATTATATTATATTATATTATATTATATTATATTTTATTTTATTTTATTTTATTTTATTTTATTTTAGCTATAATTATCTATTGGTTTGGGAAATACCAGCCCAAACCCTCAGTTTTGTGTCTCAAAATGTTTAAAAACTAAAGTATATAGAGTAGAAGACATTAGGCATTATGTGCCATTCTGGAATGTGTCCAATTAAACCAATGCAGTTGTGTACTGCTGGAATGGCTTTGCCAATGGAAATGCAAAAAACAAAAAAAAAAAAAGAAGAATTATTGGAACTGTTGTGTGACACGGTGATTTGGATATGGATAAATGCCTTTTCTAGCTGAAAAATGTTTGGCTTCTTTTTGCTGATTGTGAAGTGGTGGGCTAACTGAAGAACAGTCTGTAGGATGTTTTAGCAGTTTTTTTTATCAGCTTATCTCCTCCAGACAGAGGATGCAGGAGGGCAGGCAGGGAAGACCTACTCAAGGGTGGACACAGCCAGTGCAGAAATGATGCTTCACTTGTTAGCTGGCTGCCAGCTCTTGATCTATGTCATGGTGCTAATAGGAGAGATGGATGGAGATTAGAGCTGGCAAAGTCCCCCACATTTGCTTTTGTGCATAGCATAATGGTAATTTTTTGGCATTGGGTACAGCTGAGATAATCTTCAACCTGCAAAGTTTATCAACAGCAAATTATATTTATCCAGCATCTGAAAACATAATGTTAAACTACCTGAGGTTCACATCCATCCTGAGTTATAGCTGTCAGCAGCAGGGTATTTTGCTAGCTTGAGAGAGGCCATATTATGGAAAATAGATCTTGACCTACAGTTTACCAGCATCATCATGCTGTCTTCCAGGCAGTGTTTGCATCAGCTCTGAGACACAGTTTGGCATCTGCTTGGCTTTTCAAGACTTGGCCTTTCAGCAGCCATTATAAAATGCAGTCTAGAGTAAAGATATTTCCCTTTAAGTGGCTTGGCAGAATTCTCAGTGATCCCAGGGGGAAGAGCAGCTAGGGCTTGTTCTCCACCTCTGAGTCAGCTGTCCACTGGGCTGACTAGGGGCGTAACTGAGTGTCCTTTGGCTCTCCACCACAGTTAGAAAATGAAGACACTGACTAAGCTGTCCTTGACTGCTTGCAAAACTTTGACATAGAGGTGGATCATTTCAAGTGGTGAGTAAAGAGCCTGAGAGTAATGCAACGGTGCTGTGTCAAGGTTGGCGATGGTCAGGTAGACAGCTCTCTTTTGATGTGGAATTGACACAGGGGAGAGTTATCCTGAGCTAATAACTTGAGATAATTTTACAGCTGTTTTACTCCTGCAATATAAGTTCTTGTGTTGGGTCTTCTTACAGGTAATAGAGAGACGTGAGCATGGCATATCTCATCCTAAGACTGAAAAAAAAACCCACCAAAAACAAAAGATCTCCCAACTCTGTCTACAGGGAATCAACAATCCAGAGTGAGAAATTAAAATCCAGGTTTTTGTGGAGACTGCCACACTTGGGTTAATAAAGGTGAGGAGAGTTGGGATGGATGGCAGAAGAGGAGAGTTTAAAAACTGGCTTGAAGTACTCCGTGCCCTGCTATGTGTTCTGGATGATATGCAGGTTTTGCCTCGGCCTTACATGTTTAAGGCATGTGCTATCTTCTGTAGATCTATGGGGAAATCCTTTATTTCCTGCTCCACCATTTTTTCTGAGCACTCAGCTGAGTCTTCTGACACAGGGAAGCATTTGATGGACATCAGTACAGTTTCCCCAGGCAGTGCTTCCTTGGTCCTGTGGAGCTGGAGCAAGCAAATGGCCATGGTATTCCATGCAATATCTCATGGATATGAGAAGCCTTATCTTGTGGTTCTTCACTGTGCATAAGGAAAAGTGGGAAAGGGTTAGATATACAGCCATCAGGTAGTGGGGAAATAAACAAATATACTTCCAAAACCAATTAATGTTTTTTGTCTGATCTGTCAAGAAGTATGATCATATTAGCACTGAGATTCATGGACAGGGAGGATAATGAGGATGAGAGTTAGGTGTAGATAGCTACAGGTGCAATGAACCCCAAACACTGTGAACTTATGGTATCAGAGTCAAGCTGATAGCTCTCTGTGATAATTGGTTATCTGGAGAAAGAAAAGAAGATAAACCTAATCTCTATCTCAGTAAGGCAGTTGAAATGTCCGTATAATATGAAGTTTCCAGCAGAGATAAGAATTATCTTACTAGAACATGGCTTATTTACCTGAATAAGAGCACTGGGAGAGGATAAACTTGCTTTCTATTAATAGATCAGTGGCAGAAACAAGAAAGAAAATAACTGCCTAAGAGGAAGGACAGTTTTGGTTTAAGAACAAAAGTGTTTAGACTGAACATGAATAAACTTAACTCGAAAATTGTAAAATAATTGGTAACCATTTATGAAGTGTGACTCTGCAGTAGTCTTCCAGAGGGAACAGAATGAACAAAATGCCTAACCAATGTCAAAGTGAATCTGGATCAAGTTATGAGTGGGTTTGCATCATATATATGCCCACAGCAGCAGAGTGGTGCCCTTGAGGTTCTTCTTAAATTTATAATCCTGTTTTTCTAATCCCTGTCAGGTAGTAGACACAGGATCAAAAGGTGGTAATGACTTTCCATTTTTTGTACTGAAAATTCTTTGAAGTCAGAATTCCTTCACAATAATACAACTCATCACATTCTTCTGCAGTATTATACGATTTAACAAAGCCTTTCCAGTGCTTTGCTCAGAATGTTTTATACTTTTATGTGAAATCCTTTGTTGAATCCACAGTGAAAATGCAGCAACTGATTAACCACCATCCTGTGGAATCCTAGAGAGACTCAGATTTAGCAGAACTAACTCCTGCTCTGCAGTAAATAAGACCTGTACTTGAAAATCAGGACTTTGCTTCTTTTCCATTTTTCTTTTCTGCAGTGGAGTCATCCCCACAGGAGAAATTATGGAGACAGCACTCAGGATAGCAATAAACTTCTCTTACTTTACATATGTATTAAGCTAAACAATGCACTATAAATTAGAAAGAAACAATTAAAAACTGGTGTGATCATCTCACTTTACTTTAGATGTTATTTTGCATGCATTTACATTTGCTTTGTTACCTTATGCTAACTTGATGCTCTTAGAAGACATTTTAGGGCATGAGACTTCTGACCAATTTTAGCCATGCACATTAAGATAAGATAAATTGAAACCTGAAAATTCCTGATTCTCTCCATGAAGGGTAAAAGAAATCTGGAGCAAAGAGTTCACTCTTTTTTCACTCTTCTGTAACAGCACACATTCATGTGTAAAAATCTTCCAGTGAAAATCAAAATTCAGTTAATGCAGGGAACAAGAGTCTCTTCTGTTTCCTTCCTTCCTTTCTTTCTCCCTGCCTTCCTCCCTTCATCTCTGCAAAACACCTGGATTTTCAAGCCCTGCAGACCATTGGCTTGCTTTCCATTGATGTTTGGGCAACTGGTTAACATGGTTGAACCGAAGTTTCAGGTAAGCTGTGCTATCAGTCAGTTTTTGAATATCTAAAGCATCATACTGATGCAGTGTATCTTCTCCCAAATCTGTTTTGTTTTTGTTTTTTTTTAAATACCTTTGTATTATATTCTCATTGAGGGTCATGTTGGCATAACTGCAGCTAAAGTAAATCTTTTTCTCTAGGAAAAAAAAATGCTATACAACTCTGTCACAATTTTATACATCGCACTAAATCACTCAAAATGAATGATTATTTTCTTGTTGGATTTTGATGAGAAATATGAAAGATTTCTTGCTTTTATAGAGTTAAGCTTTTGAAGTATGCTTCTACACAGGATCGTGTGTGCACTATCAATCTTCTAATTGTCTCAATTTGCTGCAATATAGTTCATAGCCTGAAGTGCTAGAGGATTGTTTTTGGATGGAGGTAATCTGGAAACTGCTCTGCAGAAGCACACCTCATGTACTCCAGCTGCTAATCAGCTTCTGGTTCATGGAGTTTTGTAGATAGCGAGTCCTCAGCACCAATTAATTGACTCTGTGTTCTGTTGCTAAAGGAGATGTAGGCACTATGGCTGGAAATTAACCAGCTACATATTATAATTTTATTAGGCACAGGGATACACTTAATCTCCTTTTCAATCTGACAAGCCCAGAGTATATGTAAGACATCTGGCTGCTTGCATGAGCTTGTACTGCCTTAAAAAGCAGACAGGATTTAGTAACAGTTCAGTCACTGGGTGTCTAGCTATTCCTGCCCTCCACTATTCAAGCCTGACATGTCTGCTCTCTAGAAGAGGGACTGTAACACTTGGCTAGTTTATAGAAACCTGTATAGCCCTGAGAGTTTTTTGATGAATGTCTCCATGGAAATCTACTGAAAGGTTTGGCTGTACCCATGTAGCTCTTGAGTCAGTGACTTGGAAGTGTGATGTCCCTCTGACTCTGCTTTGAACTGCCCTTCGTTAAGACAGGTGATACTTACATGGTAGTGCCCAGTACTGTGGCCCTGAGAGTACAGAGACTGAGCAGGTGTTGCTGAAAGGGAAGTAGCTGATTAGTTTTTATGACTGCATGTATAAAACTAACACAGGACCTTTTCTTTATAACTTAGACTAAACCATTGCCCTGACATCTATCCTTCTCTTTTGGTGTTTTCTGCCTTCTTTTCCTTTCTTTCTGTGAGGATTGGATGACAACTCTTTTTTACTATGATTTCTACCTTGAATTGCTACAGTTGGGATTGCAGTACATTGATGTATCAACCCTTTCTCCATGCTATATTGCAGCATATAAAAATAAAGGATATATATATGGAAAAAGAAACAACTATCTCACATTTTTATCTCACCTTTTCTAACATTTAGCTTCCTAATCATTATGTTAAAACATTTATTCAATATTATGCCAGCCAAACTAATTAAATTCATTGTATACAAACTGGTGAAACCTGGCTTAATTTACACATATAATCAACAATATGAGCATTATGTTTATATAGTAAGTGTTACATAATCTATTTAAAATGTTTCTTGTTTGTTGCAGTTTTCTGTTCTGTAAGATTCCACCTCAGAGCATAAATGATGCTTTTTATTATGTTTGTAGAAGGGAAGAATACAGCAGGCAAACTTTCATTTGTACGCTTCTGAGTTAATACTCATGTCTATAGCAGAGCAATTTTATAAATGCCATTAAACTTGCATTTAGAAACAGACATAAAGAGACTTATTCATATCTGAAAAGTGTATTCTCGTGATTTCAGTGTGTGTTGAATGAGGTTCTAAATGCATTTCCCAAATCAGAGGAAATATAAATTGAATCCAGTTTAATCTGTGACTGCAGTATAGCTGAGAGCTTGTGGAAGAACCTCAGTAAGTACATGTAAATTATCCTTGCTCTGAAGAAATCGAAAAAATCAAATTTTGGCTTCCCTTCCATTTCTGCAAGTGGATGTCCCTTTTTGTTCCCCCATCTCTTACAGATGTCATAGCTCTGTTGAGTCTTTAAAAATGCCATGACCCAAGAGTTCATCTTGCCCCACCTGAATCTTTTCCCTGTCTTTCCTTGCACTGACATTTTCTCTCTTCTTCTGAGATGTGATTTGAACAGCTGCACTTAATCTGCAGAATGGCTGCTCAGGTGTGCATTGATTCCACTCCCCCAGTGACTGGAGACACTAATGTGGTGTACCTTTTCTGAGCAAGAAGATTTAATTATTTCGGTTTCCCAATCTTCCTTTCATAGCCAAACATCATGGATCCGCTAATATGAGAAAGAACTACAGCTAGTAATGACCAGTGTATTAATTCAAGCTTTTCAGTCAGGCTTGGACAGTGTCATAAAGGAAGACAGACAACTGAGACATCAAGCTTTCAGAGGTTAAGTGTCATTCAGACCTTCTTGCCTGGTCTGCCTACACTGCCCTTTGATTCGCACCCCTGCAGGGGTTGTTGCTGGTCTAAGACTTTCAGAGGAGAAAAAGTCTATTTTAGGTCCACTTGGATTCCTAGAACCTTTCTAGAATTTTAAGACAGACTTATATGATCTTCCACAGTATTTTTCCTCAGAGCTATAACTTCCTATGATTGCAAGGCCATCTCTTTAGAAACTACTCGGGCTAATAAAATTACACACATAGACAACCATGTGTCGTTTCAGAAACCTACCTAGCCTCCAGCTGCCAGTTCAAAGATTTGTGTTAAATCTGTCCATGCAGGTGTCTCGATAGTCCAGAACATCAAAAATGGAACTTAGAGGCTCCTGTATAAAGAACTAAATCTTAGTTTGCAAGTGGAAATAAAGGCCTCTGACATCTAATGCCAGGATCTGAAGATGATTTATATGATGGTGTAGCTTGGTAGTAGCAGTAGCAGTAATGTATTTAATGGGCTTTAAGCGTTTTTCACTAGTCTGCAAACTGTGAATTATGATTGCTGAATCTAGAAATAATATTGTTAATCATCTTATGGTTTCTATGGATTAGAAATAAACAGTGGGTCTTCTTGGAGGCATTAGCACTTTCTGCCTGGAGTGACCTCAAGATAGCCTGTATAAGTTTGAGGTTATTCCTTAAATCTTTCTTCCAAGGGTATGGCTAATCCCCAATTTGTTCATTTTTTTCTTCTATTTTGCACAAATCAGGAAGTATAAAAGACATAGGTAGGATTACAGCTACATGATCTAGAGCTAAGTCCAAAATTCCTGCAGCTGAAGGGGACCACACACGAGGGATTCCCATCAAGAATGGCACTCGACCTTCTCTGTCGCAGTTGTTATTTCAGTTTGTTTGTTTTTGCAGTGTGCTGTAACCATTGCTTTTTTGGCTGGTTTTTACAGCCAACTGGACTTCAAATGCTACAGAATGCTTTATTATCTGCAGCAAACATGCAAAATCTACTGAAAAAGTTAGTGGATTAAAGTTAATATAGTATACAATTTCAGTAATCTTTGCAACTTGAGCAAACATACTGGATAATTGAAGTCACACCGTTCCAACAGCTCTGTTGAATGCATGCAAAACAGAACAAAACAGAAACGAGATAATTTATACTGATTGCTGTATATTGGGTATGCATACAAACACGGCTGCATCTCCCATAAACAGTTGCAGACTGATCAAAAAGAAAAGGAAGAATTCTGTATTCACATCTGTTCAAATTATGATCTAAACAGTTGTCTGAAGATTGAAATTTGGTACCATCCCATGAATAGTACTTATCCTGGTGACCTGCTCTGTGCATCCATCTAGAGAGCCGGTTGGAACTTTCTGTCTCACTCTGTATCCCGTTGACAATTATGCAGAGCTCTAATCTCAGAGTGATTACGTTTAATTGTCACGGTTATAGCACAGTAAATCAAGCTATGATTTCATCAGTGACTGAGCTAGATTTGGACATGAACAACTGCGGTGTATGGACTGTTACAGTTTGTAATATATTAGTTGCACATACATTGCCTGAATTTGTAATACCTCTACCACTGTATAGGACCAAATGCCTCCAGTTATCCCCTGGAGACTTCTTCCAATTCCTACTTCACTATTACTGTCCCGTGGCTGTTGTTTCTCACAGAGGAACAAGCAACAGGAAAAAGTGTCCACGAGTACATTCATCCTAGGCTCCAGAAATACTTTCTGATGCCATTTGGTGGGTAGAACCCCTGGTTATCATTACTCAGTGATGATGTATCCAGGTACAGCAGTTACTGTTTTGTTGTGAGATTAAGTACCTACCAATTAATATTGGCAACCATGGAGCTGTTATCTTTGGGTGCTGAAGACAGAGGGGTTCTAACCTGTGTAGTAGAAGCATTTACTGTAGTACACATTCAATAATTCTGCGTCCATTATTTAATGTTTTCTCCCAGAGGGAACTATCTCCTGTTGTTCTAGCCTTCTCAAAGTGACTTTTCCTTTGAACAGATTGGATGCGATCCCCATGGTATGCTGTGGGGACCACCTATTGTTGCAGCTCATTGTTCTGCTGAGCCCACAGTACTGATATTCTTAAATAGGCTGAGTTTGCTAATTACACCTTTCACCCACTCCACTGTTTCTTGATCTTCCTATTGTGTTAGCACTAAGTCTCCTAGGAGCATCGCATGCTTCTTTTCATACAGAATGAACGGGGTGCCTTTCCTTATGGAGGGCTGATGGCATGCACATAAAATGGCCCCGTTGGAACAGCATTCCCAATGTGGCTACTGGTACCGCCCTTCTTTGTATGCTAAAGAGGTCAAATTTTGTTCTGATCTCCACTCCCATCACTGCAAGGTTTTAATGACTTAGTTAAAGGAGTAATCATATCTGCAAACATGGATATAAAATCATAGAGAAAAATAAACAAACCAGAACAGAACTGAGCTCATACAGACTTGTAGAGCAAGGGGTTTCCTGTTTGCTCACGTTGTTGGTGAGGTGAGTGTACTCCTAAATATTTCACTCCTGCCTTATACCACTTGGTCTATTCATCAGTTTTCTTAGAACTGTTCTCCCAGAGTTATGGACTGTACTTATTTAGTTAACTCTTTTAGCTCTGGCTAAGAGTGATTTCTGTTGCTTTTATGATAGGCCACATCAGAGCCTTAGAAATCCTCAATCTTCCTGAAATTATTCCTTGCTCCAGTAAGCTTCTCTCTGTGGTTTGAGATATTTTTACCCCTGTGGCTGATGGTGAGGATCCATAAATACTTTGGCATGGGTTCTCCTGCAGTATAATTTCTTTTGTGACCATTGTTGGGTAAAAGCCTCTGTACTCATTCATCTCCAAGTGGCTCAAGAACATCTGGGGCCTTTAGGGCAGCACATGAATGCACCTCAGAAATAATTTCTGCCTGCCCTTGTCAGCCTTTCCCAGCTCTACAAACATTGATTTGCCAAATCAGAATAAGCTGATACTCATTTATAAATTTGACATTACGGGGTTTTTTTGCTGTCTTTCTGACGGAAAATTCTTAGCATTAATTTACACACAAAATGTTTCGGTACATCTCCAGGAGCAGATCTATACTTCTGCAGGGACAGTTTATTTTGAATCCACTGCTGTGCCCAGGTTAAGATTTTATGTTAATCATTCACACCAGAGCACAGTGCTTCTACCCAGGATGCTTTTAATCCAGGGATATGGGTAGTGGGTTCTTTAGGAAAATGTGTAATCTACGCTCTTTATTCTATCATTTACACCCAAAATTATAGATCATATTTAACATCTTTCTGATCTGTGTTGTGGTATAGGTAGTTAGATTAATCCCAGTCTTGTGACTTTCTTGCCTGTCCAGGACACATAGTGATGATGGGCTTTAGTCTTCTATGTATACTTCTACCTCTTGTTAAAGCAGTTTTTCTTCCTAACACACAATTTTAATTACAGCTTTTCCCTAGATGATTGCTGTCTGAGTACCCACTGAACCATCAGAATTGCAGTCTCCCTGTTAAACTGTTGAGATAAGAAACACAGACTAGCAACGTGTAGAACAAGCATTTCCAAGTGGTATGTTGAAGAGGTGAATATACACAGATGGGTGCATCAATTGTCTTTTCCAGAATTTCTCCCCATTAAGGTATGGAGAATGTTTGTCTCTTATATACTCATTTAGATCTTTTCTTTCTACATGTAACCAGCAAATAGTTTCTTCTTTTTTTTCAACTGATAGATATGTTAGTGTGGTTGTCCCTTTCACTGTTGTCTGGCAGAGCAAACCTTTTGATCTGTTTATCTTTTGCTTCTGCCATAGCATGGGGAGAATTGTGAATTCTGAAGTCTTCGCAGCAGTGTTCTTTAGTCTGAGATCTGAAAGCTTCCTGCAGGAGATACTCTACTTCTTAACTGTTTTGTTTCATTTGCTATACACTTTGTATAAAACCGGATGAGACCAAAGGTTTTATCAGGAATTGATGCCTTCTCCTCACCGGTACTATTACAGTTTCTCTCTTTTCCAGTTGGCTTTTAGCATCTGCTTAATCTCAGTGCTGTGACTCAGCATTATTTTGTCAGTGTTACATATTTTATATTTGTATTCCATAGATATCATAGATCGCTTTTATCTGGGTTTTGTATGTTTATCTTTTGTGCTTGCTGGTGTTTCTAGCATACTTTCTCTTCAACCAGTGTGTGACTTAAAATCCTTTAATATTCCTTTTTCTTTTTGGGTAATAATATATTCAGTTGCCTCAGTCTTTACCATTTTTCCTGGTAAAGATTCTTCCAAACTCCTGATGCTTTTTTCAATCTTTTTCTAATGCATATATTTCCAGTGATTATCAGCTCTTGCAAAACAGTATTATTATCTTGATTTTCACTGTTGACAGCAGCATAGAATCATAGAATTGTTTGAGTTGAAAGGGACCTTAAAGGTCTAACTCCCCTGCAATGAACAGACACCTTGATCAGGTGCTCAGAGCCCCATCCAGCTGACTTATAGTGTCTCCAAGGATGGGGTATCCATCACCTCTCTGGGGCATCCTGTGCCACTGCCTCACCAACCTTACTGTAAGAAACATCTTCCTTATATCCAATCTAAATCTCTCCTCTTTTAGTTTAAAACCAGTTCCTCTAAACAGTCTGTCCCCTTCTTTCTTATAGCCCCCCTTTTGATACTGAAAGGCCACTCTCTGATCTCCTTGTAGCCTTCTCTTCTCCAGGCTGATCAGACCGAGCTCTCTCAGCCTGTCCTAGTAGGAAGGGTGTTCCATCCCTTGGATGTGCAGTTCCATGCAGTTGTTCTTGTGGATTACAGCTAAATTCCCCCTGTCTTTTTCCCTCACGTCTTTCTTAGGTGGTATTTTCTGTATATTTGAGCATGTCAACAGTGTTGGAAACTGACCTGCCCCCAAGAGGTTTGCACTCTGGTAGATGGCTTTGCAGACCAGTCTCACTTCTGAAGCTTTTATATGTCTACATAGTTTCAGTACTTCCAAAACAGTTTTGATAGCAGTGATTATTTCTTGGTCTTCCCCTAAATACTGTATGAGTATTGTGTCCCAGATTCCAATCAGAGTCAAGTCTTTTATCAGGGACTAATTTAAGCTCCCTTCAGTACTGCGAGATTGTCTTTCAGCTTTAAATCACTCAGACTGCTCTGTACTTTTATCTTCTTTTTGTACTCTGCTTAAGAGTCTCTCATATCTTTAATATGCACATGGGTCACAACATTCCTTGAACTATTTTTGTGCAGTTCTGTAATTAATCTTTTCTGTCAGAGGTAACGGAAAATGATTAAACGCATCAAGTGTCTCAGAAGCATTTGTTGTCAGAAATAAAGCTATTTTTATCGTGTCTCCCATTGCTTCTTGGAGTCAGATGCTGCCTAATTCTTTTCCAAATGACCTTTATATATTTTTTCAGCGTCTCATGAGACCTATAGCTGCTTTCCCTCTTCTGATGCTTTGGTTTGCTCAGACAGAACATGGGCTCCAGTGGGTGGTGCCAACCAACCTGTGAGGGGGGTGGATGGAAATGTACGCTTCTCATTTCACTCTCATCCGGCAATTAAGAGTGGCTTGGTTGAACTGTGGCCTAAAATCTTCTGCCTTTGTCATTTGCCTGAATTTCTCAGATGCAGGTGATGACAAAAAAAGAGGTGAGATGAATTTTTCCCCAGAGCGGCATGGTTGAGTTTGCTCAGCCTCTGATGGAGATAGTAGGATTTACATGGCAGGTATGCACCATCCAGCTAATGTTCCCCAGGGTTTCCTGGCCTTTCATGGCAGGATGAGGTTCAGAGAGCTTTGTGCCTTTAGACGAATATTTAATGCCATCTGTGGTGCTTTTTCTTAGAGATTAGAGTCATTCCAAGCAGAAGCATTGTTCTGGAGTTAATACACTGCCCTAACAGTTAAAATAGGAATGGTATTGCTTCCTGCCTTCTGTATGGCATAAATTTATTCATGTTTGTGAAGCATGAATGTGTCACCATGGCCCACAGCCAAAAAAGAACCCATGACTACATTTTATTAAGAAAGGAAGTGCAACAAAATAATGTAGTTCAGGTGAAACTAGATTTAGATGATCTCTAGAGGTCCCTTCCAACCCCTACAATTCTGTGATTCTGTATTATCAACTCTGAAAGCTAACGTTATAGCAAACTGCACATTAAATATTTATGGACTTAAAAATGTTCACTTGGCATCCTATGTATCATTTGCATGTCTAACTCTGATCCCATGTTGTTGAAATTGGTCACAAATACCAGACTTGTAGAATCAATAATTTGTGGTAATGTTGACTAATAGACATTAACAGGAAACTAGAAAAATAGATATTTTTGAAAAAAATATAGAGAAAAAAATGAAATAACTGCATAACTAGCATATTATCTACAGCAAGATCTTGTGCTTTATGTGTGAAGATTTTATCATATTGGCTTTAGAATACAGGAAAATTCTCAAGCAGTATCTAAATTTCTGTATCTGTTACTCAGTGTTAAGAATATCATTTTCTTGTGAAAGATGATGTTTGTCAAAATACTGTCTGGATAAAACCTACCTGACTTCAAATCTGAGAGTGAAACATTACCTGAAATGTGACATTATTTTTTTTGTGTCTTTTGATTAAAATAAGTGTTTTCTATGAAATGGGGGAAAAAAAGTGACTGCATCTTTCCTCTTCTTGGTAGAAAGTATATTCTAATAATACACTAGAGTTTCCCATACCATTCCAATAAATTTATACATTTCAGAAGGGCTTTTGATGTAGGACTGAATAATGACATTTTTGTTGGAGGTATATCAGCCTGCCTTCTAGTAATCAAAAATCCTTCACACATCTTTTCCAATTAACTCTTCTCTTTGTATTACTAAATGTGTTTTAGTAACACTTCCCTATTCAGCTTCATTAACATGCAAATAGAGAGTTAAAACAGATCATTCATCTGAGCATGGAGAGCAGGTAATTTGTGCAGTTTACTTGTGAAATGAATGGTATTATTATTGGTTGAGAAGACACAACTGAAAATTGAGGCAACTTGTTCAGAGGAATGAACACAAATTACTGAATCATGATGTTCCCAATTATAATTCTTGATTTGTTGTTGTGAAGGTTATGTATCATGATAGACATAAGCACTGAGAATTTGTAGAATGCTATTTTTTAGTGCCAGACCCAGGAAATCCTTCATGATCTTGAGCTGGAATTTAGAGTAGTCAGGCAGACAAATGTCTGTATGTTACTAAACTGACTTTACCTGGTGATTCTTGGACTGTGTAGCTCTGCACTGCAATAGAGTAGAATATGACAATGACATATAATTGAGGAGGCTGTTTGCCTACGCTGAATTATTTCTGCCACTATTACAGGAATTTGGACTTTATAGACAGGCCCATGCTATGGCATTGCAACGGACTTTTCAGCCTTGGAAGTGTGTTTGATCCTTCATCTAGGCTGAACTTGGTCATTATTGTGCTGAAAAATACCAGAGTTTCACAGGTTGACTATAGGCTGAGCATGATTTGAATATTTTGTGGGAAAAATAAGGGAAAAAATACACTGATTTGAAAACAGTTCTATGCTACAGCCTGAAAAATGAATTAAGTACATAAATGTGGATGGACTTAGACAAGGACAAGCTACATCTTGAGAGTTTTTTCCATTTTCGTAGTGATAGAAAGCTTTTTCTTTTTAGTGCTGTAAGAATTTTAAGGGTAAAGTAAAAGTGTTTAAAGGCTTAGCTGAGATTATATTCCTAAAGAATGTACAATAGTGAGCAGAGAGTCCCCATAGTAACTGGCAGCTTTCCCAATACCAGCTTAGCTCAAGTCTAAGAATGTAGGGTAGTATCCCCCAAAAAAGGTGTCAGTCAAGTGTTTGGTATCTAGCAATATGTGCTACTGTCTGAAAGCAAGTAATAATGACAAGACTACCCAAATTCAGCAACCTCAAAACTAGGACACAAGCTGTAGCAGTTAATTCTGCTCAAAACACATGGATGACTGCACAGTTCTTAGAACCAGCCTTTTTTGGTAAGGTTTTCCAGTCAAGCCAAGTGATCTGTCAGCACCATACATCTGCTTGAGGTAACAAGGAACAAACTAACTGTCCTCAGCAGCTTGCAAGGAATCACCATGTTATGTGTCATAAAAAGTATTGAAGTGTTGTTTGCCATGATCTTAATCCTAGTCAGATGTTAACTAAAATCTGTACTAGGAAGTCAATGAGACGAAGAAGTAATACTTTAATTAATGAAGTAATAAACAGTAGGCTAGCTTATGCTTCTTTTCTGTTCTGTCCCTCATGACATCCTGGTCGCCAAATTGGAGAAAAGTGGATTTGATGGATAGAACACTCTCTGGATAATGAATTGGCTGGATGGGTGTGCTCAGAGAGCTGCAATCAGTGGCTCAGTGTTCAAGTACAGACTGGTGAAGAGTGGCATTCCTCAGGGATCAGTACTGGGACTGGTGCTATTTAATATCTTTTGTAGGCAACAAGGACAGTGGGATCAAGTACATCCTCAGCAAGTTCACAGATAACACCAAGCTGAGTGGTGTAGTTGACATGCTAGAGGGAAGGGATACTCTCCAGGGGGATCTGGATAGGCTTGACAGGTGGGCCTGTCTAGCCATATGAAGTTCAACAAGGCCTAGTGCAAGGTCCTGCACCTGGGTCAAGTCAAACCTAAACACAAATACAGTTTGGATGGAGAATGGCTGAGGAAAAGGATTTGGGGGTCCTGGCTGATGAAAAACTCAACAGGAGCCAGCAATGTGTGCTTGTAGCCCAGAAGGCCAACAATATCCTGGGTTGCATCAAGATAAGTATAACTAGCAACTCAGGGGAAGTGATTCTGCTTTTCCACTCTGCTTTTGTGAGACTCCACCTGGAATACTGATAGGACAAGGGAGAATGGCTTTGAATTAAGACAGGAGAGTTTTAGGTTAGATGTTATGAGGAATTTTTTCACTCAGAGGGTGGTGATGCACTGGAACAGGTTGCCCAGAGAGGTTGTGGATGCCCTGTCCCTGGAGGCATTCAAGGCCAGGCTGGATGTGGCTCTGGGCAGCCTGCTGTAGTGGTTGGTGACCCTGCCCACAGTAGCACAGTTGAAGCTATATGATCTTTGAGGTTCTTTTCAACCCAGGCCATTCTATGATTCTGTGATTCTATGATTCAAGCCACCCTAGGATATTCTGTTTAGCTTCCAGTTCCTGCTCCAGGAGAGCATGGCCTTCATTTAGGTCCTGAATCATACCTGCCAGCCTTGGTTTTGTCTCAAAAGGACCTGGACACCTACACTGAATCCTACCCCTAATCCCTAAATTAATGGGACTTAGACAGCAATTCTGCTGAGTGCCATGATATGGTCTTCATACTGTACCACTGAATTACTCTCTTCATTAAGCAGATTGACTTGAGTGGGATCTCATTAGCTCAGCGTAGGTAGTGCCGTGCGAGTTTTCCAAGGCTATTTAGGGCTTTTACAGGAACAGCCATCATTCTGGAGTGGTTTTCCACTCCATGTGGAATGTGTATATATGTATACATATCTATATGTAGATGTGAATATTCAGGTAGCTGAGTGGAGCCTGAGTCTATACAGTGGGCATCTAGCTTACAAGTAGATGGCAGAATTCATTTCAAACAAGTCACAACCTAGCAGTGGGATTGTACTTATATGAAGATAGGTATGCATGTGCAAATTATAATTCAGCACATCCTGTTAGTACCCCAGGCATCTCAGTAGGGCTGGCAGTTTTAACTTAGAATTTGTACAGAACTTGGCTTTCTGAAACTGCAGCTAGAGGCTGGAATACTCTGAAGTATCTAAAGCTACACTAGGCATCTGATTTTAGGAAAAGTAATCCTGTTTCAGATATCTAGAGAGATTCTGTTCTGTCATGGCTCCTTCCAGCTTTATTTCTGTGCATGTTTGAACTGCTCCATTAAACTATGTCCACCAAGCCTGGGAACTGTAATGCCCTATTTTCTATGTTTAGCTGGTTTATTATGGATAGTATACAGTTATGTGTAGTATAATTCCACTTCATATGCACTTCAGGAGTCAAATGCTTAAATGGACTTCCTGCTTTCAGCTGTCTGTAGATTATGTGTCTTGTCTAAACTTAATGATAGGTTTTGTCTGTCAGCAGTGAAAAGAGATTCACACCCAAAGAATGACTCATCCTGCTTATTTTTAACACCAGTCTCCTCATTTTCTATAGAGACAGACTGGATGACCATCTTGGAAGGTAAAGCTGAATGAGATAATCCCACATTTTTGCACTTCATATTTTTTTCATTGTTATAAGATAGTGAAAAGTGCCTCTTTATGGAAAGGGATGACCTATGGGATTTCCTTCTCCCTTGCTTCATTGTACTATCAATACTGTATCTCCAGACAACCCTTGAAATTGCAAGTGATGACATGTTAGTTCCCAGTGATACTTTAAAAATCATGTTTGTGATGTTGGTTGTGTGAAATTTTGGTCATGCCTTTTGTTCTGTTGTCAGCACAGTGGTGCTTCAGTGTAAAGTTAAATAAGTGCCAGTTAGCTTCATTCTTGTCACAAGACTTTGAAGTGGTTGCTATATTCAGTTTCTCACTAGAATCAGAATAATTTTAACATAGACAAGAGGCAGGACTGCATTGTGTTAATTGTTGGTATACTATACTTGAGAGCATGTATGTTAAAGTTTGCACCTGATTCAGATGTGTATACATAGGTGTATCCTACAGTGATTTAGAGTTTTCAGAGTTCTTTGGGTGACCATTCTAAAAGGGTATGGCATCAGTTTCCTCTACTGGCAGTGTCAGACACGCAGATGTTTTACATATCCCATATTGATGACTCAAAAACAGTAGGTTTCTGTGTGGGAGAAACTGAACTGAGTCCTAATTGTTGATCTTACCTTTAGTTGACCTTCACTTCCAATCAAAATTCTGCAAGAGTGGTATAATGATGGAATACATTGTTTTTCCTTGGTAATTGACGGTATCTGTGTAAAAAATGATCAATAAACTTAATTGTTTAATGTTTTTAATAAGTTTTACAACTGGAAACTGCTGCAGTTGAAAGCTTGAATGGTAAGAGTGTATGAAAAGGAATACGTAAAAAAAGTTATGTTATTAAGGATAAAATTTGCTAACATACCAGCTGCGTGAATTGGAAGATTGGTTTTCTATATGGCTTTTATTCCAGGGAGTACTGAAAAAAATGCCTGTGACATTTTGATTAATAGTCTGTCATACATATTCAGCACACCTGTATGGCAAGAATGAAAAAATGTGTCATCATAACATTATATGAACAAATACTAACTGATAAGTCTCAGAATGCAAGTGTAAACTGGGGATAGTTATCAGGTAGACTTTGTTCTAATGAAAAGGCCTTGTATCTTTTGCCTTTTAAGCAATTACCTAGAAAGATGCACTACAATTTCTACTAATGCGAAGATGACAAGAAGATATGATGTTGATTCATAGATCTGCCAAAATTTGATAAGCTAGGTGCAAAGAAAAATGTATTTTAGGAGGTGAAGTGCTCTTGAGATATCATGGTATTTTAGATGAGTATATGCTCATAGTGTAATGCTATGGCCACATAAGCAGAAACAATATATTAAATTATCTCTGGTTTCACTGCTGGCAAGACTAACACTAGTGTATTATGTCTAATCCTGCTTCTGGAGTTTGAGGTGGATGATGACAAATTGGAAGAGATTCAGAGAACAGTGAGAGTGGTTGGAGGGCTTGAAACTACGCCTGAAGATAATGAAAGGCTCCAGGAACTTAATCTATTTAGCTTTCAAAGGGAACATCGAGAGACTGCTTCAACTAACTGTAAGATTATGGGGAAGAAGTTTGGTAGAAAACATCCCATAGTAGCACATAAAGTTAGACCAAGAGTCAAATGAGATTTGATGCTCGAGATAAATAGCAAATTTTAATGAATAAGATAAATTGAGTTCTTGGAATAATTCTTCAGCTGCAGAGATAAATAGTTTTTGGTTTTTTTTTCCATAGACTTTTCTAAACCCAGGTTAGTGGGTTTTCCTATGCTGTGTCCTAGTTCAAATAGATGCAAGTTCGCATGTTTTCTTTGTCTTTCATTGTTTGAGAGATCTCAGTAGGTTGTACAAATAGGCCTGACTTCTTTGTATGTCTGTGCATCTGCAAATGAAGTGATATTTATAAAGAAAACATCTTTTGAAACATGTTTAGTTGAATGCACTTTCATTTTTGGAAGTCATATTTCCAATATATCCAAACTCAGTAATAAAAGCTAACAAAGATGCCTAGCTGAATATCAAAGATGTGTTCAGTGTCTGGAGTTGTATCTGTCTCACAGGAAACTGCAATGCAATTTTCCCAGAACAACTAGAGATTTGTACTTCGTTATTTTATTAATGAAAAGTTAAATAAGGAGTTGTGAACTGCTGATGAATAAGTTAGATCAGATCATCAAATGCAATGTTTTTGCAGTCATCACGTGACAATGGATTTTACTTGGGACAAATTACAATACTTAAAATGGAACTTCAGGCATATTAATGACAGTCTTTCTTTTCCACAGGCACATGCTAAAGTCTGGCATCTGTACAATGATCATTTTCGGCCAACTCAAAAAGGAAAAGTGTCCATTGCCCTTAGCTCCCACTGGATAAAACCTCAACATATGACTGAAAAAAATATAAAAGAATGTCAAAAATCTCTTGATTTTGTGCTTGGCTGGTTTGCTAAGCCCATATTTATTGATGGCGACTATCCAGAGAGCATGAGGAGTAACCTCTCATCTCTGCTGCCTGAATTCAGTGAAGAAGACAAGAAGTACATCAAGGGAACAGCTGACTTTTTTGCACTTTCTTTTGGAGCTACCTTGAGTTTCCAGCTCTTGGACTCTCACATGAAATTCCAGCAGTTGGAATCAATAAGCTTGAGGCAGCTCCTCTACTGGATAAGCACTGAATACAACAACCCCCCAGTATTCATTGTGGAAAACAGCTGGTTTGTTTCTGGTACCACCAAGAGAGATGATGCCAAATATATTTACTATCTCAAGAAGTTCATTATGGAAACTCTGAAAGGTAGGATTGAGGTTGTATTAATATGTGCTTGTCAAAATAATTATGTAAAATAACATAGCCTAAAGAGATTTGTTTAAAACAACAACAACAAAACAGGCTGAAATCTAATTTGGTCTTTAACATTCATGTTGACATTTGTGGAATGAGACTCCAGATCTCTTTCCAGGGTTTGTTCTTTTCATCTCTGGAAGTCCCATAATATCTGCAGATAGCATTTAGGGCTGCTGTCTTTGAAGTCAATAGGAAAATTTCAGCTGTCTTTGGTGGGAGGAAGTGCAAAGCCTGTATGAACTATGCTCTCAAGGGACTCAGGGAAATTTATTATGTGATTTATTAATAATCACCTTCCATATCTTTGGAGTATGACTGCATATTCAAAATTTGACAATACCTACATGGAATGGTAAATGCTATCCAATAGGAGTTCCTCTGCAAAAAATGTCTAGGTAAAAAAAATACTTTTCATTTGGCATCTCAGTTTTGCCCTTGCACAAATGTTACATTAATACAGTTCTCAATATCAATCACAATAATCTGAATTTGCATCAGTTTAAGGAGAATTGAGTGTCTGAGGTTGTGTAATGTATGTTATTTGTTAGCCTATCATTTCTTTTACAGTAAGAGAAATAAACTACCTTGTTACTATCTATTTTCCCATTTCCTTATGCCAAAACAAATTCTTTAATCCTCATCAATTAGTTGCTGGGGTTCCAATTTCCAGTTTCATCATCTTTGATTTGTTAATTTACAAATGAATAATTGACATATGGATCTGCAGTTTACTTTTCTGGTTTTAAAAACAGGATTATTATAGGTATTTCTTCAGAGAAGAGAGTCATTGTGTTACATTGCCATTTTCTTACATGTGATGGGCAGAAACAACTTTAGTAGTATTCTCAGTATCACAAAGATGTAGAAGAATCATATACAATTCCAGAAACCTATTTATTACAAATAAATTAAAAGATGAATAAATACATGAGTCAGTGCATCTGAAATGGCAGTAATAGAAAGTGAAACGGTAACTGTTGTGAGAAACAGTACTACTAGTTTGTGTGAAGTCAGATGAAGTAGTGAACTGAAAAGGCTTTTACCTTTATGGCTGATACCCGTTATTCTGCTCCACTTATAAAGTCCTGGATATACATACATGGATCTACCTTTTAATAATAGCTGGCTGGAGACAATCTCACATTATAGAGTTTCTTTCCTGTTACTGTAAATAGTAACAACAGCAACAACGGCAGTGGTAGTGTTGTCATTATGTTACTTCGTGAATTCTAAAATAGGTCTGAACTTTTTACAGGAAAAAAAAAAAAGAAAGCGAAGATAGAGGACTGAATCTGCAGGAGAGACTTTGGCATCATTGCAATTAAATCTGCCCATTAGAATCTGTGCAAATCAAAGTTTCCTGTGCAGCACCTAGAGAATTAAGTTAAGAAAGATCCACAAAAGACAAATGTTGGCAGTGAGCAATATGAGAGACAAAAGACAAACTCATATATTGCCTCTGTCAGAGACTTAGCACATGCCTGTCCTGTGTAATAAACCACCATCACTAACAGATTCAAGAGCTAATTCCCACCAGATTCACTCCAGCAATGACAGGGCAGTAAAATGGCATTGCTGTTTACAGCACTGAGAAGGAAGGATATTTAATTTTAGATCCAAGGCCACATAGATGCGATTTTGCTCCTTCCTAGATCTCGCCAGTATCTCTGCCTGATACATTGTGTGCATGCACCAGTTCCATCAAAACGTTGAACTTCTGGGTCTGTATTGTCAAGTACAGCCCCATTGGAACAAACCCAATGAGTTGGTGTTGAGAGCCAGGTAGCCACAATGTGTGCTTTCCTGAAGTGCCTCTCTGTTTTAATTTCACCCCAGAGGAACTCAGGACATGAGTCCTCAGACCATTCTGTGATGTGAATCAAAGTGGAATGAGTTGTTTCCTGGGAAGCTGAGCATGTAGAACAGAAGGGCATGATGGTTCTTCTCTGCTGTGTTGACTAGCTGAGTGAATAGGTCATCACCTGGGGAGTTAGCAGATCTAAATTCAGGGAGTAGCAAGAAGAATACGAATGGCCAGGCTTCTGACAGGTCAGGACTGTGCTATTTTCAGGTATATAGGGAGGCAAAACATACATCCCTGGGCAAATTCCACATGAAAATGATCCCATCCCTCCAGGATGGGTCAGCGGTGGACTGTAGGGTTTTAAAGATCTTTATGTGGTATTAACCAATGTGGCTTCTTAGGCTATTTCTAAATTACTGATCTGAACAGCACAGGAGCTGAAGTACTGGTAGGACACAGTATTATTTAACCATTAACTAAGTTCTGGCCTAGCTCTGTGCAGCAGCACATGTCTAGGCATGTTGTGGGGACTGCTTGGCTCCAGCATTATTTCCAGCAGGTCTTATGGACAAGGGCGCTCATTTTCAGACACAGAGAGCTTAGCTTTCAGTAGGTCTAGTTTGCACACTGACAGACACTAAAAAGAGGGCAAGGAGACACAAAGCAAAAATAAAAAGGAAAAAAGACAGTCATTTTTGTTGTATTTTTTCAGTTATATGCAATTCTCAGGGGAAACTATGTTTGAGACTTCTAAACTTCCTTCAAAGTCTTTTCAAGTCTCTTCTTTCATAAGCGAGACTTTAAAGCTATTACATTTTGAAAAAAAGGATTTGAGGAGAACTTTTGAGGTGCTCAGGAAGCACAGGAGTGATGTGTGATGACTTACAGAAGGGGTGATGTGCTGTTCAAAGAGAAATCCTGTCTAACAAAAGTGGACCTGTGCCGGCTTTTACTCTGCTGGTATGGCAGATGTCATTGTGTGTATGAGCAGAGGTTAGAAAAATACCGCCATATGCCAAACATAAAAGAATGATGCCTTTAGGAGGAGACGTGTTCCACTTCCTTAGACATTTTCTCATGACCTGAGATAGAGGCTGAGCCAAATTCGTAGCTTATATAACCACAGCTAATTCAATGGATTTGAACAGGGTTACAATCAAGAATCCATGTGGTCCTTCATAACTTAATGAGGTGCATTAACAAAACCAGGAAATTAGGATCTTGATACTCTAGTTCCCTGAAACATGCTCTTAGTGTTAGTTGTTATGTTGGAAAATATTATGTGCAGTCAATTCTCAGTTTGAGTTTAGAGAAGATGTTGAGTAATAAAGACAAACTCCTCTGACTACTGAGCCAAACTCAAGTTCAAAAGAACATTTAACAATGCACTTAAATGCATTGCTGAATTAGGTGGGTCTAATTATGTAATTAAAATAAGCACTCTCCTGTGTGCTTTCCTGAAGCTGAGCCTTGCCCAGGAACATTTTGCTGAATCTCAGTGTTTAATACAACTAAATGTGAGTATAGCTTGAAATATCAAAATAAAGCTGTAACACTGGCAGTACTAACAAATGAGAGTAGACTCCGATTTTAACCTAAAAAGTGTGTGGGGATTCATAAAAGCCAAACAGTTGATCTAAAATATATATAAATATTTTGGAAATTTTTGAACATTTAAGCTGGAAAACTCTTTGCCATAAAAGACATAAAGGACCAGGTAGTGCTACATTAGTGACAGCTCCCTCTGTGTGAGCTGCAGCATGTGCTCAGGAGAGCGCAGTGTCTGGCAGTACTGGCTCAGAGGCTGCACACTGTTCAGGTGCATCATGCCCTGCTCCAAGGCCAAGGATTGGCACACCTCGTCAGCAGCACTGCTTGAAGTGCAGCTTCACCGCTTCTTTTTCTAAATCTGGCTTCTTTAAAGCCAAGCCAGGAAGCTCTTTTGCCTTGCACAGTGTGCCCATACCCTGGGAGCCTATCCCAGAGCATCCTGAGTGCAGCTGAAATTTCTTGCTTAAACAGGGTTTGAAGCAGACCCTGAGATACTTATCTGACCTATAGCATTGTTCTTAGATGTAAATACTGCAAACTTTGCTGATACAGCATAATCTACTCAGGAAAAAAAAGAGCACTGTGCTGAGTTTGGGTTTTGTTCTTTCCTCAGCCATCCGGTATGATGGAGTTAATGTGTTTGGATACACAGTCTGGTCTCTCCTGGACGGCTTTGAGTGGCACAGGGGATACAGCATTCGGCGTGGATTGTTTTATGTTGACTTCCAAAGCCACGACAAAAAGCTGATACCAAAATCTTCTGTTTTGTTCTATCAAAAGCTGATAGAAAAAAACGGCTTCCCTCCTTTGCCTGAAAACCAGCCCATAGCAGAGGTCTTTCCCTGTGGCTTTGCCTGGGGCATTGCTGACAACTACATTCAGGTAAGTCTGATGGTGCAGCCAGTAGGTTCTCCAGCCAAACCACTGGACTAGATCATGTTGGTAAATTTGCTGAATAGAGTCATCGCTGGCATATATTCCCACTGCACTGTGAGGAGGTGGGTATAAGTGGCAAACAAACACTGCCTTTCATCCTTCATTAGACTTTCTGCATGTGGACAAAGAGAGCCAGTCAGATTGGGATACAGTCTAGAAAAGAACAACCTAGAATAACATACAGACGCAAAAGGGTCTCATGCTCCACATCCCTGGATGTGTTTGTGGCTTGATGTGTTACCAGGAGTCAGTTCTAATTCTGTTTAATGGAAGTTGCTTATATGTGCTAAAGCATATTTCTAAAGGTCCTAATTTAAGAGATGGAAAGTGTCACTGCTTTTTCAAGTCAATGGTAGTGTATTTGTCTGCTGTGCTTATGTATGTTTTAGAAAATTTCCTGAAAAATCCCACTGTTTGAAATGGTGTATTTCTACATCTTACGTGTGTACATTTTGGCACCTTTGTTAGAGGACTTACGTGTAAAAAAATTGTAAATTATTTGGATTTAGATAAAATTTCTGTATTCCTTCCTTGTCCTTTAGTAGAGAACTGTCTCTGACTGAAGCTTCAGTGCCCCTGGATAGCACAAAGATTGACTGAGGATCCACTTTATAGGTTTCACTGTTTTTATTTCTGCCAAATCTGATATTTCAAGAGAACCTTTCAAACGTTAAGGCTTCATAATATGTAAAAATTGTAGCTTAGTTACAGCCTCTAACTGTTTAGATCTGTAATTCTCAATTGCTGCTTTGGCTTACAGGGCTCCTCCCACCACAGTGAAGATGTGCAGTTAAATTCAGCTCCAATACTGGCTCCAAGAACAGAATTTTTAATGTAGATTTTCTACAAAGATAGAATATTTCTTCAGGATAGAGTATAGGGGGCTCATTTGGTTTTTCTTACTCCAAAACTAAGATCTAACTTTGTTCTCTTGAAAAATCCGGCACCTTCCTTATCTGATACATTGATTTCCAGGAAAATTTAGCACTCATTATCCTCCTAGCTCATAGATAGATTAGGGACTGGAAATGAAATTGCTGTCTTTGGGATCGATAACAGCTGTGAAGTTACGGAGTCAGTCAGCCTAAGACAGTTAAAAATCCCCCCATATCCCCTAAACCTTCAAAGCTGAATATTTTCATTTCAAAATGCTGTCCAAACAGTTTGTGCTGTAAGGCTTAGGTAGCGTGATTTGTAGATGCATCACAGTGGAAAAACTCTTTTGACAGCATTCCCAGAGTATTAGTGGAAATGCATGCTTTAGTAATCTACAAGGGACAATTCTCCAGAAAAGCAATTTCCCTCAGACACGCTGTTTTTTATTACTTTCTTCTATAAGCACTGCACTGACCTCTCCGGAGAAAATAGCAGCTGATTTTCAGCAGCTCTTTATATGGTCTGCAGAGCCTCAGCTGTGAGTTGAACACTGGTTGTAGGCTGACACCTGCTTTTCAAACAGAGGGCAGGACAAGGAAATCTTAACTCAGGGGAGCCTTGCACCAGAAGGAGAGAGAGAGGGGCAAATAAACAGTTATATAGGAACAGCACATTTAAGTTTGGATCTTTCTTTTATGTTGGATTATAAAAGAGGATTTTACTTTGTGCACTATTTTATATAATTCCTTTTCCCATTTTCTAGTCCGTATTATGTTTATGATACTCACTTAAATGTGAAATTGTAGTTCTGTTGGACTTGGAGGAGCTCACATTTTGTTGTATGTTGTATGTCATAACAGACACATCGGACATCTGAAACCCTAAGACTTACAGGAAAACTGCTTATTGTGGGGGTGACATATAGCAGGCCTACTCAGAGGTCTGAAAAAAAATCCATCAGAAATCGACATCTTACTGAAATAACTTAGAACTGATTTCAGTATGAGTGAAATAAAGGAGGACTTCCTTAGCAAGAGGGAAAAACTTTGGTTGTCAGCTGAGTTTGTGCTAAAAATCAAGTGCAGAGCTTTATGCATCTTGCATCATAGTAATGAAAAAACCTGGACACAGAAATTATGCTGCATTCATTATTTCTTTTACTGTGTTCTGTAAGTGGTCTTGAAGCCAGTGGGTAATTTACAACAGCCAGAACCTTTGGTGTAGCTTAATCTTGAAAGAAAAACATTTCAAAAGTCCTGTAGTCTTTGCTGCAGATGTGCTTCTCTGGAGATGTGCCACAGATTTAATGCTTTAGCCCTGAGTTTTCCCTCTTTTCTGTGACTAATGCAGCAATCTGGAGAGGGTATAAGCACAGCAACCATTAGCATAAGCTTGTATGGCAAATAGGATGAAAAAGATATGTAGATTTGGTACTTTTTTGACATTATGTTAGCAGAGGATTAATTCTTTCATATGAGCCAGAGATGTCAATGTGTTAGAGATTTGAGAAGTGCTAAATGTAATGTTTGTCTTGCAATGTTCTGTGACTATGTTGTGCCTGATGGTAATGATGTTCCCACATACCTAGAACAAACACCTTGAATCTGCTGTGTTTCTGATTATTCCCAGGTAGACACAACTCCTGCCCAGTTTCTTGACTCTAACGTTTACGTGTGGGATGTTCACCAGACAAAGAAATTAATTAAAGTGGATGGAGTTTTCACCTCCAAACGCAAGCATCACTGTGTTGACTTCGCTGCCATCAGGCTCCAGATCTCTCTTCTGCAGGAGATGCATGTCACTCACTTCCATTTTGCGCTGAAGTGGTCTTCAGTCCTTCCTCTAGGAAACATTTCTCTAATCAACCACACACTTGTACATTATTATCAGTGTTTTGCTAGTGAACTTCTCCGAGTCAATATAACTCCTGTTGTTGCTTTATGGCAACCTATGGCTGAGAATCAAGAGCTTCCAACTTATCTCGCTAAATACGGAGCTTGGGAAAACTCAGAAACTGTTCAGGCTTTTGTTGAGTATGCCAAATTCTGCTTTGCAAGTCTTGGGAACCATGTAAAATTTTGGATCACAATGAATGAACCATCTGTGAAAAACCTGACATACACTGCAGGACACAATCTGCTGAAAGCCCATGCAAAAGCATGGCATCTTTACGACAAAGAATTCAGAAGATCTCAGAAGGGTAAAATATCTATAGCTCTGCAAGCTGACTGGGTAGAACCAGCTTGTCCATTTTCCAGGAATGACCAAGAAGTTGCTGACAGAATTTTAGAGTTTGACATTGGCTGGCTTGCAGAGCCCATCTTTGGCAATGGTGACTACCCACACGTGATGAGATCATGGCTTCACCAGAGAAACAGCATTGACCTGTATAATTTCCACTTGCCTTCTTTCTCAGAAGATGAAAAGAAATTAATTCAGGGCTCGTTTGATTTCTTTGCCTTAAGTCACTACACGACTACCCTTGTGGGCTGGGAGAAAGAAGATGCACTAAAATATGACCACTATCTTGAAGTTCAGATGATCAATGACATCACCTGGCTGCACTCCCCCAGCAGAGCCGCAGTAGTGCCCTGGGGACTGCGTAAAGTACTCAAATGGGTTAAATCAAAGTATGGTGATGTCCCAGTTTATGTTATAGCTAATGGAATTGATGATGACCAGAATTTGGTGCACGATAAGCTCAGAGTACATTACATACAGAATTACATCAATGAAGCTTTAAAAGGTAAGGAATCATAGGTATTTTATATGTCACAAATACCACTTTCAGTCTGTACTTCATGACAGAGTGTGTTTTAAAAAATGAAGCATTGCTAAGAATATTCCATACATTATTACAGCCTGGTTTTTCCTTTTATTTACAACTGATTGGTGTTATTAAGCATAAGGACAACTGGCCTTGTCTGTATTCTGCATAAATCAGCAGAAGAGCTTTTTGGTAGGTTCAAGAGAGTTAACTAGATGTTATGTGAGTAGCTCCGTGTGTGTGCAGTCTTTTCTTCTTCCTATTGCAGTTTGACTGTTCTGTTGTTTTGTTGCTTCTCTCTTCACTCATGTGCTTCAGAGCTGGATATGAGTTCTGCTCCTCATCTGTCTCTGTATCTAATCCAGCAGTTATCTTGGCTGTTCATAATATTTCAGCTCTCTACCTCATTGTGGTGTTTCCTGGACTCTTTCCTGCTATTCAAAATTTAATCCAGTTGCTCTCTCTCTGTCTCAAACATTCATAAATTATAAGGTAAAATGGAGGCCTTTTGAGTCATTTTCATATATATAATTATTAAAAAAAATTATTTCTAGTGACAATTTCCTTGTCTAGAGTTTTCAGCAATTTTGTAATGCATTTTCATTTATTGACAGTGTATGAATTTACACGCAGAAAATAAGTCTGATCAAGCTGTAGGTGTCCCTGTTCATTGCAGGGAGCTGGACTAGGTGACCTTTAAAGGTCCCTTCAAATCACGATTCTGTGGTTCTATAAGCCACCTCTCATTTAACTCCCTAACAAATACTTCCAACAAAGCTCTTTGTGTCCCTTAGATAAAACATGATTTAGAATCTTTCAATTATTAAACTTTTTCCTGTTTGCCAGCATTCTTCCTGAGATGTGTAAATTCCAGTTCTGGACACACTGTTCCTACTGCAGCCACACCTGTAGATGAAGTGTGTATAACGTTACCTTTTACAATTTTACTCCTCTCTTGTAAATTGCAGCGAACTATTAGCCCTTTTGGCAGCACGTTGGTCACCTGCAGTCTGTTGCTATCTTCTGTCATCTGCTCATTAAAGGATTCCCCCCCCTCAGGATGGGAACTATTTGTACTGAAGTGTGTTCTACTTCTATGCCATCCTTGTATTTATTCGCATTCAAGTACCTCTAACCTCCTTGTGGAAAACTTGCTGCACTAGCTATCTCCCTAATGCCTGTGTTATTTGCAAACTTTGTGAGTAATAGTTTTATTTCAGGCTGCTGAAAGATGATTAAATACCTTAGTTGTAAAAGCTATTTTTCATGACCACCTACTGGGACATTCACCTACTGGGACACTTATTCTCTGCAATTACATTTCTAGACTTACCCGCTCTATTTGAGTCCAGCTGAAATCTGTGTATTATGGGCCTACCTTGACCTCATAACATTTTATTTTCTTGATCCAAAGGCCATATAATACCAAGTCAGTTGCCTCATGAAGTTGTAAGTATATCACATCAAACATTACTTATATTGATCTACCGATCTCATAAAAATGATGGCAAGTTAAGATGTCAAATTAGTTTGACAAGATATATTTTTCATAGAGCTAAGCTGATTGGCATTAATCATATGTATCTTCTGTAATTCTTATTTATCAAGCCTGATATAATCTGTTCCATTATTTTGGTAGGCAGTGAAGGATGGCTGGGAGTTCCATCATCTTGTCCACTGCTTTAAGCGTTGGCTATAATTTCCTCATCTGTAATTTCTACTTCCTTTGAGAATTAGTCAACATCCATTCTAAGTACCCTAGAGTTCCTTTGGCAACATTTTCAAGTACTGGGTGAATGTTTTCTGCATCTGCAGTTAAAAACTGAGATGTATTTGGGCTTGTGGTTTCAATCAGTTTGGTTGTTTGCTTTGTCTCCTTCCTAACACTTCAGGTTGTACCAATTCTTAGGATGTCTCTAAGTGTGGGCTTTTCTCTCAGTTCCCATTAGTCTGCACATACTCCCATTGTTCACAGATCTTTGTCATTCATACAGATGTGATAACAGTATAACCCAATTACTCCTCACCTCTTCTAAACAGCCTGGAAATGGCTACTATATTTTCCAGTAATAAGACAATCCTTGTGTGAAAACCATATTTTCCAGGCTTTCTGCCTTCTTTGTTATGGGCAAACATAAGCTAAGCAGTCACAATCCTTATCCAGAGCTCTGTCTTCCAAGGAGCTTTTTCAGTCAGTTTTCCCCCCACACTGTTACTGTGCTTTTGTCCATCTTCTCCTTACACGTGTAACAAGCTTTTAACCTTGGCCCCCTGTCTGACTCAGGTTTCTCCAGGACTTATGCTTTTTGTGCAAGATGTTCTGCATCGCCAGGAACTAAAAATCTTTTATCCTTAACCTTAGTGTCACTCTGCAGAGGAATGAGGGGTGTTGGTACATGTGTGTGAAACACCCTTGAGTTTCCTGTTCTGCCTTCTTCTAGCTGGTCTCTGGGGGCTGCATGTGGCTGCACTGGCACATTGCTCTCCTGCATCATTCCAGCAGAGCCAATAGGTTTATGCAGGATAACATTGCCAGGGTACAGTACAGAACCATTTGGGCTGAGGTTGTATTTTTTTGTGGAGTTTTTATAATCACCTTTGCCAACTGTGACAGCATTAAGTCCACATGCAGTTTTACAATGCAAACTAATTATCCTGCATAGCAGCTCTGTTAAAGGGTAGGTAAATGTCTCGTTTTGCACTTGCGAAATAGGTTAGAACTGCTTTGTGTCTTGCATATGGCTGTAGAGATAACTACTTCTGGAGAAGCTGTGGATGCCCCATGCCTGCAGGTGTCCAAGTCCAGGCTGGATGGGGCCCTGGGCAGCCCGATCCAGTGGGTGGCAGCCCTGATAATGGCAGGACTGGGTGGGCTTTAAGGTCCCTCCCAGTCTAAGCCATTCTGTGATCCTATGATAGGAAAATCCAGTGATTGCTAGCTTTCAGTTTTGTGTTCATTTGCAAGAAGGAGTTGCTTTAATTTGTAAAAAATAATGATTTTGAGGGATGGAGCATTACATTTTGCTTTTACTGTTGTGGGTGGGTTGGTTTTGTCAGGTGGGTCTGACAGCTGAAGTTTAATGTTCCAGCTGCTACACTGCTTCCAGCAGCCCAGCTAGCCAGCATGCATCATGGACTTGTTCTCTGTGTGTCTCTTGGATCACAGACCCAGCAGCAAGAGTGGACTCTGATCTGCATAACCATCCCACCAGCGATTTCCCAGAATTTGACCTCAGAATCAGTGTGCCTTTCCTTGATGTCACCATCCCTTTGGTAGTGAGAAGGGCAGCCTGGTATCCTCCTAACTTGGCCTTCCCCTTGGGAACCAGGGGAACAGGCTGCAGAAGTCCCAGTGCAGGGACACCAAAACCTGCTTTCTTGCTTTATTCTATGCAGAAAAGAAGACTCATCTTTTCACAGTAAGCTTCAGGCCGATCATTAAACAGAGTCCTGTGCTCACAGCTGTATTTACCAAGTGTAACAAAATAATCTACAGGATACTCAGAAATCACATAGTCTTGCAGTGGCTGAGAAAGGGATGGTGGTGTGAGGATGGTTGGACTAGATGATCTTGTAGGTCCTTTCCAACCTAATGAATCTATGAATCTATGATATATGTGTACCCTACATTATTTTTAGGAAGAGGGGGGGCAGGTTTGGGTTTCACAGCCTGCTGTTCCTGATGTATGTACTGGTGTATGATACTGCTCTTGAATGCCAAAGTGACCTTTATTCTTTTTTTTTTCTTTTGCAGCTTACACCTTGGATAATGTTAATCTCCAAGGATATTTTGTCTATTCTTTTAATGACAAGACTGCTCCTAAATACGGTCTGTACAGTTATGTTGCAAATCAATATGAACCAAAGCCTTCTATGAAGCACTACAGAGAAATAATTGACAACAATGGTTTTCCTGGTCCTGACACCGCTGAGGTGCTGTGCCCAGAGGACACTGCCCTGTGTCCTGAATGCCACTTTTTCCGAACCAGAAAATCATTATTTGCCTTCATCTCTTTCATATTTGTTGCTTTTATTGTTACTATATTCCTTATTACTTACTACTCCAAAAGAGCAGAAAGACGGTGTAAGTAGAGCTGCCCCTGCATCATCACACACAGCCCTTTTTCTCACATCCCTCTGGGAGATCTGAAACGGGAACACTCAGTGTGGTGGTCAGTTCAGCACTAGGAAGGCATGTGCACTGCCTGGTGCTGCAGGACATTGACGATGAGCAAAGATATGGCTTCCAGAAGCCACTTTCTGTGGTTTAATACATTAGGTTTGGGACCTGCCTTTAATTCCTGTGGTTGGAGCTATCTCACACTCTTCCCTGGGACCTTTGGCTGAGCAGATGCTTTCCCCCCTGTGATTTTTTTCCCTTAGTGAGTTTGGTAAGTGTGTTTTGAGCACTCTGAGTTGTGGAAGAGCCTGAATGCCAAAATTATGCAAGAGAAGATGGAGACAAGATACTTCCAAGGTAGGCTCTAATGCTGATGTTAGATGAACAGAGCCAACACCTGCCTGGAGCAGGGCATGTGGGTGAGCAGAGACAGAGAAGAATTGCATGAACAGCAACTCTGATTGCTGGGATTCATATTGACACAGATTTATTGCTGCTGCACCACTGACTTGCTGTCCTGGCTTTGTGCTCCTGAGCACAACTCGGCTGTGCAGGACTTGGTCTCTTTGAGGAATCTTATTTCAAGGATCTGTGTCTTTATCAGTGGGAAAGGCAGTAGGGATGTGTCCTGAGATGGCAGGGATTGTGCAATCCGATAGGAAGAGTTGAAAAGAGTGCAAGGACCTTTCTCTGCACGTAAGTTGTGTTGAGTGTGGAGAATTTAGATCCCAACCTTTTGCTGTAATAATCCAGCACTTTATTGCTGCTTTTGCCAGGGTCTGAGATCTTGGAGCTGCTGTTTCTGAAATGAGCAAACCATGTTCCACGAAGCTCTTCTGGTTCTGCAGGATCTGCAGGATCTTCTTTCTTTTGAGCTATGGGATCTGGCCCTGACAGCATTTCCTTCCCAAAGTATTACTGGGCTGAAATTAGCAAAATATGAGCAGCATCATTTATTAGTAAAAGTAGAGATGGGAAATGGAAGAAAACTTGGTGTTATTTTGCCTGCTTTGTGAATTACAGCATTAGGAGCATCCATGGTGAAAAGTGGCGTGGCCATTTTTCTCCACTTCTAACTCTGGGCCTGCATAGCCTTCAGCTGTAATTGTGTTTTTATTGCTATGTGAATAATGTCAGTCACTGGAAAGAATATTTTAAAGAAAATGTGCTCTGTGTTAATTAAGAATTATTTATCTACTAAGCTCATTAAGCTGTATTAAATGTGATGTTTATCTCCTCTGTGGCTAACAGATGACTGAATGACCTCCTTTGGTTCCTTCCAATCCGAATATTTTATGAATCTGTGATTCTGTGCTGTAAATTAAAACTTATGTAGGAAATGCTATTTTCATTTGTAAGTGAAAACTGTATGCTTTTCTTAAATAATCTGCAGAAATAGAAAAGAGTATTTAAGAGATTAATATATTTGCCCTTCAGTTCTGGTCGCAAAATGGTCTTTCTTTGCAGTAATGTAAATGTTGATACCAAGGTGAAAATATATTTGATATTAAGGTGAAAAATTCCAGAGAAATCAAGAAGTAATAAAAATATACATAAAAATTATTTATGGCATGATAGCACTTGCTGAAGAAGAGCAAATTTTAAGCTTCTGTATTTATGTTTTGCTGCCTGGTGCAGGGGTTTCAAAGAAATTGCTCACCCTAAATGTATGAAATGCAAAATGGCTTTTCCCGTGTCATGGCAGTGAATTGCACAGCAAATGCATTTACTGCATTGTGTCAGACACCTCCTCAATCCATAACAAAAAGTGACATTTATTTAAAATGCAGCCAGGTCACATGTAACTTCCACATTGTACGTGTATATATGCTACAATGCTGGTAAAATAAAATGAAATCAGGCCTGAGCTTTTTGGGCAGCTGAGCTTCCGTGTCTGCCCTGAGCTTCAGAGGTTTCAATGGACCTGGGAAGGCAAACCCAGGACAGTGTGGTGCTGTGCTGGTGGATGCTGAGGGCCTGGACTGTGCTGGCACTGCACTGGCAGCCTTCCATCATGCATGTTGCATTGATGTGCTAATGGACAGGCTGATCACAGTGCAAGGGGGGAAGCCAACAGTCCTAGTGAGGCTACACTGCAGGCTGGGTGATATATAACCACTGGCAGGCAGATGGCACCAGCTGGATAGTTAATTTGTAGGTAAACTGAGATCTGCTACTGCAAAGCTGTGTGATCACATCCTGTTATGGTACCATGGCCCATAGAAATAACACAGCCTTTGGTGCTTTGCCCTTCAGGAGAGGGTTTAGATGTCGCTGCTAAGTTGGCCCTGGGGATTGCTGAAGCTCTGACCTCGGCTGCCTACCTGCAAGTAAGGGTATGGCACGTGGCTCTGAGCACCCTGATGGAGCTGCAGGTGTCCCTGTTCATTGCAGGGGAGTTGGACCAGGTGACATTTAAGGGTCCCTTCCAATTCAAACGATTCTATGATTTTAGTTAATCAGGGGGCAGTGCATGTTTTCTATCAGTTTTAACAAGAGAAAAGCCATGGAGGCAAAGATCAGGCCCTGGCCAAGGAAAGAGAGCTGCAGTTTGCTCATGTAGATAGCTCAGCCAGTGCCTCCTGTGTTCTAGCTGTGGCCATGGGACTTAATGGACTGAAATGTTGTTGCTCAATGCTCCAGATTAAACATATTGTAAAATTCTATATATATATATATAATTTTATTCAAAATATTTTTGTGACTTCAGTGCAATGTTTCTGTTTTCTTTCTTAAGACTGTGCAGGGTGAGTGCCAGAGGGATCTTCACTAATGGCAAGAATGAATTTTATATTGTTTTTATAACAATCTTAGAAACAAAATAAAGATACTGTAGATAACAAATGGCAATCTGCTCTTAATTTTTAATCTTGATTTAAAGGCAGAGGGTGCCTTCAGAGGGGCACTAGTGGTAAATTCTGCAAGCAGTTTGTGCTGCTGTTTGTTTTTCCAATGCTGCATGAATAACCATGACTCTTGAGGGAGAATGCTGGGGCCTGCATCTAAGCAGAGCTCTGACTGGGGAATCGGAAGGGTTGGGGCTCTTTATTTTTTTTTACAGTGACTTTAACTAGTAAAAAACCTGTGGAAGTAACCATGCTTCTGCGTAGAAGTTGGACTCGGTGATCCTTATAGGTCCCTTGCAGCTATTATAGAATCATCCTATGGAAAGTTTTGAGGTTGGATGTTAGGAATAATTTCTTCTCCAAAAGAGTGGTCGGGTGCTGGAATGGGCTGCACAGGAAGGTGGTGGAGTCACTGACCCTGAAGGTGTTTAAGAAACGTTTAGGTGCTGTATTAAGAGACGTGGTTTAGTGGGTAGTAGTAGGTGGATTGTTCTTCACAGTGAGGGTGACAGAGCACTGGCACAGGCTGCACAGAGAGGTGGTGGAGTCACCTTCTCTGGAAACGTTCCAGACCCGCCTGGATGCCTACCTGTGCAACCTGGGCTAGGGAGCTGCTTTGGCAGGGGGTTGGACTCCATGATCCCTAGAGGTCCCTCCCAACCCCTACAATTCTGTGATGGTTGAACTGGATGATTTTGGAGGTCAACCTTGGTCATGCTATTATTCTAAGATTCTAAGTTTGTTGTGATGGTTTATTCCCTGGTAACACCACCATAAACTTTACTGGTCTTGTGTTTTAGCAGAGCTGCCTGGAGAACTGAAGGAATTTGTCAGCAGGCCTGTGGCATGAAGCAGGCAGCTTCTGGGACCTGCACAGTACAGCCTCAGCAAAGCACATGCCACAGTGAAAGGCAATGGGAACAGAAAGGAAAAAAAAGTTAATGAATGGGATAGCAGCCTTGCAAGTGACAAAATGTTTAAACACACACTGCTTTTCTAACTGTGCTTTATCGATTTACTTCTGAGTCATTTAGAGATTCATTCTGTTTGCAAAAACCTCACAGAAAAATAACTTCCATCCTTCCTCAGGGTAAAATGGCCGGTCTTAGGTGCTTCAGCTTAAGCTGAAAAAGACCAGTCTTGTTCCTCCCTTCCTTATGGAGAGCTGCAAAGCAGAGGTGAGGAAAGGAAAAAGTTTTTCCCCTCTCCCACGTGTTGCTCTCAGATTGCTGAACTGCCCTTCACCAGCATCTGCAAGACTGAGGCTGGCACTGCCTGGCTCACCCCACTCTATAGGAGACTGAAAAAAGAAGGAATAATAAGGTAACACTGAAGTGACAGAGTCCAGTGTATCAGAGGCTTTTGTTTTGTATTGTGAGTTGAGCAAAAACACCTCTTTGTCCAGCAGTTCTGAGAAAATCAAATTCATTACGAAACCAGAAAGTTGCAGTACCAGGAGCCTGCAGCCAAGATGCTCGTGGGTGCTGACATTTTGCTGGCTAGTACATCGTGGTGCTGTGTGTGCTTGGGCAGGCGTGGCAAAAGGACCAGGGGAGCAGAGAGAGAAGCCAGGGAAAATACTACTGAAGCAGGGCAGAAAAGCCAAAGGCACAAGAAAATGTGTGAATTCCTTGCCCTGATTGCTGGGAGGACAGTGTCTGTGGAGCCTTTTGTGCCACAGGGCTGGTGCTAAACCCTGGGGCTGAGCACCTCTAGAGCCCACAGCACGCTGCTGTGTGGTGCTGGCTGAACAGGATCCAAGCATAGAGCTGGCCCTTGGGCAGGGCAGGCTGCACAGTGGGCCTTGGGCAGGGCTGAGCAAACTGAGCACCTGTACAGAAATCTGTTTTTATCTCCTGCTGCTGGAGGGAGCTGCAAATTGGCCAAGTGTTTAGTTCAAGAGGTGCAGCATTATAAACTGCCTGCACTGTAAAGTTTTATGAGGTGAGAATGTTTTGTAGGCTGGCAGAAGCAATAGCACGTGCTGGAGAGTGTCACAGGGCCTGCCTGCCTCTTAATTCCACCTCTAAGGGAAGTCTGGATTTTATATACATTTGTAACTCATTTATCAGCCACATTGCTGCGGGATGTGTGAGCTGGTATTGCCTCTCCTTGTGTCTCAGACCTGGAGGCTGTGGGATCCTGTGCTGCACAGCACGTGCCTGGTGCTCACATGTACACTGCTGCAGCTGGTGGCATGTTACTGTTGGGCAGGAAGGAAACCAAGCTCTTTTTGTTTTCTTCTTTTGTCTTTGTGGTCATATTAATTCAGAATAATCATTGTATAAATGCACAGGAGATGTAGCGAAGGGCAGATTCATTTTTGAAGTCCTCCAGCGCTCTTACACTTCAGTCATTCATCTTCTGTCTTTAATTACAGTGAATGATCTCAGAGGCACTTAAAAGATTAAATTACTCAATTATTAAGAAAATTCTAATGCAATAAATGTATCTCTTCTCTGATAAATACAAGTGATTGCTGAAAAAAGTTGCCCAAGGCAAGAAACCTGGTGAGGCCAAGGAAGTCATAATGTAACATTTTGTCTTAGCCCAGTGACAACCATTTAATTTTTCATTATTTGCAGCAATTATTTTTAGTTGTAGTGATGGTATCCACAGTCTGTTCCATTGCTGTCCTGGTGATGTCAGTGGTGAGATGGATCATAGAATAATAGAATCATAGAACCATAGAATCATAGAACCATAGGATCACAGAATCATAGAATGGATTAGGTTGGAAGAGACTTCTAAGATCACCCAGTTCCAAACCCACTACTATACCCAGGGACGCCTCCCTTTAGACCAGGTTGCTCAGAGCCCCATCCAGCCTGGCCTTGAGTGCCTCCAGGTAGGGGGCATTCACAACCTCACTGGGCAACCTGTTTCAGTGTCTCATCACCCTCACAGAAAAGCATTTCTTCCTAATATCTAGTATAAATCTACCTTCTTACAGTTTAAAGCCATTTCCCTTTGCCCTGTCACTACCTGCCCTTCTAAAAAGTCCCTCGTCAGTTTCCATGGTAGGTCCCCTTCAGGTGGTGGCAGGCTGCTATAATGTCCCCCTGGAGCCATATCTTCATGGCCCTCCTCTGGACTTACTGCAACATCTTCATGTCCTTCTTGTGTTGGAGGCCCCAGAACTGGATGCAGTACTCCAGGTGGGTTCTCATGAGAGCAGAGGGGTAGAATCACCTCCCTCAACCTGCTGTTCACACTTCTGACACAACCCAGGATATGGTTGACCTTCTGGGCTACAAGCACACATTTCTGGCTCCTGTTGAGTCTTTCATCAACCAGGACCCCCAAATCCTTCTCCTCAGCCATTTGTGTTTAGGTTTGACTTGACCCAGGTGCAGGACCTTGCACCTGGCCTTGTTGAACTTCATATGGCTAGACAGGCCCACCTGTCAAGCCTGTCCAGATCCCTCTGGAGAGTATCCCTTCCCTCTAGCATGTCAACTGCACCACTCAGCTTGGTGTCATCTGTGAACTTGCTGAGGATGCGCTTGATCCCACTGTCTGTGTTGCCTACAAAGATGTTAAACAGATCTCTGAGGAATGCCACTCATCATCAGTCTTCACTTGGACACTGAGCAACTCTCATTGACCGCAACTCTCTGAGCTTTCCCATTCAGCCAATTCCTTACCCAGTGAGTGGTCAAATCCCTTTTTCTCCAGTTTGGAGACCAAGACGTCATGAAGTTCCCTGGATCTTCTTTCTTTCCTTTTTTGAAAATGGAGGTTATGTCTCCCCTTTTCCAGTCAGTGGGGACTTCACCAGACTGCCATAATCTTTGAAATATGATGGGTAGTGGCTTGTCAACTTCATCCACCAGTTCCCTCAGAACCTGTGGATGGATTTCATTGGGTTCCATGGACTCGTGTGCCTTCAAGTTCTTTAGATGGTCTCAAACCTGATCTTCACTTATGGCAGACAGAACTTCCTTCTCCCAGTTCTTACCTTTGCTTTCTGCAACTTGGGCAGTGTGGCAAGAGCTCTTGCCACTGAAGACTGAATCAAAGAACTCACTGAGTACATCATCTTTCTCTGTATCCCTCATGACCAGGTCTCCAGTTTCCTTCTGGAGAGGGCCCACATCTTCCCTAGCCTTCGCTTTATCACAGATATACATGTAGAATTTTTTCTTGTTCTCTTTAGGTAAAATTCTAGGTAGAATTCTGTCTGGGCTTTAGATTTCCTGACCTGATTCCTGGCTGCTTGGACAACTTCTTTGTAGTTCTCTCAGGTAACCCATTTCTGCTTTAATTCCCCGTGGACTTCTTTTTGGCATTGAAGTAAGTCCAGGAGCTCCTTGATCCATGGAGGGCTCCTGGCATTCTTGACTGCTTTCCTCTTTCTTAGGATGAACTGCTTCACTGCTTGGAGAAGATGGTCCTTGAGTACTGTCTACTGCACTTTCCTGGACCCCTCATCCCTCCAGGGCTTTATCTCACATCACCCTGCCAAGCAGTTCCTTGAGGAGATCAAAGTCTGCTCTTCTTTAGTCTAGGAGAGATGCCATTGCTGTGTTCCACTGCTGTTGCTCCAAGTGTTCCAGCAGCTCTCAAAGTACCTAGAGAGGTTGTGGATGTTCCCACAGAGATATTCAAGGGCAGGCTGAATGGGGTTTTGGGGTTTAGTGAGAGGTGTTCCTGCCTCTTGAAGGGGGGTTGTAACTAGATGACCAGCAGCTCAACACGACAGAAAGCCACAGTTTGTGACACAATGTGGCCAGGGAGTAAACCCCACTCATGGTGATGCTTGCAGATGAAGTTTGGTCTGATGTTTGGGGAGAGTCTGCAAAAAACATGGATGTGGTGGCTTGTTCCTGATGGGGTGAGTTGATGACTGATAGGGGTGTGTCCAGCCTGGAGCTGGCTCAGCAGCTCTGGTAGAAGAAATTGAATGACCAAATGCTGACTCCCTGAAGGAGCTGATGGTGCGATTCATGCAAGGGCACTGCCAACAGTTCTGTGACAATGTTGTGACCACATTTCCTTGGAGGAAAGAATTTAGAATCATCATGTCATCAGGGCTGGAATCAAGGCCTCTAAGATGTTGTCCAATTGTCCAGATACCATGGATATTGCTCACTAAAGTGTGTCCCTCAGTGTGATACACTGTCCCACATTTACATACTTCCTGAACACCTCCAGGGATGATGACTCCACCACCTCCCTGAGCAGCCCATTCCAGTGCCTGATCACTCTTTCAGAGAAGTTTTTCCTAATATCCAATTCCCTAATATTCTTAATAAGTTACACCTCTGCTGGTCCAACTTAAAGCCATTTCCTCTTGTCTGGTCAATGGGGAGGTGACTCTTTGAGGAAGCAGAAATGCAAGCTAAAGAGATAAAAGATGTCAGTTTCTCTTTATGAGCTCAACTCTGAGCCCTGGTGATCAGGGCAGCACTGGGCAGGACACTGGGGCAGCCGTGAAGATGTGACCTGCACTCACAGGGCTGGTGGGCTCCTCATTCATGTTGGTTGGTGACAGCCAATATTGCTAGATGAAGGGGGGTTCTTGGTGTACGTAAAGCAGCTCCCTCATGGCAGATCTCAAAACTGAAGGAGTGTGAGAAAAAACAGTCAAGTCAGACCACCTATGGGACTCCTGAACTGTGGAGATTCTACAGCTGTGAACATCAGGCCCACCAACTATTGGTGATGGATGGATGGTTGGGCTGGATGATCTGGCAGGTCTTTTCCAACCTTGGGAATTCTGTAATTCTATGATTCTGTGGTGGGGTGTGGAAGAGTGTTGGAGCTGGCTGGGCCTGGCATGCTGCTTGGCTCAGGGTTAGCGTGTTTGGGTCAAGCTGCCCACGGGCGCACAGTTCACATCTGTCCTGCACACAGGGCACTGCCAACCATCAGATGCTGCTGATAGAATTACTGCTGTCTGGTTGGCAGTCTGCAGTTCCCACATTCATGCAATTTAAATAAAAAAAAAATAAATGAATGAATAGTAACTTGATAGGCAGCCTCTCAAGGAGAAGGAATTGTTCCAGTGAACCTACAGAATGCATCAGGCATGGTCTGGGGATGGACGGATGGCCATGCGACTCATTTGCACCCATAAATTGCAAGCTGTTGCAAATCCTTGCTGTAGCAAGTGCTGGCTCTGTATTTCAGCCATGTGTCTGTCTCTGAGCTGCTACAAGCTGGTGAGAAGGAAAGAGCAGAGTCTGCAGTTTTAGGCTGTTTTCCTAATGCCCTTTTGCAGAATTGAGTATTTTGATTTAGAAATAAGCTGCAATCCTCTTGTTGGCATGTCAATGAAGCTCCACAAAGCTGCTCTTTCCAAGCAGGGCAGTTTCCTGCTGGAGAGGATACTGCCCCAGAATGATGGGTTTTTTTTGGTAAAGCGCAGCCACGACCTGCACCCCATCCTGTCTCCTTGCAAATTGGTGCCAATGAACTGCATGCTGTGTTCTCTGCTCAGAGCTTTCTCATCTCACCTGCTGTGGTGCATGGACCCTTTGAAGACACAAGCCCTGGCAGGGTGACAACGTCCTCTGTGGTGTGGGACCATGACCACTGACTGCTTGGCCGTGATTACCCAATTCTCTCTAGGTTACATTTTATCCAAAAAAAGTGCTAGTCTTCACCAGAGGCATAGCAACATTTCTGGTGTCTGGGTAGTCTTATGGATTAGGGATGGTTTCAGTGAAGTGTGTGAGAGCTTTCTCAACATCAGTCTAGAAAAGTCAGGCAAATGGCTATTAGTATGTTTCCTGTAATTTCCTTGTTGACCCAGACATTGCTCAGATCTACAGCCTACAACCCACAGTTGCACCATGATTATGTGTAGTTGGCATCCATTGCATCTTTAGGCAACCACAATGCTGAGAGCATGGGAGCTAGATGCCTTGTAATTTGAATTTGTACGTTTTAGCCTAAGCAAGCACCCTGTTTTGAACCTGGGACTTGATGCCCTACATGCTGGTCCAGGCACAACATGGTGAGGTTGTAACATGATCAGCCTGGCCAAACACCTGTCTCAATAAAGCCCTTGTGCAGCTGTGGCTGCTCCACATCTAGTAAGGAGAGCACAACATGACCAAGCTAAATCCCTAAAGAGTGAGTGGTTCATGCTCTACAAGTGCTGCTTGCAAGACCACTCCCTGGCTCTGCTATGTCACTATAGAGCTAAAGTGACAGTATCATTTTTCACCCTCTCCTACTTGATTTGCAGCAGTCTTTTGTGCAGGTCTGTCAATGTTTGCATCTCACAGCCATTTCATAATGTCCAGCCTGTGCTCTCATCTAACAACTACCCAGAGGTATAGGCCCATCCAGAGGGAAATAAATTCCACCTGTAGCTATGTGTAAGACAAACCTCAGGCAGTGGTAGATTTCAGACAGCCCAACCAGCACCTGAAAATGTGAACCCTACAGTCAGCATCCCACCTCCAAAGAAACTCTTGCAGATCTCCACACAACTTATTAACAAGTATGTAGGTGCAGAAACATGGTTGAATTCATAACTCACTTGTGTCAGAGACCTAAGTACTGCTGCAGACCTGAGTTTACCTTTCTCAAGACAGTCTTCCAACTTCCTGGCTTCTTTGGGAAACACTTTCCTCATATGTCTTTGCCATGAAGCTCTGGTATGCTTATGATACAGGAGAAACATGGCAGACAACAATATCACTTTGAGCTCAAAAATAGTTATTGAGGTCAGAACGGCACAGAGCACAGCAGGTTGTGATAAAGAAAGCAAGGGCTGCACATTTTTTCCTGAGCCAGTGCATGAAATGAACACATCAAACCAATGTCATTCTTTAGTGTATGCAAATTTATTCAATTCTGCAACAATTTATTTACAACTAAATGACTGATACCAACAGATGAGGTAAAAATATGAGGTATTGATATGAATATAACATTTCAAAACATAATTATCATAATGTATTCTCAATGGCAACGTAACAATAGTACTGTGGTAGCTGAATGGTAGACATGGCATCATGTGCATTTTAATAAAAACATATCTCATTGATACACAGCTTAGAGATGCTGGGAGCATATGACAGAGCTTCTGCAATGGTAGGAGGACACACCTACCTTGCTAACGGTGGCAGTGGCACAGGGCCCCTTGCAGATGAGTGATGAGTTCTCGGACAGGATAAAACCACTGTCTGAGTTTTCCCTTCATTTCCTTCAGAACTTATTTAATGTTAGACAATTGCTGTTCCCAGTGTCAGAGAATGTGCATCCATTGATACTGAAGCACAATGGTATTCATTTATGCAAATTAATGTAGCAAAAGCACTCTAATTGCTCCTGTTTTGGAAAACAGCTGGTATGAAATCTGCTGCCATGGCTACAGGCACTGATGGGAGGAGGTGCTGCTCCTTGGGATTGTAATCCCAACAAATGGCAGCAGGGGAAAGGCTGGATGTGGGCAGTGGGTGTTATCCATGGCTGCTTGAGGCCTTTCACCTGGGGAGAACACAGACCTCATTGTGAGTACATAGGGTGCAAGTGCTCTCACTCATCATTTAATACTTAAAAACTCCCGATATTAGGAAGAAATTATTTATGGTGAGGGTGGTGAGACACTGGAACAGGCTCCTCAGTGAGGTTGTGGATGGCCCCTCCCTGGAGGCACTCAAGGCCGGGCTGGATGGGGCTGTGAGCAACCTGCTCTAGAGGGAGGTGTCCCTGCCTATAGCAGGGGGTTGGAACCAGATGACCTTATTGGTCCCTTTCAACCCAGATTATTCTATGAGTCTCTGATTGCTGGTAACGAACTCAACATATGAGTTCAAAGGCAAGTGAACTCCCTCATCCTGTGCGTTGCTCAACAGAACATGGGTGAGACAAAGACAGCAGCAGCTCACAACAGATGCCAGTGACTCCTGCCGCTCCGTGGTGGACCATGCTGGGTCACCCTGCCCACCCCACTTCCTCAGATGGTGGTGTTTCCCACCAGCACAGCCCTTATGCATGTGCACAGTGAAACGAGGCCATGCTCTAGCATCAATTGTCCACCCATAGTCCCTGTACCCGGGGCAGATTCACCAGTCCAGCAGAGTCACTGCATGGGAAGACTTTTCCATAAAGTAGATCAGGGCACAAGAATGTTGTTTCCTGTAGGAAATGTCTCCCAGTTCATTGACCTCATACTAAACCTTAGTGGATTTTGTTGGAAGGACTGAGCTAAAACACTGGCTATGTATGACTCAGCTGGTTTATGCAGCAAGAAATAAAGTCAAAGTGAACAAATGCGATTAATGAAGAACAGTATTAACAGGCTTGTACATTCTTATTGAATCATAGATGTAATATTATTTTTGGTCTTAGGTTAGTTAAAAACAGAAGAGAACCCTGCCTCAATGGTAACATCAACAAATCATTATTTTGACTTTTAAAGCGTTCTTCCATTAGCAAATAATAGGTCCCTGAAAATGAAACGATACAATAGACTTACATGGCTCCTACTCCTCATAGTCAGGGGCTGATCCTGCTCCCACCAATGCCTATAGAGGCAGGATCATGCAGATCAGTGCAATATAATACAAAAATGCTTGCTGTTATTATAAAAGCCATCTTCCCAAGCATAGTCTGCATTTAATCTTTTACATCTCTGAGATGTGTTTAAAAGCTTCAAAAAGTTATAGGAAGAGTACTAAAAGGCATGGTGTTCATCTGTACATCTTTGTGTACATTGGATGTAGAAAATCTGCTTTGGAGCTTCTTAATAATTAGCCATCTCTACGGATCAAGGAAAGAACAACACAGAAACACTTCCTCAGCCTAGATGAAATGCTAAACAAAAGATTTACAGCTTAGTAACTTACCAGCCTGATTTCAGATACCCCAGTACACACAGTGTTATCTTGTACTCACTAAGAATGAGCAGTTATGCTGAACACTGCACATAGTGAGGTTCTCTAGTGACAGACAGACCACTAATTAAGGCAATAGCCAAGTTTTCAACATCTCCCTGTACTGGCAGTCACAAACTTTCTGCAGCTGAATATAAATGGCCTTCCAAATGTCTCAATTACACTTCATGCACTGTATCTGTCAAAACTGATCCGCTCATTATTTTTAAACTTACAGCCACTTCCCTCTTCCTTAATTCTCTTAATTCTTCTACATCTACGTCTAGGTACCTTCTCGTAGCACACAAACACAAAACAAACTCAAGAACAGACGATTCTGTTATCACAGAATGCCTGGTAGCCCTGTGATAACAGCAAACACAGCTTATGTAGCAGTGACACACTAAGAAACAAGTGACAGATTCATTTAAGGTCCGACTGATGCAAGTGACTTCTAGAAAGCACTGAGTTATATACAAAATAATTAATTTATACATATACATATATATATAGATAGATATAATATAGATAAATATATACACACTGTACACAATTTATTTACAATTAAAATATGCTTCTTAGAAGCCTTTAAATACCAGAGTTATGTAACACACAAGTCATGGCGATAGTATGAATTTAAAACAATAAAGATAAAAGGTCTTCGAAGAAAATTTTACTTCAGCAATTGAAATGAATGCAGAAGGAACATGGGAGGCAAAGTCTCCAGAATAAAAGGACTTTCCTATAAAATTCCTTTTTCAACCCTGTACAGACCTGGGTGCGGTCAAACTTCTGCAACCTAAAAAAGATCTTTGCTTTCTGTCTTCCTGATCTCTTCCATACCCTGATTTACACGTACACATGTCCACAAACACTTTCCTCAGATTTTTGTTTCTGGTCCCTCAGCAATCAGAGGCTGAAACGAGTTTCTGATCCTGGCAACTTCTGCTGCACACAGATGTCCAAAGCCTTTGTTATACCACTCTGGGGAATGCCCTCTGAAGAAACAGAAAGACGCAGTTACTGAGAAACCCAAATACACAAGAACTATACTCCACAGGAAAGGGCTTGCCATGCTTCCTACTGTCCCCTACCCACGGTTGTTGGGAACTCTGAGTACTTGTCATTGTAAGCAGCGCTTCCTTGCCGTAATCCAACAACCGGATTTATTTCTATGATCACATCATAACAACAGTATATGCTGAACATAGAAATGAGCCTGGTGGATAGAGAAATCCGCAAGAGGACTCCAAAACAGCAAAGCTATGTTACCTATACCATCTGTTCCCAATGCCTCCCCTCCCTGAGCTGGAAGTTTTTGCCTCACTGCATGAACATCTGCTTTTTGCAGACAGGATACTTACTTTAGGTCGATTCTGCAGATATGGGTCAGCCTGGCTTTTCCTGAGCCACACGGTTCTATCAGGTACTGAGAGTCCATCACGATGGCTCGCACCGCTCCCATAAGAGGAGCCTCTTCATGCTCCACAGAGATGGCAACCAGCATGCATGTTCCCCTTGGCAAATCTGTCCTCCACGTCCTGCAGCAACATAGTCAAGATTGAATCACTTTAGTAATTAGTTTTTTGGAGACATGGAAGAGAAGTGAAGTTACAGTGTGTTTTTTTGCTAATCCTTGTAAGGCCAGGAAGCTATATCCTTGTAAGACTGATGACAGAATACTGTCCCTAAATACAGTACACGAGAGTGGGAGAAGAGATATATTTAAGCTGAAATACAGTGCTGGCACAAGAACATGGTCAGACTGGACAAGATTAAGGCAGATAAGTGGCAGAGGGCAGGTAGATGCAAAACCTGCATGAGATGTTCATGAGAAACCAGGGGAGTGAGAAACCAACCAGTTCTCAGAGGCATATTAACTGACTTTGTCTATGGAGTTGTTGCCACTTATGTCCTGTGAATTCCTGATGGAGTTTGCTGTTACAAGTTCATTGTGGCTGTTGCTCAAAACAGGACACAGAAATTTTATCAAGTTCAGTCATTAGATCTCCTCCCAGAAATGTATTAATTTTAATGGTGGGTGCCATAATTTTGCTATGAACTGCTAGGAGATTAGGATATTTTGGTGTAGGATGAGGCTAATCAACCCCCTGAATGCTCACCTTCCGAAATGACTCAGGGAGAGATTTTGCAATCAATGCTAACTGGGTTGCTTTCCTTAAAGTCAACATCTACCTGGTTCTGCTGCCCCTCCAATTAGTGAATCTGACCATGAGTTGGAACAGCTGCTGCTGCTGCTGGCTCCGGGTGGAAAAAAGTTTGCTTCCCCTCACAGGGATTTTGTAACCATCATATATTAGAGATAGGACACAGCCATTTGCAGTCAGACAGGCAATCACTTTGCCCATACATCTGACTCTGAAAAAGTTGAATGATTGCAGGACTGGGAAATCAGATGGTGTGCAGCACAGTAATGGCTCGGATACAGGACTACTCCAGTGATGTTATAACCACTGGGGTAGGAAATGGCCCATTTCTGAACGCTTTGGAAAGGCCATGAAGTGAACACAAGCCATCCAGCAAAGGATGAAATGTTGCACTGTACCCATGCAGACTGTTACAGAGCAGCAAGATGTGCAGCACAGCAGAAATTCTCACTGGCTCCTGCAACTCTCAGAACATGTTTTGAGGACATATGGATTTAAAAAAAAAGTGTCCTTTCAGTTATGCAATTATTCTATCAATGATATGAATGTACAGTGCTCTTGGAGACGTTATGTATAAATGCAGCATATTTTATCTGGGCTTTCTGATGTTAAAATCCACTGATGCACAGCAGCTGAGGAAAGACTCCTCATGTGGCTGGTGATATTTACATGATTATAATTTGCCATCACACACTCCAAGTGGCAGTGTCAAAACACAGTCTTTAATGATTAATTTCTTGCAATAGCCAAAGGTTGGAACTTCATGGTAAGTCTGTTAGGAATGATAATGAAGTTGAGGCTTCCCTTCCTTAGGCAGGCTTTGGTTTGCTGCCAAACAAACATCTGAACCAATATCTAAGTACACCAGACGGATGGATCACCCTGGCACAAAGGTGTTGTCCATTTGCTTCAGCCCTCCTGTCACTCCAGAAAGAGACATTCCTGTGGAAAGCTTCTCTTTTCCAGTGCTACACAGGGAGAACCAGCATGCTCCCACAGGCCCTGAAAACAGTTTTTTTCTATATTTTCTTTCAGTAGGATCTATGTTCTATGTTCTCTTCTCTTACAGGAAGAAAGGAGCATTTTCTTTAACCAGTGCTACAAAACTATAGAGCAAATTTTACTCAGGAAGAAGCAGTAACTGTGAAGTTTCATGAATATGTCACCACATTTGTCAGCCAATTACAGGTAGTTATTTTCTTATTAGCAGTCAAACTTCAGGCTGGCCTGTTGAGATATATTTTTGTTTTCAGCACCATCACTGGTTCCATCTTTTCCATTTCCCAAGTTTCTATCCTCTATGACAGGCTGCAGATGTGTTTTACAGGTTCAGGAGATCTAGACTTTAATACTTAACATTTTTTTCTTGTTCTGTTGGCATTCTCTACATTTTCTGGTACCTCACGTCTTTCTTGTCTGCCTGGAATCTCACAGGACAGACTGTTTTCTTTTGCTATGCTGTAGAAATAAGAAATTTCCACTGCACTGCATGTGCATCACTTTGCCACAGACTGTCTGAGATAGGGATTAAGGTACCCTGGGAAGCTGCATGCTTGAGCAGGTGAGCAGCTTTCAAGGACTGATCAAGTCTGGACAGCAAATATTTTAACATTCTGCATTTCTGTTATTAAATTGAGCTGCTGTTCAGGAAAATGCAGAAAAATACTGATTTCACAGAGTTTTGCATGTGTATGTACATCAATAAAAATGATGAGGAGATGCAACACACGGAGAGGTCTCTGCTGCAAGATGCTGAGCCACCACCTACACAGTGCTAAGCTGAGACCGTATCATTTTGGTAACTCTATGACACTCAGCTGTGTCATTTCTAAAGTAGAAAACTATGCATACCTGACTTTGCAGAAGACTTACAATTGCTATTCTTGGTTATATGGATTTAGGCTGGTTACTGTACTTCTCTAAATATCTGCAATAAAAATAGGTATGACACCTAACTCACACACCCTTAACTAATACTTAACTAATGTTAAACACTTGAGCAATCCTTAACAAAAAGTGATGTAAGTTCAGGGCAGCTGAAAACTGTCACACATCCCTAGCATATGAAACACTGGCCCTTTGCTCTTACCCTTATAGCATTCTCAAGAGAGCCTAATCCCCTTGTTATGACTGCCAATTTAGGAAGCAAAGAACAATGAGGTTTATCCTTTTACAGCCACCAGTTTGACTGGAAAGGGGAAAACAGCAGTCCCTTAAAATATATTTATTCACGTCCCCAGAGGTGAATTATAATTTCACTGTTCACTTCCCACCAATCATAATGTATCAAATTGACTGCGATATCTCTGGCTAACCTTGCTCTAGACTTAATGATATAAATCAAAAGAGATAAACAACAGAAAGTGACAGATCTGCCTGATGGCTGTTTCCAGACCTCAAAGACCCACCAGGATTCGGTTTTATGATATATATTTCAGTCCCTGGAGGTCATTCTGCCTGGGTTAGTGAAAAGAACGAGGACTTGATGGCAAGATTTTTCTTGAAACGATGCGACTGCACAGCAGGTCTTTAAAGAACATAAAACACCATGAAACCTAATAGTGAATTAAGTGGCAAATAAGAGTATAGAATTGCGGCCATCAAAACCTTCCTGCCGCTCCCAGACGAATTTCTGGGTGCTAAGCAGAAGGTCAAATTTATCACTCGTATAAATTGATAATATGTAAGAAAATCAATCATAAAGTCAATTAATTTAGCCCAATATTCTGCGGGAAGGCTAAGGAAATAGAGTAATGGAAGGACTAGTTTTCACATTATGAAGTTTTACAGAAAATATTTCAAAAATCGTCCTCCAAAAGTTCCAATAATTCTTCCCCTATTCTAACAATATCTGCTTGTTATCATTCTCCAAGAGAATAATGAAGTTCATAAAAGAGATGTACTGTTAAAATTATATTTTACTGGGCCCATCCTTTGCCGTCAGTCTTTGTTCCCTCTAAGGCAGTTCTGACTCACTGGACTATTTTCATTTTCAAAACTGCTTAGTATTTGTCTGGCACATCATTTCAGTCGAAGAAAGCAACGACCAAGAACGGGAACACACAAAATCATCCTGAAATAAGTAACTGCAGAACTGACCCTGCAAGTGAAATATGTCAGGACCTCCACAATAGCTCCTAGCAAGAAAAGGGTCAGGATTTCAAAGGCAGGATGTACATAAGAGGAATATATTTTTGTCTGTTCTGTAGGGGCATTTAGACAGTGGTAGAACTGAGACCAAATTTGGAATATTGATATACAGCCATATGTTTCTTTGAGAGATCTCATCCCCTGAAAACAGTTCGAACACAAATCTACCACCTCTTTCTGTTCATTTCCACACTATAATTTTTATGGGTTAGGGTTTCTTGGTCTGCAAACACTTCCACCTCAAATCTAAAATAACAACTTATATAGAGACTATATAAGACTCTCAGCTTTAAAGCATTGCTATCTTCTTCACTAAACATTCAGCTCTTAAACTTGAAACACTCCCCAGAGAACAGCAAAAGCAATGTAAAAAACAATTGGGTTCTCTTTGCACTGTTTTGACAACAAACAAAGCTAAGAGAAAAGCAGCTATTATCAGACATCTGTTCTAACGAATAAATGATATTTATGGCCTCAGGAGTATGTGCTTCTCAAATTACATCAGAGAAAAGGTCAGCATGCTCTAGGTGTATAATTTTAATTCAGTTTAAGAAATAAATGCTGCTGCCCAGAAGTAGAGTTCTCAAAGCACAATTTACAGATGCTAAGGCTGAGGTGAGATAAGAACAGATCTTACTTGTCTGCGTTGCAGACAGCAAAGATATCAGAGAATTGCCTTCATCATACCTTAGAACAACAAAATCTCGGACGGGATGAGGAGCCATGCTGTTCAGAACGTACTGGTAAACTTCAGTCTGTTTGTCCAGGCTCTCGACCACCTTCCACTGCAAGAAGTCCTCATCCCAAAGGTGACGTTCTCTCAGCACTCGGTTCAGGACAACTGATGGTGGGGCTTCAACTTCCACAGAGGCTTTCCAAAGCCTTAGAGGGTTCCCATCTCCAACCTGGAGTAAAGCAGCAAAAAGCACAAAACTCCATGCAAATATATGCAAACACTCTGCAGAGAATAACTGAGGACAAAATCTTAGTACAGTTATCTGACTTAAGCATAAGATGAAGTTTGAGAGCATGCAAATTCCCCTGCTAATCATCACTATTATTGCTACTGCCGCTCTTCACATATAAAAACTTGTGCATACTACTCCTGGATGGAACACTGAAGTGATTTAATACTTCTGCTTTCACACCAATGTATATCTGGTCCAGTTCTCATCATATCCGTGGAACTATTCTTGATTGCTCTATTATTTCTGGTGCCACAGACACTATTCTAACCTCAAGCAAACCAGGTGCAATGAAAAATATGGGTGTGTAAAAGCAATAACAGATGAAAGCACAGACTGAAACTCTGTTCTGAAACAAAGCTAGCACCCTGAGTAATCTGATGCAGTAGCCAGAACTGAGGGTCAGCTCACCTAGCAGAACAGAAAGAACATGAAGGAGCAGAAATTAAGTTGATTCACTTATGTGTCAGATACACAGGTGCTTCCTCAAAACAGCTGCAAGAGAGTATTGGGAAAGCACCTTTAGAAGGAAAACATAAACTACTTGCCAGGTCTTTGTAGCTCATGGATCCTGTTACACCTTCATAGCAAGCAGTAAGGGAGCAGAAAGTGCTGGGCTATGTGCAATATGAATATCCCAAATTCCTCATATGAAGCATTTCTGTGTGGTTTTAGGGCTGTTGTATTTCAGGCAACAAATGAGTCAACTGGATCTTCGAAGACTTGCCTTCCTACCCCTCCCAATCCTGGCATCCTCACACAGGAATTCCAGTGCTCCAGAAACCCCCAGCACCTCCCACAGACCCAGAATTGTGTTCCCAGAATCACAGCTCCCACCTTTTGCATCTTAAATTACTTCATGTTATTCTAACTGCTCTTCCTTATAGGTCTCAAGTCTCCAGTCCTCCCACCCTGGACTGCTCCTAATCTCCTTTTCAATCTCCTGTGCCCTTGACTCCAGACATATCCAGGCCCCATTCCCCAGCATCCCCCACTCACACATCCTACTCCCACATTTGCCCTGCTCCTCACTCTCAAACCTCCCCCAATACCTCCCCCAAGGGGTCATGCACAGAAGCTGACTATAAACCAGAGTAATAGTGATTTCTCGGTGTTAACAAAGGGATTGCACTTAACAGGGAAATGCGGCTTCCTGTCCCCCAGACTCCCTGTCCCCTCACCACCCAGACTACCAACTCCTTCCAGTGCCCTTCACAGTATCACAAAATGGTTGAGGTATTAAGGGAGCTCTGGAGGCTACCTGGCCCAATCCCTGCTCCAGTGAGGTGAGCAGGGTGCCCAAAGCAATCTCCAGATGGCTTTGGAAGATCTCCAAGGAGGAGACCCATCAGCCTCTGAGCAGCCTGTGCCACTTGCACAGCACAGAAGTGCTGCCTGGTGTTCCCTGGAGGGCACATCCTGTGTTCCAGCTATTGCACAATGCCTCTTGTCCTGGCACTGGGCACCACTGAGCAGAGTCTGGCTTTGGCCTCTTGGCACTCTCCCTTCAGAGACTTAAGAACACTAATGAGATCCCCTTGAGCCTCCTCTTCTCCAGACTGAGCAGTGTCAGCACTCAGCCTCTCCTAGGAGTAGAGGTGCTCCAGTCCCTTTGTCATCCTGACCCTCCACTGGACTCTTCTGTATGTCCAGGTCTCTCTTGTACTGGTGTAACTACTTTCCCTACCATGCCAGAGTCACCCAACCTTAGCCTCCATCTCATAATATGCATGCTGGTGTGTGGGCCTCCATTCTGCTTTTGTAATTCCATCAGCCTTGGACTACCATTGCCTCAGCAGATGGAAGGATTTATGTTTAGTTACACAAGGCACTGGGTCCCATAGCTAGGCTGTATTTTACTTTGGATTGTTTATCCTTTCTTCCACTTCTCCCCTAACTACCTTTTTGTAGGCAAGTTCTGTATTCTCCATACTGGAACATGTGACCCATCCTTTGAATTTCTCTTTTGCTTCTTTGTGGAGATTCTGCATGAGACTTTCAAGGTACATCTGGTAGTTCCCTCCTTCCTCCTCCACTTGTTTCCCAAGTTCATCCAGGGTGGGTGAATGCACTTCTGCATCGATGTAGGAGTTTCGGGACTGAGTGACCATCTCATGTGGGACCTGCATCACAGAAGTGGGGGAAATCACACAGGGAAAATCTCCTGCTGAGAACTTTTCCTTAAGGCAACGCTTTCTAGACTGATGGACCACTTAGTGTCCAATTGCAATGAGCCCACAGTCAGTAAAATGGATTGTTATTTTTGCCTTACTGAGAAATCAGGGCAATATAATGGAACAGTCAATGGGACAGAATAGCACTGCTCATATGCAAAACCATGTTAGACAGATCAACCCTATGACAATACAATTGCATTACTCCCCTAGTCCCCAGAAATGCTCCTTTATGCTTCCAGGGAGGGAACACACAAATGTTACCTCTTTTACACCTGCAGCGAAAGCAGCTCCAGGAATGACTACATCTCCCTGTGTGACTTTGAGGTTATTGCATGACACAGAGAAAGAAAATGGATCAGCTATTCTTTTTGAGATGGATTAGTTTTAAATCATGTACTAAAAGCTTTATAATAAAACAAAATGTTATAACAGCAGATTTTGATTTTAATTAAACTAAGATTCACTAATCTTTGAGTTGAAAACCACCATAGAATAATTAGTCTGCATTTTTAATCGCTGCATCTTCAAATGCTAGAAAGGAACAGTCATTAAGAAACGAGATAGATAAATTTCAGATGGAGCAAGTTTACAAATAAGTGAGGCACCATCAATCTCTGTGCTAATGCAAGATAGAGAGCGCAAGCATAAACATAAATACTTCAAAGGATGCTGCATTATGTGTCCATGAATAATGCTGTTTGAGTCTCTCACTCACCTCAAAAAGTTTGTTGCATTCCATTATCATGTGAGCAAGTCCCTGAGTAGCTGCCAGGTTTTCACTGAGATCCTTCTGATCTGGCTTCCCTGTTGCATATTTTTTCTGTATTACTCTGTAAATGAATTTAGTGTCTCAGGTAAAAAGAGCTGGATCTTTTCAAAACAAAAGCAAACATAGTGGCAGGATGTTCTTAACACCAGAGCAAGAAGTCTATCTTTAACGTTTATTTATCACAAAGATTGTTCAGACCACTGGGCCTTTTTAAAAGGAAAAATGTTTACCTAAAATATTATTCCTGCAAAGGTAAAGCAGAAAAGACTACGTGTGTCCTGCATTAGGCATTATATATTTTGGAAAGGATTTTTAGCAGGCACAATGCTACTGCTTAAAGTGCTTGCTCAGAAAATATTATACATGGACAGAACCATAGATCTCAGTGTAGTGTAAATCAGACAGGAAAAACTGTCAGAAGGGACACCAGGTTGGAACCACTTGTGTTTAGAAGTGTGTCCTGCTTATTCTACACTCACCATCTTACACATCTTCTTAACATGGTTTGAAATAAATTCAGTGATACAGATGGGATCAAGATTTCCTGATCTGCCATCCCACATTTGTCCTACCTTTTCCCTTAATAAACGTTGCACTTCATTTCTGCAAACATCCACTGTCATTCTCAAGGGTATAGCTTTACACCTTGTACTGCTCACTGAGTGACTATGTGTTCAAATCCTTCAAATGATGATCAATCTTTGACTTCAACCGGAGCAAAATTAGGCTCTTTTTCTTCACAGAAGCCAACATTACTAACACAAAACTTACTCATACGTCATTGAAAATTTGCATGAAAAGTCAGCACTTGCATATTCACACTATGCAGACAGAAACACCCTGCTGGGCTTGCAAAAACACCTTCTGTGCATGTGCAAGAGAGCTTCTGGCTCTGCAGTGTCGGCTTTCCCCTCTTGCTGAAGCCATGCCCTGTGTAACCTGTCACAGAGAGCAGACACTTCGGAAAATTTTACCCTGTATGCTTTTTTGGGTCAAGGACAGGCGAATTTACAGTGCTAAGAAGACACTTACCTTGGAGAGCTTTCCTTCTTCACTATATTGAGATGGAAGAGGGAAGGGGCCAGACAAACAGCTATGTTCATAGGAGTCATCTGATTCTCCTCCACGGAGGTGACGTCGCTCAGGAAGCACAGCAGCGTCTGCAAAACCTCCCGGTTCTCATCTGCCATCAGCATGATGGCTGCCTGCACCGCCTGCAGCCGCTGCTCCTTGGGGACATCTGCAGCAAAGCAAGTGATGTTCAGTGGGGTTAACTGTAAGATCAAATAAAGGGCTGGAAAGGTCACTTCCCAAGAAAAAAAACTGGATTTCATTTAAAGTTTATGAAAGGAATACTTGGTTGGTATTTTTCAGGTTACTTTTGTCCCTTGGGAAGGCAGTTCAAAGCTTGTAGGGGAGCTTCTGCAAAGTGCTAAAGAATCCTAAATGTAGCAGAATTTAATGAAAGCTGTAATGGATATGCTTAAGCAGCATCTCAGATTCATGTCTAAAACCGCCATAAGTTTTCTCAGTTTGGATTCGGAGCCCTCCTCTCCATATCACTTATGCTCCTATACAATTGAAGGATAACAACAAAAGTAGATTTACTGTACAGGGAACAGCCAGCTTTTAAGCTCTGCCTGTTAATCTTGCACAAGCACTTCATTTTAAAAGCTTTCAGACATGAATAATAAACTGAACACAGTGCAATATCTCTGATTTTCACGAAGCACCAAGGCCACGTCTTTCTGGGAAGTCAGAGGAGCCTCTGTTCCTCTTCTCATAGGTCTGTAAACATTAGGCAACTAAGGGCTTTAGGGAAATGGAGAAAGTTCCATCACTGCTAAGCCATACAGACTAATCTTCTCATCCCCACTTCTCTGTTACAGCAAATCAAACCATTCTGGGTACGTGAAAAACATCCTGGATATCTGAAAAAGATGTTCAGTGACTCCCAGAAAGCCAGAAATCCCTTGCCAATAAACTAAGAGAGGAAAAATCCTTTCTAACCTCACAGTAATAATTTGTTAAACAGGATGAATGAGAAGAAAAAGTTCCGGCTACAAATTTATTTAATTGCAGACATTATGAAATCCAATTGGTATCCCAGCAATTTTGAACATTTTTCTTTCTGTGAAAGGGATTCTGTCAGTACCATCTAAATGAGGAAAACATATTTGCTGTTGGTCAAGTGGAAAAAACAACACTGCTGCTTGTTTCTAATCCAATCATTGTTTTCTGGTGTCAACAAAAGCCCATATTTTCCTGTTCTCACCTCATTCTAACAGACATATAATCAAGACTTTCTGAATTCCTTCAAAGTACTTGTGTAGTACAAGAATATCTTTCCAGGCCTTCTTTTTACTCTCACAAATGTAAAAAGAATTATTCAGACTTCTCAGTGCAGTCAGCCTGTGCCCCCTTCTTCAGCATTTTCTGTTGGCTGGTAGCACTGTCTCACTGTTCAGCCTTTTGGCTGCTGTGAATCCTAATGCCAGGCTCCCGACTTGAAGATGGGGATTCCTTCTGGCTACAGACCTAATAACACTGATGGCACTGAGATCTGCCATATTTCTATGTTGTTTGTTAGCAGTCTCTCCTATGCCAAGATAGGACAATCCAATTTTCATCAAGCAATAGTTTAAAAGCAATTTGTTTCCAAGGACATGTAGAATACATCCTTTTAGATGACAATATTCTCTTTGGTTACTTCACTGATGGAAGTAATTGTGACTGTCATTTTATAAGCACCAATAATTTCTGTTTCTTTTCTGTACAAACTCGCTGATGTGCATGTAAACAGATATATCCTTATGCTGAAATGAAAGCAAGAAATCCTTGGCTTTTTTATTTCTTTGTGAGATCTTCACATAAAAGCTTTACAAATAATCAAGTCACAGCAAGGAACAGACTGCACAGGCAAGCATTCTCATAGGCATAATACTTCTCCATGCTCAAAAGACTCACTTATATTGAGAATTCTGCATTAAATAGGCCCACAGTATAAAGAAATGTGGCAAAAAGGGGAGTCTTTTACATTTTTAATGTTCATGGCCAGTCTGCCTTTCTGGTGTCTTCCTGACTGCAATTCATTCAAAGCTTTTTAAGATTTGAATGCTCTCAATATTTTGCCAATGACGCCTTCAGGCAGTTCTAAAAATCTCTCAGCTAAGGATTTTGAGAGCAGAGATGTTCTTTTATGTCTCGGAGGTGAGCAGAAAGAATCCCATTCAGTGTTAACACCTCAAGATCACTTACAATTTATGAAAACGTAACGTACAGTAACTTTGACCTGTATATAACAATAAATATTTTGCTACTTACATTGGTAGATATGTAGAAAAGTCTCTCCCAGCTTACTTGTGAGGAGGGGTTCTGGCAAGTCGCGGAAAAATTGCTTGACCATATCTGCCACATCATACGCCGACTGGTCTTCATAGTTGACATTTTCTGGGGAGCTCTCATTCATCTGACGCAGGGCCTGGATTCGAGACTTCACTCCAGATTTTCGAAACAGACCCACCTAAGAAGGTGCCATGTGAAAGTAAAACAATGTTACTTACAATAGTTTTAAAATTCCCTTTACAACGAAAGCTATTTTTGCTTACTTTACACTAGGCCACAAGGGGAACTCATGTGGATGCCACAGCTGTGACTTGCCTACACAACTGTGTGCTCTGATGGTGGGACTGAGAGAGTTAATCACACTGCAGATCTGTATCAGATAGTAGATGGAGCATTCAGAATACATGTGGTTACGCTGCTGCTTGAAGAGTATAAGAAAGATGCTTAGCTGATAAAAATCAGCGTGGCTTGCTTGGCTTTGGAAACTGTCTGCTGATTTACTCCAGCTGAGAATCTTCTTCCTCATCTTCATTCGAGTAGATACTTTGAAGATTAACAAGAAAATATTATGCTCAACTAAGTAATAAATGCTGTGGCAATAGATTAGTACATCCTGGTTGAGCTTTCAAATCAAGACCAAATCTATTTTTTTCCCTCCCTGCTCTCTGCTTCCCCCACATTCCACTGAAAACCCCAGTCTGAAAGTGGAGGCTGCAGAGGGATTATTTGTGCAGTGTCACTAAGATACATTTTTATCTTGTTTGCTTTCTGTTCTAGAGGAAGTGGTAATTCTTAAAACGAGGCCTGCAAGTGCCTTCACTGTGGTGCTGCCCTTTCACAGAAGTTCTCACAAAAGGAATTCCCCCAGGGCGAATTCCTGAGCCTGAACCACACCATTTATTCCCGAGTTTCCAGGCTTTCATTTGGGAAGTGTTAGCACTGTTTTGCCTTCACTTTTGCAGGGGAAAAGGTGAACTATTGAGAAAGATCTATAAAAAGGCACATTTATGGCTTGGATGTTAGCTTCTCCGTGTCTGCTGTCTCGCTTTTCAGCCTTCTACACAGCGTATTCCACCCAGTAAAAAGTGTGAAAGCAAGGAAATATGCCCTTCATCCTTAATCCTCTCACTTCTGCCAGCACAGAGGTCGGCTGGGTGCATGCTCATCCTGAACTACCTGTCTAGAACACTTCAATCATAAGGTACTTAGGACTTTTGTTAGCTTGTACATTAATAGCACAGATGACATGGATCACACACTGTGCAGCTCTGAGAGAGGATGTATTTGTTTATATGGAGACGAACTATTATGCCAGACTGTGAACAGTGGCAGTGAGCTGCTTCTCTGTATGCCTTCTTATTTGTGAATGCAGTGTCACTCGTGATCTAAATTCATATGTAGGAATTAGAGAAGCAGAGTTTGCCCTTTGTACATCCTGTGTATTGTATCTCCCTTCACAGGTGAAGCTCTCCTTAGTTTTAACCAAAGAACATACGAAAGAGCATCTGGCTCTTTTCATTCGGTTTTCCCTTTTCCTTCTTCCCTTCAAATCTCTTTTCCTCTTAGAAATGTGTTCTGAAGATGCAAAAGGACATACAATCATCCTATGCAAATAATACAATTTGGGTATGTGGTAGATAAATGCAAGAGCAAGAGCTCACTTCACTGCTTTTGATGGAAAGTGTTCTTGCTGGTATAAAGAAGCTTTAAAACCCTCCAGCTAAGTCTGATGCATGAGGTCAGACATCAGATCTCACCAGCACATCTCCTGCTGGACATCATTCTGCTACTCTCAACCTCTGATTTGTTTAATGATATTCATCTGAACTCTTGCCTTTATTTATTTTCTTTTTGTTTTGAAAAATTCATTATTAATCAAAATAGAACAATTCTTCTCTTGATAGGAAGAGATATTTCATCTCTGTTCTTCAAAATTATAGACTCATTCTATAAGTAAAATGAGACCATAAATCCAGTGATCTAACTGGCCCAATCTCTTCATTATCCTCGTGCTGTGGATCACCAGCCCTATAAGCAGCCATACGATGCATGACAGAAATAAAGTTATAGTTGACAAAGGCAAAGCATTTTCTATTTCACAAATTGAAACCAAGTAATATATTCTACAAATAATGGTGAGGAACCTCATATCATCTTTAGGCATTTCACTGTCAGATACCAAATCTTACAATGATTTACAGCAACCTCAACTTTACTAAGTGCAGAAGCTCTGATGCCTATTCAGGACTTGAGGCTGCTTCTGCAGTACACAGAACAGACACATAAACAAGCTGCTGGGAAGACTGGAGGCTGCTCAGACCCCTGGCCAACCATTAGGAGACTTTGAATTAAATGGAACAAAGGGAATGACTTTAAAGCAGAAAAGCTGAGTTGCCCGGAGGTTTTTGGCCTAGAAAGGTTTTGGTGGAAGATATTTTAAATTGTCCTGATTTGTACTTCACTTTCTATTCCCAATTCCACCCTAAGGGGAAACTCAAGCTGAGCTGAAATGACCCTTCACGTAGCTCCAATGCTTCCCAGCAACCAAACCCTCCCTCTTGGCATAGATACTTGTCTGAGACTGCCCACCAACACTCCTTTTGACTGCCTCAAATCTCCTGAGAGCTTTTTCCTTCTCTTTAGTTTTACTGTCCCTTTTACTTTCTTCCTTGTTTACGTGCCTGTCTTTACTTTTTCTTCCAACTGCTTATTACTTGACTGATTGGCCCATTCCTGTCTCACCATCTCCTTCCCTCATACTTAGACAATTATCTCCTCCTCCAGTCTCATCACTGATTCTAGGTTTACTGCCTAAGAAAAACAGTAGTTTTTCCCAGACTGGGTTTCCCAGCTCAGTCCACAAAACCAGCTTAACATAGAGATAACCAGGAATGTTAGGTCCTCAATGTACTTTTTTTCACTTTTCTCTATTATCTTCTACTTCTATCCTCTACCAATACATTTTCGACAAGATATCCATCCCACCCCTTGACTTCTGCACTTCAAATAGTAAGATGGATCTCATCTCACTTCACTTCCAGCACCCAAGAGTCAGATATCAAGGTCTGACCACTACACGGTCTCTATAGTCAACAGAAAGAAATGATAGGAAGTTCTGCTTATGTCTCTCCACTAGCTGCAGAAGGAAGCAGATGTGACTCACAGGTAGACATTTAATTTTCAGACTTCTGTTCCAGGGAAGACAACTGTTACGTAACATCACAGACACATATGGGACTGAATGATCAGAAGCAGCCAGCACGGGATTATAAAAGGCAGGTCCTGCCTGACTAACCTGATCTTCTGTGATAAGATGATCTGTTGAGTAGATAAGGGAAAGGCTGTGGGTGTTGTTTTCCTGGATCTTAGTAAAGTTTCTCACAGTATTTTCCTGGAATAACTAGCTGTTCATGGCTTGGACAGATGTACAGTTCACTGGGTGAAGAACTGGCAGGGTGGCTCATGCTTAAACAGTCCCAGTGAATGCAGTTCAATCCAGTAGGCAGACACTCAGCAGTAGTACCCCCTTGGGCTCACGTTTGGGTACAGTTTTGTTTAGCATTTTTATCTGTGATGTGGATGAAGGGACAGAGTGCACTCTCAGTAACGCTGGAGATAACACCAAGTGAGACTGTTGCCTGAGGGCAGGAAGGTTCTGCAGAGGGACTTGGGTAGGCTGGAACAACAGCCTGAGTCAAACTACATGACATTCAAAAAAGGTTAAGTGTCAGATCCTGCATTTGGGTCGTAACAACCCCATGCAGTGGTACAGGCTTGTGGAAGAGTGGCTGGAAAGTCACCCAAAAGAAAAAGACCTGGGAATGCTGGCCAACTGCTGGGTGAAAATGAGCCAGCAGTATGCCCAGGTGACCAAGGACAATGTCATCCTGGCTTGTAAAATAGTGTAGTAAGCAGAACAAGGGAATTGACCATCCCTTTGTATGCAACACTAGTAAGCCTGCATGCTGAATACTGTGTTCACTTTTGAGCCGCTTGCTTCAAGAATGATACTCATTTGCTCTAGCACGTACAGAGAAGAGCAACAAAACAGCTGAAAGGTCTAGAAAACAAGACTTATGAGGAGTGATGAGGAAACTGGGTTAGGCTAGACTGGAGAAGAGGAGGTTAAAGGAAGATTTCATTGCTCTCTACAACTACTTGAAAGGAGACTGCAGCAGGGAGGGTGTTGGTCTCTTTTCTGAGGTGACAAGTGATAGGATGTGGGGAAACAGTCTCAAGTTGTGCCAGGGGAGGTTTAGACTTAATATTAGGAAGATTTTCTTCATTGGAACGAACTGCTCAGGGAAGTGGCAGAGTCCCAGACCCTGGAGGTATCTAAGAGATGAGTTGGTATGGCACTTAAGGGCCATGATTTAGTGATGGGACTCTACAGGTCAGATTGACAGCTGGATGTGGTGACCTTGAAGGTCTTTTTCAGTGAAGATTCTATGATTCTCTAAACATAACAACTTGAACAGCAGACAGAATAGGGATCAGAAACAGAACTGACCACTTTCACCCACACTCTGTTTGCTCAGAGCTGGGAAAGTCTGCAGAGTAAAATGCTGCTTGCTCCTTTTGAACTTAAAACTATCTAACAACAGTTACGAAGAGTTTATATGACATGATGCCAACGATAGTAAAGAAGTGAACTCAGTGAACCAGGGGGCTTCTCTCAGCCCTATGATCATCATTCTTAGGGGAAGAACAATAAAAATAGGATGACTATGTCCTTGCTCCGTAAGTAAAGGGAATGAAAACATCTGAAATGCTTTGCATGTACGGGCTCCCCAATTGGCTTGTTGCAGTTAAGAACGCTATAAAAGGAAATGTACCATAATGGCTTTGGCATTGAACCCGTGCTGACCCAAAACTATCTGGATATGTCTGACTTTGTCAACAGAATACTTGGAATATTTTGCTGAGTTTGCTCTCTGTTCTTGGACTTTTCTTTCTTTGCTAAGTAAATAAAACTTTTTGTACCATATCTTGTGAAATGGCAAATGCATTTAACTCTTAGTGGCAAAACTGAAGCATAAGCAGTGCAGATACAAGTAGAAACTGGGAGTCCTGGGCGCTTTCCAGGACTCAGGAGACTTGAAGATGCCATGGAATTGAGTGCACCTGCAGCAAGTTCACAGATGACACCAAGCTGAGCGGTGCAGTTGATACACTGGAGAGCAGAGAAGCCATCCAGAGGGACCTGCACAGGCTGGAGAAGTGGGCCCGTGTGAACCTAATGAGGTTCAACTAGGCCAAGTGCAAGGTGTTGTACTTGGGCTGGGGCAATCCCAGGTATTTATACAGAGTGGGGGAAGAACACCTGGAGAGCTGCCCTGCGAAGAAGGACTTGGAGGCCCTGGTGGATGAGAAGCTGGACATGTGCCTATAGCGTGGGGTGGCAACTGTATCCTGGACTGCATTAAAAAAGGGGTGACCAGCAAGGAGAGGGAGGAGATTGTCTTCCTCTACTCAGCTCTTGTGAGGCCCCATATGGAGTACTGTGTCCAGGTCTGGGGTTCCCAGCACAAGAAAGATACAGAGCTCTTGGAATGGGTCCAGATGAGGTCTGCTAAAATGATCAGAGGGCTGAAGCACTTCTCCAATGAGGAAAGGTTGAGGGAACTGGGCTTGTTTAGCTTAGAGAAGAGAAAGCTCCGGGGAGACCTCATTGTGGCCTTCCAGTACTTGAAGGCAGTGTATAAACAGGAGAGGGAACAACTGTTTACATGGCTTGATAGTGATAGGACAAGGGGGAATGGTTTTAAAATAAGATGGGGGAGATTTGTGTTGGATGTTAGGAGGAATTTTTCCATTCTGAGGGTGGTGACGCACTGGAACAGGTTGCCCAGAGAGGCTGTGGATGCCCCATACCTGGAGGCACTCAAGACAAGGGTGGGTGTGGCTCTGGGAAGCCTGGTCTAATGGTTGGCAACCCTGACCATGGCAAGGGGGTTGAAACTCAATGGTCTTTGAGGTCCTTTTCAACCCAGGACATTCTATGATTCTGTGATCTCACATCATTCCTTGAGGCAGATTATTGTATACAAATAATCAGGACTGTTATATATGCAAGAATTCAACTAATTTGCTGAGTACAAATCCCAAGATAACAAATGATCAGTATTGGTACCAAGTATCAAATCAATGGAAGAGATCTGAACCCAACATGAGATATAAGACTCTTCAAATAATTCTGCTATTAAGTATAGAAAGGTTCACCATTGCTTGCTTAGAGGTTTTCTAGAAAAATCAACTATATTTCTGGTAGCAAAATTCTCACCTGATCTAAACAGTTGCCCCTTAAGTAATGCAGTGCTTGCTGAATGCTTTGGGGAAGAGGCTGTCCTGTTCTCTGGACATGAACTATAAGAGGCACGCCAAAGACGTTCTTGTCCTTGTAGTCAGGGACTTTCATCCGCTTCATGAACTTTGGCACAGACCTAAAAATTAATATGAACAGGGTGCATGAAAATACTGCAGTATTTTCAGAGCATTTCTGAGTAACACCATCAGCAGAAATCGGTAACTGGGATCAGCTCCTGTTTTATAAAGACAATCAAACAATTCTTAATGTGCAATATATTGAGACCTTACGATCTGTATAATCAATGGACATCTTAACAACTTTCATAGGTAGTTGGCCTCTCGCTCTAAGATAACAGTCAGTCTAGCAAAACACATTTACAGAGCAGCTGTCATCCAGCTGAAGGCAACATGCTTTAAAATATCTACGAAAAACTCAAAGGAATAGTACAGCATAGTGGAGAGGGTATCTGAAAGAAAAGGAAGTACAGTTCTCTAGCATAATGAACAATATTTTATAGTATTAGTAACATAACTTAGCATTTCTATTGTTGAACAATTTACAGTAATAAACAATGGTGGGAAATCCCTATGTGTCAGACGCATCCCTGGTGTCACACAGTTGATTCTAGCCAAGTTACTTAAGTGAAGCTGTTAAGCTTGCTTTCTTCTGTAACTGGTAGTGAAAACAGAAACAGGATTCCCTCTGTGAGAGTCATGACAACAGTGGAATTAAAAAAAAAAAAAAAAAAAAAAAAAAGAATATGACCTGAATATGAAGATTTTCTTTTCTTTATGAGAAGGAGATAAAACTAGGATTAAATGAACTACTAAAGGACATCATACAGATTTAAGCTATTTATAGGGTCCCACTGCTTGTAAATTCTTAAGAGGCTGATTATACAAACTGAAGAAATATTTGTCAGGGAGGGAAACCTCAGTACAAACAGCAAGATCTAGAACTTGCTGTATTCTAATCTGCCTGTTTGGAGTTGCTTAAGGTGAGACTCATTTCAGCACAGACGTGGTCAGCCAGCCAGAGGAAGCTGCACCAAAAGAGAACTGCAAGCTGAGGGCTCATCTTACCAAATTTTAGCTCTAAAAAATCGATTTTAGAAAGACTTAGCAGTCCTAAATGCCTCTATAACCAATGTGGAGAGGGAGGTACCTTTGGAGGTTTACTCAAACCTTCTGGCTTGGATAGTCTGAGTTGCCTTTGAGGTTGCCTGTCTTCTTCCACTGACCTCAAAGGCAACCAACCCAACTTGCTCAGATGAGACTTAAAATTTTTTGGAGTGGCTGATGTTAGTGAGGTGGTTCTCACATGTATCTCCCCATATCTCTTCCTCCATTTCTGAACATAAACTTGTCTTATTTAGCACACAGAAGAATGAAGGTCAATTTTGGTGAAATCTTTTGAAAGTGGAAATCACAATGTAAATGTCAAGTCATATTATTTTTGGTCTCAGACTCCATGTAGTAGGAAAAAAACATTCTTTTGATTATTTCCCAGATAGTCTCTTGTCTATGTTCATTTTCATCCCAGGTTACTTCAGTCTGTGCGGTCAGCCAGGCTCAGTACACTATTATACATGCAGATTTCTGTATCTGGTTGGATACAACTGGGCCATGTTGCCATTGTTCCTGTACTTCTGCCCCTGACTCCACTGTCTGAGTGACCAGATAGGTGTTACAAATGCTGCAACCACAAGCTCACTTTAATACAGGTTCAGACCTAGGAAAAAGTGTGTGTCTTTCCATTTGTACTCAAAATTCTTCAAACTTTTCTAACCCTTCTTTCAAAGTACAAACAAAACAACATCAAATATATGAAATACTATCAGCAGATGTTTCTTTTTGAATCACAAAATCAATTTTGGGGAAGACTTATTGCAAACACTTCTTCCTCTCAATCACTCTCCTCCTACTCCTGTTTATTTTTCTGGAACACAAGTGTTGCTAGAGAAGCTGAAGTTGTTTCTGTTTTAAGAGCACAAGAGTGAAGTCAGATCTCCAGGATCTGACTTGGCCACTGAGTCACTATGTAGTAACAGATTAAAAGAGACAGTTTCAAATCCTACAATTACTGTGAATTGTACCTCCTAACTGTATTAATTCTATTTACTATCACAGTAATAGAATTAAGAAAAACTATTTCCTTCTAAATATATCTCTTTTCCAGTTACTGACAGTACTCACCAGGTCCAGCCATGTTTGTTTGACATGGAGTACTTTTCCATGATGGCTGTAAGACGAAGTAGAGAGAATTTCTGCAGCAAATTCAGCTGGGCTGCTGACTGATTACTGATGTGAAGTGATGCGATGGAGTGGCTCAGATGATGAGAAATTTGGAAACTATGCCATCGTAATTGCCTTTAGCAAAAAAAAAAACAAAGAAAAAAAACAATAGAGACAACTCCTTTAATTGGGCAGAAAAAGATAGTATATCGTGAGATAAGAAAATGTATGAAACATACAAAAACATATGCATATTGCCATGCATGGTGTGTCAACTGGAAGAAAATATATCTTGGTTGCATATAAAACAATTTGTTTCATCTTTTCATGTTGGAAATAGTAAAGCTTTTTTTTTTTTTTTTTAACACTATATTCCCAAGAGGGTGAGTGCATCATGCATGTACTAAAGGAAGTAGTGTGACTTCTTATGTCCATTACCCTACACACTTCAACAGGATGTGGGAGTTCCAGATTAAAACATTCTCTTCCTGACACAGAAACGGGATCTGATGCCTGGTCCCTTACCTCTCAGGAGAGCAGTTTAACTACCGAGGTATTTATAGATGAAGTTCTCAAAATATCTCTGTTTTTAAATAGTGAAGGATTTTTTAGAGAAGGGATTGAACCCTGAGTCTCCTAGGTAAGAGCTGTAACTACCAAGCTACACTCACATCGTCTGTTTATTCCAATGTATTTTCTCTAAATACTGCATATATTGAAAAAAACCTCCTGTCAGTTTCTTGTTTTGCTACACATGAATTCTGGCACTATGCCTACAAACTTTGACACAGCTTATTTACTTAAGCAGCTTACCCGAGTTCACTTGCTGTGATGGTGGTGAGCAACCACGGGCAGCAATAAACCATGGCATGGAAGAATCCTCTGTGAGGATTCAAGACTGACTGCAGATCAGAAAGTAACAGGTATTTGCTCTCTGCTTCTGCACACACAAACCCACTCTACACATATCAGTATGGACCCACACAGGCCTTTACAGAGGGCAATGCTCCCTTGGCTCAGCAGAACTCATCCTGATGTTTTATTAGCAGGTTAATTGTACACTGTAATTTCAACCAGATATGTGAGAGACTGGGGAAGGGTAGGGAAATACTCCTTGAGAACAAAGGGACAGATTTTTAAAGTAAACCAGTGCCTAAAAAAGTGCATGAGGCTACTGACACATAACACACTACAGTACATAATTTGAAAGACAAATTGAAATTAAGATTCCAAAATATATACAGTGCACTATTCTTTAATTGAATATTATGGATCAAGAGAGAAAAAAAATGCCTTAGTTTGCCAGTTCTCCACTGACTGCACTTAAAAAATTCCACAGTAGGATGCATTTTCTCCAGAACTCCCACACTTCCCCTGGGAAGTCCGCTCTCCCATACAGGATGAGTACAACTGCAGTGATGTAATGATGTCAACCTTATGACTCCCGGACTGAGAGCTTCTGCTTCATTTATCATATTTCATATTCTGTCTTACTGTTAATGAAAGAGGAAAGATGGATTTCCATACCAAATCTTGCTACCTACCTGCTTGGCCTTGTGAGAGATGCTCCCACCCCAGAGTCTCTCCTCTCCCGAACACCAGTAGCCTCTGATTCATTCAGGGATGTTCCATCTCTCTCCATGTCACTTGGTGTGGTCCGGCCATCAGAGACAGAGTTTCCTTCAAAATCAAGTGTGATCTGTGTGGGCGACTGGAAAGGTAATGACGGAGACTCTCTGACTGACACGTCATCAACTGGCAGACCTGGCAACACATTCTTTGACCAACCATCTACTACATCCCGGAGTCCATTGACATGTTGCAAAATGTCATCTAAATGAGGAAAAAGAACATCTTTTTCTAAATCCAGAAGGTCTCCAGTACTAGCATACAAGTGGGAACCTGGCACATTGTCATAAATACTCATTCTGCTCTCTTTAGGACAGCAAGCCATCAATCCGGCCTCTTTTGGAGTAGAGCAGTTCTGTTTTCCCAAAGAGATGCTGCCTGTCCTCCAGTTCACACCATTACTGTTGTCTGTAGGTGAGAGGCTTTCAATAGAGAGTGCCTTTGGGAAGGTCCCTGGTTTGTGGTCCTTGGGAATATGCACAACCAAGTTCTCTTGGGAATGGAATTCATTTTTGCGGTTTTGGTCCACCACTTGTCGTAAAGCTGTTCCTGCCAGAACATCTAGATCCTCCAAGTACATCCCACCTCTCTTGTTTGCTTCATGACACTTGCGTTCCTTCAAACATGGTGTGCTCACCCCGCTGCTGCTGTTTTCAGACTGACTGCTTTCACTGCTGGATTTGGCAGAAAAGGAAAGTCCTCTTTTGCCTGAATCTTGTGCTAAGTTTTGGAGATCTCCATTGACTATCTGTACACAGTGCATGTCCTTCAAGGACTTTGGCTCACGCTGAAGAACAGGTCCACTTATCTCTAAAGGACCTGCTCTTCCTGAGCCTTTTAGTTTTCCATGCACACCTTTTGCTTTTAGTGTCTCCATGCGCTTCAGAAAGGTTTTTGCTTTGGTTCGTGTTGGTTTCTCATTCTTCACATTGTCCTTGGGGGACAGGGTGGTATTTATCACTGTTAAGTCTGGCAGCAGTGTGCTCTCATGCTGGCCAGAGCAGTTGCAGGTCTCTCTGGCAATGCTGCTAATGCCAGACTGACTCCTGTTGTCGCTTCCCCCACTGCTCTCACTGTGAACAGATGAAACCTCAGGTTCACTCAGATCTGTAAGGACACTCTCACTGCTTGTTGTATTTTTCATTTTAATATCCCCAGAAGATCCATGTCTGTCTGATTGGTGAAGTAAAGCATCAATGTCGTCCACTCGAGACCATCGTCTGCTGGTTCTTTGGAAAGTCCATTTATTACTGATAGCACAGAGGTCTTCTTCATCTGAATCTTCACTCTGGAAAACAGCAAGTGGCATACATTAAAAACAGGTTTTTTCTTGCTTTTTGAATTAATGTGACTGCTGTTCCAGGTGAGCAACAGCTTGCAAACAGCTTGAACTGAGCCTGATGAAAGAGCAGAAATGAGTCCCTTCATAACAGCCTCCTTCATTTAATTGTAAATCACAGAATCACTCAGGTTGGAAAAGGCCTTAAAGATCATCGAGTCCAGCGAGCATACTGCAGTGAGCATCTTAAAAAGTAAGTAATAAAAGCCTTCTCTTTGTTAGGGAGCTCATGAGTTCTATCAACACCCCTAGGCTTTTGTGGAGTGACCTGACTATGCCCTAAACTGCATAGAACTGATGCTCACAGTGACTGTGTAGAAGAAAAAAAAAGGTTTTTGAAGTCCCTGTAGAGGGATCTGGGTCTGTGGGGATGGTGTTAAGATACACAGCAGCACAGACCGGGCAGCAGCTGAGCACTACAGCAACATGAGACATTCAAGAACTCAAAACATCCAACACTGAACTCAGTTTTGCAGCAAGAATCAAGTAAACATCTGCAAGAGCATCAGTAAACTTCACAGAGCAAGTGAATTCAACAAGCCTTATGTTTCAGAAACACACCTTCAGATAAACAGCTGCAGTGCTTAAAATAACAGTAAAAAAATAACTTTTGGAGGCATTGCTTAAGATGTGTTAGAGAGCAGGCACGGGGAAGAGGAGCAGCAGTGCTCAGTCCTAGATGGAGCAGTGTCCACTGCTGAGGTGAGCCCTCAGCCTCAGGCATACAGTATTGTGCTTATGCTTTGGCAGCTCTGGGAGCTAATATAAAATGCAGACAACACACACCTTGAAAAAAAATGGAGAAAAAAGTCCTCCCTATGACATTTCTCTCATCTGCTTGCCCAAACAAAAGAGAGACATCTTCAGCATGAAGCATGCAGTTTTGAACTTGCTGCACTCAGAGGATGTAAAGCCCACAGCTGCTAATTAGTATCCTTTCCCTCACTTTCAACCAGATTTATACCGCATTATTCCTGTACATTTGTTTTACAGCAGAACAAACTTACTTCACCTACATGACATCCACACAGCTCTTCACATTCCTGGAAGCAGGCAGAAGGGAGTAAAACATGACAGGCTGTCAGACCAAAATGAGGTGCTAAACCAGAAAGACTATTTTGGGAGTGGAAAATATCTCATTTTAAAAGTCTATTATTGGAAGTAATTTTCAATGAAGTTTTGATGGTAAAGTTATCTCCCATCTCTGACTAGATCTTCACTGGTCTGTCTAATTGAAAAATGTAAAACAAATTTTATCAGAACCTCTAAACCTTAAATAATATGAAGCTTCAAGAGACAGAATTTAGGATCAGCAATGTGCCAGTTCTCCTTGCTGCCATTTCTTCCAAGTTTATCACCTCAAGTCAGCCTGATGTTTTAGATCACATCCAAATTAGAAAAATATAGCTATGAAATTTGGAGTTGGTCATTCCTAGTCTGTGTGTTAATGTTGAGATGTACCATGCTCCTGCATCTGGTGTTCATGTGTGGGAATGAATGGATATTTTAGTTCTGCTGCTAGCTAGGGAGAAAAATTAAGAAGCTAGTGATACAGCAGAAAAGGGGCTAGAGAAGGCTAATAATACTTTGGCTGTTTTGTCTATGGGGAAGAAATGGAGTGTCAGTCGGCTCTGCCTTCGTTTCAGCTTGGCAGTCTTCTGTAAACATATACAGAGAGGTTGACTGCACAGACTGAGGCACTTAAAAAACCATCTACTGTGGTCTTCATAGTGCCACAAAGTGGATATTTTAGAAACCACAAGGGTATGTACTTGAAAATATTTAGTCGTGGTGATTAGATATATATAAAACATATCGCTGATGAAGTGCTGATGGCACTAATCAATGGGATAAAAATATATGTTTTTATTTATTATATGTCCCAATAAACAAAAGGGACCTTAAAGAAGATTCCTGGCAGACACAAATCCCCGTAGCTGCTCTGACATTACTGTATGACCTCACAGGGCTCATTCTGTATTTCTTACAAGCTGGAATTGATTAAACTAGCCCAAGTGGTGGAGACATTGTGAAAAACAAGAGGAGTGCACAGAGTAGAAAATAGAAATAAATATAAATTTGGTTGTGAATGTACTTTAAATAATTTTTAGAGGAAAATACAGCTTTTTGCTTGTTTGTTTGATTTAATATAGAGATGAACCCAAGTGGATATCAGCAGTAAACAAGTTTTGCAACTAACCACAGCAATGAGGATTACATTCTGCTCAAGAACCAGCCAGAAAACATAGAGGGTTTTTACTATTGAGCAGGGAAAAAAAAAAAAGATTTAAGGTAGTGTTTTAATTGGTAATGAAAGATGGTTGTGTTTCATCAGAAGAAAAATCAGACAAATGAATTATCTGGATACTGAAATGCTACCATGGTGACTCACTCCAAATTCGGCTGCACTGTGTGTCCTGTGACATAATGTGCTTTTTCTTCTGATGGAATCAGTAGAAATTCTGGAACCCACAAACATCCTGAATGACCCAGTGTTCTTGTTATACATCAGAGTGCCCTGACAAATGAGACAGTCCCCCAAAAATGCGGGGAGCACTTTGCCAAGTGACGCGTCACCAGCTATGGGGACAGTCTGAAAGGCACGATTCATTTCACACGGAGAAGCACACATCTTGGAGCACTGAGTGTGTATTTCTCCTGACCTAGGTCAAAATCAAGTGCACAGCTTTGGAGCACATTCAAAAGCCAATTTAATACCATTATGCTTGGGAAGACGAGAAGAGGCAAGTTTCTTGAGGAGAGACTGATAACATTTGCCAAAGAGAAAAAGTTTTTGGCTCATGGATTTGTCACAGCTGATTTAAAATAGTATGGCTGTTTGACTGAGGGTGTACTTTCCTCGGATACAGAGGGATGCTAACAAAAGGCAAAAAGTAGGTTTATTTGCAGTGGAATTTTGCCACATTTTTCCAGCTGGGGGCAGGAATTCTCATAAATCGACAGCTGCAGAAGGCAGTTAATCCAAAAGCTAATCTCTGCCTGTCCAAATCGCTTACAGACATATTTGCAACACATATATGAGAGTTCCCGTGTGCATGTTGATGAAGCCAACAGGAAGAGAGCAGCCTGCAGCATGAGTGCACCTCCTAGCATGAAGCAGGTGGTGGGGAACGCTCACCCTCACTGGCTTCCATAGTCATCTCCTCTGGCAGCTTGCTTGGCTGTACTTAGGTGGATTGCTCAAGCAGCTGCTCTAGTCCTGTGCAAACCTGTTATACTGAACTTCCAAAACAAGCTGATTTTGCATTTCATTGTTCACATCACCATAGAGACTACTAGGAAAGGCAGTATCTATCACAAAAACGAAAAAAAAGTAGTTTACTTGATTCAGTCTTTAATTACAGACCCAACTTTCAGCTTTTATACTTGCATTTACATTTTCTTTTGTTGTCAGTCTTATCTTTCACTTATCTTTACCTGCCATCCCAAATCTCTTTTATCCCCTCTTTCTCCACAGTCATCTGTGCTCTGCTTCTCTCTGGCCCTGTGCATTTAAGGACTGACCTAGCTGATAAACTGAAGGGGGACCAGGCAAGGCAGCCTCATCTTCACATCAAAATAATGGTCATCTGCCAGGAGAGCAGCTGAGAGTTTCAATCCATTCAGAAGAGGAAGGAGTGGCAGCAAAATTTAACAGAACTGGTAATAACAAAAAACCCTCAATTTTTAACACAGTTAGACATATAACAAAGCAAGCAAGCAAACACTGAAACCTCATAAGAAAGACAAAAAAAAGGATAAGAAATAACATATAAACAAATTTTCCACAGACACTTGGTATTCACCTATATGATCTTTTCTGTAATTCTATCAGTTTCATTATCTTTGCTTGAACATGAGAACATGTGTGTATGCACACATATCTAAAACTGCTCCAAGCAGGTCAACTTGAGTTGGATTTTGCTGATCAACCTCAACTACTTGCTGTATTGCCTTCCTGTCCAAACCATAAAGTGATCTTACAGCCAGGAGAGTTCACTGTTCATCCTGTAGGCGTGAGGTGGGAAGTGTTGGCATTTAGCAACAACAAGAAAAATCCATCAATGCTGAGGAAGTGAAGAGATGGAATCTCAGTGGCTTTGTGAATGGACAAAATGCGTGCTAAGTAGGGTACATGAACAGGGGAACAAATGGGCATGAGCAGAAGGTAGAATATCTAAAAAGCGAAACCATTCTTTGTACAAAGTCCCTCAGATAATAAACTGAGTATGAACAGACAATCTACAAAAATACAAAAAACATAGCTTTTGGAGTCAGTCTTCAAAAAGAATTAGACAAACAGCCTAAGAAAGACAAGTAAGTACCAAGTTTTCTCAGCACCAGTCACCATCTTTGTACACTACTGATGTTTCTGGGGGAATTTTTGACTAGAAAACCAAACATTCAAGAGTTAACACTGGCATGTTACAAAATTCTCAAAATCAATAGGCAGCTCCTGCATTCCTCACTGAAATCCTTTATAATAAAAAAAAATACCACTGTTACGTATAAGTTTGTAAGGAAGACAGTATTTATTTTCATATTCTTAACAGGCAATAAGTTGGTACAAGAAAGAAAGAAAAGCTATTGTTTGCATTCTAGGAGTCTACATTTTGTCCCTAGCAGCATTTTCCATTGTGTACTCATATGGCACTGGCAAACAAGTGAGTAACGTATGACGTACAGTTCTTTCACCCGCTAACTTGAACTGCAGATACATAAAGATTTAAGTATTTCTTGTGGCCTTCTGACACAATGTGGTATTGTTCCCACTTTATTCATCTCTGTTTTTCATTTTTTCTTTACAGTTTCAAGATTCAGCAAATTGTTCTACTCCCAGATACTGCTGACTAACATGTTCAGACTAAAATACACTTAACTTTTAAGAGCATTACTTACTAAAAAACCAAATTTGGGAGCTCTTATCACAAAAGCCCAGGCAAAGCCAGTACATTTCATGAGGCTGACTTACCTTTTTTCTTTGGAAGTTCACATCGAGTTTCATTGAGGCGCACTTGTTCAGTGTGTTCAGTCGTCTACAGAGGAAAGCAAATTCAACAGATTAGCTGCCTCTGACTAAAGGGCATGACTTTTCATAAGTTCAAAAGCTTTTCTCTTATCTGCCTGTAAAGTGCTAACTGCATAAAACAGGCTTCAGAAAACGATACTGTTCTTATTATTCCAAACTATGAAACCACTGTGTTATAAAGGCGACCAATCATTTGACAAAGGAAAATGGCATGAACAAAACATCTCTGTTGTATGGGGAAATGACAAGAGAATACAGAGGTAAAATGCTTTCTGCAGGAACATAATGTATGATTAAAGGTAAATATTAGGAGATTTCAAAGCACTCGTGAAAGACCAAACAAAAAGTCAGTTTTGGATTCAGTTCCTCACTTTTGATAGTTATTACAGCTTTTAAAAAGCTGACACAAAGAACTTCTAGAAATTAAATATTTCTTTCACAGCTGCTAGATCCTCCCCTAAACATATGGGTCTTAAAGAAACGTTAATGCACATCAAAGGAAACAGATTAAATATCTTTAAATATTTCTCATTATTTTTGACCATGATTTGTTCACAGTGATGTTACCAGGATCTCTGCAAGACTTATTATCTTTAAATTCATGGATATTCCATGATATTAATGGTTTGAAATGACAATCTAATAATGATGGAAAGTGAATATGTGTTAGTGTGTGGACAGCACAAGAAAACAAGCTCCTTCAGTAGTGAACCAACCATGATAAGCATAATTTCTTTGTCTTTATTTATACTCAAAAACTCCTAATTCATGAAATCATCTACTTTTTAAAAGCAGAGGCTCAGAGTTATGTTAAACTGTAAGCATTTTCCTGATTTGGGGCTGAAATATGAGTAGAGTGAGAGTGGCATGTGCCCTCAAAACACTTCAGTGGGCTGCCTGTATCTCCTAAGTCCTTGCAGCAACAGCTGCCCCTTGTTTCTGCACCCCAGGAAGAGGCTGCAAATCTCCAGAACTGATAACATTTGGAATATCTGTGATAAGTTACAAGGACATGTGAAAAAAAATCATGTCAACGATATAATCTCTCATTACAGCGTTGGCATCCCCCTCCCTGACACTTGTAGTATTAAAAACCCTTTCAAACTGCCACTGCTTATAAAGAACTGGCTCATCAAATGCAGATCTTCCAGAAAAAAATTCCCTTGCAAAGTACCACCTGCTCATTCGTAGATAAAATGCTCCTCCTTAACTGAGGCCACTAAAACCCTTATGCCATATCAGAAAAGCCCTATGCTCATCACATTAATGTGGGTATAATGAATGCACAAGTACACCACACATGCATGGTAGTTATGTTCTTGTAATAAATTGCAGGCTTTGTGGCTTTGTAACACTATCTTCAGCCTTCTGCCCACAGACACTCCTCCTCAGGGGTTACATCTGTAATTGCAAAACTCATCTTTTGCCCAAACATGGAATTTCACAACCCAAAGTCACATTTTCTCGGGCTCCAGCTGAGCAATGTTCTGTTTTGATAAATTTGTGTATTGATATCAACTCCAAACATAGAAAGGCACAGACACATGTTCAAATGACTCCAACCCAACTTTTTATCTGTGGAACCTGCTCAAACCAGAAGCTCAGACCTCAGTTCCTGCACTTCTGCATTAACTGCCCTGTACTGGAAGAGACAGGCTTGTGGTTGCATTTCTACCTCCCTGTGCTGCCTGTATATCAGACCTGGCAGCTGGACATCCAATTCAAGCTGCTGCAGTGACTTTACATAAGTCCATCAAGTCTGCAAAAAGCACTGCTAATAGCAGAGGTCTCTAAAGTGGCACCTGGATTCACCTGAACACGGCAGTACCCTCAGTTTGTGTTTCCTGTCAAGCATGAGTGAGAGCAGGGGATGTCCTGAGATTCCACTTGAGACTTATGGGTTAGCTTTCTTTCCTCTGTCTGACAGACTGGGGATGAAGACCAGGGTCTGATGGACCCGGTCTGACTCAGCATCAGCCAGAGGGCAGCCAGACCAGGGACTAGGAAATCCTATCATAGAGTTCCTGTCACAGAATCATTTGAGTTGGAAGGGATCCTTTAAAGGCCATGTGGTCCAACTTCCCTGCAATGAACAGGAACAGCTAGATCAAGTTGCTCAGAGCTGTCCAGCCTGACCTTGAATGTCTCCAGGGATTGGGCATTCACCAGTTCTCTGGAAGAGAAGATGCAGAAGAAAACACTTCGCATGTGGGAGCCAACACTTTTTTCACTCAGTATGATGCTGTTTGCCATCTAAAACCACCAAAGCACACAATGCACTTTAGGAACAGAGTGAGAAGAAAGTGACAGCCAGCAGCTTAACACTTTGCAGAAAGTGTTGCGGTATTTCTGTGCTAAAGGGTTTCTTCTTAAGCACAGAAAGGTGCAGAAAGCTCACGGTCGACCAAACAAAACCATCCAAAGCAATTGCCTTCCCGCTAACTGCATTAGTCTCAGCAGAGAATTGACAGGTCAGTTCTATCCAAGAGGGTATCACTGCTCAAACTAAAGGCTTAGAAAGCCACAGAACTGTTCTGACCACTTTCTAATCTGGCCTTTCTATGAGGAACTCACTTCATCAAAAATAAAACTACTTCTTAATGGGAGCCAAGTGCTCAACCTTAGCTTTTAAATTTACGCATCTACAAAACAATGGCATGCTGTCTGGGGCTCTTCCAATACCATGGAAAGATTTGCCAGCAAAATTAGAGAACTAATGATCAGATTTGTTAGCTTGCCTGTTACTAACAACTCCAATCAAAGTGAGTCTGTTCCAACTTCTTATGCACTGTTATATGCCAGAAGTGGTAGAAAGCTTTTCTCGTCTGCTTAAAGTTGTTAGATGACTGTCAGCCAAGTCCTCAACAAATCTTTCTGAAACCAAAAAATAAATGTCTCTAGCTACAAAAGGCTGCTATTAATGTCCCAGCCAAAGTGAGAGAGGCGCAACATGGGAAAGGGGTGCTTGCTAACAAAACACAAAACCTGGACTTGAGAAAAGGCACAAATACCACATTAAATAAACATGGGAGAGGTGACTATATAGCAAACAAAACATCTAGGATGCATCTGAATGCTTGTTTGGAGAGCTCTGCAGTGTTCAGAAGAACCTCGGAAAATATTCACTATAAGAATTACTTCCCTGCTAATGTTATTTATTATCCAGGTAATCACAGATGAACACTATGTTGAAAAATGCCCCTTGATAAAATTCCTAAACACATGAGGAGTGATTCTGGTGCCTGAACAGGAGTCTAATGCAATTTTAGATCCCCAGAAGTATCAAGCCTGGCCTGCAGGTACTGCAGGTGCCCTTTGTCAAGCCAGCCCATGGAGAAGTCTGAGCTGCCTTAGCAGATCTCAAGTGCCACTAGACGCAGGTATTTAGGGCTCTGAATCCCACTCCCAGTGCTGTACTTCTTAACCCATCTGATGGAATTTGATCAGCAGAAGAAAATCACTGTGTTTTGCATACTGTACAGCACCAAGCAGCACTTACAAATAAATACAATCTTGTAGCAAAGATTATCTGGAAAACCTCATGGGTGACCTGTTGCCCCACTTGAAAAGCCATCTAGATAATCGAAAGTCAATTTTGAAGCAACTTGGCGCCCCACAAATTCCATGGGAACCATTCAGCAGCTGTGCGCAGCAGCTGGTGGGGAATGCAGCATGGGGTTCCACCTCCAGTGGGGTGGGAAGGGCTGCCATGGACTGCAGCACCTCCTATCTTTGCAGATCTGCTCATGTCCTGTTATAGATCGTGATCAAACAAATACATTTAATAGTTCTCTAAACTCATCTCTGAGGGAAATCCTACACTATTTCTTTGTTTTATTGTTATTCCTAGCCAAGTTTATGTGCTGTATACAAATGCCCTTCGCTGGTTTCTTCTGGTGTGATAGAATTTGGGAAGAGGACTCTTTGACTCCTCACGTGGGACTGTGCTGAAAACTAAATGCTGAATAAAGGCCTTCCCACTACTAGAAGCATACTGGTGGCAAAACTCTGCTAGTTTTGCATGTGAAGAGAATATGCTGCTTTCCAGTCCTATCACTTCTATACATTCACACAAAGAAAACAGAGAGAGAGTCCTGGAGAGGCCTGGTAATCAACAGAAGACATTCTACAAAAATCAAAGCAGACCTGTCCATCTGGAGAGCCTGGCTTACTTCCCAACAGCACCCACAGCAATTTAACTCAGCAGAGTGTGCTGACTGTACAATCACCATTTCAAACTCTAATAGTATGGTATCCTATATACAGTGACTTTTGGATTGCTAACAATCAAAGAGGCACAGGCTATGGAAAAGAAGGCTGCTGACTGTTTGGCACAGTTCAAATTGAGAGCCTTATTTAGGGCCCTAATATCAGACTTGTATTTCATACTTGTTCTTTATGTTCCTAGTCTCTGTATTTACATGAATACAAAAAGTACAGCATGGCTTGGCTTTTCCTTCTCACCCTCTTATCACAGTGGCCACAAAAGTTCCCAGAGCAGCATTTGTTGCTGCTATTTTGGAAATGACACAGAGATCCAGCTATAAAATTTTCATGCCCAATTATTATTTTGGCGGGCTGACAATGCTTGCCTGCAGATTGAATGGCAATTTTCTATTGTTCGTTACTCAATAAAATCTGAATGGAATCTCTTGATAGCTAAAAAGATACGCCTCTAACCCAAAGGCCTCCAATTTGGGCTTTGCTCTGCCAAATTTTCAAATGATATTGTAAACAGCAGGAGTGTTAGAATATCTCAAAAAGGTCACAGAAATCTTTTACAGCAGGCAGTTTTCGGCTTTCTGACTAAAATACTACCAGCTGCTGTAGAAGAAGTTCCTTTGCATTTGTGCCTCTTACTGTCTTGTATATTGAATGGCACAGAAAACTGATTATAATGAGTTTAAGAGTCCGATTTCAATCCAGAAGAGCAGAGAAATTCAGTGTTTAAAGTTACCATCTCAATAAGAAGGAGAATGCTACTCTGTTTACTACCATGCCCTAAATGAACTATTAGTCGATGCGAAGGCTTGGCCAGGCAACAATTTGAGGGCAGTGGGAGTTTTGGGTGTATGAAGAATGGAAGTTTGGCACCCAACCTGGTAATCTGTATCTGCAGAAACAATAACCAACCTTTTCTTAGCTTTCTATTTCAGAAAAGCATCACAGCCCACAGCTCCTGAATGGTAGATAGATTGTCATTCACCTCGTGCTAATGCCACCACAAAACAAAGCAAGGGTAGAAAACTGGCCACTGTGGCCAGCTGAGCTGTGAGGAGTTACAGTACGGTGGAAAACTTGGAAGATGTTGGTTTGGTCGCTAATACAATAACACAGCTTGAAGCAGAGGGAGTGTCTGACACTGTTTACTCTTTCTGGTGAACCAGAAACTTGACATTTGGCACAACTGCTTTTTATGGGTCGGTCACTCTCAGCTAGAGGTTCAGTGCTGCTGAACTACTGCAAGTTAAAATTCTGCAAACTGAAAACATGACTCTCCCATCTATACAGCCTGCATATGCTTCCCTTTCTACCGGGCTCATATACAAAGTGTCATTTCCTTCAAAACTACAAACTGTTTAAAAGCACTGAATAAAAATTAAAGCCAAAGAATGTTATCTTCTGAATAAAATTATTACAGCATTACTAAACAGTACTAAAACCTTTATTTTTGAATAAACTAATTAGGAAAGACCTTGGAAAGTCTTATGTACAGCAGGTCTTCTCAGTATCATTCAGTTTAGGCAAATATAAGGCATTGTCTTAATCAGTACATCTCTACTTTATTTTTTTAAACCTCACATTTCAATAAAAGAGAGAAAAAAACACCAATTTCTAGCTTGTATTCTACTTACAAAGAAACCATCATAAATGCAAATCTAGGGTAATCATTTAGGCATGTATGTGAGTGTACAGAGTTTGAAAGAGCGAAATGTAAGCTGTCACCACTTAGCTGAATAGGACTTGGAGCTTCTGATCATAACTGAAGTACCAATATTGTTAAGTACTTTAGAAAAGAAAGGCTGGGGAGAGTCCTAGAGCTATACTATGACTGCCACTCACTGTGTGCTCTCATGACAATGGGACAGGGACAGAGATCATACTTGCAATTCTGGACGGTGCTTCAATTTTGTGGGAAAGGATAGATGGAAGAGACTTCGACCTCCTACCACTTCCCACTTCTTGGAATACAGCAAAGTGGTGCCAGATTAAAACAGTGGGATGTATATATGCGTGGGAAGAAAGTTTCTTAGGCATGGGCATAGCAATCCTTCCTACTAGGTCATACAGCATAGCAATTAATCAAGCTTGCAGGCATTCTTGAGAGCAATTACTGACGGATCCAGGTTTTTTTCCCCTGCAGATTTCTTCTCAAACATAAAGTTTACTACAGAGATAAAATGAATACTCTATTCCCCATATCCATAATATACAAATTGGGAAGTAATTTGCACCAAGGGAGTTTTGGGAAAGCATTCTGACATGTATCCAAAAGAATATCCTGGTTCCTTCAGGAAGGATGGATCTCCTGGCCTGGAAAGAGGGATTAAATTAACTGTCTTCCAGCCCTATTTTCTGTCGTTGTAGGACATCCTTTCTGAGGTCCTCTGCCACATCCTCATTAATGCCTTCAAGCACAGAGCAGTGTACCATGGAACAATGTGCTCTCTGATGACTTTAGCCACAGTTGCAGAGGGGCAAATAGAGCTTTTCTCAATATTTTGATGCTAGAGTTGTGGAAGTTTTCATGACATGTAATAAATCCTGTTTGATTAAGGGCCAGAAGCTCCTTTGTCCATACTGAAGTGTAGAGGAAAAGAAAGTAGCTTGAGATGAGAGTAGCAAGAAATAAAGAGGAAACAATGTCTTTGTAATGAGGTTTTACAGAACTACCACAGAACTGTTGCTTCTTAAGTCCTGGGGGGCAGCATTGTCACAAAGCAATACAGTGTATTCATCACAGGCAGAGAACAAAAAGCTAGAAAACAGCAAACATAAGCCTCTGAGAAGGGCAGACCAATGAGTAGTTGTAGTAGCTGCAGCACTGTAGGGTTCTGGTTCTAATTCTGCTGATGATGCCAAAAGGAGAGTACCAAGGGAACCACAGCAACATGAAAGTAATGACTGCAGCTGCAGAAAGTACTTGTGGAATTCTGTGCAATGAGATTCTTTTCAGCTGTGCTTGGACATAGAGTTGTTAATGTGCAACTCAAATACGACACCTTCACTTATGCAGAATTTCCTTGCATTACTGCTGTTCTCTGTTGAAATGAATGGGATTCTAATCCACTTGATTCGGGTCCTTCTCAAATCTTGTGTCTTCTCCACCCTTAATGATTCTGTGACTATGACTCTTGTGCCAGGCTGCTACGCTAAAAGCAACAAACCAGCTCTTGTTTTTGAATTATCACAAAAGAAACTTTAGGTGTTATTTACCTGCAAAGAGGTTCTACAAGGTCCTTGTCAAGAAAATCATGATCTTTCTTTACTGCAGCAATGTCAATTGGGAACTGGGAGTCTACAAAAGGAGACATAATATTAAGATGACTGCTTGCTATTTAAATGAAAATAAACTGTATACAACAAAAATGCTTTGCATGTACTTGCTGGCTGAAATCTAGTATGACTGACTTCACTCAGCTCTGGTTCCCTTCCAGCTGTATCAGTGACCCTTTCAGTCACTTTATTATTTTTTTCTCCTAAATGCTGAGCATCCTGTGCACCAAAGAGACAGTAATATTATTTCACTTTGGCTTTAATAAGATATTAAATTGTTAGCTGGTGCCTAACACAAACAAATGAGATCAGAGAATTACCACCATGCTTTCATTATCCAACATGAGCAATAAGGTTCTCCGTTCCCATCACAGCAATTTAATGAATTGCTGGATAGACTTTTCCCATGAAACAGGAACATTTTGAGCTTTTTGTTTTTAATACAACTCCCAACAACAACAATTTCAGACTAAAGGCTACTCATGTAACAGAGATGAAAAAATGAACTGAATTATAACCCTCAGCACCAGCCAAAAAGCCAGACTAGTGTTCTGGAAGCTGACATTTGTAATGAAAAGTGACATGGCTGCAACACATTAGTGGGCTCCATAACAGTGGGATGGGCTCCAGTGCGATGGCTGCGCTCCAGATCGCTATGCCATGTTTAGGCACTGCAGCAGGAGGCTGAGACACAGGGACCACAGCCAGCATTTTCAGACACTAGTGCTTAACATTTATATAATAGATGCCTGGAAAAATGACCTTGTTTTCAGAGAGGCCATCTGTCTAGAGTGCATATCAATTGTAAGAGGGACTGTGGGAGCCCAGCGCGCGTTATGTTTTAGAGGGAACATCCCTGTGATTTCAGCAGGAACTGCACTCTCTCTGGGGGAGAGGGAAAGTGAGATACTCTGAACACAGGCACAAAAGGTACTGCTGGGCACAAGGGGACCAAGGTAGATGGACATTTACATCACCTCTGGGTCACAGAGGTGCTGGATTTAAGACGGCCCACCTGGCTCCTGCTGAGCGGTGCTGAGCTGCCCATGCTGAGCATCTCTGTGCAGACACTGGCTCTTTCCAGTGCACCTTCCTAGCACCAGCAGGCCCTCAGCAGTCCAGCAATCCAGGACCTCCTCCAGTTAGGAGCCACAGAGGCGTCCCCAGCACCATGCTCCCCACCACTCCCAGCCCTGCAGAGCTGGCTCTGACCCACGAGGTTCCTTGGCTCTGTGCAAGGAGCTGTGCTGCCTCCAGACCCAAGCTGACCCTGGACAGAGTCCAGCAGGGCTTGGCAGAGCTGCACTTTGGCTAATAGGCTCGAGTGGGCCTGAGCTGGCTCCTGATCTCTGGCAAGAGGAGAATAGGCAGTTTGGAAAAAATGAGGATCAGCTACAGTTTGCCTGTCAGAATTGAGCTACAGAGAGCAGAAAAGAAACACTACCACACCCTAACCTGCTCCAGAGTGCAGCAGCAGTGTAAACAATTGCCCTGTCCTTCAGGATGTCACTTTCTTTTCACGACTGTGTCATCTACCCACCACAGAAGCATTCAGGAGGGGATGCAGCCATTTGCACTGAGTTAGCACTGCTGTATTTGTTCGTCTTGCTTTACAGTGAGGAGAAACGTGAAACAGCTCAAGTGGTTCACTTCTAGTAACTCTGCAGAGTTTTCAATCTTTTTTTTTCAGTAAGACAGAAATTTTCTAAAATATTCAATATTTGTAATCTTAAAATCTAGGAAGTCGTGGGAAAAAAAAAAAGAGAGACATACATGTTTGAATTTTTTTGTGCCTTTTTTTCTGTTAACCTTCAAAGTTTGCACAAGCTGTATCCCCATTTTTTTTCCATGGCCTTGAGGGCCGGAATCTTACTTTTCTTTAGGCATTCATACAACTCCAGCAGCTGAGGCTTTGTGAAGCAGCCAGTCACAGCAATAACTCACTCAAATGCAGAGCTGGCTGACTGCAAGCCCTCCTGGAAAGGACTCACTGAGCTTTCAGTTATGCACAAACAGGAGCAAAACTTACTTACCCTCATACAACTGAGCATACTGGGGAAATCCTGCTGCACGTAACCAGTCACACGCTTCCTTTGCTTCGATTTCTGAGGAAAAAGAGAAAAGAGTTCACACTTCATTATTCTGCATTAGAAGTTCTTTAATTACAAGAAAATAGCAAAGAGACTTGGTAATAGACGCTCCCTGCTTAAAAGCATTGTTATCACTCAGAAGTATTTTTTCATGGCATCAGGAAATAGAACCCATCAAAGAAATGCACCTGCATCTATAGGTCTCCAGGGTTCACACAGCTGTTTGGTGCAAGGGACAAGGACAATCACCTCCACAGGGAAGGAGCTGCAGCCCTGGATCCTATCCTCCCCCATGGGCAAACTGCTAGGGAGAGGTGAAGATGAAGCCAGGTGGAAATGAGATGACAGGGAACATGCTCTGGATGCTCTCCTAATTTGATACTTCCCACAGAGAAGCCAGGAAAACCTCTGAACAGGTCTAACGCTACAGGTGGGATGCACCTGCCTACCTATAGTCACCTGAACTCAGTTATATAGAGTCATTCCACAGTCAATAGACAGTTACTTCTGAAGGGTGATTCATTTCACCTTGAAGTGGTGTCTAGAATAGGTGGGATAAATCACTTACTGACAATGCTTTCCTCCTGTGGCGGTTAACACAGGCAGGATAAATTGCTAGCTGCAGGTATGCCTATGCAGCCAGATGAAATAAAGACCATAGCAGGCAGCAGCTTCTAGCACTGCACCCAGAGCACTCACTCTTCTTTCATTTTAGTCCACTTCCAAGCCTGTTTGGGACTGCTTCAGTTATCTCTCTTCAAGACAAATCTTCTCTTGAGAAGGCTAGCACTAAACAGTGCAGAGATGAATCAATTTGTCTTATTTTCTCCCTGAAGCACAGGCACAGCTTGCTCTGGACTAGCTTTCCACTTTCAAACAGCTTTCACTGGTAAGGCATTGGAACAGGCACCCAGGGAGGCAGTGGAGTCACTGTTCCTCAAGGTGTCCAAGAAATGTGGCACAGAGGGACATGGTTTGTTGGGCACGGTGAGGATGGGCTGATGGTTGGACTAGAGGTCTTTATGGTGGTCCTTAATGATTCTGTGATGATGTAAATTATCTTCATGAAAGAGGTAAAGAAATGGCCAGCTGGACAAGAGATCTGTCCCTCCTTAGTCTGGGGCTGATAATAGGAATAGGCAAGTATGGGGTAATGGATGAAAACCACACTCAAAACATGGTCATTCCCTGACCTCTGTGATAACCCATTTTATGGTAACTCGACTTTCACCAAGAACAACTGAAAACAGAGGAACACCCAGATCCACATGGATTGTTAGTGAAATCTGGGCAGCACTTCCCTGCCACTCAGATCTAGAACAGTAGCTACAGCCTGACTGGTTCTGGTTTACAAAATCAAAGTCAAAACACACATCTGTATCTCTTATTTTTGCAAAATCTAGATGTATGTCAGCTAAAGAACGGAATGTGCAAGTGTTGAAAAAAAGTAGACATTTATACTCCTGATTATTTGGCCTGAATGAATCAGTCCAGTTTTGGCATGTTTGCAACTGTAAAATCTAGGCAGTCATAATATGAAACCCTAAATATAAATGGAACTAGAAAAACAAAATCAGGCGCAGTTGCTCTTTTGCATGTTCTGCCTTGCATGCAAAAATATCCCAGTCATAAATCTGTTTTGTACTAAAATGGACTTTTATAGATAGGAGATGCTGACACAATTTTTCCCCCATGCAATTCAGTTCAAATCAGTTATACTCCTAATGACTTTACCCGCTGAAGCTCACCATAAAACCAGCTTTGAATACAGTCTGCAGAATGTGACCCACACACCTTTTTCTGATCCTTCATGCACTGAATCACACCAGCGAATTTTGCTGAAGAAATAAAAATTCAGAATACAAGGTCTACTTATCAAAAGCTCAATTTCCCAAAGATTATTAGACAGCCAGGAACAGCTCTGCAATGGCCACAATCATTAGCAGTGCTGAACAGGATTTGCCACCAGGTCTTCATTTGCTTTGACATTAGCTCATGTCAAGGCCAAAAAACGAAGCATGAAAGTACATTCAGTTCTTAATACTGCACAAAAGAATGAGCAGCTTACATAAAACGTGGCTCTCACTACTGCACATCTGTGTGCTGAAAGCACATCTCTATTATGTTCCAGTGAAGCTGAATATTTTTATTAAATGCTTGGAGAAAAAACAAGGCTTTATACTTTTTCTTCTGCTTAACTCAATCTCATGAAACACAGATGAATCAATCCCATTTCAAAATGTACTTTACAACTCATAACAGCTGTACGTACACTCTAGCTTTATCTAGCCTGGAAGCACAAATAACAGACTGTGGGTGATGGAGAATGCTACCATTTAATGCTCTTATATGCTTATCACATTTCAATGTTTTTGTGCAGTTGGCTGCTCACAAGAACTTGCTGAGGAATCTTCCTGAAGCTCAAGTGAGATTGAAAAGTCTCCGGTTGCAGTGGGTGGATAATTGTAGGCAACAATCTTTCCCATTCAGTATTTGTTTGAGGCTACTGTTGGTTAAGGGCATTGTTTTTAAAGGCTCTTTGTAATGTACAGTGACCCCCTCAAACTCAAATTGATTGACAGATTAACTTCTGCCTTCAAATCTTTGACCATCTCTTCCATGAAGGCGTCTACTTCTATTTTCTATTCAAATTTTCTGAACAATCACCTCAAATGAACAGATGCAGACTTGAACACGATTTGCAAAATCAGCTTTCAGCACACTGTGTCTCAGACATGTGTAATTGATCAGCTCACCTCACTTACTCTTTTGCTTTTAGGTCTAATTCAGAGGAGAGCAGAATGGGAGAAGTGCAACATACTACTGGCCCTGATGAAAGGATGACTTTGCTCACATCAGTGAATTTCTTCTTGTTAAAGGCACTTGTTTCAGTCATTCCCCTCCTGGCTGCAATTCAAGTTTGAGTGAAAAGGCACAGGCAAGCATTTGCTCTTCAGCAGAGATGAAGCTGATTTCTGTTATCTCATTTTGGGCATGTAATCCAAGTTATAGTTCAGTACGCAACACAGATTTCATTACTGGATATTGTAATGCTTAAAATACAATTTGAGATGCTCAATTTAACATTCTCTATTTGTTTTTTGCTGCTTGCTAGTTAAACATCAGCCAAGACTTACTTGGGAAGAGATGAGCACCAAAAAGACCTCACTGAAGATGTCAGTGGAGGGCTGCAGAAATATTTTTGGCAGCACTGGTCTGGTTCTGCTCCCACATCCAGGCTAAAGCAGCTGTCAAAGCCAGCCTGCGGCAGTTGTGCTGCTTTGGTGCAATCCTGCAAGCACCTGGAAAACTGCATGTGTTCACAAGTTGTCAATTGCACAAAGAAGGGCTGTCACACTGAGAAGAGTGGTTTAAGCAAGGACGTAGAAGGACATGGCTCCTAGATTTGTGCTGAATGCTTGGCAGGAGCCACAGAAGCTTGCACTCCTGGCTCCTGTTGGGAATTTGGGAAAGTGGAATTCTATGACCAAAAAACTGCTTGCCCCAGCTCATCCAACGGTGAGGTTTTGCTTTTGCACTACTGTACTGCTCCACTGCCTGAAAAATAGTCAAGGATAATTTTCCACTTGCTTGGGTAGCAGCTAATGACAATCATTCATCAGTGAGGCAAGGCAGTAACTCATTTGCACATACTAACATGCATCAGCATGTCTCACAGAGCTGGAGTTCTCAGGGCTTTTTTTTGCTTTTAGTCGAAGCTTGGCAAGAAACAAGTTACTCTCCATTCCTCTTTTGTACTGGCAACAAGTTATAGCTGATATTCACTTCCTCAGAAGTTCTTCAGCCACATTTCTGGGGAGACTTAAAGAATCATTCAGGTTGGAAAGATCACCAAGACCAACCATAACCTAACAATACCAAGGTCACCACTAAACTACTTCCTTAAGCACTCACAAAGATAGGGGCTGATGATGGCCTCCAGGTCTTCTCATCTACCAGCACCTGCCAGGAGGTTCATGCAAAGTCCCCTGCACACACATCTCTGCTGACTTTCCTCACATCTTGCACAAGTGGCACCTCAGAAGCCACGCCACTTCGCCAAAACCTTTCAGTGCACATATGCAAACAGTGGCTTAAAACTTTGTCATACTTCTCCTCAATCAGCCATGCTATTAGGTTTTATGGGTTTTTTTTTGTTTTTTTTTTATGCCTTCAGGATTATTTCTTCTTGGAGGTGTCCCACCGTGCATAAAATTAAATGCATATCAGAGACACAGATACAAAAACCCAAAGCACATATTGTGCAGTACAGATTAACGTGCAAATCTCACATCCATTTTGTTTATTTATTTAAGACGCAAGTAGAATGAAGTACAGAAAGTGAGGTTCGCCCCAAAAGCCTGACAGATGGCAAGAGCACAGCTGGGATATGGCTTCAAGTCCATGTTTGGTGTTACGTTTGCACTCATCTCACGTATACCCTGTGGTTGCTCTGACTATTCTGGGGCTGAAACTGAATGGTGGATTGCAGTCTTTCTCTCTCCCAGTACTTTTCCTAACTCTTATAATGAACTGCTTGAATGGTGTCTGACACCAGAAGACTCCAGCAGTCAGTGTTTCCCAACAGGAACACCTTAGCCAGCCTGCTCTGACCCTGCTGACTCCTCCTACTTCCCTCTATGACATACCAACTCTTGGCCAACCCACTGGCAATCTGTTCAACCCTCTAAGCTGGCAGAAGACTCACCCCAAAATCTCAGAATGCTGTTGGATTAGCAAACTGACCCAATGCCCCCAAGTGTCTCATTTAGTCCATGTTAACTGCATTTTAATTAATCAAAGAAAACCAAACCACTGTGACAGCCATTCCTCATATGAAAGAAAGAACTATATAAAAATTTGTTAAGTTTAAGTCATTGAAGTCACTGTCAAGAGAAAAGCATGGAAGTAAATTCGTTTCTAGCTTGAAACCTTATTACTGTCTCTAAGTATCAGTTACTACAGTTCTTTTCCTTCTTCTGTCCAGGCATCAACAACGTCATCTTGTTTCAGCCTTTTGGCCACACTCCTGCTTCCTGTCTATTCTGCTTTGGCGTTTCTCTTTTCTTTTTCCTCCTATAATTTTAAGTTAAGATTCAGATATCCCTTTGCACAATCCAGCAAAAGAAATAGCAACAAGAATAAATAAGGTACAGAATTACCTCATTTATTGTGTTTATGTCAACTTTATGTGTGATGACGTTTATTATTCATCTGTCTGTAACAAATCACTATTTATGCTCTCTTTTTTTATTTCCTCCATCTTCCTAACCACTTAAATATAATTTACTAGGTTTCAGATAAAATATCTGGGAGTGTTAGTGAAAATGATGGATCAAGTTGTTGGAAAGGAGTCTGTTTTCCTGCACAGCCACATCAGTGAGCTCCACTGGAAGCCAGAAGCTGGCCTGTTAGGTAGAAGAGGTCTCAGTTCTGCAAGTGCTGTTTAGAAGCAGAGCAACTGTTTGGTCACAATTTATGGGATTTGCAGTTAGTTTGGTGCTATTCTATGTTAACAAAGTACCAAAATCCTTGTCTTATCCTCTCCTTCAAGATTAGGAAAACTGTTGGGACAATGTCTTCCTAGCACTGGAGGCTCAGCTCAGCCTTGGGATCAAGAATTTCCTTTACTTTCAGGAGCCCCAGTGCAGCTGTGAGAAAGGTGACCCAAATAGTACTGGGGGGCAAAACACTGATCAGATCTCACACTTGTTGGATGCTTGAGGCACTGTGTGGGTGAGTTCAGACTTGTCTAGCTGACCTGCATGCATCCCTTTTGCCCTGTGCACATGCCATGCCACACACCGTTTGTGTAAAGTAAGCGTGTGATTCCTTTACCTGAACATTAAAAAAAGGCTATGTTACTCTTCAGGTACTAACACTCCTAGAAATCTCACCTGGAGACCAAACGTCAAATTTCTGAAGTTCTGAGATACCTGAATGTATCCTCTGCTGTCACTCAGCTACTACATAACACTAAAGACTGACAGGCATCCAATGAATGGCATTTACTGAGTCACTTTGGAGCAAAGAAATTAACCTTAAGGAAGGGTTTAGCTGCTAAATTGCAAAGAATAATTTTCAAGGTCACAGCAAAACAGAGGCTCACAACTACAGCTTGCAAAGAGCAGGTTAATCCCCTAACTATCGGATTATTGTCTTTCTCCACCACAGTAGCCAGGCTGGTGTAGAGCAAGGAAAAATATAAAGCTTTTCATGTTCCCTCAGGAAACAGTCCAATACAACACAGTAAAAACAGACAACATTTTCTGTAATGTTTTCATCTTGCACTATAGCCAACAGAATTCTTTAAAAGGAAAATTCGTAAGTTCTATTTATAGGACAGCATACATTTTTATGCAAAGTACATTGATGTCTCTGAAATTATTTAGGCTTTTTGCATAATTTCCCAAGACCTTCATTTGAAGGAAGGCTTTCAGGTTGAGCTCTTATGGTTTGCTTTATTTCCTCTCACTCTGTAGGACTTTTCCAGAAGATTCCCAATAATAATGCAAAGGCAATTGTACCCATAAAATTACCATTTATAGCACTAATCTATCACAAATAAAATAAAACATAAGCATACAATGAATTTGTATTATATTACTACGCCATGGTGCACACTCTTCAATAAATCCTGGTAATAACATTTTCAAAAGTGGAATTTCATTGAAATTACTTTATATCATGTGGTATAATTACTATTAGAGGCAAGGTCCTGTTTTGCAACCAAGGAAGAAGTAAAGCTGTCAAAGCATTATTTTAATAGACATTAAGCTTTTGCAGAGTACTGCAGTATCAGTAATAATACAATAAAATAAGGACCTTTTAAACTACTATGGCTGAAAATAATTCAAATGTCAATAGAAAAAAAGATCTTTTCAAGCTCATGAGTACTTTCTTTCTCTGTAGCTCTTTACACTCAGTGAATAATAGTCAGATGATGTCCATTCATACTTTGACTTTTTAGAAGGGATGAAAGTGGGAAGCATGACTATTTATGGACATGAAAAAAAAATCTCATAAACTGAAAGATGAAAAGAAAGATTGAGACTGTTTACCTTGGAGGGCAGATGAATAAGGAATGCTTATGATAAGAGAGTACAAAATCATGGGTAATACGAAAATAGGAAATTGAGAGCTTCTATTCGCACTGCTTTGTAGCACAAGGACAGGAAGATTAATGAAACTGAAGGAATGAAAAAAGAAATAAAGTGATGCGAACTGATATATATATATATATTTTAAAGCAATCTATAAAACTTATTGCCAAAGGACACTGGGATCAGGGGATGAGTGGGCTCAAAACTGACCTCTAGTCTTATCTCAGTACTCAGTTCTACTACCTCAGTTTTGGAAAAAGATTCTCCTGAATTGAATAAATGAAACCAAACTAAAAACAGTGTTATGAGATTAACTTTTCCTGGTTAGATGTCCCCTGACTCAGCTTTTCCTTCTGAGCCACTGGCATTTTTTATGCTCAGACATAGTCTGGGGTCATATTAAATATTTATTTGACCAATTGTGACAATTCTTTTTTTCCCTTCTATACTCAAATTCTGTACAGTCCAGGTTGGATGGGTTCTTCCTCATCAGCCTTTCACCTTCATCTAGGCTGCATTTCCCAAGAAGAAAGGTCTGTCATTCCAGACAGGAATTAGGAGCTTAATTCCTCTTTGAGTGAAAGGACTATGCTGAATTCTTTTCCTGAATTAATGTGATACTGGTTAAACTGGTAGGGCTGACACTTATAGCAGGTTCACGAGGCAAGAAACTTTACAGGTCTGGGAACACTGTCTATGTTAACAGTCTTCACCTGAAATAATCTCCCTAAGGAATTCTGCCCTTTTGAAGCTTTCTAAGTAACATCCAGGTGATGGGGTGTTTGGCACAGCCAGGCACGTAAGTATGAGAACGCAATGAGACATGGATAACAAGTTTATCTGAAGGTCTCAGACATTTGAAAGTCTCAGACATTACATTAAAAACACAGCAAAGATGTTTAAGAGAGACAAATGATGTTGAAAAGTCATGTCAATGTTAGATGGTTCAGCTATACGATAAAACCAAGATCCAGCTCTTCCTTCAGTATTCTATCCAGGTCTTTAATTGCAGCTTATCATCATGACCATTTCTATTTACCATTGATTTTTCCTTCTCCTCGTCTTTCTTAATCTTCCACTCCAAAGTCCCTTAAAACTAACTCTGCCATCCATTACTATGACATTTTTGCTACCTACTATTCCACATCCATCCACTTTATGCAACCTTACTCCACGTTAGTTTGTTTCCTGTTTTTTTTGACATATTCCTTTTAAATCTGTAAATCAGGATTATAAATTCCCCCTAACTGATACAATTCTTCCCTATCTTTAAATATCACTTTGAAATTGCTTTTCCTCTTAGGTTACAATTGATTTGTATAATGCAGCTATTTGTGATGACACTAATAAAACAATACCCTGCATCCCACATGTCCTCTTGAGGCACTTTAAATGGTTATAAAAACTGATGTGAAAGTTATATATAGGGATCACATCATCCGTGGGTGAAGTGCAGCTGCATTAGGATGAAATGTGGCAGATACATAAAGGAACGCTGCAGCAGTTTATGACAAGAAACAAGAATACTTTATCCAGCTGAAACTACTAGTGGGATTTATGAGCTAGATAAAATTCAAATAATATATATATACCGGGAGCTGACAAGGACACCAGGCTCTCCTCCCTTTCGTCTTAGGAAAAATACTCTGATATTGCTAATGGCCAGAAGTGATTAAGAGTTGATTCCCTTCACATCCTCCCCCATCCTCAGTAGGATTTATATTCCTTTTCTTGCCTTTTGACAGTCCCGATGAGTGCTAGCTCTGTGTAGACTCAGAGGGCAGACTGCTACCCACCTGTTTTACAGGACCACGCTGCCTTTCCCACCTATTCAGTCAGCCACGCAAAACCTGCTGGGCTTAGCAGCACTACTTGAGAATTAACAAGGCTTTCAAAAATAGTTATGCATGAGCACTGTATGTCCACTGAAAAATGTGTTTGGATAAACTCATGGAAAATGTGAGTCTTTAAAAGTTTTCTAATATAAAATATATTGTATCTTTAATGTGGAAGGAGCAGTATCAAATAAGCACAGAAGGGGTAACAGTCTCATCCTTCGGGATCTATTCTGATACTTCTGGTGACTCACAGAGTCACTGTAGGCCAGATTGTGAAAACAGACCCTCATGAGTTTCTGCCCTTGGGTTTCCAAGCTGAGAGATCTAGGTAGGCTGTACCTAAAATTCCATGTAGAATGGAGCAAAAAGTGTCCTGAAAGACTAAAATAACTGCTGAACTCAGTTTTCAAAGGCAAATGCTGAGCCTAGACAGTATTTAGAAAACCTTCAAGTGTATGCCACTCACTTATGCTGAAAAGCAATTTTTACAGCATACCAGTGATACCACCATAACAAATAGATATAAATAATAAATAGTAACTGAAGCGTTGTACTTATATGTGGCTATTTGTGTTTTATAACCGTGTTATATTCAAGTTATGTACCTTCTAATGAACCACTGTTTTTGAAGACTTAAAAAGCAAGTGAGCACCCATAAAGATGGAAATCAGCAGTGCAGAGAAGAGCCTGAGTCCAAGTTGAACACAAGGTAGCAATGTACATTTGCCACAAAGAAAGTTCATGGCCAAGTGTTGCTAGGACATTGAGAGGTGATTCTTCCCCACTATTCATCACTGGACAGTGAGAGGTGATTCTTCCCCACCATTCAGCACTGGTGAGGCCAGGTCTGGAGTGGCTGAGATCTGTTTAGAGCTCACTGGTACAACAGACTCCAAATACTGGAGGGAATTCAGTTAAGAGACACCAAGATGATCGAGGTCCTGAAGCACCTCTCTTGTGAGGGAAAGCTGAGAAAGCTGGGACTCCTCAGCTTGGAGAAAAGGAGGCTCAGAGGGATCATCAGTGTTTATAAATCCCTGAAGAGTGAGTGCAAAGAGGTCAGAGCCAGGCTATACTCGGTGCGCCGTGCCAGGACCAGAAGCCAAGAGGATTCCTCTGAACACCAGAAGCACCTCCGAGCTGAGCAGGTGATGGAGTACACATTGTCCATTCCCATCGCAATTGGGGATTTTCTAGGGCTGGCCCTGGGCAGACTGCTGTGGGTGTCCCTGCTGGAGCAGGGTTGGGCCAGGTGGCCTCCAGAGGTCCCTTCTCAGCCACTCTGGTTCTGTGACTACTTCAGGAAATGTGTAAAACTAGCCCTAATCTGATCAGTGAGGAGGAAGAAATCTCTGCCATCGATATCATATTTCTCCTAGTGGAGAACTTCAGATGAAGACTTTCAAACTACTGTGCACCACTTGTCTTTATGAGGAATACTAGCACCATTGATTTTAGCACCCAGAGATTCATACGAAAGGTAAGCATAACATGAAAAAGCAGTGCAGCTAACAGGAAACATATATGTATCAATTCCAGCTGTACCATTATTAGAAAGTAGCCGTATTTGAATACTTGAAATTATTAGCCTTCAGAATTGTTTTCTCTGCCTGTAGACTCTTTGCTTAGATTGCTAATACTTTTAACTATGCTAGCAATAAATTCTTTCCTCTGTATACAACACGTTTCTTTAGTGCACATAAATTGTACAAGGTGTTTTTTCTGGTACTCTGCCCTTCAGACCTGGTTTGAATTTAGATGCAACAGATGGACCCCTCTACATGCAGCTTTCATCTACCCTCTTTCCTTGCAAGCTTTTGGAAAATGACATCTCTTGAAAAGCTAGGGGGTATTTGAAGACAGCTTGATTTCTCACAGCTTGCAGGATGCCCAAGGTCTGTGGAGTGGCCCAATGTTCAGAAGGCACCTAGGAGTGAGCAGCTCTGCTCTGAGCATTGTTTCAGCTCTCATGGGCTTTTGTAACTCCAATTAGAGGACAGAGATTTATTATCTCTGGAAACCATGTTTTTCGAGCTCTGTGTCCTAAACTGGAGGTCAAGTTTCAGATTAAACATCTTTGCTTAGTTTTTCCACAGTACCCAACATGGTTTGCATGTGTGTGGTACTGAAGTTAATTGGTCAAACAGTAATTGGAGCTCCTCAGATGAAAGGCGCTATGGAATGCAGGAGAATGCTTCATGTTATAATTCAAGTGAAAACGTAAACAATCACCCAGAAGATAGATGTAGTCACAGTAGACTTTATCCCTGAATTATGCAAATAAGTAGTACAAAACATAATTCCTTATCATCGTATTAATTATGGTTTGATTATAGCCTTCATGTGCTGTAGATGTTCAAATTACATGCAAGCAATCAGATACACATCAGAGAATCTCTACCCATCTGAGGTGGCCTTCATGCTGTGAATTTATATTAAACACAGAGCATCACTATGAAGCTAACTCCCTTGGAGATCATACTTTGATGTATTAATAAAGAAGACTTCTCAGTTCTTGTTTATTATAAATTATGATTAAAGCCATTTCTTTTGGAATTCTGAGTGAGAAGAATAATTTGTATCACAAGAAACATTGATAAGATACAGCACATATGGAGGAGCTGAAATATTCAAGCTACTCAAGACAGAAGTCAGGATCCACTGCTTCTGTACAGAGAACATAATGCCAAGTGCTGGTGCTATCAGTACTATCTGCTGATGCCAGCTGATAAACACAAGTGGGTCTCCCTTTAGATCCCATTGCTTGCTTATTAGCTCTTTCCATTAAAAGGTCTATTGAGAAAGATGGGCTCTGTATTACTTCTGAACAAAACTCAACCTGACAGCAGAATGTGATTTGATCACGGTTATGAAGAAGTTGCCATCTCCACACAACCCATCAACAGGAGAACTGGCATTATCCTGAAAGTACAAGCAAAGCTGAACCTACAGACCTATATGACTTTTTCTGATTCACAACTATTCTGTAATTGTTATCACTGAAGTACATCAACTTTATTAACATTTCATCATGCCTCAAGACTGTTAGTAAAGAATAATTATAAAATGAAAGTGAACCTAATTAGTAGACATCTACTTTATTATTATTTCTGAGATCATTAAACATCAAACACCTATTTCTATTCAACACTTTTCTTCAGCAGCTATTTACTACAAGAATAATACTAACGAGAGCTGCCAGGCTGTCTCCTTATCACTGTATGGAATAACTTGAAAAAGAGTAAATTAACCCTAAACATAAACATTATTTTCTTTAACTTGACATTCTGAACTCTTTCTATCTGGAATTAAGACCGATCCCATTTTAGTACACGATGTGATGCGGTGCGTTAAGTTGGCTCTGCCATGAGCAGGGGTCAGACCAGACAACCTCCTTTGTTCAACAGTTCTACTACTTTTTAAGCTTATTTCATGTAATTAGTGAAATATGCAAAGATGTTATTGTAAACGACATCTTACCCTTTGCTTTCTGTGCTTCAGTATGATCTAGTCCAGAGCCCCTAATTAAAGTACTGTATACTGATCTTAACAGAATCAGGGGAAGAGCAAAGAAATTAAAGGAAACAATTACTCACTTACTCAGAAAAGAACATCTTTCATCATTCTGCCTTCAGAAAGGCATCCATTTTTACAAAAGTGTCAGGCCAACATTTCTCTCCAACACAAAAACTACTAAAAGTGAGAAACTTCTCAGATTAAAGTTTCTGTTTGACAGCAGCAGCAGAGAGATGTTCAGACATCTGGACAGACAGTTTTCATCATCCACCACACGACAGAAATTCTGCTTAATTTTACTGAATTAGCAAAATTCACTTCTGATATCAACATGGTGAACTCAAAAGGGCTGAATTTTCAGGATATTTATTTTTGTTAACTGGTAGGGGGTAGTTTGAATATTCAAAGAAGTTCAAAATATCCAGCTCCCATTTGCCTACCCAAGCACCTCACCACCATGGATTTTCCTACAGCCAATCCCACCTTGACGTGGTGACATGGCTGCAGAAACTGGAGGTCAGGACTGCAGTATGTGGCTGCTCTGCACACAGCCATGGCACACACATATCTAAACATGCCCAGAAAACACAAAGGCAAGGTTATAGTGCAAACACTTTTACCAGTGTACTGACATGTTCTTGATCTCTGAACTAAAATACGTCTAGGAATTTCTTCACACAAGTCACAGCTTATCCCCTTCTCAATGAAAGCTGTGGTCCATATATTGCTCTTTAGAGCAATATACAGAAATCATACTAAAGCAATTCCTACGTGACAGCTGTACATAAACATGTATTCATTCATACTGGAAGGAAGAAGGAACAGACAACTTGGCTATGTCAGTGTAGTTATTATTTTTAGTATTTTGGCTGAAGTCTCTAGTTTCCTTTCCATATTTTTTTAAATAGAAGGCCATTGGGGTTTTATATGTTCCTTCAAGTAGAAAACAGACTTTTAGTGTAGTGGAAATACAGGTTTTCCATTCTACAGCTCACCAAGGTCTGTTTCCAGCTATTAAAACAATTGTACAAAATAACTGTTCCCTGTAACACAAAATTTTGCTGTAGCAGAAATAGCACCGTGTATTCATAGCACTGCCACTTTTCATTGCCTTACCAGTGTTGCACCATTGAGTGAATGGAAACCAGACTTACAGGAACCCTGTAATTACTTGACAGTAATCATCACCAGCAATAATGCAGAATTAGCAAAGAACTAATTAGCACACCACCCAAGACTACAGCGCTCTACACTTCTTCACTCTTATTTTTAGCTACAAGAAGGAAAGACATAAATTGTTCTTTTATCAAATAGCATGAAAGAACTTATGTGAGTTAGACGCTTGCAGTTATCACTCTACAGACCTGAAGTCTGCCCTTCAGCTCTTTGCCATGTACTGCCCTGGAAGAAGACAATGGAAAGGATAGAGACCGACCAGTGCCTGCTCTTTGATGGTGCAGGAAACAGAGCCTGTAGGGTGGGCAGCAAGAAACAGAAAAGCTACCAAATCCCCAACCAACTATTTTAATGTAAATGTCTTCAGCTGGATAAAAAGAGGGAACATAGAAGTGTTGTCTCTGCAAATGTTAGTGGAATACAGACCCTGGCACTTTTTAAGTTGCTTGCTGAATTTCAACAATTTCTTAATCCTCTAATAGTTCAGAGGAAATCAATCAGACAGCCTCAGTTGCCACCTCACCTGTGCTCCAGCTGCTAAGCGCATGTCCTCATTGGCTTCACAGGCCTACATGCCTACCGTAGGCTGCAATGGTTTGGTCACTGGGTAGCACTGGTAGCCAGATATTTGGAAAGTAATGACTAATTCCTTACTCAGCTGGACTTTCAGCGGGACATGTCACTTAACACTTACACTTCGATTCAAAATGGGAAGAAATGTTCTTCCTTCCTCAGGAAGGATGGCTGTGAGAGTTGACATGCTGAAGTGTGCACTATGCTCAAAATTGTGCCCCAAGTACAAGAGGCTCACAATGTCATTTTATATGAGACAGTCTTTCCTGTGTGACTTTGGTGACCGGGGCTTGGATAGAAGATGGGAACACTTTCAGTGTCATTAAGGACTTGCTCCAACCTTCAGCTGATCTTTAAACTTACTAATTTCACTGGAGCAACTGGCCACAGACAAACATAAGAAACTTGTCCTTCCAACAGATCTACCCTGCTTGGAATTATGAGCTGTCCTACGCCATGACCTGATTTGTGATCATTTAGGAGCAATCTCTAAAAGATCAATGAATAAACTCCACACTATCGTCTAAGGTCAACTTAGTCCAAGAGAGAACCTAGTGAAGGAAAAACAAACAAAAAACGATCATGGGATTTTACAAAAACCCAGAAGAGTGCTGAAGTGCATACTTGAAATATTTCCCCTGAACACTGCAGTGTTGCTGGCACACTGCTACTTTAGCACTTGGTGCTTATTCAACGTGTGCTACGTGGATGCACCAAGAGCTGTGTACATATATTTGCCAAGCAGAATGAAAGAAATAACGTGGCTATTTCTGAAAAAATGAAGTGTTTATGGCTTGCTCAGTTACAGAATATGTTTCATAATCTTCAGCACTTGCAGTGTGTCACTCATGAGCTTGCAACATGCTTCCCACAAACAGAAGCTGCTTTGTGCTCACTGCTGAAGGAGCATGTGCTGTGCAAGTGCCATACTGTAGTTTGGCAGTAGCTGCTAGAAGCTAATTTACAATGGATTAAGGAAATGGAAGGCAACGTGCCTCATAGTGTTTAAAGAAGAGATGAGAAATAGCTGCTATTCAAAATCTCAGGGACTGAGGTTCAATTGGTACAGTAAAATTTCCACTTGGTCTTCGGGAATGGAACTCCTAAGCAGCAGCAGCTGTCCTTCTCCAGAGAACTGTGTGAGGACACATCCCCTCTTCAGGCATGATCTCTAGGCAGAGGGCCACCAGGGCTGTGCCAGCTGGTAGCTTCCTGCTGGGATCAGCTCCTTCCCCATTCCAAATGTGCTCCATGAAGAGCAGGATCCCAGGGTTGCTCTAGCACCGTGTCTCTTGAGATCAGAACAAATGGATGTGCCTAGGAAGCAAGCCATTTTTGGTTGTCTGGTGCTACAGTAATGGGATATACAGATAAATACAAAGACGAAAAATTGGTTGTGTTCATTTTGAAGGAGGAATACTTTATTTTCCAAGTCCAGCATTTTTGTAGCCTTGACCCTTGTCTGCACTTTTAAGAATCTGACATTTTTGATGGTTTATTTCACTTTCAGATTTTGGCACGGCCTAGCCTCAGATATGCCAGAAGTATGATGAGATAAGTTGTTCTCCAGACAGAAACAGAAGCAGAAAGCAGGCAGTTCCCTACAAAAGATCATGTCTCCTATGGATTTCACTGCAAAAACACCTGGCTTAATTTTCAAGGCAAGCCTAAATCTGACAATGAAATCTCAGCAAAATGGAAGTTAAAGATTTTAAATAACTCTCGAAAGATCCATTTTATTGGCTTGAGCTTCTGGTTAAAACTGAACAAGTGATAAAGGTATTTTCATTTAGTAGATAGGCTGTATTCTCACTTTACTCTGCAGCTAAGAATCCTGGGCCCATGGTAGTCTGTGTCCACTCTGTAATCCTTCAAAATCTCACTTACTACTAAGTGATCACACTGCTGAACTGAAAATTACAGTTCCTTATTTTCTGGCAGGGCTTCATCTTTAAAGACAAACAATAACCCAAACAAACCAGCCACTAGTTTACCTGCACTGGAGAATGTGCAAGGAAGGCAACACAGGCAAAAGGTGAAAATTTATAACTATGATACTCCATTAGCTGACTTCAATTTTGGGAACTGAGTTGGGACTTTCATTAATCTTTCTGCAACAAAAGCCAAAGCCAGTTGCTAAGAGAGCCTTTGTAGCCTCAAAACTGACTCTACAAAGCTATTATTTGTTCAATGCATTTCAAAGCATTTTCTCCATTGTTTACCAATCTGGCCCTTCCTAATCAGCAGTAGAAAAACTGTAGAAAAAATGTGAATGCTTATTATCTCCAAGCTTGAATTCTCGTGGAAAGAATTTTTTTCAGAAAATGTGGTGAGCACTTTCAGGGAGTGCTAGAGTTCTAAAGTTTCTCATGATGTCTTGCATTTTTTTTTCTTAATGAACAGGAAAAAGCTCATCTGGCTCTCATGTAAATTCTCAGTAGACTTCGGAAAGGAAATTCCAACCAGAAGTGTATTCCTGCACCTAAAATCTATGTGAGAATGATGCTGTATAGTTTTTTCAAGCCAAGAGCAGCCAGGAGAACCAGCACACGGACTGGGCCAGCAGTAGAACCCTCTTGTTCCACATCATGTTAAGCGTCTCAGCAGAACACACTTCAGCAGGATAGGTCAGAAGCTCAACATTAAGCATATACTTAATTATCTAGCTGTCCTCCCTTCACAGCAGCCATTTTGTCATCCATGCACAGTATTTATATACATAAACAGGGATTTCTGCATATAAAGGCTAGAAATCGCCTCATCTAAAAGCAATTATACTGGAATTATACTGTTCATCTCAGATGCCCTTTAAGTCAGTGGAGAGTAAGTCAGTTCCACGAAACATTCATCATATCTTGAAATTAATGTAAAAGGGGCAACACACCTTGTGCCCAGAAAATGCTCCTTTTGTATGAACTATACTGACAAGGTGTGAGGAACAGGTATACAAAGCTGGAGACACTTCCAACACAAACTAAATTCTTTGAGACATACGCCACTATTGTACCATGTGATTTAAGGTTAGTAAATTCTCCTATTTGCACCTGATTTTCCCCATTTGCAGTGATGGCATATATGATCTGTATCCGTCTTTGTTAAGGGATTTGAGAATTATGTAGGAACATTCCTGTGTAGGTGCTCAGTGTTTACCACAAATAGCATGTTTTTCCCACACAAAGCATGTCACTGAACTAGAGTTAATTGACCTCAGAATTCACTGATCTCAAACACAGGCAGGGAACTAAGTACTTGAGTTGTTTACCCCATGTGTATCTTATTCACCTCCTGGTTCCCACAGGACATACCTAAATCTCACTTACCAGAACTGGACTATTCTTATTAGGATCAGGTTTTCTTTTAGAATTCTAAGTGTATGAACAATCACAAGCATTCATAATTTTTAGAATGTATCACAAAAATCCTTTTCTTTCCTTAAAAATGCAGGTTATCTCCAGCCAACATTATCTCACACACAGAACAAGAAAGGTGTTTTCTAAGCCAATGTCATTTTAAGGGAAGGTCTTCCCCGAACTCTTAGAAAGGCAAGCATTCCTTCTTCCCATCCCCAAAGAGCTCTTGTTCCTACCCTTTAGCCTACCAACTCCACCGGTTGATCAGTGCACAATGCAAACTGATGTGCAGATGTGATCCTGGCAAAGCCCCACCAGAGCATTCTTGCGATTGATGTGGGCACAACAGAACTGATTTGTAGACACATAGCCCAGCATCCTCCACACTCTAGCGGTTTCCTAAAATGTTTTTCATTGCCTTCTTCCCTGCACTTGTCTTCTTTTTCAGTTTAGAATTTTTTGGAGAAAACTTTTAATAGCAATTGGCTTGTGCCATTCCTGGTTGGCATGCGGCACTGCGCTGCTACACAAATAAACAAGGAACACGATGTAACACCACAGCAGCAGAGTTAACTGAGATTCAATTGTGCCTGATGCCATCTGGATGTGGTAAGAATGTTCCCTTAAATGAAAAATCGTATACAGAAAAACAAGCTCACCCTTCACAAATATGCACCATAACATAGGACAAAACACCAGTTTTGACTTATGACTTCATCAGTAAGAAATTGGCCTAGTAAGTGCACTCCAACAAGCAAGCACACTCCCTATTACAGTGTTCCTTCCACACAGACATGAATTTGGGGTATCCTTCAGAGCTAGTATGAATCCACCGTTTTCTAGGAAGTGGTAATCTGTCTTGCATTACCTCTCCAATAAATTACTTCTGGCTGAACTGCCAGCAATAGGACTGGGGGAGGCTACTGGCTCTTGATTTACATTATGAGATTGTCAGCATCTAAAACAAATAGCTCATATTTACAGGCACCATTTATGTATTGAACTGTCTCAGTCTTTTTTACTGTGTTCATCAAAGCAGAAACTCAGTGATAGCCTCAGTAAATGCTTTGACTTGCAATACAGTCACCTAAAAAACTTAATGACAAGTTATTTTCCCCAAAGACTTAAGGACAAATACATTTCCAAAATCAGGATCCCTAAAGAGGAAATAATTCAGGGAAAATATTGTTATTAGGTGACACTGACCAAATATTTAACCAGGGATGATTGAAGCAGACTGTGTATGCTAAGGATTTAATGAGCAGCTTGGAGCAGCTGATGGCCTGAGGCATAGCCTCAGGTCATTAAACCTCAAATGGTTATTAATCCCCAGGAAATGCTTTCTGTCAAGGTCATTAATGCTATTATACAGTGGAAATTGAGGATGCATGGAGAAATTAGCATATAGTCTGTTTGCAGGAGAAATGCTCTCAGTAAGCAGTGGCAGGCCACTGGCAGGAGGATGCTGCCATGCCCATGAGCCGCCCAGCTTGACCAAATTTTCATTGAGTTGTCTGTACCATTTCTGGGCTAAGTTTCTTTTTTTTGCTGAGTGCCACTGCAGGAATGTCATCATACACCGAGTAGTAAAATTAACATCTCAGTGTAACTCCAAGGGCTCACACAAGCCCTTCCTGCTGAGTGAAGATACCATAGTGTACATTTGGTTGGAGTCTTGCCCTGCTAACTGCCTCTTTCGAGAATAAAAATAGGAAACCTGATTTAACTGATATGTGGGCTGTCAAACAAAACAGATAGGGAAGGGCAGCATGTGCTGGCATCTCAGCCTTGGTCTTAGCTCTGGACTGCTCTGTGTTGGGTGCCTCCTAACGATGGCTCAGCCCTAGTCACTCCTCCCATTTTCACATCAAGTATAGGAATTCCTGGTGCACGGATTCCAGGATTTTTATAAGCAGGCAGTTATTTTTTCAGTACATTTTATGTAACTAATGGTCAAGATTGGAAAAGAGATTTTTTTTTTCCTGATTCTGCTGCTGGTTTATGATTTGAGCACATAGATTATCTCTGCACATCAGATTTTCCTACACTGAAAACCATACCCACTACAACAAATACTTTGCACTTTGAATTAGATCTATTTACATAGGAACTGGATAGCTTTGGTTTCAAAAATATTATAATTATCAGCAACTGATTTTTAAGCCAATAGCACAGATTGCAATTGTCTAAATCTGTTCCTTTTGTTCTAAGGTAAGCAAACAGCAAACTGTTACATGGAAGAATCATTTTGATTGCATCCTTGAGGATGATTTAGCACCCCAATTATGCAGATGTCCAAATTAACAGAAGAAATCTTTCCTTATTAAAGAGACTGAGGAGATTTAGACTGCAGCAGTATATTACACTAAGTAAAAACAAAGAACTGAAGGACATGATGATATATTTAATTCTCTGACAATGTCTGCATTAAATGATCAGTGCTTAAACATGCATTACTATTATTATATGCCTTAACATTCACTGTCATCAACGAACGCATCATTACTACAGGGAACTTATGTAAATTTATTTCAATTAAATGTCTCTGCAGGGATGTTGGCAACACACCCATCCATCTATGTGGATTCTGAAAGCAAATTCATCTTTATTTTTCTGATTGTTTTCCTGAGAGACAGACATTCAATGAAACTGTCAAACTGTTGGAGTACAGAACAGTACTTTTCCAGAGACACTAAGGAAAAGAACCCAAACAACTATGTATGACTGCACAGCTTTTGCATGTATTTGGGTCTTTGATTTTATGAAGCATATAATATGTATGCTTAGGCACTAATATTGTGAAAAAGCTTGTTATTCTTTTAAAATACAAATACAGATGAAAAGTTCTAGCATAAAACTTCCACTTACTTTCTATGTTAGACATCATTCCAAATACCTGAAGAGGAACTTCACACATGCCACACTAAAGAAAATTTTATTTGGCAGTACTGGGTTATATATGACTATGAAGTCATAAATCAGATAAAATAAGTATTTGGACACTAAATTATTTCTGGATTGGAAAATTCCACTACTGCTACATTTATAAAGCAGTCTGTTCCTGTAACCTGGATCCCAATCAAGAGATACATTTAAGTTCTTATTCTGAAGAAGAAAAAATGAATTCCAACTTCTGCTTTAAAGGGTGCAACTGCACAATTCAGTGCTGTCCTGAATAAGCCTGCTTTTCCGATCGGGATTTTCCACAGATTCGTAAGTGGAATTGAAATCACTGCACCTCAACATGCCTAACATCCATTGGCTTGCATGCTTTGCTGGACTGTGCCATAAGGCACGTGCTGTATGACTGTTAAAAGAAACAGATTTTTTAAAATACACATCCTTGATCTCTTCTGTATATTCAATACAATAAACAATTCCTTACTGCTGGGCCCTTCACTTTCTTATATTGTTGTAAGTGTGCCTTCCCTTTCCAACTCCCCAGCTGCTATTTTATTCCCTTCATTCCCACACCCATCCTGCTACGATGAGGATACTTCAGTGACTGTCTTATTTCATTCCTCCATTTGATCTCCTGCAGTGGGTGTAGGAAAATGCTGAATATGACAACCACATCTCCTGCAGTGGATCTTATGCTAACACAGAGTAAGGAATAAGTAGATAATACTTCCATCTGACTCATGTACTTTGGAGTGATAATAACTGCAGCCACATCCTGTAAAATGACCATTCTGAAAAAACAACAACAAAAAAAAAGACCTGAATTTTCCTTTTCTCACAAATGACCACACTCATTTTTATTTTGAAAAGGCTTCCTCCAAGAAAATGAAATTAACTATAGAAAATAAGGTCAAAGTGGAGACTGAAACTTCATCTAATCCACCCTCTGCCGAAAACTGCAAGACTAATATTTCCTCTTCCTTAGAGGAATGTGGGATTCAAGAAAACTCTGAAAGATATATATTCTCAGATACACCTGACCAAACAGGTTGCTTTGGTCTCAGACTGGCTAGGTGGCAAATTTACTACTCTGCACTGAAGTAGCAGTTTTCATGACACAGTTCCAGCTCTGTCCTCTGTTGCAGACTTTAACGTAAGCAGTGTTCGCCTGCCACGGCTGGAATGTGCTGCTTACTTTTCCACTTTTTGCATTTAACTACCTCTGGATCGCCACATCAGTAGCTATTCAAGAAAAACTCAGTAAACTTCTCATCTTTTTTTTTTTTCTGCAAACGTTATCTTTATATTACTCTTGCACTGGAACAGTAACATCATTTACATTCCTGCTTAGAGAAATGGAGACACTTTCCGCACTGCCCCTTTCCATGGCTGGTACCTTCAAGTTAATTAACCCCCAATTCCGAGGAGCCCTGAACCATGCTTCTCACCAAACATTCCCAAATTCATTTGGATGAGAGGCCTGCACACCTGAGTTTCTGAAGGTGGAGGATTTGACTGGAGGAAAAGAAAAATATTAACGAATGAAAAGCTAAGAATATCCTTCTGAAGAAACACAAAGAAAGAAAAATGACAATTTCTCAAATATTATTGCTCATTTAACAGTTTCCTGTTGGGGTAACTGTGTAGTTACAGTGACTATGAGTAACTACTTTTCTTGTCAAGCATCACTCTCACTACTAGTAACTTAAACAGTAGACCACTATTTAGAGCGGATGAGAATATCAGAATTCAGCCCTAAAAATATTTGTATGCAAAGCCTTATGTTCATAGCAATGTGGTCAGACACTGGAATGGGCTGCCCAGGGAGGTGGTGGAGTCACTGACCCTGGAGGTATTCAAGGAATGTGTTGAGGAACATTGTTTAGTGAGAACTATTGGTGGTAGGTGGACAGCTGGACTGGATGATCTTGTAGGTCTTTTCCAACCTTGGTGATTCTGTAATGACAACTGTTTTTCTCTTCTTCTGCAGAGAAAAGCTCAGTCATCAGTATGCTTCCTTAAGCATACTTAAGCTGCCCAGAGAGGTGGTGGAGTCTCCTTCTCTGGAGATGTTCAAGGCCCATCTGGACACCTACCGGTGCAACCTGGGCTAGGGAGCTGCTCTGGCAGGGGGTTAGACTCCATGATCTCTGGAGGCCCCTTCCAACCCCACAACTCTGTGTTCAATGAACAGAATCCAACTAGATTTTGCAGGAAATGGCATTAAATTTTTTTTTTTTGAGAATGTCCACTAATACTGTTTTCCATTTTTTACAATAAGGAAGCTGTCATTTTGACCAGCAAGGAAAGAAACACAGATGTAAGATGTTAGGAAAAGAAGTTATCCAAGTGTCTGTCAGGGGGATCAAGTACAACTGCTCTGCACCATTAATTTTTAATTACATCTGGCAGCTGGCTTCAGTAGTCTCCAAGACTTTATGATGCCCTGAAATGGAAAGGGCAAAACATTCTCTTCCATCATTTTAGAAGACAGTGGTATGTTAGCATCTGTAGTTAAGTGCAAAGGCCCTTCCAAAGTGGTCTTTAACAGCTGTGTGCTCAAGGAGCTGCTTAAAGCACAGCAGTTGGCAGTGAGACCAGTAGTACCAGCTCTCCCTTGCAACAACAGTACCACACCCTGAAGGCAAACGTGGCTTTCAGGAGATGAAAAAATGAGATGGCAGAGCAAATGGATCCCGAGGAATGATCTGATGGAATTTTATCCTTAACTTCCTTAACTGAAATATAATCCATATTTTACTGTTCTTGTTTGTGTTTACCCTGGAATTACCCAGGAATTTATCCCTAACTACATACAATTTGTATGATGTTTATATGCCTGGAAATGGTCCCTACATCATCTTCTATTGGTCACAGCAGTAAGAGCAGGCGAGAATTAAAAGCGCACAGGACTAGGCAGCTTGACTCCAGGCTATGACATACCCTGAATTTTGCTGTGCATAACAGAGGTGCATGCTTTCACGGTGCAGGGATTTCTTATTACAGACAATTTATTTAATATGACAGGGTATGACAATTTATTTAGTATGCCAGGGTAGATGTAGAAAAAAAATCAGTTTTTCCTAAAATCCCACATCCATCATAGCAAGAATCTCTTTCTAAAAGGCAGACTCCAGACTGAATTCTCACTTCTGAGTATTACCTGCCTAATATCATTACTGCCTTCCCTTACTGCCCCCCTTCTCTCAGATGGTGAATTTGACCATAAGTTTAAGGGGGAGGACTGCAATAATCTTAAAATCAGTTCTCCCTTTTTCCATTTTGGATATTTGAACTAAAATTCTTAAGTAGTGAGAGTGAATAATTCATCTTCAATTACAGCGTGCTACCTTGAGACCACTGAGTCACTTCGTCTCTTTAATCACAGCCTAAAGATGACATGTTGATTCAAATAAGAAAATGTACACCTTCAATCAAAGAAAAAAGGTGCTCAGAGAGAATTCTAGATTGGCCCTTTATAAAGACAAAAGGGCTAAGGGGAAGACACATCAAAAGTATTCACATTTGTGCTTATACTGAATATGCCTAATGTGAAGATACTTTGATTCAAAGTACTTTCTGTTTCACGACATTAGTTTTTAAATTAAAATCTCCTGTCTTTAGGTTACAAGAGACTTTCTCCCAAAAGTATTTTTTTTATGACTTGATGGAAAAATAAAGTGTTTCCATATATTTTTAACACATCTGCTGTAGTCCCCACTGACCTGTATTTCTTTACGGGTGACCATTCTGCCACTTGGCAATCTCTTAAATCCCTATCCAGAGTTTAACTTCTATCCGTTTTTGGAAAGAATAACGTTGGCACTGTTTGTTTAATTCTGAGCTCATTCATTTAGGGGGTCTATTCTGCTGCCAGCCTGGGAGATGAGCATTGAAGGGCTTTCAAATCAATACTCAGGGCCTTTGGTTGGTGGTGTTTTTCAGACTGCTCAGCTCTCTGAAGGCATTCTGTGTGATGAAGCTACTACACATAGAGATGGCACTTTGCTTTCAGCTGCAGGAGAGCCCTTCCACTCCAGATGGATTCTGCAATGATAACCAAGATGTGCAAACACACTAAAAGTCTCATTTGATAAATAAAGAATGTATTTTTATTACAGTTCTCACACAGAAATGACATGTCCTGCTGTGCAAGTAGCAGAGTACACCTTCTCAGAGATTAACATTTTGGGTCAACCTTTTCAAGTAGAGATTTATTCTTTGAATTGTACCTGTACACTGAGTACTGGGTGAACTGGGAAACTGACCCCACCAGGCTGAAGCCAGTCTTCAACCACTACTATCCTAGCTTCTGATTTTCAGATGTGGCACCAGCAAACGATGATCCTAAGCCAAGCAGACACTGAAAATCTATCAAATTGATAGATCATGATGGATTGCCACAGGCTGAGAGATGATTTTGCAGACTAAGACAAACAGATAAATGATTATGCAGAATTAGATAAAAAGTACTAGAACAGCTTTAGGAGAAAGTTGTTAGAGATCTACAAGTAGAGGATAAATTTTAAATTATTAACACATTGGTGGGTTCCATACGCTAAATATTTTGGGGACAGTAATATATTTCATTTTTGTGACTTCCGCTGAAGAATTTGTATCAAATTCATTTTTGAGATGAAAATCAGTTTTCAAGAGTGGCTAGCATCTCTGAATGCCCTCCTTGAGCTATCAGTAGATGAACTGCTCCTGCACAGCTGAAGACCAACTCCGAGCCAATGGAAAAAAAAAGTCTTCTCATTCATAGCTAATCTTTGCTTTTTTTTAAGTGTGAAGAATAAGCCTTATATGAGCCATGGTATTTTTATAATGGGATGGGGATACGCAGGAGACATCACTTCTAAAACTATCCTTCAATGTACAAATGTTTTAATAGAGTTTGAGATATAAAAGCAAGTTTATTTCTCTTCTAAATAAAAATTAGGCATAGCTAACAATACTTTCAAAGGTGTCAAAGTAGAAGATGACAAAAATAACTGTCACTTTATAGGAGCAATGCAGTAATCTAACTTTAGCTGTCTGTAGGCTGTAGTTAGTTAGTAAGCTTGATAAACTTGCACCAAATTCATCACAGTCTATCCATTTGCTGGGCTGAAATGCATTAGAAATGAATGGACAGGGTGGGTCCCATATTTTCTTTATGATGAGTTTCTCCACAATTCTTCCCTATAATAATTTTAAATATTTTAAGGCAAACCTATGAATGTGCTCCTTTTCTGTCTCCGTAATATCTATCATATAGTTTCACATACTGATAATCCACATAATGCATTTAATTTCTACTTGCTTTACAGTAAGGGCTTTGGATTCAGTGAGATGTGGAGAAAGAATCCAAATCCACAGGGAACCAGGCTGCACTGATGCCGATGCACAGAAAGCAATTCATTGTAGTTCTATGTAGGGAATAAAGGTCAACCACTACTCATCACTGGGCAGTGGGCTCCTCCAGCTTTTGGCAGCTCCGGAATGACTCAGAGGAGGAACACATCACCAGCGCATTCCTCAGCAGTGTTGCAGGAATGACTGCATAAGGCGGGACATTGTCCTCATGGCTCCTTCCCCTGCTCTCTGTCCCTCTCAAGAAACTCTTAGACAAGATACCAAGGGGCTGTTACACAGAGCAGGAGCTCCACAGCCTTCCTCTGTCCTCTGTCATATACTTTTCCAGATCAAAGGAAATTCCTAGCAGAGTTGCAAGACGGGGCCCTGGAGCACCACATTTCCCAGATTTATTAAAGTCAGGCACAAATGCCTCTAGAGGAGACAAAAAAAAATGAGGAAATTGTCATGTCCATAGAAAGTCAATGAGCAACCAGTTACACCATAAATACACATCAAGCCCATCTGCACTGGAGACACATCCAGGTTCCATGAACTGCACCACAACCAAAGGCTGTCCAAGGGCATCTTCTGCCAGTAGTAGTAAAAAACAAGTAATGCACCTACCAGAACAAAGCTTTTATTCTGCTTTTTTGTCTTTGTGATGTGAAGAGAGAAATACACACTGTTGCTATTACTTTCATTACAAACCTCAGCTCAAATCTGAATCACAGAATCACAGAATTGTAGGGGTCGGAAGGAACCTCTACAGATCATCTACCCCAACCCCCCCGCCAAAGCAAGCTCACCAGTCCAGGGAAAAGTCAGCGCTGCTCAGACATTCAATGACAAAGGGGCTGCTGCCTTACAGAGTTTACAGTCTTCACAGACACACACAGAATGAAAGAATAAGAATTAAAAGCATGGAGACTTACGAATGGTCATCCTGTGAAGGCAGGAACTAAGTTCCTCTGTCTTAAAAGTGGAAGATGTGAGCTCAGACTACCCAAGAACAGAGCCCAGGACTCTGGGTGAGTATTCCAATTCTTGGGTTATTATGCAAGAGGAAGATAAGTCACATCCATCCTCAAATGACTAAATGGATCCCAACTGCATGGAGATGCCAGCATTTACTTCCTATTGTTCCTCTATATTCCCAGTGGAAGAGGTATTTACTTAACTGAGGCACGCTGAATCATCCTCGAGTGGGTGGATGGACATAAGGAATGGGTCTCCCTCTGTAGGTCTCCAGCAAGCAAATACCTCTCCCTGGACTGCATTTAAGCAGCTACATCAAGTAGTTCAGATCATCTGTTTAACCCCAAGTACCTAAGTACTTGAATTAAATAGATTGGGTTCTCCACAAGATACAATGCCTCTCCAGCAAATGCCAGTGTTTCTGGATTTTTCAGACAAATACCATGGTATTGCTAATTACAGTGGGCCTGACTTTCATCTGGAATAAATTAGAGTTGCTGCCAAAGATTGGCCCAGAAAATTCATGTAGAACTGCAGGATCCCTGCAAGAAAATGAGGCTCTGTTAGGTGGAGCCTTGTTGCTAGGAAGGTCTGCTGTTGAACATTCTAATCCGAAAGATTAAAAACATGATTTGACATTAAGGTCTCTAAGTGCAGTAAACAGCTTTCAAAACCACAAGCTAGTAATAGTGCCTTTGTCCCTGCTTGCCATCAATGGCAGACTCTCTTCTCTTTCTTTTTCTCAAACTTATCCACAAAAATAAGACAGAACAAAACCAGAAACCAAGTGGTTTTTCCAAGGTAGAACATAATTTAATCTTTGAGACATAGAACAGAAGAGCGTGGGCTTTCTCTGACTTCAGACTTCTTTCTATTTAACTGAAGATAAATATTTGGATAGTAACCAACAGGATATTTAATTGTCAGGAACTATTATATTTAAAGAAAGTGCTAGAGATTTTCAGACTTGTTTTCCTACGTGTGTTGACAACCCATTCCCATCATTTACACTCCGAGTGTCATATACAATACAGTCACTGTTATAATTTGTAAATTGTTAATATTAGGATTGTAGGAATGGCTACACTTTCAGCTCTACATTAAAAAGACAGCTTTTACACCAACATCTGGCTAAACTTCCATTACTTTCTCATCCGTTACTTTTACTTCTTTTTCTTCCCAGTTGTTGCCCCATTGCTCCCTTTTCTGATCCCATCTGGGAACCCTGGCTGCTCTTTGCTGTTGTGCTAATTATGAACCACAAAACAAACAAACATGGGGGGAAAAGGGCAAAACCCAACATAAGAGGATATTTGATATAACTAACCTTGTAGACGTCTTAAATCACGCACAGAATCAGGCAGTGGCACATCTGAACTTGAACATAGTATCCTTCCTTCCTAATCTCTTCCCTATTGCTTGTGGGACTCACTTGTGGCCCCTTTTGCATGAACATGAAAGGTCTTCAGGTCAGAATCACAACTTCTCCTAAATATGCTCAGCAATCACAGCAATCACTTGTGATGGGGCAAAGGGTTCTTGAAACGTTACCGTCATTAGTAAGAAACTAACTATTTGACCTGAAAAACCTAAAATGGATTAGAATAGCAGAAGTTTCTTGCTTTTCTGGAGCTATTCTCAGTACATCATATTTACTATGACCAGAAGTTAGCTTTCAATCTTTCAATTTCTCAGCTTATCTAGATGTAAAATAATTCCATAATAACAATTTGCTCATAGATATTTCATTAAGTATTACTAATTGGAATTTGAAATCTCTGAAAATCACAAATAAGTGGATTTACATTGGACAGAATCCCCAATTGCTTCATCAGTGAAGCTACAAATAAAATACTACTTTAAAAGCTATGGTAAAAGATTTTTAATGAGAAATATATATATCAGCAGATAAAATATAATTTTACAGCTTCCTTTTTAAGAGTGTGTGTGACAAACTTTTTTGGGTTTTGATAACACAAAAACACCTCCAGAAAGATCCAGAGAGTATTCCTTATATCAGAAGAACAATTTTATTCAGACAATAAGAAAATGTAAACACTTCTCCCTAAGAAAATGGATTTGTAGGATGATGCAGCTAGAAACAAATTACATACATTCAATTAATCAATAAAATACAGTTGTCAAGGGAACGCTGACATCAGAAAGTGAAATACAGAGGTCCGCCTTACATAAACACATACACATACCAATATGTTATGTGAACTTTTGCAATCTTGCAGTGACTTCAAGGAAAAATATGTTTTCACAAAAGAGCACATATTTTCCCAGGCTTGATAAATTCTTGTGTAAGAGCTTTTATGAGATTTCAGACGAGTTGTATTTTGTTTGGTAGCCTTTGTTCTTGTTCTTTTCTTACTGGAAACAAGAAAATGTTGGGAAAAAATCTCTTTCAATGTAAAAAAAATATGAAAAAAAATTAATTCTTTCTACTCAAGTGACTTAAAACAATGAAAAATGGAAGGGGAAAAAAGTCTACTAAAGCATTACAATATCAGTCCTGAGCATAGTCAATATTAAAAAGCTTGAAGATTGAATACGTATTCCATTATGCAGATCTCAAAGGACAAATTCTCAGTACAAAGACTGTAAATTATGAAGGGATTTTTTCTGCACAAGACTTAGAATTCTTGTCCTATCAGTGTTTAACCTGGAGGCTTAGCTCTGCTGCCTTATTCAATAACCGTTATAATCCTACTGGGCTGAGTGGAATGCATCACAGAGCGAGATGCTATGGAGGATGACCACAGGTGATACTACCCAGCCCCTTCTAATCTCCGATTTTGTATTTAATGTGAATTGTTCAGGGACTTATTTCAAACCTACTGGCCAGAGCCCCCTCAGTACAAATGTAGGTTCTTGGCATACAAGCTGCTTCTTCCATTCCACCTAAATGAAGTACAGATTTTCAAACAATGTTCACAACTTTTTGTCCTTTGTTGCAAAAAACACTGACAGTACTCATTTATTCTTATGATACAACCTTGTGGCTCTCTAAATTACTGCTCATGTTTCACCCCTCTGCACTGTCAGCCACCTGGAGCTGGCAGATACTTTCCTCACTTGGATGCCATCAAAGCCAGGGTTGAAGAATTAAGACAGAGCTATAGCTGTCTACTGAATTCACTCTTGAAGCTCAGGTGGACTATGTAAGTGTAATAAAAATGAATAATACAAACCATGAGAGCATTCAACTGCTGTCTTAAAAGTCTGCCCAAATGCTAGTTATCAGCATTGGGCTTTCAAGATTCTATTTTCTGAATAATAATTTTTAAACAATTTTTAAAGTGAACTAATTTAGTTTAGCATCTAAAGTCACTGAAAAACTGCAGTGAAGATATCTCACTGAGATGTGAGACAGACTCCTAATCTTCAGTTTCATTAAAAAATGAAGTTAACTCATTATGCAGTTGCCTGCAGTGCTCTTGTAACGACAAACTCGTGGTGTTTTCACAAAGAACTGGGAATATGGGATGGCATTTTCAGGTATGTATAAGCAATTACAGTCCAAACAAAACAGTGTCTTCATTCCTCATGGAGTTAAGTGATGAAAAGACAGACTATTATGCATGATTATTTCTTCTATTACTTTGGATGTATAAATTAGACATGTTTCTACAGGTCTATGGAGATTTAATGTACAAAGTGCTAAATATTAATATACATCTATATTTTGAATTCACTGCCTCAGAAACACAAGAGAGGTCCACACTGTTGTGCCTGTACATCCCAGTGGTTCCTGGTCATCTGTGGACATGACACTATGAACCAAATAAGGATAAGAGGGATGCCTAAATAAGTCACTGGCCACTAGTGGACAGATATACCTCTGTTATGAAAAAATATCTCCTGGACAACTTGCTATATTCCACAGCTCCAACAAGAGGTGGCCATTTTCCTGCCCTGTATATACCTGCTGGGACATTGGAGAGAGAGGGAAGGAAGAGCACTCTGTTTTGCTAGAGAGAACCAGCAGAGCTGCTTTCTGGAGTCCGCAGGTCTAGGAGGGCAGCTGTGGGAAGTCATGAGGACACTGTCTGCTGGAGAAACCGGGGCACCCCATGAAGTTCTACCGAAGTCTGGAGGTGACCATGTGGGGCATGGGATGCTCAGCAACCACCCACCAATGCAAGCCAAGGTAGAATTTCCAGAAGTTTCCCCAAAACTAAGCCAGGTATGACAATGATGGGATGTTATCTATACTCATGTCTGACAAAAGACTGAAATTCACAGTTTTCAGCCCTGTTCAGAGCCTGCTAAAATGCTAAAGCAGACAGTACTCCATTTTTCAACAAAGTCATGGAATCATAGAATCATTAAGGTTGGAAAAGACCACTAAGACTATCTTGTCCAACCATCAACCCTTCACAACCATGCTCACTACACCATTCCCTCAAACCAAGTCACTCTAATATGGAAGTATTAAGTAAATTCAGGCTTTGTTCCTCCCAGCAGTGCTTTTTAAAGATGTCCCAGCCTCAGACTACAGGTTCCCATTCACCTTCTGCCCAAATCGTTGGCTGTGCAGGCAGATTTCAAGAACTGAGACAACCCTTAACAACGCTTTCACATGGCTTCAGTGCCATTCACAACTAAGTAACTTAACTGCAGCTTTAAGTGACACTTACTTCTGTTTTAACTTTGATGTATAAGATCATCTCCACTGAAGTCCCCTCAGCAAATCCTTTCCTTTTGTGTATAATGTTCACAGATTCAATAGAAGCTTTTACGTGACACAGTATGATTATGTTTTACAGAGTCTACTTGCTTTTAAAAGCATCAATAAATCAACAAACCAGAGGTAATTAAGGAACAAAACAAAGCTAAGGATTTGATTTAAATACCCAAACCCCAGAACATTCAGGCCTCAACCTCAGCCCATCCTGTCTGTCCTTCCACGCAAAAATGTTCTTCAAACAACGACTGATCTTAGATCATCTGGATGTGTTCATGGATGGAAATAGAGTTTAATGTAGCTCCCCTGCCTTTTATCTGATTAAATAAGAATCCTATTATTATTTTAACTTTACAATCACTTAATTAAAGCAATGTCCTAGCCAAAAACAATTGTCTGGGTGGCCTGACTATTATACCACCATGTTTTTTTATGAGGTGACCTTTCTGCTGAGTTCAAGAAACCATGCTTGATCACTAGATTTGGGTGGGAGTTTTGCTTGTGCGGATTATGAGTACATTACAAGCAAATCCGTCTTGATTTATGCATATTTTTTCACTGAAGGTACAAAAAAAGTAGCCATCAACTTAATGCCACTTAATGCTGAAGGCTTTCGAGGGTCACATGAAGCCATCATTTTTTTGGACAGCAAAAATTTGTGATTCTAGGTTAGAGTTAAATGTGAATAAATAAATCATTTATGCATCACCTTCAGTTGGCCCACTCTCCAACCTCACTTGGTACATAACAGCTTTCCTATTGCTTTATGTCCGGAACAGACATTCACTGAGGACAACATCTTATTATGTTCCACAGCCTACAGAGCTCCCTTTTAAAAAAAATATAAACCTGTTTTTCTTTTTTTTTAATCAAGATATTGGCTTCATCTGATAAGAAAACAAGAGACAGCTGTAGTTCTACAACCCACCCTACGCTTGTCATATACTACATTGCAAAGCACAAAGGACGAAATGTGGGATAGGGTGCAATGACAGCGTAAGCAGCCTACTCAGGAAAGCACCTTTGCAGCAGCGACATGAAGGACACTTCTAGGCAAGGAAGAAACTTAACGAGCTGACTAATAGAAAAGCAAGAACCATAGGGGCAGTAGAAGACATGGCTGGGCCAAAACATGTACCGTGACTTACAGCTCTACAAGCCTCTACAGAAGAGGAAGGAACAAGGACTGACAGTCCCCAAACCTGTTCCAAACTACTTGGCAAATTCAGTTGTAATGGATGAGAAAACAAATTTGCATGGGCTTTTTTTTCCTTCTGCCAAATGCAAGATTAAAGTAAGTAAGACAGAAGTTCATGTCAGATGCAGCTTCTCTAGATCAGGAAGTGAACAGATAAAATGAAACATCTTAGTTAATGAGCTTAGAGAGAGAAGAGGTGTCTAATAGGGTTTTATTAACAATACACCACACGCTTACATTGGATCTGTTTTCTAGCAGTACCTCAGTATAAGAGTATTCTCACTGAACAAGGTGGCCTCTCTCAGGGACCCCATGATAATGGCAGATCTGAAGAAGTCACAGGAGCACCAGATTTACTCTGTAACAGAGCAGCTCAGGAGCATAACAAGAAAAGGATTGGCAGCTTCACCCAAAACCTAAGCTATTAACCACTCATCAACTGACCCCCTTGATTACATCTACCAAAACCAGGAAAAAATCAAACACATCTTATCAAAACAAAAAATGGCTAGCCCTCTGGGGGGCTTCTAATAAAAAGATATTCTGTAAGAGAATAACTGAAATGCATCCCTCATCCCTTCCAACCCAAGCTATTCCATGATTCTACTAAAAAGAAAAAAATAAGAAAATCAGCAAAGTAGAAAATGTTGAGATGAACCTTAATTCCTGTAAACCTACAAATCAGAGGTCAACACATGAGTAATTAAGAGACATCTAATATCCATAAGCTATCCCCAACAAACAAACACAGAAAATGGCCACACCTCAAGACAGCCTGGTGACAGTGAAAGCAGAGAACCTCAGCATGCACAAAAACTTCACAGGACAGCAATAGAAGACAGTGTTCAGAAGGGAGGTGATGCTGGGTATACTCCTGGGATACTGTTTAAGCACAGCACAGCGCTTAACGATTCCTGTCAATTGGATGAAAGTATTTCCTAAATACGTGAAGTTTACTTGGATGCTGGGGTGAAATATCATTTTTTTCTTTCTTTCTTTCTTCCCTGCTCTGTTAGTGAAGAATGTCTTAACTGTACTGACTGGTATGTATGGGAAACTGGATGTGATGGGATGGACACAGTATTTTTCCTTTTCTCCAGCTCTGCTGTGTGATCCTGCAGTGGACACAGCACTGCAGCCAACAGTAGAAGGACCTGAGAAGAGATTGCTGAGTTTAAAATGAAGTCATACTGTCAACTGAAAAATCTGTTTTCTTCACATTTTTGTTTATCTTCAAAACAATAGCACTGTATTGACCAGTAAATGTTACCTCTGTGTTTTGTTTCATTATACTAAAACACTGGCATGAATTTCCTACAGTATGAAAGTAAACGTCTGTAGATATGCCTGGCATATAAGCAGCACAATGACTGTCATGCCACGATGTGAGACTGAGTTCAAGGCAAACACCTTGACTAACAGGCAGACAGAGCACACATGAATACATCAGTAAGGTGAGGACAAAACTGAACAGCATGCTTTTATCTTTTAATAAGAAAAAAATAGAAAAAAGAGAGGGAAAAAAAGAAGAGAATTGTGCCTATTTTAGCAACAAATTGTGTCATGATCCTAGAGTACAGAAGTCATGTGCCAAAGTGGGATGAGCTTTTTCAGCAAACCCTGCATGCTGAAAACACTTTTCCCCACTGACAGGAAATCTGTTTTGGTCACAAATTCCTTCCTCCATCTTCAATAACACTGCCCACTGTTGGCCAGACTACTGTCAGGCTACAGAGACCTGTTAGCAGTTCTGTGCTTTCACCTTTTGCAATTAATTTCCCAAATGTACCCGATGCTGCCAGGAAAAGGGCAATGCTGGTGGAGGGCATGGTGGTTAGCACAGCCTGCAACTCTTCACTCACTGAGACCCAGAAACAAGAAGCAAAACTGTGAGCAGAAGAAAAAGAAGCAGTGAGATGAACTGGGCTGTCCACAATGGTCCAGTTTCCTTTAAAGGTGCCAGCAACCCTAACCAGAACAGGATGTCAGGATAATGCAAAGAATCCACGCTTTTGTTTTTTTTTTCCAGTTGTCCCCACCATCAGTCACCATGCCCCCTCCCCCTAAAGTAAATGAAATCAATCAGCAGGGATTTCTGTAAAATACATAAAACAGTCATCTTCCAGACTCTACCAGAAGATAAACGGTTCCAGACATTGGACCGCAGCCATTTTCCCACACATGCTACAGTGTTTTGTCATCCATATTGGGCCATAATAGTGAGCGGGGTTTTTTTTTTTTCCCTCAGTCAACAGCCAATGCCTCTGCTTCTAGCATGGAGCAACTAGCACATTACAATCACAGCAACAGGACTATTTTTTTCAGTACAATTTGCAAGACGACTGCTTCATTGCTAAAAGCACAGCCTGAAGTCTCATACAGGATTCTCGCTCTATCTGCTACAGCTAACATTGTCTTCTCACTTCCAACCGGAGCCTCACAGACCCTGTGGGATTAAAGCATATCACCCCCAAAACAGCCACTGAATGAAAAGGACACAAACCTACGAGCAGAGCAAACCTTATCTGAGAACTTGCTAACAAGAAATAACAGGACTGCTTACAATCTCTCGTGCTGGCTTTGGCGCTTGTTTCAATGAAGGATACAAATACATGAAAAAGATGCACCACAATGTGAGTTTACAATTCATTTATAATAAACGTATTTTAAAGTGAGTCCTTAATAATCTGTTAACACAAAATGCACTTTGGAAAGAACCATGGGGCTTTTTCATCATTAAGAAATGTGCAAGCAAATTCTATCCTTAATTAAATCAGAAGTAATTTTATTAACTGCAGTAGACTTAAACTTGCCTTACATCAGTGTAAGCAAGGGGAGAATATAGCCCCAGGGTGATCATACGCCGCAGTTCCAGTTAGTTCAGATCTATTTGGGTGGGAACTCCTTTTCCCTTTCCAGAAAATACACTCCTGCCTACCCTTTTTCACCTCACCACTGGGGCCAAAGCAGTCTTTCTTCAACAATATTTTTCAGAAAGGTTATGAACAAATCTTATCCTCAACAGGAGATGACCTTATTAAATAAAAGCAGCCTCTCAACTGATGGACACCAGCAGTTTTAAAGTTTGTTTACAAGTTTTTAAACAAGCCACCTCAAACAGATAAACTTATTTATATCTTAAAAATAAATAAGAACTTTAAGTAAAAGCTATTTTATAAAGGAGACACTTAAATCTGTTTTCAAAGCTGAAAAGCCCTTCCAAACACTACTAGCTGCTGCATCAAACACTACTGCCACAGCGTAGAAACTTACTGTCTGAAGATAGATATCCTTAGGCTTCAGTGTACCTTTGAACCAAAATCACTTTCTTCTGTACTTCATTTTCTGGTTTCTTGAAATGTGATTCTGAGTTTCTGACAGATGGCTCCTCTGTCACTGAGTGCTGCTTCCGCCTCCTTATCTCTGCCAGCTAATACTTCCACCAGGCTTAGCTGTTGTCTGCGGAGCTGTGCTCTACATCATTTCTACTCTGATCAATGCTCTGCTTGGTTTTAGGTTGGCTTCTAGTCCCGCCTCCCGCTCTTGAAGAAACGAAAACTCACAGCTGGATTTTCTATAAATCATCCCTTTTAATAGCGGCTGAGCAAGTATGGCAAATACTACAGCTAAGACCTGCTGCTCTATTTGAAACTTCAAAAACAATTCTTCATCTTAATGATGCACACATGAAAGTTAATCATGTACTAAAATCACTAATACTGAAAAATAGTGGCCAGATAATTGTGACCTTCAGGGCTCAGAAGCTGATTAATGTAATACAAAACTCCTCTCTGTTCCAGAGGGGGAAAATAGTAAAACACACAGCCTCGGTGAACTGTTTTATATAATGTTTTGCTTTGAACAGGAGCTTGTCATTCTTACAAAGATAAATTTACATTTACAATATAGGGCTTTTGACAGGCTAACCCCGAATACACACTGTTTAGGCTAGCAGCCCTTAGCTTGAAAGAGCTTTTACCACACCAGCTCTTTTGAAGTGTGAGCAGGAAATACTTTTATTTTCTGCACAGCGCTGAATACTCTACACAGCACTGAACTCATTATCATGTTTAACAAAGCGTAGAGTATAAAAGCAAGGTGGTACCATAAAAATAGCACCGCGAACTTTGTTCCCATGAGCAGAGCAAAACAAAGCTGCTTTTGTAAACTGCAAATTGTTTTAATCCTCCGCCCTCCAGATCTTCTTAAGAAACTGCGCTGTGGAAATTAAAAATTACTGGGCAGATCTGGATCCAGTCTGCATGGGCTGCAAAACCCAGGGGTTCTCAGCTCTTTCTGGAGTGAGGGCCGCACCCTGGCTGAAAGGGTCTGCAGGGCTCCCTGCCCTATGACTGAAGATGAAAAGTCTCCCAACAAATGTTGTGACCCTGTGGCACACAGCATCTCCTGACCACTGCCTATGGCTAGATCAGGTGAGGATGGCAGCCTCAGATGAGAAGAAGGAGCCCTTCAGTCTCATTTGGACACCAGCTCAGGGAGATGTGATGAACTGTATGCCAGGAGGGGCTTTCCCCCAGACATGCCTCTGCTTTAAGCAGGCAGGGATTGATGAATTTCACCAGACAGATGTTGGAGCTGGACTACAGTACTCAGTACTCATGGCAGATCCATCTTCTGTGAATGAATCCAGTCCTTTTCGAAACTGATTGTGCCCATTCATAGCATGTTCTAAAAATACAGTGGAAAAGCACAAAAAAAAGTACTTCTGCCTCCTTACACCTACTCACTAACCATTTCATTCCATGTCCCACAGTTCTTACAAGTTCTGTTTTTCCTCATGATAGATGACTTTACAGGCTTCTGTCATAACTCATTTAATCCTTTGTTTTCTATTCTGAACAATCTCATCTATACAGTGCTCACGCTGATCAGCCTTGCCTCCCATCCCCATGTGTACCACTGCTCCCAGTAAGAGATGCAGTTTGTCCTTCAGTTCCCAAGGCAGAGGCTGACAGCACAGCATTTGAGTTCAAACCATGTTCCCAGTCTGTGACATAAACTTATGGAAATAGGAAAATACGTTCCGTTTCTTTGATTATAATTTTGCAGATAGTCATTGAGGATGGTCAGTTGTAATCTGAAAGCTTTCAATAACCTCCATGTAAGAATCTGAGAACCACAACAGACATTTTTGAACAGTTACTAGCCAGGAAGACTAAGAGAAAGCCATGTAGATTAAGTAGCCAACCATGCTCTTAGCTGAGGGCAGTGTGGCTCTGATGTAGCTATCCTCTTAATTAGCAGTCATACGACATGGATCCTGGGCCTTCATCCAAGCAACTGTAGCTCAGATTTGAAGTACTGCAACCACAGTGCTCTCCTGTGGATGCCCTTGTTGATCAATACCACTAGTTTGATGACAGAGAGCAGGGAAAAGCACTATGTCTATGCCTAATCCAAATATGTAAGGGCGAACATAATTAATCTTGCTTTCCACGTGCTGCTGTACATTCAATACTTATCACTTATCAAAACACACGACTGATTAAAATTACTTGTTTGACCTTTAAAATGTACTTGAAAATCCATAAATGAGACCAATCAGGAGTACATAGCCATTTGAATAATAACAGAACTTTGAATCTCTAGCAAATAGGTTTTTAAAGCCTTGATCCCACATTGTGACGTGCACCATATAAGCCCAGGATTTGGATCTTCCAAGGACTTTTACAGAGCATTTGGTCTACTGCCTGGAGTAATGTTTATGCCACACAGACCATCACCTGAAAAACATGAATAAAACATGCTACAGGGTTTGGTTTCAGACAGTTTGCTAGTCAAGAGATCATCCAGGGATGAAGGACAGCACGACTGTCTTTGCTGGCACTGTTTGCAGACAATGAAGTCCTCATTTCCCTCTCTCCTTGAGCTAGCCATGAGATCTGCTGAGATTGGATTCACTGAAAAACCAGCAGAAAGCTCCGCGGTACGACGTACCATGAGATGCAGATTTACATTTGGGCCTGCTTACCTACAATTTCTCCCTCTGCTGACAGCTGGGGAATCACCAGAACTACAGACCTATCTTTTGTTGAGTAGGCTCGTATCAGAGAATCTTTCACACTGGTATAAAAAGTTCCTCTATAAGGAACTACGTGTCCACCCAAAGGCATTCTGTGCTCACAGCCCCTGTGATAAAATTATGGCAGAGTAGAGCTCCACGACTCTGGTGAAAGTCTGCCTGACTTGCTTCTAAAAAGCTGAATCATGAAATCACAGGGCCCTGCAATAATTAAGGTTGAAAAACGACCCCAGGAAATCTCAAGACCAAGTTCTTTGGCCTTCTGGCCCTCCTGAAACATCAAGTTCACAAATAGTTTCAGATCCCTATAACTGCACTGGGGGAGGAATATATTTTTTGCCATTTTCTTCCTAGGCAACTTGTAAACAGAAAAGATCTGCCTTCTCAGTGCAATGAGGGCACTTATCCCTGGATGACTCTTGGAAGCTGTGTCCATTTAATGTACTGAACCTTTTACCACAAAGCTGTCAGGTGGGAACGTTTTAATAGTTCAAAGGCACTCTGACAGTGTATTTGCTTACAATGCAGTGAAAAGGATTATGAGCCTCTTGAGAAGAAACAAGAAGTACTAGGACACTGCTGGAAGGATAACGAAGCTCACCCTACAAGCAGACGAGGACTCGTGCTTTGCCAGCTTGCTTAGCTTGACAGATATCTCACCCCTGCTCTGCTTTTCTGGTAGTTGAGAAACCCTTTCTAAGCTGAAATTTCTTCAGGGTTGAGCTACACACCTTGCTCTCCAGCCAGCGCTGCCCTCCAGCTCAAAGGCTGGTGTCCATCTTTGATGTTCACCCCACAGCTGCAGGCAAGGAGAGAGACCTTGTTCCTCTACCCATGGACAGGAGACTGAGACGCAGCCGCTGTTCTAGTCTCCTTCAATAAGCTATTTCCCTTCTAATGGCTTTTCCAAATGAACCAATATGAGCTGAACCAGGCTGGGTCATGGTGAATGGGAATTGAGTGCTGTGCTGCATGTGGGGCCTCACAGCCCCCAGTGGAAATGCACTGGTAGCAAGGCCAGCGGAAGGGCTGCCTTGTTAGCCTGCATTAGTGACTGACTTGCCACTAGCCTCTAATCTGCAAGCACACATAGGCCTTTGTTCTTCGTTGCGCTCAACTGACAGGCTTCCAGATTACAGCAGGTATTTCCTGCTGCCGTCCAGTAATCACAGCACCACACAGCTGATAACCTCCCTGTAGCGGCCAGCCAGGCTGCCCTCAGAGGACACATTCAGCAGGTGCTCCTCTCTGCCCTATTGCCAGCCAGATCCCTTCAATCTTTTATTACTGCACCTCCTGAGCTAACCCTGGAAGATGCTGGGGGAAAATCTGAGGTCTTCTGTGCTATCAGGACCAGGAAGAGTCTAGGGCAGGCATATCCAACCCGTGGCCCATGTGCTGCATGCAGCCTGGCCCGGCTCATGTTACTACTGCCCCCTGCTCTGTGTCATGGCAGCAGCTCTTCCCCACCAAGTGGTCCTGCCTGGCCTGGCCCCAAGTGTGCGCCCATTCCTCAGCAACAACCATACACAAGTGTTGAATACGGGCTGAAAATGGGACACAGAGAGGGTACAAAGCAGCTCTAATTCTCGTGTCCACCATACACACTCAGTTGAACTGAAATCCACGTGTACAGCATGTAGCATGTGCTTATGCCACTTGGTGAGTAAAAAATAGTGATTGCCAAGAACATTTAACAGAATCATAGAAGAGAATCACAAAATCCTTAGAGTTGAAAGGGATCATTAAAGGTCATCTAGTCCACCTCCCCTGCAATGAACAGTATTTCAACTACCTAATGTTGTCTTGAAAGAAAAAGCATGGATGAAGAGTGCTTAACAAAATATGGACAGATGAGTACTTTTGTGACTGGACAAATAAAATGTCTGTATGCTTAATTTCTAAGGGAATCATGTCAGTTTTCAAAGATTATAACTGAAAAGACATTATATGCTAACATATACTGCCAAATTCTATGTATTTCAAAGAATATTCTGTAAAGATAAAGCAGAATAAAAAAGTCTGTCATCTCAACAATAAATTTCTTTTAATTTACAACTCAAACAGACTCTATCAGAAAAGCTAGTTATGTGGTAGGAAACGTGACTGAAAAAAAAAATCTAAGCCATCTAATTTATCTTGACTGAAAAAAAAAAAAAGGATTTTTTTAAAACCAGTTTGTCTGACCAGAATATAGCCAGGGAAATTGAAGAAACAGGAAATTTTATTGAAAAAAATTTGGAGAGTAAAGATGTCATTTCCGAACCTTATGCTTTGGCAATAGATGAAAGTATCAATGTTACAGATATGGATCTATTTGCAGTTTTTCTTAGAGGTACTGAAAACAAATATGTCACTGAAGAAATGGCTTCTTTGCTGCCATTAAAAAACAGGACTATTTTTTTTTTCTTTTTTACGTTTTAATAAATAATAATTGCAAAAAAAGAGAAAGTAAGTTTTGTTACTAATATACATGAAATATGTTACATATTTTATGCGCAGCCCAAGACAATTCCTTTTCACTCAGTGCAGCCCAAGCCAGCCAAAAGGTTGGACACCCATGGTCTAGAGGCTGCAGCCTTGAGTGGTCAAAGATGTGCTCTCCCTTCTGCACGAGGCTTAATTCAGAGAACACCGTCTCCTGCCTGTGGCACTTGCAAAACACTCTCAGTTTACAACTGGCCTCTGAAATCCTGAACTTGAGAACATTTTTATATTTTTGCTTTCAAATAAAATCAAAAACATATTCATCAGAGTTCAAGTTTCCTCTATAAAGACGCTCATTTTTTTCCTAAAGATATGAAATTCTGAAAAGCTACAGAGAGTATATGCATAGATTACCCTGATACACATTGAGCAAAAAATGACAGGGAACAAGGGGAAAGGAAAAACAATATCTAGGTTTTTATATTTGAAACTTTGCATCAGAATAGGTATTTCAAGGCAAAATCAAAGAAAAAAGTGATTTGAAAACTTCCCTCTGAAGCAGAAAGCTGCAATGATAATATGTTGGGTGTGAAAGACTGTCATAGGCAGTTTTTGTGCACAAGATGCTCTTAGCCGAGACTGACATTTTTTCAAAGGGCTCCTGAGCCATTTGTCATACACTCAGGATTGCAGTACTTATGTAAAATAGGACAGTTGTATCACTTGATGAGAAAGCCATATGCTTTTGCATTTTTTATATAAAATACATTCTTTAAAGGATCAAAATATGTATTACCTAACTCATTTTTCAGACAGATCTACCTCATTTGTACTTTGTACTCCTGTAGCTTCTCAGTGTCTTTCTCCTGCTGGAAAATCTCTGTAGTTTACTGGGCATATCTCTGTGTCATGTGTTCCCTTTAACAGCCAATACAAATGTTTTTCAACTCAAAACTCTACATCTTGAGTCTCACTTACTGAAGTCCAGCAGCATCTCCCTGCTTTACTCATCACACCACCAAACGGCTGCTCAGCAACCCACCCGCCTTGCTGCAAACAGGCAGCTCTCAGAGCTGAGCCAAGAGCAGCTTGATTTGGGTCAAACCGTGTGATAAATCCCACCCTGACTCCCATCTGGTGACACAAAACACACTCCAGCAAGCTCTGTGCCCTCGCATTTCCCTTCCCAAGGACCAGTGCTACTGCCCTTGATTTAGGGCCATCTCCTTGTCTCCCTGTTTTGCAACTCTTGCACCCTTTGCCCTGTACCATGCCTCAACATCTGCTCTTGATAACAATATTCTGTGGGACAGTACATGTATGATAAAACCCAGGGGCCACAAAATGTTACTTACTGTACTTAGAACAGTACGAACCCACTTTAACATGAGGTTCAGCTCGAGCACAGCAAAGGCGAAGTATTTCAATTGTTCAATCAAATGCTTCTAAGAGCTCAGAAATAAAAATTCTTGGAATTTTTACATGAGTCAAACTTTTTACAAAAGTTTATGTTAAAATTGTGATCACTGGTTTGCTTCAGGGGAGGAAAAAAATCTTGTTTTCAGCAAAATGTCCTGAAAATAAGTAATTAAAAACATCACTAACAGACAGTAATCATCTGGAGTGCTAATTTTCTTCCGTACATAAAAGGCTTAAAAAGGACAAAATAAGAGAAAAGTTCAGCATCAGCATTTGTCTCGAGATCCAGTGCACTCAGGGCCTGACTCAGGATCTCTCCTACAGTGCAACAAGAACTACAACAATTATTTCTGCTACTGCAAGGAAAAGTTGAATTTCTGAAGTCCAACACAGCTTAAAATGATTTGAGTCACAAGCAAACTACCATCTGAAATGTCATCCTGGGAGACATCATCTCTATCATCCCCCAAACACGGGTCAGAGTGCTGTCATCATGGACAGAAAATGCAGAAGCTACTGGCAGGTTGCAGAAATGCTGTACAACAATAAAAGACTGGAAGCAAAGAATATGGTTTCCAAATTAAACAGCAGGAGTAATTTCTGTCGACAGGATGTAATTACTGCTCTTGTAAAAGAACCGTGGAACACTAAATGGTTTCAAGCACCTATGGAAACAGAGCGTTCCCTAAATACCCAGCCAAGTGCTAGATTATAGTTGACTTGGAGAGCAGTAAATCACCAAGAAAACATCCTGTACTGCCGAACACTTCAAGCACCTCATTCCAAACGCTGCTCTAGCTTGAATACTTACATCTTTGAAATCAGGTATGATCACAGCCCAGGGTGAAATTTCTTCCATAACTCACAGGAGCTGTTATTAACATACTGACTGTGCTACAGTCCTAAATATAGACTTTCTATCGTGAAATCTCAATGCCATATCTATGACTTCTTCAAGTAATTTATCTGATAAGACTACTTTCTGTTAAGAAACACTCTGTTTCTTAACACACAGGATCTGAAACCGCTTAAAATACATGGAATTATAGAATCATAGAATCACCAAGGTTAGAGAAGACCTCCAAGGTCTGTCCACCTATCACCAGTATTTCCCACTAAACTGTGTCCCTCAATACAACATCTAAACATTTCTTGAACACTTCCAAGGATGGTGACTCCACCACGTCCCCGGGCAACCCATTTCAGTGCATGACCACTCTCTCACAGAATCACAGAATTGTAGGGGTTGGAAGGGACCTCTAGAGATCAGAGAACTATTTCCTAACATCCAACCTGAATCTCTCTTGGTGCAACTGAAGGCCATTCTCTCTGGTTCTACTGCCAGTTATGGGAAAAGAGATCAACCCACAAACTCCTTTCAAGTAGTTTTAGAGGGTGATATGGTTACCCCTGAGCCTCCTCTTCTCCAGACTAAACCATCCCAGCTCCCTCATCCTCTCAACATAAGGCTCCAGACTCCTCACCAGCTTTGCTGCCCTTCTCTGAACATGCTCCAGGACCTCTGTGTCTTTCTTGTAGTGTGAGGCCCAAAACCAAACACAGTACTCGAGGTGTGGTCTCACCAGGGCTAAGTACAGAGGGTTGATAACTTTCCTGCTCCTGCTGGCAACATTAATTCTGATAGAAGCCAGGATGTCACTGGCCTTCTTGGCCACCTGGGCTCACTGCTGGCTCATGTTCAGCTGAGAGGTGACCAATACCCTCATCTCCATTTCTTCTGCACTATCTTCCAGCCACTCTGCTTGAAGCCTCTAGCACTGCCTGGGGGTGTTGTGGCCAACGTGCAGGACCTGACACTTGGTCTTGTTGAACTTGTGATATCAAGGTAGATTCAGTAAGATAACAACGTTTACATGCTTCCGTTATCATTTTCTTAAGATCTGACCAAAACACATTTCCAGAGCAGAGGTAAGAAGCATCATCAAAATGCAGCAATGCTTTAATTATTTGTAGAATGCTTCCAGTTTCTGAAAGCCTCTTTGTAAAAAGAGCATTGAGTGAAGTACACCAGACTTTAAAAACCCTACAGCAATTCAACTCTTGCATTTATATGCAAAAGATTCATAATCATACTTAGGAAAACAGACAAGCAGAGCTCTCTCTAAGCAGCTGTCCTGTTACAAATTTCTTATTAATTTTACTAATGCAGTCTTCAGCTTTAAGGAAAGCAAGTGTCCCAGAACATTCTCTTTTACTTCTATCAAACATGCAATGTTTTTAAGACATAGTTGTATAACTAAAACCTCCAGCCTTCCCGCAGAACTTCCAAACAAGTCTACAAGGCTTACCTCACCTCTTATCCTCCAATTTTAAGAGGGAATTTACTGAAGTACAGATCTGCGTTACTTATCACAGGTAAAGATTGTATCTAAGCAACAAAGAAAGACAAAGTTTTTCTGTACTGTCCTATCTCAATCCTCACAAGCATCAGCAGAAAAAAAATGCTTAAATGACAATTCATTTGAACAACTGCTTTGGAGTTTAACAGGCTCTAATCAACACATCAAAGGCTTATTTTGAACAAGCACTTATGAGAATGCATGTAAATTCTCAATGCTAGCTGTGCCAATGAGTTTGTGATTCTCCCATATTGATGGGAGAATATATATACTGATTGAAGAGAGCAAATGAATCTGGTTTGTGATTACTTTACAGCATCATTCTTTTCTAAAATTCTTTTTTTAAAACACCCTTATTAAGCAAAATTCAACATACTTGAGGCATGAAACACTGTCTCCCTTACCTTTCAGAAACTCACGAGATCTAAAGATTGCTTTTTTGTAAATTATGCTATTGACAAATTTGTTTTCTTTCATCACAGGCATGAGTGCACACACACGCACAAAAAGCTTTGCCAATCATATTTCTGCCACTGCTGTCTTCCAGATCATTCAGAGCACTCTACAGAGGGGAAAAAGAGAAATCAGATAAAAACTGGAAGTAAAATGGCAGCTTTGGGAAAAGAAAAGAATGGATTCTTCCAAAGTTGCTTCCTGCAAAGCAAGATTTGCTTGAGTAATCTTGCTTACTTGGAAGCTACTAGGACACGAGGCCATCACAGTTGATGCAGCCAACAGAGGACACCACTTAGTTATAGAAATAAAGAGCCAAAACACAACCGAATAGGACAAAGGGATTTTTCAGAAGAGTCAGAGAGCACGAGATTTTATTTCATTCACATCATTCTACTACCTCCTTTAATAGTCCCAACTAGACACATTTTTGTGGACCAAAGAGCCTATAATGGGTCTTATCCTCCTCTCATGGAAAAGGCAAGATAGACATCCTGGCACAAAAAGACCACACTCCAGTTTTGTTCTAAAGCATCATTTCTAGGAAAAAGGGCTGAAAAAAAAATCCTTTGCAAGATACTACACACCAAAGAACAATGTGGCATAGTTCACTGTGAGTCATTTCAATCTCTGCAGGCTTGGCATTAGTAGTATGATCTCAGAAAAGTCATTATTGGTAACTGTCATTTCATGTGCTTGCAACAGATGAAAAAGAAGTCTTTACAGTAAGATACCACTTCAGGGACACTTTCAGATCATCTTATTATAACTTCAACTCAAATCCATTTAAAATGTTTAAACAGTATTTTCAGATTCTCTAAGTAAAGCAAGGCATTCAATATCTGACTTGGAAGAGTTCTTCAAGGGAAAATGAAATGCTACAATAAGTGATACAGAAGCTGAAGGAAGCAATGCACTTTCCCCCTGCTCATGCCAAGGACTGCCTGTTTTCTTGGATTAACCAACAGTTCTGCTGGATTTTCTTCTCTCCACTTCACTACAGCCAAGCAAAAACTGAGAGAAAAGCTGTCATATAAAGCCCCTGAAAAATAAAGTTTTTCATTGTTTTAAGAAACTTAACGGATTTACCTCACACAAATCCATAACTGAGGGAAAACTGCAGTATGATACGAGTGAGATGAGCAGTACCAGCACCCTGTATCACCTTCGTTCTTCACTCCCAGCAAAACTATCTGACAGTGCCACTGAAGAGACATCAAGTTCGTTGAGACTACATCATCCAAATGATCGAATATAATTAAGGGTCAGGACTTATAGCAGCATATGAACAAACAAGTCTGATTTACAGAGCTTTTCTATTCAGAAATTTTTTGTTTCTGTAACTTCTTTCCTCTGCTAATAGTTTAAAGTCTTGTAGTGTGTGAAGCTGCATCGTACCAAAAACCTTCCTTATAGAAAGAGTGACAGAATTTTATCCTCAACTCAAGCACATCTATCACCATAAAACTCAAAGGAACAGCTTTTCAGACCTCAGCAACTTCAACCAAACTTAGGGGAAATCAGCCAACAGGCCCAGAACTGCTGAGGGCAGGAAGCACCAAGAGACTGTTTTATAAGTCTTGCTACCATAGTAAACCAGGGAAATTGTGTACCAGCTAAAATGAAAAGTTTTCCATTGATTTATTTACTGGCTGGAAACTCCTGCAGCTCTGGCTGTTGCCCACTAGAGGCCGTGAAGCACTTATGTCTTCCCTGACCCAGATTACCAGAACCGAATACAAAAGAAATGAGAAATGGAAAATGCATTGAAACCTAAAAAATCTGCGAGCATTAAAATCCCTAAACCTCTCCCATCCTTGGCAATCAGTTGTGCACATGTGAAAAAGGCCTTGCTGGAGCAGGCCAGGCAGGTCTGTGAATGGGGGCTGGCTGCTCCTTCATGGCAAGCCCAGTGTAAACAATGAGTAGCCAAACTTAATGGGCCTCTTTTAAAATAAATTTGTCCCTTTGAGTATCCTTCATGAACTGCATCAGAGCCTGGCAGGCTGCACCTGTCAACAAGAGGATGTCAAGAGTGAGCAAAATTTAACAAGGGGAGTTTGCTGGAGGACTTCAGCAACAAACACACACGGACAGAAATACTGGATAGAAGGCCTGACATGCTGGGAAGAAACCTGAAGTTGTTTGCTGGTATGCAGTGGTGTGAGAGAAAACTGAGGTGAAAGGAGACTCAACTACATCAGCACAGTGGAGGTGGGAGGCTCAGACCCAGGCGGGTCTGCCATTACAGGGCAGGTTGGAGGCAAGAGGAGAACAGACCAGGACCCACTGGCCAAGGGAGTTAACCTGACACAGCAGATGTGAAAAAAAAATACAGATAAAAGCAGCTGTAGAAGAGCTGTACTATAATAGGGAAGCATCAAAATATGGCCTCTACGTGGAAAGCAAAAAAACATGGCTCCTACAAAGCTCAGTGCTGCAAATCAAAGTTAAATGTCTTCTTGGAAACATAATTTGTTGCAGGTTATCTAGAAACTGACAAAGGGTCAATGTAGATCAGATTATTCTTTGCAGTTATTGATTGCCCTGCTTTCAGCAACATTGAGTTTCATCTGCCATTGTGCTGTTCACAAACCCAGCTCAATTATGGCCCATTTAAGTCCCTTTATCTTCTGCAGTCTGGATTAATTGGATACTTTTGTGTCTTCTGAAAACTCTGTGGTGTTTTCCATGCTTTTGCCATAGATGATTAAACAACACAATTATGTCACACTATTCCTAAAATGAAATTTCAAGGCAGCCAAATGAAAAACAATGGCCATAGTGAAAATGTTCACTTATTTCTCTTCTTTGAAGAAGCCCTCATGTATTTGGCAGCCTTGTAGTCAAATACTCTATGAAGAATATATTCAGAATATATAGATGATAGATTATAGATCTGGGAACTGCAGGTTTAAGTCTTTTCTGGATTGTGTGCAGATACCTCAAAATATTAAGGAATTATGCAAAAAGTGAAACTTTTCTTGACAGCTGTTTTGCACGAGCCTAGTGATCGGGTAGTTCGTGCCTAAATATACAACCTGGACAGCTCATTGTGGATGGAGATTCTGGTTTTTGCATCCCATCTTTACAAGGATCTTGAGTTGTTGATAAGCTCTGAAATGCATCAGGGGGATTGTTTGAGGCAGATGCCCCTCTCCTCTGCTTCCAGCCCAAACCCTGCAGAGCATCACACAGTTTCTCTGACTGACACCCAAGGAGAAGCAAAATCCTTATCTCCTACTAACTTCTAACATGCTTCGCTTACTAGTCAGCCCTGAGAGAAGCTACAGGTGTTCACATACTCTTTAATCTAATCTTTTGTTTCTTTGTCTGGTGTCATAGTAGTCACGCTTAATAAGTTTGCAGTTATTAGGCAGTTAGAAAAGTTATCTGCACTTTGCAGTTTACTGCCAGAAGCGCAGCAAGAGACAAGCGCCGATGTCTTGTGAATCCCACAGCTGCCACGACTTTTCAATTTAAAGAAAGAACAGTTGCATGAGGCATTGTAGAGAGACGCAAGAACACAGAAACAGTTTGTTAATTCTGAAAGTGAATTTGCAGTTACTGAGAGCAGATGGTCAGTTCTCACAGTGAATGAAGCTTAAATCATCTAGGCTTACAGGACTTGTTGGACTGGATGATCTGGTAAGTCTTTTCCAATCTTGGTGATTCTATGATTCTATGACTGCTGCAAATGACAGAACGATACCAAATTCATAAAAAGAAATCCTACATAGTTACAGAGGTTGGCTCAGATTTGAATCCTATAGAAAGTGGCTTAAACCCAGATAAAGTTGTCAATATAAAACTGAGTCACAGGCTTTACTCCTAAGTTTCAGTCCCTTTTTTTTGCTGGTATATATAAATCTTATAGCAGTCAAAACTAAGCTAAAATAATAAGGTTCTTAATAAAATAATTATATTAGCATCGTCAATAAAGCCAGGAATTAAGCTAATCCGTCCTTGTGCCACTGCAATTCTGTGGTCACAGTACTAGTGAGAATGGAAATTAAGAACTGAAGTTACATATAGCCATACAGATGTTGCTTTAACAAATTGATCTGTGACACACTCCAGAGCTTGTAAATTCTTTCCATACACATGCTGCTTGTAAAGATTCTATGAAATAGCTTTATAGAGGCATATATGAAATACTTTTCAATGCAGACTGCAGGCAAACACAAGTTATTACTGCTACAGGTAATAGTGGGTCTATACAAATGGAAGGCCTTCATAAGACCACGTCTTTCAGCCTATATTTCTGTTTCTTACCTCATTTTCTTAATCAAATAGGAATGTAACTACTGGGGAGAAGAAGGGAGGCTTAAGCAAAGGGTTACGTTGTGTGGCTCTTTCTGCATGTGTCCTGTGACTGAATCCCAAATAATGAACCACCTCCTGCGAGGGCCCTGAAGTCATCCTCCAACACCTCCTTCCCTGAGACATGCACTCAGCTTTCCAGCTGATTGCATCTGGACTGTGAATAGTGAACGCCAACAGAGGTCAATCTGACTGTCAATTTACAGGTCTTTGCAAATGTGTAAACAAGTACTGAATTCTGTGTGCTGACCCAAAGGTAGCTGACAGGGAGAGCTGGTGCTCACCTGATTCATGGAGCTTTCATTAAGAAGAGAACTGCACTCTGAACTGCAGGAGGGCTCTGAATACCAACCAAGAGGCTACAACAGTACTGAAGACAGGGATGAGGCATATCTAATGGAAAAAATGTATGGCCATTGTATTTTCAGCAGAGGAAGGGATGCTGTTTTGGTAGGACTGGTGATGAATGTAATGTACTCTGACAGATCCTTCCATTCTAAATCGAGGGCTAACAAAGCACACACAGATTTGACTTGGTTTGGGGTGCCCTGTCATTGCTCAATGTTGGTTCTGTATTACTTCTTTTGACCATACTCTTCTGGCTTTGGCAGTGAACAAGTGAAGTAGGCAGCTCATGATGGCGAGTTCAGTCATGAGGACTTTGAAACTTTGCATTATCAAATCCTGAGATTTACCTGATTGTAGACATCACATTCATTTCTGTACTGAGTACTCAAGATGTGTATTTGTGATAACCACAGAATCACAGAACTGCTCAGGTTCGAAAAGACTTTCAACATCAACCTAACCATACTACCCTAACTCTAACAACCCACTGCTAAATCACACCCCTGAGCACCACATCCAAACAGTTTTTAAATACATTCAGGGGTGGTGATTTCTTCATATTAATGAAATAGGTCATATTTATTTACACAGTGGTGATTAATTCAGCCTCTGTGCGTTTCATGGCTTTGAACATACCAAGCCTTGCCACAGTGCCCTCTGGAATGAAAGTGGTTCCGATAGGGAATGAAGGTAGAAACAAATGAGGAACCAAACAGCCATGCACGGTCAAACAGTGAGTTTAGGAAGATCTCTGGCAATGCCTGCTCCTGTTTCCTCTCCTACACATCTCTTTTCCTAATCCAATATTTCTGTGAGTGTACTGACTACTCCATATTGACTACTAATGCATAAGAGCTCTTTTACTGCCTTCCCTTTTTGGGATGGAATCCCCTTAATACTGTATGAGTACCACCTGTCCTCTGAGAAATCAATGAAGCTTCTGCACTGCTATTTTTTATTTAATGGGAGAAGTTCCTTTCTCTGATTGCCCCCCAAAAACCCCTCACATTACCTGTGGATACCTGAATTTGAACTTGCAAGAAGGACAGAATTTAAATTTCCAGGGATATGCTTATCATAGCATGCTCATGGGACAAAAAACCTCTAGTCTGTATTGTGCAATAAACTGCATTCTCCTCTTAAGCCAAAAATCTGCATTGCAGGCCAGTTCATTTCCAGATTACTGTAAACTTCAGCAATTCCATGTTCTGGCTTCATGGCATAATGTACAAAAATAAGTTGTAGCATATGGCAAGCTTATCCTGCAAAAACACTTCCCGTACCTGTCCGTATGGAATCTGTAGGTGCTGTAGTTGTTTTGCAAAACTGTTTAAGTGTTGTAGCCATTTGCAGAATCCTTTCTGTTATAATTCCTTTTCTAATACTCGGAATCCTAGGACACTAACAGTACTGCACTGTCAGCTACAACATAATGTTAAGTTTTTGGTACCTCGACTCAGTACTGCAGAACTGCTTCAGAGTCTTCCAAACCACTAAGAAAGAAAAGATTATACAAGTGTTTTTTGCTTTTGATTTTTTTTGTTGTTGTTTTTTTGACTGATTGCAATCTACTTCATAAATTGAAACAAAATTAAAATACCTACGAAAGTGTATTTCTAGAATGATGTTAATCCCAGTGTGTTTGCCTGAATCTTTTTGTGATCCTGCTATTATTTTAGTAGTTGATAGTACTGTATATTCCATAACAATTTCATAACAATTAAAAAGAGGGTGGCAGTTTCACAGAAAAAGCTAAGAATACTCCATGAAAAGCTGGTGCTACACGCAGTCTGCTGATTCATGACCCAACTACTCAGGCCCTACAAACAAAATGTATTATCAACGTAAAACTCACTTTTGAAGAGGGCAATTACACCAGTTTGCTTAGCTGGTAGCCCTATGAGTCCACCAAGCTATTCTGCACAGTTTTACTTTTCTAGAAGGTTGTAAAAAAACCTTGTACAACAACTGCAATGATGATCTGAGGTAGCACTCTAGACAAAATGTTGAGGTAGAATGTGATAATGAAACAGTTGTCTGAAAAGATAATTTTTTCACATGCCTTGATCAGTTCACCATTTATTTTTTATTATTTTCTCTGAACCTCATTAGGTAGGTAACATCTCCTTCAAGGAGAGCTCTACCATTAGTAGTCCAGCTGAACAACCATGCAAAATAAAAGCAATCTTAGCAGGAAAAAATGTGATTTTGGCATCTGCTATAATAACTGTGAGGCTCCAACAGAAAATGACCATTTGAAAACTGCTTTGATCACAGAACACTTGGATCTCTGTCCATCAAAAAAGAAGAATCTGGAGCTGGCTTAGCTACTCAGGGATTTCAGATTTCCAGATACATTTCTAATTTTGTATAATTACAAATTACTGTATATATTTTTTTCTTTTCGTCCTTTCTAAATCTGACACTGCTCTTCCTTAAAGGCCAGGATTTGGAAAAGAAAAAAAAAAAGCAGAAAATCCCATGGGACTGAAAACAACAGATGTTGTCTGTTTTAAGCTTTATCCCAAATCGCTGTATTTAGTGCTTTTAAGATTTTTCTGCCTCTCTTTGCAGAAGCCTGTGATTTGCTCTTTAATGGATTTTCAAGAAGTTGACTCAGATTGGAATATATGTGAGATTTTCAACTTAAAATGTACCATTTTTCTGGAGAGTCAGTAAAAACATGCTAAAAATAAGAAATAAGCAGTACCAGGGCAGTATCACTGTGGATCCATACTCTGAGCAATAAACCCAACATATTACTGTTCCAGCAAATAGGTAGTGCACTCAACTGCCCTTGTCCTGCGCCTCCATTTCAGCATGGTTCAACTGTCAAGCTCAAATTACAGCATCCTGCCCCTTGTCTACTGCAAAGGGATTTGCTATCTCTCCTTAGAAACAAAATTACTTCTTTTTCTCCAGAATAGGTAATGTTCGAGCACCTTCTCATCTGTTCTCCATCACCACAGATACGACCAAGTAGCCCCAACCTGCAGCAGTAAAATTCATTCCATTTCCAGGTGAGTGACTACATCTTTCAAAAAGATGCTGTGATCATGATTCATTTCACGGTAGACATGCCTAAGGCAATTCAGGTATTGCAAGAGTATTCTGAAGGTAAGTGGGGATGGATTTAAAAATGGTAAGAAATGGTAAGAACAGTGGAGCTAAAAGCAGGATCTGCACTGTGCTTTAAATGTACATTAATATTAACTGATGTAAAATATGAGAAGAGGAAAAAGGAATGCAGACTGGGCAAATGCATCCTGGAAGTCAATGATTCCAAAAAAGCTTGAGTGGAGAAATAGCTATGTGGAAAAAATAACTTAAATATACATCAGGGGAAAAAAATAGGGAAGGATGCTGAGGATAGCTATGACATTCATTTCAAAAAATCTGAGAGGTTTCAAAAAACAACCACAGAAAGTATTAAAGTGTTGGATACTGTACAACAAGCAGCAGCAGTTTCACTCATCTGAAAAAGAATTTTGGGAGAGAATTTTATCAAAGAGTAGTGGTACCCAAGAGTAAAGATCTCTTCATTCCATGAGGAGAGCCTAACAAGAACCAGCATTTGGAATGTAAGCACAGACAAACTCAAATTCAAAGGTAAGCATGTGTTTTATGTACTTTTTGCACAGGACAACTTAGTTCTAGATCAAACTGACAAGGAATGTGATAGATTCTGCTTTTATCTACACAGCATGACAGGATTCTTTTCGAGGAAGGGTGCTGAAGTTATGTTCTTATCACAAGGCAGAAGACAGACAGGAAGCTGAGCCCAAACACCTAATGCTTTTATGCTTTATCAGGTCAGATCTTTCTATTAAGTGTCAGAAACTCTGTGTTTACAGTGAATATAGATGCAGTCATTAATAAAATTAACGGAAACTGACTACTCTTTGATCCAATCACATTTACATTGGTGCAAGATCATTGAATTGCAAACAGATAAAATATTAAACCTAATCTCTTCACAGGTGGTGAGATTTTAACAATACCTTTATAAACCCTTGATCCCTATTTTATGCTTTGGTTTCCTCATGTATTCCATTTTTTTACAACAGCATATACATTACAGAAGCAACAGGAGTTAAGCTGTAGTGCATTTGTGTTGTTTGCCAAGCTTGAAATGGATGCAAGTATCAATCCTTGAGGAACTGGTGTGCTATTCATGTTCTCTTAGAAATAAAAATCTATTTTTCAGGTTAGAGTCGAGAAAAAAAAAAAAATATATATATATATATTCTGGTCTTCATTGAGGACATCTCAGTTTGATAATCTGTCATAAAGTTTTGGAGGCTTATGGATGCTGTTATTCCTAAAAAATACATATTTTTATAAAGATATTCTTCAGATTGCTTTGGGGATGTTGCGCAACTGGGAAGGAATTGCTATAGGATTTGCTGACTGCAGGAGATACAGAAATTCAGTTTAATCACAAGTGATTTTTTAAATTGTTTTCCAAACTGAAATTCTAACATATTCACCTTTCAGAAAAAGTGTTTGGCTCTGGACTGTCTGGAGCCCAGTTCCAAACAACAGCAACACTGGAAACAAGTAGCACCATCATGAGCGCCAGGTTCAACAGATCTGCGATGTGCTGAGGTCACCCTGTTCTGGGTCCATGGACTCAGAAGACCTTTGCAAAAACCTGAGCTGCATGTATGGAAGAATTTAATGTGACCTCCAGCCTCCTGACCAGGACACAGGGAATCTGGAAACCAGGTACTGAAGGCAACCTTGAGTCATCACAACTTTGTCAAATCTGGCATGCTTTTACTAAATGTTTCCATCCCAGCACAAAATCATGAAAGCCCTGAGAAACTTTAATTGAAAGTCCAGTGTGCCCTGTAATACTTTGATTTCTTTATTTTTTTCCTGGTCTATTTTATGTTCTCTGGAATAAATGGCAGTTTCAGAAATGGAGCGAAGAGGGAGATTTTGATTTCTGACACCATCTCTTTGCGTAAACTACATTTTTGTGTGACAATCTGTGTAGACAAGACATGCCTTGCAACTTTCTGTAATTTAGTTTTATGAAAAATATGCACTGATTCAACAGAGAGGAGAAAATATAGCTGTAAAGAAACAGAGTTAAAGATATTTCCGTCTGCTCTAACACACTCATCTGGAGAAGTGAGCTACCACGAGACAACATATACAGATAATGCGTTTTAAAGAAGAAGCTGCAAGCTGCATCCTTCCAGCCTGTTCCTGGGAACACCCTGATGAGTGCAAAGAGAACAACTGTGAAACACTCAACATGCTGCTAATGTGCTAAGCCCTGTGTTCTGCGGAGAGAAGAGCATTCAGCAGTAATTGAATCATTCAGGGCTGCACTCGGCAGATACCCTAAGGTGATTATGTTCAGAACAGAAGCTTTCAGAATGCCATTTAGTAAATGAAAACAGAGTTGGATACCAGTAATAAACTCGTGCCCTCCAGCTACTCATTTTTTATAGCAACTTAATTGAAACATACAAATCATTTAATGCCCCATACCTAGGAAAGAGGGCAGCACTGAGACAAAAACGACAGGCACTGAAATCAAGCAATGAACTGTAATTTTGGTTCCAGGAAAGAACAATTTACTGTTACAGTTTTCTTTCTCTGGTGATAAAGAAGAGTTTGTCATATCCTGAGTGCTGCTCCCAGGACAGGGAACAAACCAGGTCCCTCCAACTTTCCAAGTGTTAGCAGACTCAGTAAAGTGAAACCCAGAGATAAAAAAAAAAGTTTTCCTTTCCCATTATGTCTGCATTAGCAACTGAATCATCAGATTTCTATTAGCTAATTTGCAAGAAATGGGATTTTATTATCTTTAAAGAACAGGCATATATTTATCGTAGGCTCAAACTATAGTCATTAAAATGACATGTTACCATTACATTTTGGATTCCCACCTTTTATATGCATTTAGTACTGTTTATGATAACACTCAAAGAAAATTTCAGCAAGATTTATTCAAAGTTATTCAAATTAGAAGTACTTCTAGCAGACAGATGTCCCTAATTCCGCTGCTTTATTAAACTGCACACCACAAGAACTGTGAATTGGCTTTGGAAATATACAACTGGAATTTTCTAAAGCTGAAGAAGAAAAAAAAAAAACCTTTACTTGTAAGTCAAAAATCATTAGCAAGAGAAGTATAAGAACGAAGCCTCTCTGTTCTTGAGAGCAGAAAACACTCCTTCTTTAATAGTGTACTTCAAGACCGAAACTTCAGCCTAAATGCTTAGTACGCCCTGTTTTACATCCTGGAAGTTCAGCAGTGGTTGAGAAAGATTTGGACTTAGGTCTTAAGATGAGTTTGGGCATAAGCACTACTTGCTCAGAACTGAGCTCGTCATCCTGGGAAGGGCAAAGGCGCTGGAGAACAACATCCTCTTCCTCCAAAGGCAAGCCATCCCCAGCTGGTCCCAGCAGCCCTTCCTGCCAGGTGCTGCTTCACACACCTGTTTAGGCTGCAAGATTTCTGCACAGCCTGAGGTTCCAGACAGTGTCCCACACTGTTCTTCTGCCTATTGCCAACCCATTTTTTTGCACTACTGAAGGCTGCAAGTATCACGTACAGCTACTGAAAGGATTTTGCAGGCTGTCTCTCCCATGCAGCAGAATTCCATCATTTCGTGCAGATTAGTTAGCATTAGTTGCTTTGAAGATAATTGCTCAACAATAAATTCACTTCTTAACACTCATTTGCATTTCCTAGAAGTTTTGTCAAGCTACTGCCTTTGGGGCTGACGCTTTCTGTGTTTAATCTCAGCCCAGTGGTGATTTCCATGCATGTAAACGAAAATTCAAATAGTTTACCTGTTCTCAAACCAGACACACGTATGAAATGGTTTTCCTGGGAGCCAGATCCAAACAGCTGCGTAATTGCTCAATGTTAGAAAAATATTTCAGAGATTTCATTGGGCTCTAAGGAATAAGCCAAGTTAGAAGAAAATTCAGAGACTTGAAAATACCAAAGTACTGAAGTACTTGTTGCTCCCCCAGGTGAGGATGGCATGGGCAGCATCTGACTCCTGGGGTATTAAGCCCCAGAAATGGGGTATCAGCAGCAAGGGATGCGGGCACCAGTTCAGTCATACTGAGTGAGACAACATTAATTATCAGAGTGAGCAACAATTCGGATTAAATCCTGTCCTGAATGAAAACCGAGTTTCAAGAGAAGTCTTTACTTTCTCTGAAAAGGTGGGAGCTGGGGTGAAAAATTTAGCTTCATTCATTCCACGTCAAAACACTGAGTGTGTGGGATGCTGTCATTTTTCCACAGTCAAGAGAGTCTTAATTACTGGTGTGGTGAAATTAATGATCACTGAACACTGTTAAATAGAAATCAATACTTTTGTGTCTGTCCCATATGGCCTATTGCTAGATAGTTATTCACGGTTCTATTTCTCTCATCCAGTGAATATTAATGAAGTAGGAAAAGACTGAATATATCATCGGCTTGGAAACAAGGATTTTGCAAATGCAGGTCCTCAGCAAAACAGATTACAGTTAGCAGCCAGCTGATTTGTGGGATGCTAAGCAATACGCCTGCTCTAACATAATCCTTCATTTACTGTTCAGATACTTGTTTACTTCTGTCACCGTTTATTAAAACAGTGTCCTGCAGTAATTAAAAAAGGCAGGACAACTTAAACCTTTAGTACCTCCTCACCAAGATAAGCAAGACACCGTAACAGGAGATCCCTGACAGACAGGTACACATGGGGCTACATTTGCTCCGGCTGGCTGTGTGATGGCTTCCTATGTGAGTAAGGCACTGCAGAGAAGCAGGTCATTAGAAATTACCCTGCCATGGGATGACTGGTGTGTACAGCTTCTGTAATCCTATTAAGGCAGAGGCAGGTTTTCCATATATTTTATATGGCTAACCATGCAAGCCTGAGACTCTGCTTGGAAGAATACTGGTAGGGCCTCACACAGCCTGATTGTGGCCCTGATTTGGCCTTGGTGGTTTATACAGCTCTATAAATTAATTTTCTACTACAAAATGCAGAAAACCTGTATTGCTGAGACTGTAGTTGATCCTCTGTATCATATCATTACTGAATAAATCATAAAGTGTAGAGGTAACAAGTGGGTAGGCAGCTTAAATGGTATAACACACACACTGTGGTCCCATGTAATGCATTGGACACTCAGGTCCTGAGACAGAATCTCAAGGTGAAAGAAACCCCAGCTTGCTTCAGCCTCTCCTGCCAGAATCATCAGATGCCCCACACAAAGGGTATTTGCTATAGTAGCCATGTTCCATATGAAAAAATTCCGACATTTTTGCGGGAACAGGTCAGTTTGTAGATGCCCAGAAGCAAAAGATGGTGCTGCTCAGTGACCTGTGTGAGGGATTACCAGTCACTAAGACACTCCAAGGCAGCAGTGGGTGCTGGCAACCTGTACGGCCTCTAAGGCAATTCTGCTGCATTACAGCAACATAAGGAAACAATCCTACAATTATGACTAAGGCTCACTGGTATTTATGACCTAAGAATATTTTTGTCCCCAGTACAGGGCAAAGTGGAGACAAATGTTATATACTAGTCTTAATTTGCCATCTTATGCAATTATATACCATTTTTTAACATAAGAAACCTAAATTTCCCACCTGATAAGGTTTTATATTTTTAATTACTGAGTGGAGAAGAAACTCAATATCTGTACTGTGATAATCCATATGTTCACATCATAAGCCTCTGGCCTTGCTTTGCCTTCAATTGCCGATAGTCATATCTTTCTTGCATGCACTCCTCCCATCTGTTGTAACCAACTGTTGTCCCTAAGCCTACACTCAGCTTCGACCCTGCAATGACTCACACAGTTGCTCAATATAACCTCCTTTGTTTGTGTGGAACTACAGTGTTTACAGATAAGGCTCAGAGCCACCACTGTAAGCTTTCTGAGTAAATTTGTTTTGACAAATGTCTGTCAAAAGCCCGGAGCAAAGGTGCTGCAGCTGCTTCTGCAGTGCCAATAGCACCATGTACTGAACTGGCATGGGCTGAATTAAGAGACTTCTTCACTTTGGGCAGCTTTGATCTCTACAAGTAATGTCAGAGCTGGTGGACAGATGTGGTGCCATGCGATGCAAATAACGGCACTGCAGAAGTGGTGAGACATCTGTGCACATTTAGGTGCAGGTCTCTAAGGGGATCCTACTGGCACAGCTGGATGGCTCCTTTAGCCAAGTAGCTGCTTCCTCAGTAAGCACTACTGCCACGTTTCATGTCTGGTATGGGGACTCCCCTTGTGCTGCATTAGAAAAATATTCCCATCTGTAAATTGAAATTTTCTTCTACCTGCTGTTATAAACCAATTACTGTTTTTCACTGCAGAAAATTGTAATAAAGATAACTAGTCCACAACAACCCCTTCCAATCTTTTGTTTGTGCTGCGTACTTTTAGTCCAGTTTCCTAAGAAAATGATGCTCACACAACCACGCTTTGTGTGCTGCTTGATATCTGTCTGTCAAAGCCAGGCTCCTCATCCCCTCCCCTGGTCACTTTTGAGTGAACTGGCTATTTTGTGAGACAGATGGCTCAAAGGTATTAAAATCTTACAAATTTTCTCAATATAAGCATCAGGGTAATGGAAAGAGAGCCTCTTAGTGGCCCACTGAAGAAAAGGCTTCAGCACAAATTCAATCCTTTTTAAGCCTAAGAAAATCCGCACAAAGCCCAAGCTCTCTGTGCAAACTCTGCTCAGGGAACCCTTTGCTGAAGCTGGCAATGATGAACCCGCCTTGTTATCTATTGCTAAGCAAACATCACTGTGTTTACTGTAGAAATAGCCAGTTAAATTTTTAATAAGGACATTGCTAAGGCAGTTAATATGCAATGCAATGATATTCATTAATCTCATACCCTAAGCCATGCGGCTTGCTATACTTACATGCTGCCTAGCTTTGACACCATGTCTGAAAACAGCATTATCACAGCGTTTAGGGCTCAGATTAAAAGAGCTGACATTGAAATGCACACCCAACTCTGGGCAGTGTGGCACTAAAAAAACAGCACTCGGCACTACCTGAGCAGGCCCCTGAGCAGCCCCCACAACACACACATCATCCTACAAACAGTAGAGGTGGAGAAAGCCTGTACTGGGATCTGATGATAAGTTCTGATCAAACAAATGCCACCATGCATTTATACTGAGCTCCCATCCCTGCACACAGCAGGCCTAGTGGCTCCATCCCTGCTGAAGTCTCACATCCTCAGCTTGCAAAAGACACCACACTTTCCAGGATTCTTGCCTTCTACACCACTTCACTGCCAGCAGAACACTTGAAATGCTGAGAGTGTGATGCTTACTTACTTTTATATCATATGTTATAACTCAGAACTATGGCCATCTCTAAGAGCTTAATTAAGAAAGAAGGCACAAACCTGTATCTCACACTTCTTGTCACATTTCTGTCTCATTTAGTGACAAGAAAGCAGCAGGAAATAAAGCAAAGTGAGAGGCTGCACCATCACATGGTACTGCGCTCCCTGCTACAGTGGTTGTCTGTGTTACTGGGATATCTACACAAGGCATCTCTTATTTCCCTTTCTGGCCCAAACATGGCCTCTGTGATGAAAAATGCACTTTCTGGTCGCATTCAAAGACTGAGCACAGTGGCATCCAACAGGTTTTACAGGCACCACCATCAAGCCAAATGTGCATGTTACCAACCAAACCCATAATGCAATTTTCTTCCTCTCGTTGAATCCCACATGCTGGGGCTCTCAGACATTCATGGGTACTGACACTGAAAAAGTAATTTTTCTCTTTCAAGCAAAAGGAGATTCACTTTTCTCAAGTAGTTAAATGACAGATCTCTTGGTCATGTCAGGACCGTGAGCACTGCCAGCAGATCCTCGTACCTCTTTCTGGCCACCTTATGTTCAGAACCCTTTCTATTGAGGCGAACGAACAATGCCACCAGAGCCCTATACAGTGGAACTAACTTCTCTTGAGGCAAATACCACCTCATATGCTGTGTTCATCACCCTAGCTCCTCTCATATCCCCAGTGGGACACTACCAACTGGCTTCTGGACCGAGGCAGTGGTGGAACCTAATTTCTGGGCTGCACTGATCAAATCCTGCATCTGCAGTTACCTCTAGCTAACCTCCAGAGAATGATTACCAAACTACTCAAGGCATTCCTGATCGTCTTAATCTCCATGACCGTGTAATCCCCTCACTGGAGTGTTCACCCTGCTCCAGACATTCCTGTCTGAATACAGCTGTGCCACAGGGATTGCAACACGCAGCAGCTGTCTGCCCGCTGGTCCTGTCAGTATTCAGTGTTCCCGATCTCATCAGTCCCGTCTCAGGTCACAGGCCATTTTGAAATACCACAGGTCTCTCCCAAACAGTATTTACACCATGATGGCACAACTGGCTGCAGAACTGGCTTCACGCCTGACCATGAAGTTTACACAGCCAAAGGCCTTTTGTTTCTCATGTTACCCAAAAGCCCAATGGGGACTACCCTGGTGGCCCACAGAAACTGACACATGATTCATCAAGGGGTCAAGACACTAAGAAACCCCTGCCATACCCCACTTGGGGTGTACAGATGTCCAGAGGGCAGAGCAGAATTTCCTGTGTGGGTTTCAGCTGGAACATTCACAGGTGGAAATGGCAGGTCTTGAACCACCTTGACCTTGCAGATGAGACAAAGAAACAGATGACTGATACCTTGGTGCTGCAATGCTGCTGAAATTCTCACATACAAGGCCAACAGCAGAGACTTCCTTTCATAGATAAATTTCATCCTCTCTGTGAATTGTGGAAGAGGTACGCAGGGGATACTGAGCTTATGGGCGACATCTGTACAGCTGAATCATGGCTTGGAACATGAAAGGGGTAGAGCAAACTCCTTAAGTTCAGTCTAGCTTATAAGAACTTTCATTTCACATTCAGTAGTACCACCATCTGAATATACAACATCATGGCAAGAAGCAATAAAACATATGACATGACATCATGTTGTACTGCAATGGGTATGATCTCCTCTTAACTCCTACGGGTATGATCTCCTTTGTACTGCTTCAGGGCAAGGGCACGTCAACAAGATATGGGCATAATTGTCTAAATCAAAAAGAACTGAGAACACTAACTGAAGTAAATCACCCTACGCCACAGAAACTAGGAGTTTCCCTATAGGGAAGGATGAGGTCTCACAAATGAACTTCCAGAAGTTTACCCTGGCAGAGGCAAACTTGGTGCTGCCTTGCAGACAGTCCTGCCTTCTCAACTGCATGGAATTTGTACCACAGCCTTCCCAGAGGACGCACATCTTGGGAACACGTTGATTTTACTCATGATTGTGCCTGTAGATCTGCATTCACCTCTCTGATTTCTCAGTATGCAGCAAAGTAGGCTCTCAAGTATAAAACTGCAGATTTTTACCTTTAACAGATACACAATGAAAACATTCCAAACCTGTGTGTTTTGTAATAATCAGTTCAAAAGTGTTACTTCCATTTCATTTACAGACTGAGAAGGCAAGAGGGGAAAAAAAATGGCAAATTGGGGCAATATACAAACAAAAACTGTGCACCCAAACTAAAATATGCATGAATACTGAAATAAAATACACATAAACTAAAAATAAATAGGAAGCTTTTGTTTAAATAGCTTCATTTTATTGATCAGTGATCTTAAGCACATTAGAGTTCTGTAAAACATGAACAGTACATTGTTAGCATACTTTGGAAGGAGATTTGGAAGAGGTAGCGTGTGTGGAGTGTGATAAGGAAGGGAAAAATACAAAAATGAAAATGGCAGTTATAGAAAGTTATCTCTGCAGACAGATGCAAAATATAGGGCCAAAATCTGTGTTTTTATTTCTTGTGGTAGAGAGTGATAAGGCAAGAAAGTAAAGCAAACAGAGGGGAAAATTTGGGCTAGTAGAAAGATAAGCAATTAAATCAAGAGCTTAGAGCTGTTCTGAACCTCTGCATTTCCCAAGCATGCTCAAGAGCACTCCGATATCACTGGCACATCACAGCCTCCTACCTGCAGGTTCACATGAGCTTCCAATATATTTCTTTATGACTAATGCCAAAAGAATCTGGCTTTTCTCTGCCTAAGCACTGCGTGCTTTGCTTCCACTGATCTCTCTTGAAATGTCAACTTTACATTTCCAATATCCATAAAGAAATTCTTAAGAAAAAGATATGATCTGCATTTCAGAATGAGACCTTTAAATCCTTTAGCTCTGCCAGCTTCTGAGAAATTTTTGTTAAGAATGACAGCCGCTATTTAATAACACCGCCCTCCAACAGTAATCAAGAGACTTGCAAACATCAGTGCATTGCAGATAATAAAAGCTGTATAGTCCATGCAAATGGCCCAGCAATGGAAACAGGATTCTTTATTAAATTCTTGTACGTGAACGTAGAATAAAAGGATGTAATTTGTTCCACGGATAACCTTGCCGTGTGTCTATTTAATGTAACTTAAAGTAATTCTACGTACTTATGAAACAAGAACACATCAGAAGTGTGCAAACAAATCCAACACCGTGGGTTGCATTTTTGCCTCTGTCCACTCTGATTGTGCAGCCGAAGGCTTACTTTGCTCTTATTTCAATGACACCACTGATTGGCATTAAGAAGAGCAGCCCCATCCCTCAGTGCGTGTTTTTACCATCTCCCTTGCAGTAAAATCATACAGTCACAAGCATATGTTTTCTGACGGACAAATATCTTGACCCAGCCCAAGCCACCCTGCACTTGCATCAGATTCTCTCCAACAGAAGGATTTCCCAGGCACAAACACACCCCTTCATTTCAAAACTTGCCATTTCAGCTGCATTAAGTGAAGATGCACAGCACAGAGAGCTGAGGAACAACCTGGTCACGTCTCCACACCAGCACCCAGGTCACAGCCAAAGTGAATTAGGCCCAGTTCTGAGGTTCAGAAGCACAGCTAATATTGCTTGTCAGTGTAAGAAGCTACATTCAGGTTTCAATAGAGGTAGCAGTGGCTACAGTTTTGCTTCAGCTGCGAGACAGAAATGTGATGTGCTGCATTTTTCAGCAAGAGGTCCCTGTGGATCCCTGTGGGTACTGACTGCTTCTGGTGCTGCTGCATTGGCACACAGAGCTGCTGAGCAACTGATGGCCGCTGCCTCTACCACATGGCTGCTGCCATACCACCTCCTTAGCTAATTCCTCTGGAAAGAGATGAAGAAATCCGCATGGAGTAAGTGATCGTGTTTTAGTGCTGATGTACATTCTGTGTGATGTTCTTTTCTGGAGAAGCTCTGTGACTTACTGTCCTTGAACACAGTGCTGGGAAACATGGGGTTCTAATTCTGCCTTTACCACAACCTTCTCATCCTCCATCAAAACAGCTGAGTTTCACTGTGTCCAGCTTGTGGCTTTTTAAGATGCAACATCTACAGATCCCACATTGCGGACCTGCTACCCGTTATCAAAGGGTGCTGAACACCAGACAGGGAAGCTTGCCTCCATTGTTTAAATAGGGTGGGGAAGAGGGCTGGAACATTCAGAAAACACATCTTCAGAATCACGCTGTACGTTGGGAACACACAGCATTGCTCATAATGAAAGGTAAGCATTGGTGCTGCTGAAGTTTTCATCTGCTCAATGATTTCTGCTAGCCAGTGGGAACTTTCTTTAGTTTTTGATGTGGTGTGAAACATTTCAATGACGAAGATGCTTTAGGAAGTTTTTCTCGATGCACAATCACAGTGGACTCCTTATAATCTAAAATCCTTGAGGCTCTTTTAGGCCCAGATCCTTTAAGACCGTATTTCAGATTTATTTATTTATTTATTTATTTATACTTGCTTTACATTAAAGCCATGAGCAGTGAAAACCAGTAAAACTTTCTCTGGCTAAGCTAAATCCTCCAGACCTATTATAAATCATAAAAAAGAAATATTTTATGTCTTTTTAATGTTTAATAGAATGAATAAATGAACAGTTTTCATAAGCATTTGTTATCAGGGAATTTTTTCCCCTATGCTGGTAGAAATCGTGGCAGACAACATAAAAAAGGGTAGGTAATAATAGTTAGATCTCTATTTTTAGCTCCAAACTCATATATGTATATATTTTGTAGGAATAAAGAACCATCCAGATTCATTTTCTTATGCGTACATCTCTCTGCAGCAGACCTGCACATACTTGCCCTTATTTACCTGAGTCATTTTTGCAATGCTGGAAAGGTAATGGAAGTTTAAATACAACTTTCCATTGCCATTGACAGGAGTAAGACTCAGCAGTCAGAGGAAAAAACTGCTAATTCACAAACTCTGAATATCTTTGATGGTCTCCTCTATCTACTGAAGTAGCAACCGCAATGGCCTGCCCGGTGTATTTCCTTTCTCCATACCCAGCTCCCTGCTCAGATTTTTATTTCTTTCCCTCTTCTGCTTATTTCAGATTTCCTTCCTTTGTTTTACATTTGATCTCAGTCATGGCTTCTTCATCTTCTGTGCTGGGACAGCCCCACCTCACACTTTACACCAAAAGTTCTGATACTGTGAAGGGTGGAACAGACCTGCCTTTCCCGTTATCTCACCTCATATCTTTCCTTTGCCCCATATTTTCTTGTACTAATCTGCATCTCCCCAGGCTGCTATAAAACAATTTAATTCAGATGGCATCAACTCATTGTACTTGACTGAATTGACTAGGCTGAGTATACACTGGCAGCTTAGCCAAATCACACCCAAGTCTGCAAAGTAGATGTATGTTCCTCTGCTTTCACCACACTTTCCAATTTAGAGTCTACAGAGGAACTGCAGGTTAGTTTCATTCAATGAATTATGGAGACAATGTGGAGTACCTTGCAGAACTGAGAAGTGTACAGAGATTGATCTCACAGCATAGCACTTACAGCACAGAGTAGCGAAGTCTGAGGTCCTGGTTCAATTCTCTGTGCTGATGTATGGTTTTTAATTTATATAGCACTGAAAATGACAAGAGTGACAAGTGAGAAAGGCTTACCCTGGCATGAGCAATAGCACAGGAATGTAAACAAGATCTTGAACTTAGATCACTCATAGACATGGTGTTATGTCTGTGAATAAATGGAGGCAGACTGTAGGTGCTCAACTACAGGACGAGTGGAAACAATTTGCAGCCTCATAAATCCAATCGGATATAAGGGAAAAGTCACGATGAAGTTGGTCAAAGGCCACGAGACAATTTGTGGAAGTGGTGGAATATCGATCATTGGAGTTAATTAGAAATAAACTCAGTGTGGCCCATAGCAACTTGATCCAGTTTTACTGCTGTGAGTAGGAGTTGGATTCTTAGGTCTCATCCAACCTAAATGGTTCTGTGATTCTGTGAAGTCTTTGGTCTCAGTTCTTGTACACTGAAGATTTGGCGGACTTCATAAGCTTCACTGAAGCAGACTGCTCTCACAGAATCATTAAAGTTGGAGAAGACTTCTAAGATCATCTAGTCCAACTGTCCGCCTACCATCAATATTGCCCACCAAGCGATGTCCCTCAGTGCCATGTCTACACATTTCTTAAAACACCTTCGTGGATGGTGACTCCACCGTCTCCCTGGGCAGCCTCTTCCAATGCCTCACCACTCTTTTTGAGAAAAAATTCTTCCTAATATCCAACCTGTACTTCCCTGGTGCAGCTTGAGGCCATTCATTCTTATCCTATCACTGTTACCTGGGAGTAGAGGCCAACCCCCACCTTGTTACAACCTCCTTTCAAATGAGCAGTAGTCTGGTACCTCAGACTACAACCAGGTATATTTCTTGCACTTTGGGATGCCCATGCACAAGTTACCTGTCTGTAAAGTACAGCTATTTTGTTTCAACAGAAGTTTTTTTCCTTGCTTTCCTGAGCTGTATAAGTAGGGACCTGAACTCCGGTTTTACGAGATAAAGAAAAACATCCATTAGAGAGCAGGGGTGAAGACAGTATGTAACCATATTTACATCATTCTAGAGGCCAATGTCACCTGTCCCCTTCTCAAAACTAGAACCTGAACTGTATTCCGGCTGACTGCCATTTGATTAAAAACCAGATTGAGTGAAAACCCAAGTCCAAAAGACAATGACCTTTTCAGTAAAACAAAACTATGTGGAGGTTGATGCATGGTTTTAAGCCATATTTAAGAACTCCTTAAAATGTCAGCTGTCCCATCTGCTGAATCTAACACTTTGTTCCACTTTAAGCTTCAGAATAGAAAACACCCAATCTCAGTCATTCATGTCAACAGGAAGGGGCCTAATATTGCCTTGATGCCAACAACTAAAGAAAACATTTTACAGATTGCCTGACACCTTTTGTGCTTGCTTTGCATCATAGGAAAAGTAAACGAGATCACTAAAAGCAAGCAGCCACAAAGAACCAAGTTCACTGCGAATCTTCCTCTGGAGAGGATGCAGATACACTAGCAAATAATCTACCATCTCAGTGTGTACTTCTGCAGAAGGGTGAAGCATAAATGCGTGTCTGGTGTGCCAGATTCTGAAGAGAATGTTAATGTTATAAAAAAACCAAACTCTCCTAAATTACACAATAAACAAAATCACAACATCTGATCTGAAAGCAGTTACTGCCATAAAGATCTCCACTTTGGCTAACGGATGGATCACATGTAAATGATAAAGATTTCTGTTCACATCAGCAAATTAATCTATAACCTTTTTATTGTGGTTAAGTTGCAGCAATTATTACTCAAAGACAGAAAGACAAATTTTAAGCTTATACAAAGGCTAAAATCTGACAACATGGAATTTGAGTTGTTAAAAAAAGTCACCACAGTTCAATATTTTCAATTCCTGTTGCGTGGCATTTGCCCCTCTTACGTGAAACACTGATTATGATTTTGTTTGGTTTTGTTGCAACTTAAACAATGACGTGAACCTAAATTCAGTGTGAATGACATCAGTTGTTAGCTATCTAACAAGAAATGATCATCACTATATATCTGTTTTACGTTTTACAATGATTGTTTAAGACAGCTGAGGCTCATGTGAGCTGAAAGAGTATGTCAGCATACAGCAGCTGCTGATAATAACCAGCATGTGCTGGCAAGAGCCTTTTGTTTTCTGAAGGTAATTAAAACTTGCTATAGTTTTCCAGCTGCTACGTAGTCAACAAGGAGTACTCTTAAAAACGGACGGAGTATTTCTGGTTCACTTTAGAAGCACTGTGACCATCTCTACCAAATGTTTATGTAAAAACAATTTCAATTTTTTCACACATTTTCTACAAAATGCCCTACATGTCAGCAGTTTGCATCAGAAAGCTATTAACAATCAGCTTCAGACGTTTAGGAGAAAAGCACTGTAATAACAATCATTTTGCTGAACAATAGGACATTGACATGCAACTGTTTGCATCCTTACCTCTAAAATATGGTATTACCTGTATTTACTTCATATTCTTAAAGCTACAGTGACTCTTCATTGGAATGAGGGCTTTCTTTTTTTTTTTTATGAAAAACCTTCAGTTCTCAGAATCAGTCAGCAGATAAAAATGGAGTACCACAGGTATGGAAATAAATGGCTCTGTGGAGCTACAATTAAAATGCCAGTAATTTTATACCAGTCCTCATTAAAGCCTTAAGATGGGATGTTTCCAGGATTTCAGAGCCACAGTTATCCTCCAGTTCTTCCCTAACTTCACGAAGAGTGAAGATTATCATCTCACCTGCCAACAGCAGGCAAACTTTAGGTCCTATGCTCGATTAGAATCCAAAAGCAATGCAGTATTTCTCTTAACCAGAGTGTTCAGGAGTGCTCCAAACCATGACCTTCTAGAATAATGCAATTTAACTTTTCTGTCATTTCTGATTAACACAGAACTATTTGGTTAAGTCAAGTAAGTGAATGGTTTCTTGAACAACCTTTGTGTGCTTAGTTATGAAAAAATAATTGGTTTGAAGCAAAGCCTCTGATCTCAAGGCACAATTAGTCTGAAATACCACTATCGTCAAGGAAACAGAAAACATTCTCAAATTATTATCAGGACTATGATAAAGTGCTGTACTCTCTTTCTTCCACATCTCACACTTAGCTGGCTGCTGTTAGTAGAGCCAGTCCACGCAAGTATACTGTGAGCAACCCTGTCCAGCAATCTTAATTGGAGGTTATCAGAGAGATAATGAATGAAGCTTTCTAAAGGTACATCCCTCAGCACCAGGAAGTGAACACAGGAGAACTGTAAAAATAAACCAAAGCAGAAGGGTGAAATTACAGCTGTATGGGGCAAAATGCAGCACCTGTCAGGCTGGCCAGAGAAAGGTCTCAGCTCTACTCCTGAATTATCCCTGGCTGTGACGAATCCATTACAGAACAGATTTCTTAATGAATCAATGAAATGAATTTTATACTTGTTCAAGTATTAATTTCTACATAAATCAAGCAAATGAGTACAGAATTGTGTTTGTTTCATACCTTTCACAGCTGATAGGATGATGTTGTATTACTGAGCCTGGTACTCTTCAGTACACCCTGTGCTTGGGGTTGGGGAGAACGTTCTGGGTCAATCTAACTTCCAGCAATGGTGAACTGTTTAAATCCTTGGACTTAAAATGCCTGCTGCCCTCAGAGATCTAGTTTTCAGGCTTATATATTTATATAAATGACCATGCAAATACATGTACAGAGATAGGTAACAAACTGCCTGCTCAATTTCTCCATCACAATCTAACCAAACTGCACACTACCCCATGGGCACCCCATAGTGGTGGCAAGAGGCCCTGGTGTGCTTGGCTAACAGGAAGACTGATCCATCCTAGGCCATTCTGATGACTGATGACACCTATGACATAGGCTGAGAGAGCTGGGATTGTTCAGCCTGGAGGAAAGAAGGCTCCAGGGAGACGTCTGCAGTCTTCCAGAACCTAAAGGTTGGTCTACAGGAAAGCTAGACAGGATATTTTTACCAGGGCCTGAAGTGAAAGGACAAGGGGTAATTAATAACTAAAAGATAGTAGATTTCAATTAGATATAAGGAATAAATTCTTTATTCAGAGGATGGTGAGGCACAGGGATGCCTCATCCCTGAAGATGCCAGGTTGCATGGGGCCCTGGGCAGCCTGAGCTGGTGGGAAGCATTCATGCCCATGGCAGAGGGTGGAACTGGATGGTCTGAAAGGTCCCTTCCAGTCCAAACTGTTCTATCACTGTAAGACCATCTGCTCTGTTAGTCTTAAAAGAGGCTTTCAGGACCTGATAGTGAAGAAAATAAGGACTACTGACAAAAAAAAAAAAAAAAAAAATAATTTTTTTACTTTAACAGCTGCAATTGTTGCCTCTTAAACTTCAGAGGACAGAACTAATGAATTGATCATAACATAAGGGACTATTTGAGATAATAAGACTCTCAGCAAAGAACACTGCCATTATGTGTCAGTGAGCTGAAACGCTTATTATGCAGTTTAACTGAAACTCAAAGGCACAAAGCATTGGACATGACTGGCAGGAGCAATGACTAAAAATACTTCAACATAAAAGGGATTTAAAATGTCACAGGAAATCTCTTCCTTAGAAAATTGGCGCTGCCCATGAATAGACCATTCTTGGCCTGAACAGATGAAACCCTGTGACTCGTGTGTGCTGGGGGTGCATGAAGGCACCCTACTGCCTCCTGCACATAGCTACAACCCCATCCTGCACGGAAAGAGGCAGAGCTCTGAGCTGAAAAGGCCTCAGATAGCTGAAGGAATGCCTCAAAAGAAATGAGAGCTGATCATGACAGCCAGCTCTCATTTTCAAGGTGAGATGCTGAATAAGGAAAGGCTGCACTGCACGCTGTGCATCACCAACAGCGCTGTTTGATCCAGAGCACGCTACTCAGGCAGTACTATGAAATGCAGCTTTTGCTGCAGTGGCTCTGGTTTTGGCAAGGGACATCCAATTTTAATGCAGAATTCTGGCAAGGGACATCCAATTTTAATGCAGAATCAGCAGCTCGAGTGATAAAGTGGTTTTGGACTACATATTTGGAATCTCTCAGCCTGTTTATTTTGAAGGGACTTTTAAACCAGATATACACCAATGAATGCTTGCCAAATTTAAAGGAAAATAAAGTCCATTTAACTGAGGGGAAGGCTTAGGCAGACTGCCACTCTTAATGAAGTGAAACTGACAGAATGGCAGTTTTAAAAATTCCTCAGAAAAACATGTAAATATAGCTGTAAAATTAATAAGGGGAAAGTAAAAAGCCAAGGACTCAGCGTCTCATCATCTGTGCCAAGCAGTTAGCTTTTGGATTTTATATTATCCCCCTCAGATAAATGTTTGCAGGAAGAGAAAGCCATTATCTTTGAGGTTACAAAATGATTAGATATTCAGCTGCTGCTATCAGATGCAATTAAAGGCACAAAACAAAACTCAGATTCATCCCACAGAACATTTGAGTTTGACAAATACATGATGAAGAAGAGCCACACTGTGTGGCTATATGAGCCTTCTCCTCTCCTGACTCCCACTCCCATCCCAGCTGGAGACTAGAAATAACTAATCACCCTGCCCATCAGTGACTTGTGTGTCTCTCACATAAGCTCCACAAATGCTATGTTTGTGTGATCCAGCTCTTCAGAGGGATTTCTCTGGTCTTCCTAAATCTCTGGTTCCTTCTCAGACATATGCCACTAAAGGAATGGCAGCCCAATTTGGTTTTTCTTTGTCAAGCAGCATCACCTGACTCCTATCTGTGCTACCTGGGACCAGTTCGCTCTCCAAAAAGCTTGCTCAGTGTTGTGCTACTTGAAGAAGGCCAAAACAGAGTCAAGGAGTCTTGCCAGGAGCTTGGGGAGACATGGGTAACCCACACTGAAATACTGGCCCAAAGGATGCACGTAGTAAGGAATGGGACAACAGCAGTTGGAGATCTAGAGAAGAAAAAAAATGCGCTGGAGATTCACAGAACCAGCAGCTTCTCTGTACAGAAGTGTTAGATGAGGAAGACCTGAACTCTCACCCTACCTTCTAGACATATTCAACAATAAAGTTGTACTGGAACCTCTAGCAGAACATCTTTCCTTCAAGAAAAGGTGTAGTATTTTCCTCCAAATGTGACTTCAAGAAGGAAGTTGAGAAATCTCACAGAGAGATGGCAGATTTGGGAGAGAAAGGGGATGAATAAAGGGGGGATGAAGATGGGGTAGTGAATAAATAGGATAAGAGCTAGAATTAAATCTAAGGATCACACATTTACTTACTGTTTGTTTCCCATACTTCCCAAGTACCCCATGATGGAGATTTATAAACAGGCATGGCTTGACTGACAAAATAAACAAACCATGAGAAACACCAGCACCTCATTAAGGAGGAAAAAGTCAGAATATCCTTTAGGCTGTTAGGACTATGAATGAGAGAGGCAACAACAAACATACAGATTTTGCTTCCAAATCCTCCAACCTTTGCTCAAACAAACAGACCTTTCTCCAACTACAATACTGCTAGAAGAGAGCACAATTATTGCCAAAGGCCTGAAATATCCAGCTCATTAAAACAATACCAGTTGACATTATTAGGATTTATTACTTTGCTCCTTAAGTACCGAAAAAGATTCATCTGAGCACACTGCAGAGCTGAGTCCTTCTTTGGCAAAGGACATCAAGTGGAAAGCAAAGTGTCTGGTATGCTCCAGCAAGGCAGCTTCCACGCCAGCCAGATGGTATTTACTTAAGACATACTGCACAGCCCGTATTTTAAACTAAGTTATTTCTCTGAGTTCACTTAACTTATCACAAGGACAGAAACTTGTGCTCGTCTGTGGGTGGATGTTAGCAACTCCCCAGTAACCTGAAGTGTTACGGAGCAATTTTCTTCTCCCACTAGAATTAAACTCCTCAGTAACAGATCAGAAGCAAAAAGCCACAACGTGTTTCCAGACTGAGTCATGCACATGCTTTTCAGCTAAGCTCCCAAGTTCTCTGAATCATGCTGTCTGTTCTCTATGGTTCTGAACGCCCTGCTCAAGGTGCTCCAGCCCTGCTGTCCCCCCGGGATGCTGTGCTGTGATGCCTGGCTCTGGGCAGAGCAGCTGACCTGTGGAACTGAACCTTAGGTTCAGGTTTTTAAGCAAAAAATGTATGCATGAGAAGAGAGGAACCATTATCATAGCTTAGTTTGATCTCTTGTATCCCACAGGCCTCAGGATTTTAGCCAGCAATTGGTGCATGAAGATGAGGTTTTACTGACTTGCCCACCTTCAAACATCTGTCTAATAAGAACAAGTAAGAAATGACACAACTAGCATATAATGGATTATTCCTGCCATAGAAATCAGTATTCTGCCTTTGAAAGCAGCTGCTACAAAGTGGAAGAAACAAAACTACAATCATTTAATAACCAAATTACAAGGGAGCTGGCTTTTAAGTCCCTTCAGTTGGTAGTTTAGGCTCTAATCTAAATACACAGTATGTTTGATATCAAACAGATCACATAATTGTTTAAGGGCAACAAAAAGACTGAGAATATTGTATGATACAGGTAAGATAAGAACAGTGACTATGGCTCAGATGCTGTTGACACCTTCATAGTGTTAGCATCTGAACCAAACCAAACCAAACCAAGAAAAAAAGCACGTTAGTGAATATTACCTAAAGAAAAACATAATATGTTTCTGGAACTTAACATCAGTGATTTTTTTTTTAATTAACACAGTGCTCTGGGTACAAACATTCCACTTTCTTTTCAGGGCTTTATGTATAAATACAGGCATAAGAACCTCCCAGTAACAGAAGTTATATGTTCAGATTATTCTTAATTAGTCTGTTTCTGTGAGTAATCTCTATTTAACTTCAGCATTCTACAGCATTTTATATACCCCAGTGACTTATCAGTTCTAAATATAAAATATTTAAAAAATTAAAAATGTATGCACAATTATTAGTACAGCAGTGATTCATTTATTGAGTATACATCTTACACTTGTTGGATTGGTCTTTTAACATTACTGACTCTGATTACACAACAGGGTTAATTTGAAAATTAAAAACCTCCTCAGTGATCGACACAGGAGACATAGAGCAGCACATACAGCTGCTCATTTCATCACGAGCAATTTCAGAACAAAAATGTTTCATTTAGATTTCACCTTGGCTGAAAGCCGGCTTTCAGTGAAATTGAGAGCAACAGTCCCCCACCTCAAAAGATGAGCCAACGTGTGCTGCTCTGCTTAAACTGCTTGTGTCAGCACAACTAGCCTGGCCACTCTGTGACTGTAGAGTTGTGTCACACACAATCACAGAAAGGCTGAGGTGGGAAGGGACCTCCAAAGGCCAACTTGCCCAACCCAGCTCCAGCAGAGCACTCAAGTGCTCCTGGTGTTCAGAGGGAAACCTCACATGATTCAGTTTGTGCCCACTGCCTCTGTCCCTGGCACTGGTCACCCCTGAGCACAGGCTGGCTCTGGTCTCTGCACTCTCCTTCCAGGAATTTATGGACATTGACAAGATCTCCCTGAGCCTCCTCCATGGGGAACAGCCCCTGCTCTCTTAGCCTTCCCTCACAGGAGTGGTGTTTCAGGCTCTCCATCATTTTTGTGGTCCTTTGCTGGACTCAATCCAGTATTCCCAGGTCTTTCTTCTACTGGGGAGCCCAGAACAAGACCCCGCAGTTCATGTGGCCCCACCAGTGCTGAACAGAGGGTAAGGATCACCTCCACTAACCCCTTAGCAACACTCTGCCTAACGCAATCCAGGATACCATCAGCCTCCTTTGTGGCAAGGGCAAACTGACAGCTCCAGTTCAACTTAGGATCCCCAGGTCCCTTTCTCCAGTGTTGCTTTCCAGCTGGGTAAGGCCAGAGGGAACCACTATCATAGCTTTGTATCCCATAGGCCTCAGGATTTTACCCAGTAAATGGTGTGTTAAGCTGGTTGTTTCTGCCTCAGAAAGTGCAAGAGCTTCCAATTTGTTCTAACTTAGGTATAATTCAACAATTTTGAACCTATCAACCACGTAGCAGCTCCAGTGAAGACTTCTCTAGTTTTCCTTTTCCAGTGTCCTTTCTCCTAAGGAGTATAATCTTGTAGAACCTCAATTAGCTGGACTGCAGTCTTTCTATCTGCTATTTATATATATATTTTTATAAACACACCTCAGGGTACTTTAAATTTATAAATATCCCCAAGGATGTTTACACATTTTGTGTGAAAGACTCAGCGCGGATACTTCAGCAAATTCAGAGTATGAGCTCAGAGAAAAAAAAAAAAAAAAAAAGAAATCCTACAGCGTCATTGAAAAGCTTTAGTTTATCTACAGTTTGGGGTGAGGTCAGTGTAAAAAAAAATTATGGATTTAGTTCTAAGATCCTTTCAAAGACAAGTCCACTGCCCTAAATACTGCCCCAGCTGTGAACGTGCACTCACCACCACACATTCGTCTTACAGGGGAGGGCCATGTCCCAGCTAAGTCTGCCATGCAGCTCCACAGCTGAGGATGCTTCTCACGGTAGGTCTTCTTCATGCCTTCTACCAGCTCCTGCTGCACCTCTCAGGAGCAGCTCACAGAAGGGAACTACAGCTTCAGCCATGAGTTATCCCAGGAGTTGAAAAGGCAGGAAGGAGGTTACTGCCATAGGTCAGAGACAACCCAAGTGGGGATTTCGAATCATTATCACTGTGTTGAGTCATGTTGCTTTATCTTTTGGTTTCTTGGGTTCAGTTAACAGAAGAAGAGGTAAGTGGCCAGCATCCAAAACGTACGGAAAGCTATGGTTGAGGCTGCCTGAACAACCACATTTTGGCCTCTTTGTATGTTTGAACAAAACCACAGTCTTTAATTACACAATCATATCCTGCTTCCAATCTCATGTGGTGGACAGGTGCTCCCTACCTGTACACATATCCAGAATGCGATCCAGGACTTTTTAAACACAGACTACAACATTTTCACGTGTTGTAGTGACTTCAAGTTCTCATTACGAGCACTATATAGGAAAGTATTAGATCTATCTCTTGCTAATAGCATTTACATTGACAGATAAAATGTGAAGTCACCTGGAACACACATTTCACTTAAAATCCTCTGCAATACCTTCCACAAACTGGACACTACTCATGCTTAGAAAGAAGAAGAGTTAAACATGTTGAAGTGCAAAGGGAAGAATACAGACAAAATATAGGGAAAGACATGTTTGTACTGCTAACGCTTGCTCAAACCAGACAGGCACAGGTGACACGCAGTCACTGTACTCAAAGAAGTTCAAAATTGAACTTAAAACATACAGGGGTATAAAACATCTGCTGAGTGATGAACAGAGAGTTTGCCTTGAGAAGTTATAATATGCTTTGAGATTGTTCCATCAAAAGATCCTCTTAAACCGCTTTTGCCTGTGGACATGAACTGAGACAAATAACAGAGCATTACTCACTGCGGGCAGGAATTTACTCCCAGAGAAGTGGGATTCATCTCTTTCTTTTTTACTTTGTATTATTTTTTTTACTAAAAGTTCAGCCTAACAATCAAATTCTTCCATACATAAACTGAGACCTTTCTTTAACAGCAAGCCTGAGTTGTGCTTGAGCATAATGTGGCTTCCTTCACCTTGACTTACGCTGTACTTGAGCTGCACAGCCATTGCTTTCCATACAATATTTTCAGGTTATGGCCTTAATTCTTCATTGCTTTTCACCTACAACTACTTCATATTTTCTGTTCCGCTCTGTATTTAGCCACGTTCTCTGAAAGAAATAACAACTTTGTGACTCATGTAACATAAATTCTTGAAAGTCACCACCTTATTTATTTAAAGAGAACATGAGTAATCATTAGTGAATTCTCATACAGCTACTACATACACCGTTTGAATAAATACCTCAGCCCAAGCGTGCTACACCCTGTTCCTTTCCGCTGAGGCATGTGTCCCCTTTAGCATGGAAACTAACGGGCTTAGGGGGAAAAGGGAATCATCAAAAGATCACATTTTGAAAATACCTATCTAATATCAGACAGATAACTGCTGCTCACATTCACAGGCCACCACATAATTCTGCCTCACAGATTTGGAGTGAACACAAACCAAATATTTAGGACATTCAAACAATGATCTGATCAAAATAACGGTCTAGTTCATTTCATTTCTCTTATGGTGGACTTCTTTTTGGAATTGAAGATTAAATAAAATTACCGTAACGATTCATTTTGTTTATTTTTAAGAAACTCCAAAGGAAAACACAAAGGAAAGCTTCTTCAGTACAAAGTGCTGTGTTTTGTTTTTTTTTAAGTAGGAAAAAAAGCTGTATTGCACAATATGATAGAGTAATTTAGCAACATTTAGAACAGCACATGCCACTAGTGACAAAAAAGCTACAAGTGCACAGCACACTTGGTAGCATTCTGCATTAGTGAAGCAGGATCATGTCTCCTATGGAAGCACCGATGCTCCGTGCATTGCTTTATAGATCATTCCTTTCACTAAGAAAAACTATACCTGATGTAAAAACTTCTGTTTTGCTATTGCGGGTGCCTCTGGTTTGAAATCCAGCAACCAAGAAATCACTGCATAAGAAGCAGAGAGCAGGTATTCAAGAAAGCCCCAAGGCAGCTTAGCACTTAACTACATGGCAAGTCCCTTTTCAGCAAAGCAATTAAGCATGCAAGGCTCACCGTTCCAACCATATTAAAATAAAGACTGGATGTTTTTCTAAACATATGCTGTACTTCAAACAGTGATTAGACTGGGGAGGTGCTAGCAATAGAATTAAGGTAGCAGGGCCCAAACACATTCCCGTAATGGTATCATTTAGCCTTAAAAAATTCGTGTTCAGTGATACATGAGTGCAGGGAGATGGAAGAATGATTTACACGGTATACCAAACGGCGCTACTGAGAGTTGGTTTGGGTTTTCATGTTGCATCTCCTGATTGAGTTTTCAAATTAGTCCTGTTCAGCAGCTCTTGGCACTGCACAACTACCTAGCTGCACTTGTCAATTTGTAAAACTCATCGTTCTGTGAGCACATCACAGTCCTGCTCTGCCCACACATTGGCTCTTCCACTGACTTAAGACGTCTTGAAGAACTGCACGTAGTGCCAGTCCCATCTGGCACAGCCCCAGCTTGCTTAGGCCTACAGGAGGAAGCCCAGAGCAGGACAGGCTGACCCAGGGAAGCTTTGAGGGGCCTGCCAGTGCTTTGGCTAGGATTGGTGACTTGGATCTAAGACTTCATCCTGTGTAAACAGGAGGGTTGGGGCTGAGTTTTAATAGTTAGACTTAGCTTTCTCCAGCATGGCTAACACAGCTATTTTTACCAAAATTATTACTCATTACTTGGGGCACTGTGTACCTTGCATATGATCTTCCACCACGCCTGTCTATTCCTGCACGCGGGCACATACACACACATCAGCACCTATCTGCACATTCAATATCATTACTGCTAAGAACTGACACAACCAACAGCAGACTGCCTCCAGCTTACTATCAATAAGTGTATTCTTAACAACGTGAAATACATAAATTTATTTTGTGTGGGTGCATGCTGAACTGGAACAAAGATCACATCATTAGAGCACTATACAAAGCACAGAGTCACAGAGTTGTAGGGGTTGGAAGGGACCTCTAAAGACCACAGAATCCAATCCCCACTGCTAGAACAGGTTTCTGACAGTAGGTTACACAGGAAAGTGTTCAGGTGGGTTTTAAATATATCTGGAGGAGACTCCACCACCTCTCATGGCAACCTATTCCAGTGCTCTGTCACCCTCAAAATAGATGATTTTTTCCTCACGTTCAGTGAAACTTCCTATGTTCCAAGCTGTGCCCACTGTCCTCTGCCCTGTCACTGGGCACCACTGAAAATAACCTGGCCCCATCCCTAAAGAGCCTCACCTGTTAGCAATTTATTAAGTGTTAATAAGATCCCCTCACATGTAATTCCTACAGCTTTGTACAGGACATTATGGAACGTAGTGGCAGATTCTCCATACGCTGAGCAATCAGGCAACAAACTGCAGGCAGAAAAGCTACAGCTCAGGAATTCCTATCTGTGCCACCATGCCGCATCTTGAGCCATGGCAGTACATAAGCCTTCATCTTCAATACTAACTACAGGATCCAGTTACCTGTGCCACTGCACCACGTAGCCAAGGCTGCTTTAAATGACCCAATTTTCAGAGAACATGCCCAGCATACCTCAATTAAAATCTCTACTCCAGCCTTTCTAGTCCATCACCTAGCACCAGCTTCTGAGAAGACCCACACCATGGAACAGCTCCAGGCATCCAAATGGTTTTGCAAGACCCTGGAGAGAAAGCTGTAGGGCATGGCAGGCAGAGGAGACACACTGAACTATTTCATCAGTAGCTGCTGCATGAAAATTAAGTTGGCTCTAATACCGTGCCTAAAGCACTTCCAAATGAATTTGAGGAGAAATGAATTACCCTTCCTTTCCATTCAATCCCAGCTGTACACTGTGTACACAGAATTACATAATATCCTTCCTGAAATTAGAGCTGCAGTAAGGACCAGTATCCTTCAAACAGGACCAGTTCCTGAGATCGCGCTGCAAACAACTGCGTTTTCCTAATTGCCACAGAAACTATCTTCTTCATCTTTTTTTAAAAGCTGGCCAAAGAGATAAGTATTGTTTTCTTCATAAACACAATAAAGGTTTCATCACTATATCCCTGTACTTCTGCCAGGGCTTGACAGCCACAGCTACCCAAATGTTACTTGAAAGCAGCAAGCATTAATAGTCACTCTATGTGACTGCTGCTGCTCAGAAGCTCACACCAGTTTCTTCACTATCTCCCAGACAGTGGATGATATTAACTCTACGGCTGTCCCTAGTTAGCAGAATAACGCACCTTTTTTTAATTTGTCAAGAACATACCTGAGAAACCGTCATCTTCAGGATTTTATGTTTCTGATGGCAAATACATGGCATTCTGTATGCTGTGTGTTGGAAACTGGCATTCTGCAAAAATGATGCTACTAGGTAACGATTTTTTAATCTGGAAAAACTAGCTCAGTTGGCATTTTTTTTTTATCTTTGCTTTAAACATTCAGAAGGTAATTTAAATTGCACATTCAGGCCAAAGGATTTGTCTTGAGGCCAATCTGCATTTAACTTCAGTACTGTAGATACTCAGAAAAAAAAATCAATACTCTGCAACGACCATCCAGATAAATGGACAAGCAATTACAGCAAGCCAAGTCAGCAATTATTTTTAAGGACATGTGACAAGTTTCCTAATCCTCTGACAGCTACACATGCTTGTATCCAGAGGGGTTACTCCAGCTGCTCTCCTCCAGCTGCCCTGCTATGTTTCTACCTGGCTGATCAGCTACTCCGTGTTACAGCAGGCGGGTTTTACCTGCAGCTCTCGGAGCTGACGTGCCAATGCCAGGGACTGCTGTGCCAGTCGGAAAAGATGAACTTCAGCACCTAAAACTCCTGCATAGTTTATGATTAAAAGACAGTATAGTTAAACAGCTAAACAGGCATTAGCATTCGTCTCTCTCCCTGCCTATGTGCATACCTGGAGAGTGTAGGAAGAACAAGTTATGAATGACTACCTCAAACTCTGACCCGAGCCAGATCAGTTCAGAGCAGAGGGAGGAAAAGAGGGAGGAAATTTCGAGGCATGAAAACACCTTCTGTTACGAAAGCAGGGAGCTGTGGAGGGCTCCCGCCAGGCACTCACTCACCTTGCTGGATCTTGGTCAGGAGCTGCTGACGTGCAAGAATCCTGCTTGTCCTGTAGGGAGGACGTCTCGCTGTCTGCTCAAACCACAGGTACATCTCCTGGCCCTCGGGTGACACTGAGTTTAGGTAGTAGCAGCCCGTGCCTGACGTCCTGGCCACCTGCTTCAACATCTCCACTCCTTTAAAATCCCTCCTTCGCTTTCCTATGGCTACTTCAGATTACAATCAGGGTAATGAAAGGAGGGAGGTAACAAGCCCTTGGGAGCTGAAAAGAGCAAGCGCTTTATAAGAAGAAAAGGAGTGCCAAAAGCTACAGCTCAGGATTCCTGCTTCTCCCACATGATCTGCGAGGGCCAATCGCTCCGAGAGCAGCCCAGGGAAGTGCTGGGCTGACTTGCTGTCCCGCACTTACGGCCCCGCACCGTCCTGCCGGCTCCAGCGGGCTTCTGCCCTGCAGAGCGTGCCAGAACCGCACACGGTGGCCTTGGGAAACGAATTTAAAAAGGCTCGAGGCATTTGGGAATACCTATTTCAGCCTGCAAAACGCCTTATTATGGAGGGCTGTGGGAAACCTTTTCCTCCTCCGCGGCGCGCAGCTGGCGAGTCATCTCCTGAGATGATGCCCTTACTCATTTTCTAAAAATCACACCAGCGCTTGCCAAGGAAAAGGCAGCTCAGGGCTGGGCTCTCTGAGTCTCCAAAACCACACAGTACAAGGAGGACTGGAACAAATGAAGCCTTTCCCATTGAAAAAAAAAAACCAAAACAAACACAGCAAAACAACGGAAACCCATAGCAGTAGGTACGCAAGAGTTGGTAAACAATCCCCCAAATTCCCAGTACCAGTGTTACTGAGAAGCAGAAGAGAAGGAGAGAAGCTTTGTTATTTTGGCTACTTGGTGTAACACTGTTTTTTAACAGAGGGGCATCTGTTTTCCTTCAGTCCCAGGTATCAACCACACAGCTTGCAACACACAGGTAGCCAACCTGAGTAAAACCATACAGAATAACACCAAAAATGCCCTACTACTATGCCCAGCAGTTAATTTTCTGTTATATTTCAGACTACCAGCATTCTGGCTCAGTGCACAGCCAGACTCACCTAATCTCTCACAGACCTGCCAGTGTGTCCTGTGATGGGGATGGTGTTCATAATGAGCACCACAGGCAGATGGGAAGCCGAATCACAGCCCTGGGCATCGATTTCACACTCCTAACTGTATGACACTGGCACTGCCCTGCTGCAAGGGCCACAAGACACCACAGTGTCCCCACACACACCCCAGGCAGGGCAGGGCTGTGGGCTGGCACTGCTGGCATGCCCTGGAGCAGTGAGGTTCAGCAGCATGACTGCTGGTGTAACCCACGTACCACCATCTCACCTTGTCATCATCCCACCCAAAAGGAGGTTTGCTAACACCCAGTCTATTTTCATTTCATTTTGCACCTCATCCATGTGGGGCTTCTCCTTTGCAGTAAAATGGAGAAACAGAACCACGAATGCTAGACATTTAAAACAAATGCTATAGAATGAGCCTCCAGGAGCTGTTATTACCATTCACAGCCACCTGCCAGTCCTGTAGCTGCCATCTCCAGCTCCAGATGTGGCTGTGAGTCTCTCTGAGACTCGAGGGGATGATTTCAAACTTAAGGCAGCTTCTTGCACATCAGGATGCAGGTCGACATCCCCAGCAGCTGATGCTGGGAGCCACAGAGTGGGGGCCACCAGCTGGAGAGGCAGGACAGCTGCTCTGGTACAAGCAGAAGGATGGTCACTGCTCCCACCCAGATCCTCTGCTGTGTTCTAAAGAGCAAATATCCCACGGACTCCTAAATGACAATGACATGCACAGTATTTAAGCAACACTGCCATTATGCGGAGAAATTCTTATTTGATTAATCTACAGTCCTCTGATCTAATTTTGCTTATGAAATGGTACTGCTGGAAAGCAATTATTAACATTTCATAGAGCTCTGTTTAAATTTTCATAGGGATTCTTTTTCTTCTGGAAAGTGCATACACGTCATCTGACGAGATTCTGCATTGTTACTTGCAATATTTCCAGAAAGTCACAACCAGTTTAATGGGGATTTAATGCTTCAAAAACCAGGCCAAGGGGAAAAAAAACCCAAAGCAAGAACAAGACGATGGCACTGACTGGGGAACAGGTTTGCCAAGGGCTGAGCCCCAAGGGCCCAGCTGTATATTAGGATATCAGAGAGCGATGCACAGCCCACTGCCCCCTCCCATACATGCACCAAGTTACAGGGCAGCCCTGAGCAGTACATCTCATGTGAAGAGGGCAGAACGAGAGGCAGGGCCATGAATTTCCCTCCTTCCCACACGTGGGGGTCAGACCCCTGCGTTGGAGCTGCAGGGCTGCTGCAGGCACCGCTGCCTCCTCTGGGGCTGAATTCTCTGGCTGTGATCCAGCCCTTACATAGTAGGCAAATTAAACAAGAAGCAACAAGAGCTAGCTCCACTCAGAGCACTCATTTGTAAGCTCCTGTACTTGAGTCTGCGTGCAGAGGAGGGAAGACACAGTTCTCATTTCACTTAAAACAACCCCATCTCCTTGCTTGGTGACTATCTGATCACTCACCATGCATTTTCAAAAATGCACAAGCATTCAAATGAGGAAACACCTCTGGACACCAGCCTTTCAGAAGTACTAGGGAAGCATAAACTGTTAAGGCTTACATAAGGGAGCTAATTAATATTTCAGTTTCAATTTACAGACTGCTTCTGGAATATTTAATAGAGGAACACTGAACTTCATGCTAATGCATCTCCCATAAAAGCATTAACAAATGAAAGCATCCACACACGGTTTACCAAGGCTGCAGGGGATGCATGAGACAGCTCCATGATGTCCCACAGACACAGAGTTCCTTGGGCTTGGGTTAAATGTGCTGTTCTCACACAGTAATCAGTAGCTTGATCTAGCTGCTGAGATCCATTTCCCTTTTATTGTTAGGTACACTTATCTGGTTATAGCACATCTAAAATTAAATGGCAACGAGATGCTTTCTCTTCAATTGCTTTGAGAACAGCACTGCTTCCCAACCCCGGTGTAGCACAGGTGTTATTAACATTAATTACTCCGTGTTATAAGAAGACAGAAGCTCTTGTATTCAAGTCACAGAACAAAAAAAAATCAAATGTCTGATTTTAACATGCTGATTTCTGAAGCTCCTTCTATAATTCTGCAGACAGAAGACTATCTTGCTGGGTTTTGGCTAAAACATGAATATCCTATATGATTTTTTGCCCATATTTGTGTTTACTGATGCCTGCACAGCTGATTAGACATTAAAAGCAAGTTATTCCTCCTCAGATCTGGGAGGACTCCTATGTGCGGAGCCCAAAGCTGTGTTTATGATGAGGGTTTCAATTCTTTTCTGTTTCAAATCCTGTAATGGAGTGCAGGACATTTAAAAGCAGAACTTAAGGGCCTGAAAGTATTAATGTTTTATGTTTGAATGCAGATGTATTTCTGAGAGCACAGCCAGCCCCAGGGGTACTCTAGATGCCTTCCCACATCCCAGAAGCACATGGGGCTGCAACTGGGGCAAAAAGAAAAGAGCACAGGTGAGACTTCCTCAAGGCTGGGAAGGGGGATGGAGAAAGCACTGCACTAGAGAGGTGTCCAGTTGGAAAGCCTAATCCTGAGGTGTTCTGTTGGCAAGTCAGGTCCTGTGTGTGTATTAGAAGTGATACATAAGCTTTGTGCAACAGAAATATATTTAGAGGTATGAAGGATAGCAGGAAGGAAGGGGTGGCAACCACCCCAGCACCACCCAGGCAAATTTACAGCAATAAGGTCATGTGCAAAAAGCCAAGAAGATGAGGGTCATGGTAAGACCACTGAAGCAATTCCTCATGTCAGCTCTCCCTTGGAGGAGCTCAGGGACGTCAAATCAATAAAATAAGCAGTAACAAATCCACAGGATGGAACAGGCTGCACCAGGGTCCTAGAGGAGCTCAGATGTAAAATGATCATGCTGTCACCCTGAGCTCCAGCTCTTGGCTTAGGGTCACTCCTCATCAGAGGAGTGGAAATTAGAGATACAGTTTTCACAAAGGGCCTCCCTGTAAATCTGGGCAGGGAGAACTTGAAGAATCTGTAAAAAGAACAGAATTACTAAATGCCATTAATTTGATACAAGGAGGAAATGTCAGCTCTTTTTGTAGCCTTAAGTCAAGGCCAAAATTTGAGGATAGATTTTAAAGCAACTATATGTTTGTTCTGCTGGCTTTTGATTTTGCAAAAGGCTCCGCTAGGAGGACCCACTAAGGAGAGATCATACAGAAGCTCAGCAGTTGGGGACAGAAAGGAAACATCCACTTGTGGCTTAATGGTTGCTTAAAGACAGGAAACAAAGGTGATGATAAATATGCCTTTGTACAGCAGTGCCACGTTCCAGCAGACTCCCCCAGTAACTGAACTGCACTGGAACGAGTTCTGTCCACTACACACACATCCACCATCCACACATCCATTATCCGCATCGCCATACAGGAATTTCCAAAGGGACTGAGTCACGAGGTGGCAAAATCCTCAGTCAGCTTGGAAGTCAAAGCAAAAACTAGTTGGAAGCACTGAAGGCTTTTATGATATTGACTAAGAAGGCTTTAAAACTGCAGCTTTTAAGCGCTGATAAATGTACCAGGGAAAAACACCCTACAGGTACACAATGCACAGCACATAATGATGGGATTTAACAGAGCTATTATCACTGAGGAAATAGATTTTGGACAGGTTTATGAAAATCCAATACAAGTGCTCAGTGGGAAGCAAAAAAGCAAAGAGGATTTTAAGATTTTTAGAAAAGTAATTGAGAGCAAAGCAATAAACATCTTTACACTGCTCTAAAGGTCTGCCCACCACTTGGTAGTTGTGTGGTCCCTTCTTGCAGTGAATGAAGCAGGGAACATCAATTGAAATGATCACGGGGCAGATTCAAAGCAAATGAACGTAAGTTCTTTGAGCTGAAAAATTCTTTAATATTTCTATATTTTATGCAAAGCTGAACTCTAGAAGTCATTGCGAGAGAATGCTGCAGCTGCCAGGAGCTAGGAGAGTTCAAAAAGAGATCAGGTAAATTCCTGCAAGAAGCCAACAGGGGTTGTCAGCACAGAACTCGAGCTGGAGGCTCAGGAGGTTCCTGAACCACAGGAACAGGGGTTGGACACACGGTGCACACAGTTATCACTGCATGCTCAGTGATGCCACAGCCTGGCATGACATTTTTCCCAAAATAGCTGTGGCTGCTCACTCATCACTCTGCTGGTTCGTAAACGCAACAAAATAAGCACTGCTGTGGTCTGTGGCTGCAGCCTGCAGGATGGCCTGGCCATTGCTGCCCTCTTGTTCCATCTGTTTGTGCCATGCCACTTGGTGTCCCTGTGCTGTGTCCATCAGCATCCTTCCACCGTCCCACTCAGTGTCCCTGTGCCATGCCAGTCAGCAGCACTGTGCCTTGTCACTTGATGTCCTTGTACTGTACCATTTGGTGCCCCAGTGCTGTGCCTACTGGCAGTCTCGGGGATGTGACCTCCCTGTTCCCTTGGCTCTCCCATGGGGCTGGAGGGCATGGGGTGCTCCTGGGCTCATGCAAGCATGTGGTTGTTTGTCCATGTCTGGCTGCTAATTTAGCCACTATGGTTTCACTCCTACTCACTTTTAAACATCCTATTTTTTTCTCAGTCAAACCACACCAGTCTCTGAATATAGACTAAGGCTTCACTTAGTCCTTAGCTGAACTCTTCATGTGCCTACCTGAGGTCTGAATTAAGCCAGGAATAGCCAGCATCCCGCAATGCAAAGTCCCTAAAGATGGTGTTTTGCAACAGAAAATTAAAAAAACCAAAAAAACTGAGAGTTCAGAAGAGAGGTCAAGAGAGAGGAAGCCATGCCAGGTGATGGGCTCTTTCCAGTGCATATGGAGAGCACTGTCAAGGGAATGAGCTAGAAGTAGTTTCTGTACCCTCAGTGTAATTCCATCTGCTAAACCTCTGCACAAGACGAATTCCTAAAACCAAACCCACAGGAACTGTGTGAATGTATTTAAGCACTGGTGGGCTAGCACACATCCTATCTCCCCAACTCACTAACAAAGTGTTTGGATAACACAGTGATAAGGTAAGAAAGTGTTTAGATAAACTTAGTTTCTTATGCTATCCAAATACACCATAAATCCCTACACAGCCCTACTGCTGGTGTCCCTGAACTGTGGGCAAACATTCCTATGGCAGCACAAGGCTCATGCCTGCACCAACTTCATGGGAGGCCTCTGATACTTATTTTCCTTTCAACAGGAGTCCAGGATCACAGTGTGAAGAAAGAGAGAAGTTGTGCATTTTGATCTGGTCCTGACAGAGATTTTCTTTTTTTGTCTGTGCTGGAAAGAGAATGTACAAGTTAAATCTTGACCCCCCTGAAAAAACCAACACAACAAATCCTAAAACCATGGCACATAACAAAATAGCATTTGGCAGCACGGCAGTATGGGACTGGTGCATGGGAACATGAAGGTTATTTTGTCCAGAAATTCTCTGTGCTCTCTGAAATGCTGAGTATTTATTATGGGACTTCACTCTGGGATCCAGGCTGACCTGAAGGTGAGGGCCAGGGCTACCTGGCTACAGCCTGCTGTGAGGGAAGTTGTATAGGCTGTCTATGCACCAATTTCCTGATCGATAATGGTAATTCTGGTATTATAGGTTAAAATAAATAAATAAATAAAAAGGAAATACAAGTTTGTAAGCAGTTTCATTTTCCTTATAAGCATAAGGACGGGTTCCTTCAGACGAGACACTTATTGCCCAAACCTGGACCAGGATTTCCCAATACACTTCTAAAGACATGCTATCAAGTATTACAAACACTGTGTAACGAAGATGTTGTGTTTGTACATGCGGCTCTACACCGACCAAAGCATCAGGTCCTGCCTCTACTGCCACACACACCAAGGTGTTCCTGCACAATACACATAAAGCTGTTCACTACCAGTTAAAATAGCTCCTACAATCCACAAACCATCGTGACCAGGGCTACCACAAGGCATAGCAAGACCATCACTTTGCTGGTTGCTTCTGTGGAGACCCAGGAAAGCTGCAGTTTACCTGATGAGTGGAAAGGTCTTCCACAGAATGTAAGAGGGAAGAGCAATGAGTTTGGTCACTAGACCCAATCATGATGCTGCAACTGTGACCAAGCACACATACACCTGCTGGCTGCAGATTTTTTGCCATCCTGGTGGCCAGATAGTATTCATAAATACAGGAGCTAGGACAAATATGGGGCATGCACGTATCTCTTATCCCTCACTCAAAGACAGGAACTAGCATTATCTGCATCTCTACAGTATATTAGTTGCCCTGTGGTGTGTAACAGAATTCCTTCTCCCTTTGGCTTTTAATCCCAAATTATTTTTTTTTAATATCAGAAGCTCATGAGTATCAGACAGTTATAAGGTTGTGGGTTTGGTTTTTCTTTTTTGTTTTTCTTCTTTTTTATAAAAAGAAAAATAATCCCCGTCAGCCTTTCCACAGTAAACCAACAGTGGAACAGTTTACAACATAAACAGATATTCATGAGTTGCACAAGTGAATTGTTCAGGATTTTCTCTCTCCCTGCAGCCAACTGCACTGTTCACAACTCAACCTTTCCATTCCTGGAATCTGTACTTCTTCCTCGCACTTTTTTTTCCACTCGCAGATTGCAATGCACTGCACAGACACCGCAGAGCTCATTTATCTAGCTGGATAAAGTCATCCTGGCCAGCATGCTGCAGGTGTTGTTTTTTGTTGTTTTTTTTACAGGGTGGGAGCCTGCCAAGTAGCTGGAGCCATGAAGAGGAAAGGGCTTTGCCCAACTGCCTTGCCAGCCACCACACTGCTTCTCCTGAGAGCGAGCACGTAGCCTGCTCTCCTCCTTCCCCTCCTGTCTTTGAGAAATGCTTCGGGTGAGTGGGAAGGATGGGAGGGAGCCCAGAACCCGACACACGGCAGCAATGCAAATCATACGAATTGCCCTCCAGCACACGTTCCCTCATCCCCCCTCCCCCCCTCTCCCCCGTTCGTGTCAGCCGTGCTGCCTTGGAGCACATTCCCTTCTCCACCTCTCCCCCAACCCTACACCCTCTGCACATCCTCCCCCCTCCAGCAACTACTCACCAAAGCTTCTCCTCTGCTGATTCCCCCGCTGCTCGAAATAGGCAGACCAAGAAAGCTGGTTGATAAGCTCCATACCAGCAATGAATTTCTCTTTACTATCTCGATTCCAGTGTGATGAAAATCTTGCTGTCTGCCCTCTGTTTATGCTGGCACCCTATCAAGTCCCTCTACCAGGCTTCCTCCCTGTCCCACTTTCCGAACATACAGCTCTCTTTCAAATCAACCCCACCGTGTTCCTCATTTGTTGTTGTCTACTTAAGGTGTTGCTCCATGTTTATGGAATGCAGTTTTACTGGAAAAATTCCTTGGCCAAAACCTTCAAAAGGAACTACTCATCTTGGGTCGATTTTCCATGACACTCGCAAAGCTTTGGCTTTCTGGGAGCGCTGGTTTCCTCCGTGTGAACATAAGCCCTCTTTGAAGTACCTCAAATTGGGCAACCAGAAATTGCAGAACTGAAGTTGCACCTGACCTCTGGAAAAGGTCGGTCCTGTTTGTGTTTGCTCAATTAGATCTTGACAGGTAAGTGCCGTACTCCTCTAAAAGGACATAAAATTATGGTAGAACTGGAACCCGAAGGGCCATTCTGCTGTGGAAGTCTTTTTATACCAAACCAGAAATCATTGATCGCTCAATAGTCATCAGGATTTGTGCTGGTGTGGATCAGAACTGTGTCTGAAGTTGTATGGTACACACATTGCAAAAGAGTGAACCAGCGATTCACAGACTTCAGGCTTTATTTTTCCCCCTTTTATGCCCTGAGTAACTTACGACAAATAATGTGCTCACTGCTTCATAAATACGTTACCAAACAGAATAGGTTGTACAATAAAGGAAAACCAACGGCATCCTGAACCTTTTGCATTCGAGGCATAATAAGCCCATACTGCTTTTAAAATAAACTTTGTTCCTAGTTTGCTCAGACTAGTGAAAGTCCACGTGACAGGGAGGCACCTGTGAATGACTGGGAAATAATCTGCAAAAATAGCAATTGTGATGTGAAGGATTACACGTTCCCAAAAGACTGCGAACCGGAAACAGGCTCTGAGTCCCACCAGTCTAGGTGCAGCTCGGCTAGGAAGTGCTCGCTCACATTGTAAACCTCCTCCTGACTTTGTTCCTAATTGGCAGCCTCGTTAACAACATCAGCAGAGAACTATTTACTGAAACCTGCAAGCTAGGAGCTCACGCCATAAACCTGTCACGGCCTCACTCTTGAGGAGCCTGTGAAAACCAGGACACGTGGTTAAGCTTCTGCGGCGCTCAGGTATCACCGGTTTCCTTATCAAATGCACCCATGTGGCAGCTGAGATTGCTTTCTCCACCTTGTAGCTGCTGCGGACACATCTTTGCTGCTGTCACTTGGCCAGGATCCCAGAGGGCAACAAGCAGTACCAAGGGCAATTTGCCTCGTCCGTCTCTGACACCTGTTTTGGGGTGACATGTCCTGCCTACACAGGTCTCTATTTCTGTCTTGACTGTAAAGGACTCAGTGTGACCAACACAATCCTTGCAGAAGACATCCCCATCCTGCTTGCTGCTTCAAGTCAGGGCAGACAATTCCCACCCTATATGTTATTTGTAACAGAACACGGGGCTATGTGGATAGAGCACAACAGAAAGCTTCTCCTCCAGGGACCAAACAGTACATAAGTGGAAGAGGAAGCACCACAGCCTCCCTTGGGTCTGCCTGCCAGTCCCAGGGACAGGCATCTTTGTTTCTACCATTGCACTAGCATGGGTTGCATAAGCAAAGACTTCAAACTGCTACATGCTAAGGAATATAGAAAAGAATTCAGTACTAATTTTATAAAAACTACAGTATCCGACAGCTTCCTCCCGATTATTTCCTACTTATTGTTATTCTGACTGTTTCTTCCCTTGAAGCCATGTGGACATGTATGTATTACTCAGGCATCTACTGGAAAAAATAATTGAGAGACAAGATGTCCGGTGTAAAACAATGCTTTCTGTTAAAGGAGTAAGTCGTTAAATAAGAGCATCCACAAATAGAAAGGGCTGTAAAAACAAATAGGGGAAAGCATCTGGTTTGCAACATCTTTGCACTATTTGCAGTAGCTAAATCTGGACCCAATTAATGATCTGTTTATTTTTCAAAATTTCAATAAAATGCCTTGGCAAAAACTTAATCTGTCTCTGGAGAACGTCTTGTTTCCTTCCATATGTTGCCTGATCTGTCACAGCAATAAAATCCTTCCCAGCTTCAAGATCCCTGGCGACTGCATCAACTGATCCTCTCCATAAAAGAGGAGAGAATCGTTCCAGCGCTCTAGAAGTCGTGATCCTTCCTTAAGAGAGAGCAACAAGGAGTGAGTGCGGTGTGCTGCAGCCTCTGCCATGACCTAAGCCCCAGAGATTTACAACAGCCCTGTGCATCCTGGTGTTCCTACCTACAATTCAACCCATCTGGTTTATAATCCCTCTGAAACCGCTTCTCTAAAATGCTGCTGTGCCACAATTAATGTATATGCCTCGGCTTGGCAATACTTGTCCTGTTGTCCTTGTTTCAAAAGAAACAGCTTTGGCAGTTTTGTAATTACATATTTTTAGGGTTTTGTATAAAACGAAACAGATGTTTCACGGTCAATTTTATTTGGTCGTGTCTTCTGTAACCTAGATTCCAAGATTCATTTGATCTCCATTTGGAGATTAGGTGCGGTAGCCTCCACTTCTTTATACATCAGAACTGTGGATGTGTGGTACCATCCGGCTTCTAATGATCTCTTATGCACCCTACTACACTGATTTCATACTAGCATTGTTTAAAAGAAGATGCTGTTAGTTCAGAGGATAAATGGAAAAAACAGATGAGCCCAGAGAAGTGAACACCTAATGCTGTGTTTAAGTTTACATAGTTGCATAGTAGCTGCTCTGCTGAATTACGGCCACAATCAAACTATCAGCTTTGTTTTGAGGTAAAACCAAGTGGAACTTTCATGGACATATAGAGAGAGCAACTATAATTACCACAACATGCATTTGCCAAGCTGATGTAAAGCTGCATGGAACCAATGCTTCTTTCAGCAGTGACAAAGCAGATCAAGTCAGATAAAAGCTATCCTCAATCAGAACCCAGAGTGTTTCTGCTGCTTTCAGAGAACCTCCTCTACAACTCTGTATTTTGGTTAGTACAACTGGCAGAAAAACAAAAAAACACAGAAGTTAAAATCTTGAACTGATAACAAAGCTGGAGGAGATCTTCCAAGGGTGGAAACTGCAAAAACCCAAACATCTCACCCTGTGGCAGGTAGAGAAGTTCAGGTTACATATGTCTGATTATGCATGTTAATGGAGATTACTGACATTCTGAAAGCTGTGTCTTTTTGGCTACATAACTTCCCAGTCTGTTCAAAGATAGCTGATGGGCTCAAGGGTAATACAGGGCTTTGAAAACTGCAGCTGAGAAAAGTACCAGAAGATATGGTAAAGGTGGATGAAGTCATAAATAGCGGAGAAGAGAACCCGTTGACACTTTTACTTCCCTATGATACAAGAAATGCAGTGATGTTCAGTAAAGTATTAAAGCTGCAAATTAAAGTTTAAAAATTGAAGAGGAATGATATGTGCCATGCTCTGAACGTACGTGATCCGAGTCCCTAGCTACACTCCTGCACAGCAGTCCTCTTCCCATCAGTCTCCTCCCAACTACCAGCTCCTTCAGTAACTGCCCATGCTGTATCATTTTCCTCTATTTCTGCTACTCTGAAGATGCATTTACCCTACTTCAGACAGTGACATCAACAAATTGAAACTAATTTGTTTTCAATAAAAAATCAACCAGTGCCAAGCTTTGCTGAAAATCCTAACTTCATTACACCTATGAAAATATTCACCTTCAGTTACTTTTATTTACCATTAAAAACATTTACTACACAAAAGCATTCCTTCCTAAGTTTCATGGGAATCTCACACGCTTAATCCAGTCCACAGCATTCTGAAGTCGCTCACTGCTCTTTTGTTTTGCACCATGGGACAGATAATTCCATATTTTCTCCTGAAATTGCATTTGCAAGTTGGGATTACTGCAAAATATTTACAACAAATGAGTGTGAATAGTTCATAGACTTGTCAGAATCCATCTGTTTGTGTCTATTAATGGGTGCATTCCCAGCTGTGGTCTCTCCAATGTCATAAATAAAAAGTTCTTTCTTAGTACAAATCCAGTGGCAGAAATCTCCCTGTGTAAAATTGATTCATTTCAATGAAATCTGTCCTTACGTTAAAGAGACCTCTTAAAATGAGTGAAACCATGAGATGCCAATCGCATATTCTTTCATCAGTAAAACGACACATAAAGGACTCACAGTCTCAAGTAATTTACTACAGCATTATTCTGGATAAGCTATTAAATAGCATGTCATTCAGCTCAGGACGGGTGGGGGTGGTATGGGAGACTCACATCGAAAATAACATAAAAATGATGAATGCTCAGGTCTCTCTCCTCCATGCAATGAATCTATCTCTCTCTATATATATATGCAACACACTTTGGGGAACAACAGACTATCAGGTGATCCTCAGACTTAGGAATTCCTTCAGTAACCCTTCTTTAGCAGTGTTAGGGGTAATTATTCAGTCTTCTGATGGAAAGAGGACTGTTTGGACCTCTCTCCCCCAGCACTCCCTCATGCTATCCCCCTGGGTTCATAGAATGGCTTGGGTTGGAAGGGACTCCAAGGAACAAGTTCCAAGCCCTGTGCCACAGGCAGGGCCACCAACCTCCACATCTGCTACTAGACCACATTGCCCATCCAATCCAGTCTTGAACACCTCCAGCAATGGAGCATCCACAGCCTGTCTGGGCAGCCTGTTCCAGCACCTCACCACTCACCCTGTGAAGAACTTCCCCAACATCTACTCAAAACCCTCCATGAGTTTGAAACCATTCTCCCTCAGTCTTATCACTATCTACTCGAGTGAAAAGTTGATTACCCTCCTTTTTATAATCCTCTTTTCGATACTGGAAGGCTGCAGACCTGCAGCCTTCTCTTCTCCAGGCTGAAACAAGCTCAGCTCCCACAGCTTGCCTTTGTAGGGGCAATGCTCCAGTCCGCTGATCATCTTTGTGGCCCTCCTCTGCACCCTTTCCAACAGCTCCACATCTTTCCTGTATTGGGGGCCCCAGACCTGGTCACAGTACTTCAGATGAGGCCTCACAAGCATCCTTCTTGGAGCTGGCACTCCAAGAACTTCTTCCAAAACTGCAGTGACAGAAGACCAAACAAAGGCATTTCAAGCTCAGATTCAGACAGATCTATGTATGACAGGAGTTCTGCTGGAACTCTGTGCTAAAGGTACGTTCCCTTTAAGTTCTTTCTATAACAAAATGAACACTACAGTTCTTGTTTCCACTGTGCTCCTGTGCTGTAACAACCTCCGAGGGTGTGGTGTCTTCTGTCTCATCACGAGTACTCCAGCTCCCAAAACAGGCTGCTTGACTTCCCAGGGGGAGCCAACATAACTCATTTATGTCTAGCAAGAGAAAATACCTGTTATCCCTGTATCATCTTAGATCTGTAACCAGTAAAATTAGCCAAGTATTGACGGAATACAGAAAGCTATTTGCTGTTTTTGAGTTAATGAACTTCAGGGCCATGTTTTAAAATATTTACAGAATTGCCACTCAGGTAGACAAAATGCTATATCCGTTTGGGCAGTCCTGTAAGTGAAGAGGATTCACAAAGCTGCACCTTCAACAAAGCTTACTTACTTTCACAGTCAAAGCTTAGGATTCCTCTGAGTTCTGCCCTCCTTTCTGCGCTCATGTAGATCGCAAACAACATCACAGTCTTAGTAAAACCAACTATTGTGTCTAGTATTTGTCAATGCATACTGTGCACACATACTCCTTGATATTACTGTATGTAAATTACTGCCCTCTACTGGAATGACTGGCAGAGTGTTTCACGTTAAACTAATTATTGCCTAAATTAATTTGATTAATTTTTGGACTTTTTTTTTTTTGGAACCAAGAACACATAACTGCAAATGTTCTTGGTCCCATCTTGTACCAAGTGCAGTTACTTGTTTGCTCATTTCTGTATATATTTAATCTCTGCTTGCTTGCTGGCTATGCTGTACCAGGATGGTGTGATTGTCAAAATATTTTATTTTTTGATCTGTAAGCAGACATGCCAAGGAGCCACTGAAGTGCATCTTGCTGATGCTCAGTGCCAGTCAAGAAGCCTCTTATACTGTCTTACTTAATGCCTGTAATAACAAAACCATCCCACAAACTGAAAACAATTGAAAACAACACTCCCCAAAGTTATTTTTTAGGAATCTTGAGAGAGGTACTACTTCTCTAAAATTGTAAGGCTGGCTTATAAGTGTGATGTTTTACAAAATATATCAGTTCTGTTTGTTTTCTTCTCCCCGGGCTGAAGATCACATTTTCAAGCTTTCCTTTTCAAACCTGCGGTTAAACTAATCTTTGCATTTCTTGAACGTAAAATATACTTTCATATAAAAGCTGGGTTTCTCAATGAGTTGTGACTCAAGCTGATAATGTTTTAAAGGAAATATAATGGATAACATTGCAGAAGTTGGCCATGCTATGACAGGAGAATAAAAGAACAAGACAGCACACCTGTCTGACAAGAATTGTGAGAGATATAAAATACAGAAAGCCAAACATCAGTCAAACAACTGCTCTGCAGTAAGGCCATACCAGTACTGCTGGCAAGTATTACACATTGTGAAGTTGTCCAAGTTCTCAGAACTGTTACAACTATTTCTAAAAACACTGAATTTGGGGACCTAGTTTGCACTTTCTTCATTCAGGCAGAAAGTGACAACACAGAACTTCCATCAGAAATGACCCAGTGCTAATTCCTAAACCTGAAAATCTCATCCTGCTGTGGATGTGGTGGGAAAGCAGTAGAGCAGGAATCCCATTGGTAGAGCCCTACTGAGCCCAGGAGCTCCCCATGTTGGGGATCTGCTGGCCAGCCATCAGTGAGGCTGCACTGATGCAAATTACTGGGGTGCTCATGAAGCAACTAGAAGTTTATTGTGGTATAAATGTTCTGTATAAATGGTCTGGCACAGTTTATTGTAAAAAAGTCACTTGTGTGGGGATATTGAAAGTGGACTGTAGAAATATGTTCATACAAATACATACAGCACACCTCATAGGAAATAATGAAGAAGATGCATAATTTAGCATAGCGTGACTGGGATTATGAAGCAGTCTTGGGATGGAGAAATGTCATTACAGTCATATGTCTGACAAATAAGTTAAATATTTACACCAATCTATATGAGTTTCTATATATCATAAAAATACAGGATTACCAGTAAGTGCATGCAACATGAAGTTCCTATCTAAATACATAGAAACGTAAACAATAAGTACTATACATTCTTCAGAAGAAACAGTACTGTGATTTGTGTCAAGTCCTGCTCAGCAGATGGGAGCAATGCTTCCAACTCTAATGAGAATCCTTCATAAAACTGTGATACACCACGATGAGCAGTTATCAGCTTAATTCTGCTCACATAGGTGGAATGAGCCATGCATTGCGTATGTGTGCAGAAATACTGAAAAATATTTGTTTATCGAAAGAACCTGGTGGCAAAAGTCAATGGCAAAAATAAACATCAGGAAGTTGTACTACCAACAGAACTAACCTTGCAACATTCTAGGAAAAAAAAGGTATGTTCTACAGATGGATGTCATTAAAATCAATGAACACCCAAGCTCTGGAGAGAGTGAGATTTATCGAGGCCAGTTGCCTCAGATGGCATCCATCCCTGTCATCAGCAGCGCTGCTCCATTTCATCAGCAGAGCCTCGTACTTCATAACGTTAGGAAATTAAGTAATGAAAACTGAATTTCTCTTAGGAAAATAATCCCTGATACAGCTCCCTTTGACAGAGGCGGGACTCATTCAAATACAGAATTTACGTATCATATGTGAAACCAGGAGATTAATTTTCCTGTCATTCTCAGATCATCACTGCTCCTCCAGATCTCACACAATGATCATGTGGTGAGCGGCAGCAGAGCCATGGGAATGGGTACAACAAAAAACCACATCTTTCTCTGAATTTTGAGACAGTGGGGAGCCCTCGGTCAGCCCCCGCCGCAGTCTCCTGCTGATAGAGAAATACTTGGCCTGTTAAGCATACTGGTACTTTTGTAATTGTATTTCTGGCACTAACTTGTGGTTCCCGCGGGTCATGGGAAGGCGGCCGTAGTGACAATGGCTGTATTCTGCCACCACTGCCCCCTCTCTGATCCAAGCCATGGGTCTGCACGGGGCGCCCAGGAAGGACAGGGACATTACAGAGCACTGAGACACAGCACGCGTGCATGCACAGAAGAGCATCTCTACATATTTCAGAAATTCACCTAAAAAGCCCTGCTACCATTAATACTGCACATGTATCAATTAATATAATTGATGAGATCAGTGACTACTTCTCTGGCTATATCACATATTTTTTACGACTGATACAACCACAAAACATTTCCTGGCATGACAAGCCAAAAGCATTGCTCATAAGTCATTTTCTTTCTCCCCCGAAGCGCTGCATCTCCAATAAGGAACATCTTTCAGAACGGTTCTCCTTCACAAAGGACAGCCTTTTCCCATTGATGGGGAGGGTTATGGGGGAGGTTACACATCTACATCTTATCAACATCCGTGAGAATCGGCATCTGGTGCTCCCCAGTGTGCTGCCAGGGAAGCAGACCGCAACATCTCTGCTCTGCCTTCCAAACAAACCTGCAGAATTTTAAAATGGAACACACAAATTGGTCCCAACAAACGCCCGATTATTCACATGCACACCTCCCACGCTCCCCAGTGAAAACTGGCCTGGAGAAAAAATACTATTCTAATAGAATTGCTTTAATTAGATTAACTTGCTGCATTTGCACTGTATACAAAGATCTAAATCAAGAAGAAATAGCAATAACGCAACACTGTTAAGATGCAGTAGACTTAGGGCTGGCCCCACAGTGGGTGCAGGGGTCTCTGAGGTCTGGCAGCTTGGTACATGTGTTCCCTCCAGGCTCTCCTTGCACTGACCTCAGGGTGCACCACACCAGAAATAGCGCTGCTATAATAACAATAGATCTGCTATAACAGATCTGCTTCCCAGGGGCAAACTTGCAAAAGCAAGTTGCCTACTGGAGTTGCTAAAAACATTTCATGTTAACTGAAAGCTAAAAATTATGAGGCACTGATAGATTTGATGCTCCTCTAATTATGCTTCAGAAGCATGGCTGCTCTTGGCTCCACACTGGCATGACAGAAACTGTGCTGAAATTCATTTAGCACTGGATGTGGCCAGTACTATTTTCAGAGCCACTCTACCCTTCCTCAGATCCTAGGACCAACAGCTTCTCTGGTGCCAGGGAGCACCGTGCTGCCAGAGGCGCGAGCACAACTTGGGTTTGATCATCTGCGCCCAATAAAAACCCAGTGACTCAAAAACAATCATAGGTTACTTTGTGGAGGAGAAGGGACATTGCCTTCACGTTGGGGCCACATTCTGTATGTGGAAATTACCTCCTGTTTTACAATGCCATCTTGCATTTTCAGCTGGACAAACTATTTCTATCCTAATTCAAACATTTGCTTTTGTCTCTGACATAAATGTGTATCAGTCACCTTTCAAAATATTCCTGTAGCTGCAAATCAGTGAGAAGTTCTTCCTCAACAGTAAGGATGTCCAAAGTGTAGGTTTTCTAAACCCTTCAATTTACAGATCTTAATTTTGGCTTGTTTAGACTAAAATTTGCTTTAAATCATAAGCCTTCATGCTCCTGCTGTTGATGGTGCACATCACAGAGTCACACAGAATCACAGGACCATAGGGGTTAGAAGGGACCTCTGGACATCAAGTCCAACACCTGCTAAAGCAGGTTCCCTACAGCAGGTTGAGCAGGAAAGTATCTGTGCAGGTCTTGAGCACCTCCAGAGGAGACTCCACCGCCTCTCTGGGCAGCCTGTTCCAGCGCTCTGACAACTCACCCAGTAAATTATTTCTTCTTTGAGTTTGTATCGAACTTCCTGAGTCCCAGTTTTTGCTGTTGCCCCTCATTCTATCACTGCACACCACTTAAAGGAGTCTGCCCCTGTCCACTTGACTCCCACACTTTAGATATTTATAAACAGTTATGAAATCACCTCTGAATCATCTCCAAGCTGAACAGCCCCAGGTCTCTCAGCCTTTCCTCATATAGGAGATGCTCCAGGCTCCTAATAATCTTTGTGGTCCAAAGTCATCTACTTCCAAAATGACTTCAGACCATCCTGTGTTGACTTGCTCTACATTTTCATGCTACTTGACTGAGAAACCAGTGCTTTGTCCATCACAGCAAGGGATCAAGAAGCCATTCCAGTATCATTCTCTGAAAACTCTGTCCAAACGTGAACAATTTATAAAACTTTGAAATATCAGTCACTCATGACTTGTGGAAAACTTTCCCTAATTTCCATGTGCACGGGGAATGGCCAAGTTCAAAACTGGGGAGGACTAGCTGAAATCTTTGCCCAACATCACACCAGGCAGTGTCTTAAGAGAGCTGAAAGGGATATCTGGTCCTGCGCTATTGCCAGCTCTAGGGAAGGAGAGGAGCTGGAGGAGATGGGGCATCATCCCTCTCTTTGAGAAGATAGAACATAGGAAGTATGCTGGACAAGAAGCCCAAATGAGAAGAGATCTGACAAAAAGGCTGAGGGTCCTTATACACTGCAGTCACAGAGGAATCAGAAAGCCAGACCCAGGAAATTAGAGGCTTCCTATTATTAAAAACTCCTACTATTAAAGTATGTTGCAGTAACTAAGTCAAGTCTCCCAACACCAGAAAGTCTCAGAATTAAAGTCACCCATTTAATCTCAACTTAACCCTCAGCTAGCCATGACATCTCTGCTGCATCATCACATACATGGTCTGATGGACGATGATCTGGTCATTTATTGGAGTCCTGCTGCTATGTTAGTTAAGGCAACAGCTGCAGAACCAATACATTTTTTGTTGATGCTGGAAGGCATGCAAGAAAGAGTGGGAGACAACAAGAAAAAAAAGGAGTTTCTAAGACCACTCCAAGTAAATGGTGCTCCCAAGCATCCGTGACTGTCTGATCAGCAGCGAGCCACTTGAAATATTTGTCCATATGGAAAGGAACTGTGACTTACTGATTCCCTGGCATAGCACAGTTGGGTCCTGGGAGCTGATCTGCACAAGTGCTGCGCAGTAGGAGTCACCAAAGGCCATAATTTGAGTAGTATTGTATAAGGAAAAAATAAAAAATGCAAGTTCTAACATTCAGAGTTCTTGATACTGCAGAGTTTAATCTCATTGTGCCTCTGCCTCCTGCGTATAAAATGGGAACAACATCACCTGGCAACTTCTAGGAATGCAGTTAAAAAGTGAATGGTGTGAAGTATGCCAGACTCAGTGAGCAAACCTGTACTTTGCATCAGGCTGTAGGGTGGATTCCCCTTGGTAGTGGGGATTCTGCACCTTGAGTGAAGTGGAAAAGCTTTGTGCAAAAATGAGGGATGCAATCACGGCATCAAAAGACACTCCAAGGAGACTGGGGACAAGGCAGCCCTACCTTTGGGGCTTCCTGACTGTGAAATCCCGAACTTCAAAACTTATTTGTTCTGAGTTTTTTAGTGTACGGCTAGTGTACAAATGCCAGGTAAAAGGTAGCACTTTTCAACCACATACAGTCAGTGAAGTAACTATGGCTTGCAGTGTTTTGCTCTAATGAATGATCATGATTTGCGCAGAGATCTCATTACTTTTAATAGTCTGTTAATACCTACGTTAAATTCCTAGAGCAGTGGCTTTCCATCATGGCACCGTGGTCCAGAATTACCCAAATATTAACCCAGTAGTATTTAATATGACTTTTTAGGCCCCTCTCCAACAAGGGAGTTAAATCCTTTCTCATTTCTTTATGAATGGACAGAGGGTGTGTGCTTCATGATGGCCTAAGCAACCTCTGTTCTGCTTGAGGCAAAAGACAAAAAATTCATATCTCTTCATAGTTCTTTAAAAGGTAGTAAACACTGGAATTCATGTGTTAGATACATTTTAACAGCTTAATTTATTTTACTCATCTTGAACTGGCATACAAGCAAGGAACATGCTTCCGAATCCTAACTCAGAACATAAGCATAGCAGGACATAACCAGCACGTGAACTATCTCTGCAAAAATTACAAAAAGCAGAAAAAACCTAAAGCTGGCATTTGTATCACTGCAGTGAGTACAGCCATTGTTCAAAAACCAAATCCAGGTCAGTGAATCAGAAAGAGTGGCCGGGAGCTGCTGGGCAGCAAAACTCCAACCCCAATAGGAGACAGCATGGGGCAGTCCCAGGGACCTGACCACTTGCTCCTCACCTCTGTTGCAGGGCAAGGGGCTGGAGGGAGGAGGGAAGCATGCAGCAGTCATCTTTTCATGCTCAACTTTCTTCCCACAGCAGCCCAGCCATGCTGTCTGTGTTTCTGAGAGTAGCAGAGCCAAGGCTCAGCTCTCTCCTTACTCCAGCCAAGGCTGGGCTTCTTGCTTCACTGCGCTGTGTGTTGCCCTCTGCTTCAGCACAGGACTCATCTGCAGAGTATCTTCCCTAGGAGCTCTGGAGGAAGCCCTGAAGAGCCAGCCCTGCTCCCACTGCTGAGCCCACCTGGAACACTGCAGGCCTCTGGGTCTGTTCTACCTTGCATGAGGATATGGGTTTGTGAGAAAAGAAGTAGCTATCTTGTGCTCACCTTCTTTGCTTTGGTGGCATCTGAAACTTCAACAAAGAGATAAAAAAGTGAAGTAGACCAAAAGAGTGTTGATAAAGCCGTTATCAAAACAACTTAACTTGAAGCCCTTATTCGTCTTGATGGTTGGCCTAAGAGAGCAGACTGATGGTTAAAACTGCTTTTTTGTTTGTAGTGCTCTGAACACCAGTTATCAGTTGCATCACTGACTGTCAGGGATGAACTGCGGATGCGTACTTCGGGAGAAAGAGGGAACTTGTACATTGCCCACCTCAGTGGGGTTGGCTCTATTGCGATGCAGAAGAAGCTGCATTGGCCAGAGCAGCCAGCAAGTAACGGCACATCCAGACCAGCTTAAATTCCCACCTTCCCATTAGCAAAAGTTGGAAGAGGCATAGCAGTATGTGCTACAACTACAGGGGCCGGAGAGACAAATAAATATAGAAACAAGGACAAAAACCCCAGAGACATAAAAGCATCTCAACAACAGAACATCCTTGGAATCAACAGATGTTATTTGTACACATTTTGTTATGCTGTCAGGTAATTCATTTAATTAAAGGGCACGTGTATTCATGTCTCACCAGCGTATTACGAACAGCACTTAAATTATGGCAGCGCATAAATCCAGGACGTTAGTATTTTATCCACCCTTACCATAGAGACTGACTCCATCAATTTTAATACACAGTGGATTTAAGAAGTTGGCTATGCCTCCGTGGCAGCCTGCCCAGCTCCTTTGCTCAATCAAGCAATAGTTGTCTTTGACCAAAAAAAGAAGAAAAAAAATAGCAGACAATGTCATTGCTGAGTGTCTGCTGGCATTAGCACAGGAGCAAGCAGACAGCTCTCAAAGACATTCATATTTTGAGTAACGCTATAGAACTGGATGGTTTACTAGTTCATTATTGAAACGATCCACTCCAGACTTGTTTTCCAAAACTTACTATGCCACTTATATCCACGCATTTGTTTGTGCACATGAACCAGCGTGCTGTAGAGACAACGCAGACGCCCATACCACACACTTCATCCCCACCAGCATGTCGGGGTGCCCTGGGCAAGGTCACCGAGCTCCTAACGCTGTGTGGGATGTGGCAGAGGAATCCATCTTCACCCATTAGCCTTCATTACACGCAGTGCCGCTCATAAATCTTCATGTGCAGCTTTCCAGTGTCATAACTCTGCCTCGCGCTCCGCGGACCCCCTCAAATCTTTGACTTTACGAAGCATTTCACACAAACAAATCAGCCCTAATGTGTGCGCTGTCCAGGTGAGCGCGCTGCACGCGTGACCCGGCGTCCCGCAGCACCTGTCCCGCCGCTCTCACCCGGGGACGGCAGCCCCGCGAGCAGCCAGGCGCAATGGCAGCGCCCGCAACGAAGCCGTCCGTTTTCCTCCGGGACTCGCGGTCCTCCCCGCACGCAAACCTCCCCCGAGGAACGCACCTGGTCCCGCCACGGACTCACAAAACCGACGGCGGCAGCAGGTGAGCCCGATGCCCGGCGGAGCGGCCGTCCCGCGGGGCTCCGCGCTGCTCGGCGCCTCAGGAGCCCCGGGCGGGACCGCGACAGCCGGGACCCGGGCAGGTGCCGCCGCCGGTACCGCGAATCCCGCCCTGCCCAGGCGGGACTGACCTGCGAGCCGCCGCTCTCTGACGTTCCTCCACAGCAAGTCCCAGGCTTTGGCCGTGGAGTCCCGCAGCTGCTCGCTCAGCGACCGCCGGAGCTGCGCCTTGGCCGGGACGCGCTGGCCGCTCATCCTCGGTGGCTCCGCATGCCGCCCCGGGCAGCCCCGCTCCGCTCCGCGCCGCCGGCCGCATGGGGCCGCGGGGCAGCCCCGCCGCAGCCGCGTCAGCGCCGCTCCGGGCGGGCGGCCCCTGCACCTGAGCGCCGCCCGCCCCCAGCGCCCGGACCTCGGCTCGCCGCCCTCCCTCCTCCTTCCCCGGGGTCCGGCCCCGCTGCCGCGGGCGTGCTGGGGGCGGGAGGCGGCCCCGTCAGACGGCCCTAGGGGCGCCTCGGTGCCCCGTGCATCACTTGTGGCACAGCTCCTACGACCCACGGTGCCCAACTCGGGGCAAACTGACCGGCTCAGGCCCGCGGCACCCGCTGCCCCGTGTCCCTGGGATGGCGGCCGGTGGCTGTGCGGTGACCCGCAGCCGGCTGCAGGGGGTTATCTTTTTCTTAGGAAGTACTAATGGCCACTTCACCTCTGCCACCACTTTTGCCAGAAGAAAACCATTTTTCCAAGGTCTCTGCTTATCAACTGTCCAGCGGAGTTCAACTCACTCTCAACTGTGTATCTCCTATTTCTTTACCACTTTCTCTGCGTGCCACCCACTCATCTTCCGCCTCCCTCCCCCTGCTTAGTCCTCCCATTCCCCCCTTACATTATCTCTCTCTCTCTAACGAGCTCCTGAAAGTGTTCAGAACTGAACTCTGGCAGCCACCTCTTGCACGCATTGGCAGACAGAAAGGAATCTCAATTCCTCCATCCCTTGAGAAGCCAGAGAGCGACATCGTGCCCTTACCCCATTTGGGACAGCTGAGGCCTCTCCTTCCTTTGGGGTCTGGAAAATACTGTAGTTATGATTGCCCTTTCCCTGTGCTGGCTGCCCACATCGCAGATGGTTCCCAGCATTACTGGCAGCACAGTGATAGCAAGGAAGGACAATAGGGGCTTAATTTCATTTGCTTGCAAACCGTTATTTATTGCTTACTATTTCTGTGGAGTGTCCGTGATGTGCAGTGAAGAGGCTGATGTGAGTGCCACGCACTGAAGCAGCGGAACACCCTGGTGAAGCAATCGTGTCAAACAGAACAGATATCCCCATCTTGCTTAAATTAAAACTGTTGCTGCCATGTCGGCGGTACCCACGCAAACTAAAGGCAAACACGCAGCCGTGTTCCTCATCACCACTCCATTACACTAATGTCTTTTGCCTACTTGCTGATGTTGTCGTCGTTGTTAAAATGCTTAGAGCTCATCTTGAGCTGCTGTGTTTTATTTGATATGGTGGACATGATGTAATTTAAGAACTTGTGAAGATGTTTGTTATTTGTCCTACTGCAGTTCTGGCTACAGCATCCTCCCTCCATCTGACTGGATGAAACCTTACGGGCACAGATGCCCCCAACATCTGGAAATGGGACAGCATAATCATGTAAATACCCCCCCACCTGCTGATGTTAGTGGGAGGAGAGAGGATTACAGTTCCTACCATCAGCTCCTCCGCCCTGTAAATCGGCTTCTGACCTCTGCCTCACTTTATTTAATTCCCCACAAACACAATACCAGTAACTCTCGCAGTGCATGTTCTCTGCCATGGGATCCCATCTGCTAGGAACCAGGCAGAGATGAGCACTGCATCACAGAATCGAAGAATCATTAAGGTTGGAAAAGACCCCTAAGATCACCTAGTCCAACTGCCAACCCATCCCCACCATGCCCACTAACCACGTCCTTCAGTGCCACACCTCCACATTTCTTGAACACCTCCAGGGATGGTGACTCCACCACCTCCCTGTTCCAGTGCATTGCCACTCTTTCAAAGACATAATATCCTAATATCCAACCTGAATGTCCTCTGGCACAACTTGAGGCCATCCTCTCACCTCATTGCCAGAATACTGTAATAGATATTCTCTACATTTTTGTACCACTTGGAAGACATTAGTTTATAAATTTGTTGATAGATGTCTAGGTTTATTGAGAACAGCTAATTAGCACTGAGTTACTAGCAATTGCTAATGCCATGTTATCTCACTGCAGGTTCCTGAGATAAACCTGAGTGATACAGCTGTATTTCATAATCAGCAGAACAGAACTAGCAAGCCTCGACTGATTCTGTAGCTGGCATTGACAAAAATCTTTCCGATTTCAGGTGCCTGCCGTTACTGTGGAAAATTAAATCTGGCAGCACAATCAGATACTGTATTATTCTCCCCAAAGAAAACATTATCACTGAGTAATGAGAAAATAGCTCATGCAGCAACTGGCCCGTTCCCATTCTATGCCTTTAATCACAGTCAGTTGTTCAGAAGTCAAGTTACCAACCCCAGTACTTCTGATGCACTGCACCTAGAAGTAACCAAGTGATCAGCACTCCTCTCTGTAGGACTTTGATGTCCCCAGCAAGACAGATTTTCCACAGAAAGAGCAGTTTTCCTGCTTCATTCTGTCACACCAAGATGATTCTGCTGAGATTAACTGCCATAAAAAAATGCAGTACGTGATAAAGAGAAAAGGAGAAAATTCCCAGCTGCCCTAAAATAAGTTAACTATGATGTTTGTCTTTTCTAATTGGCAATGGAATATTGGCAGTGTTTGTCTCTGGAGGTCTTGCACCCACGTACAATGATGGGAAAAAATCTAACCTGATTAGACCTGCACTCTGATACCACTGGGTCACCAAAGTCTGATGTTCTAATTACACATTTAGCAACTTATATTTCCTCCCAATCACTGTGGTAATTAAATGTCAAGCTAACTGATTCTACATGTAATCTGTCCTCTCATTAGCTGCATGTTTTTAATTTGTTGCAGATTCCATAATGCAGCCTGATCCAGCTTTAATAAAGTCACTATAAAAACTCCCATGTATTTGGTAAGAACAGAACTGGGCCGAAGGAAAGAGAAGGATGACAACATCTCAGTTTGTCATCTGTTAACCACTGAAAAACTACAGAAGCGTAACTTCTCTTTTTGTCCTCTAGAACTTAGTTATGGGCAGTCAGGATTTTCTGTTAGTTTAACACTCTTCAGTGGACACAAGCTCCTCAACTTGCATCTCTTAAATAACAAAACAAAAGAGGAAATCAATTAGTACTATGGCATCACTGATGCAATCTCGTGTTCATCAGTGTGATACCAAAATAATACACCCAAGTCTTCAGGAACTGACTGTAAGTTAGCGAAGCTTCTTGAATTACAGCATGTAAGTGGTGTTGCTGTGCTTTTTCAGCTTCAGTCACTCAGTCCAGATATAAACACATCGAGTGATATTTATAACTCTGGCAATGATCTTTATCTCTTTGGGGGTCCTACAGCTCTGGAATTTGTTTTGTGGCTCAGGCCAAATGTCTTGAGACCGATGTTGCAAGTCTGGGTTACCACTGGAAGGGCAGAAAAGATTAGAGGTTTAGCAGTACTTGTTTTGCCAGTAGCAGACTGCAGAGAATTGCATGCTAGTTCTGTGGTCGGAATTATGTGAACAGTACCAAGGGCATAGGAGTAGGTGTCCTCTTTTACATTTAAGTAAACAAACAAACATTTTGCAGAGAGAAAAATATGAATCGGTGTGAAGGAGGACAAAATGTTCCAGCTTGTTCCCTGGCACGCTCTCCTTGCCTGTTATTTCTATATGCAAATTACCATCATTTTAAGGTAGCTTTAATGGGGATCAGTTGTAAAGCAGCTTCTCTTCTGATGGAGAGATTGGCAGCTGTCTGTTCGTCCCTCCCCAATTCAGCTTCCCGAGGCCCTGGGAAAGGATCACCCCGCATTCTGCCAGCAGCAGAGCACTGCTGGCTTTCATTAGTCAGGACCAGATTCTTTCACTTTTGTTCGCAGTGATTAATTCTCAAAGAAACCGGACTTCTTGCAGAATTCAATGTGCGGAGGCTCCAGGCTCAGATATAGACCCTGGTAACAAAGTATCTGCTGTTTGACTGCGCTCCACCTCCCTGCTCAGACTGGCATGGAGGGGGATGGTGTGGGGGGAAATCAAGCTTTTCTTCTGCTCCTATGACAGATGGTAATTTATTATTAATAATAAACTGTATTATCAGAGCACCTAGAAGCAGAAGCTGCGTGGAGCAAAAATACAATCTCTGCCCTCAGGAGACTGCAAACTAAATATAAATCAAGACACCAGTGGAGAGAGGAGCTAATTGGGGTAGGAAGGGTGTCGAGCAAGAGGACAATAAAACAATGCTGGCCAGTGTAATAACTACTGGTGTTCACACAATAAAGTTAAGTTTGGAGGCACTGACACAAAGCAAGTTAGCGAGAGGGTCTCAAGGGAGGTTAATGTGATATCTTAATATATGCAGAGGATCAACTGCCAAACATGAGGGGCAGTTTTAGAGAAAGCATGCCGATGTAACGAAAATGTAATGAGTAGACAATGAAAACTGACATCCTATGCAGACAGACTGTGGGAATCGAGCTTTTAATATCGAGCAAATGATAGATAGGGGAAGGCCTACAGCCTTCACCCATGTGGCCTCCACTGGATACAGTGTAAAGGAAGGTGAGCTGCAAAGGACAGTGACAGCAAGGCACTGCCAGTGTATTTGCCTCTGGGATGCACTGCAGTACACCAGACCTTCCTCCCCTCCCTCCCTCCAGTCTCTCCCCTCCCCTCCCCTCCCCTCCCCTCCCCTCCCCTCCCCTCCCCTCCCCTCCCCTCCCCTCCCCTCCCCTCCCCTCCCCTCCCCTCCCCTCCCCTCCCCTCCCCTTCCCTTCCCTTCCCTTCCCTTCCCTTCCCTTCCCTTCCCTTCCCTTCCCTTCCCTTCCCTTCCCTTCCCTTCCCTTCCCTTCCCTTCCCTTCCCTTCCCTTCCCTTCCCTTCCCTTCCCTTCCCTTCCCTTCCCTTCCCTTCCCTTCCCTTCCCTTCCCTTCCCTTCCCTTCCCTTCCCTTCCCTTCCCTTCCCTTCCCTTCCCTTCCCTTCCCTTCCCTTCCCTCTCTTTTCCTTTTTCCTCCCCTCCCCTTTCCCTTTCCCTTTCCCTTTCCCTTTCCCTTTCCCTTTCCCTTTCCCTTTCCCTTTCCCTTTCCCTTTCCCTTTCCCTTTCCCTTTCCCTTCCTTCCCCTTCCCTTCCTATAAAAAATAACTGCCTTTTCCTATTTTTACAGTAGAGTGGGATTTTCACATGCCAGCCAGCCTTAACTTGGACTTCTCTCCACCCCTCACATCTCAACTGTAGCTAGCTCCTGCACATTCTTTCAAAATAATCCCACTACCTTTCTTGCCTTGCCTCCTTAACTCAATCTACGATGTTGTACGAGAATGCAGTTAGGAGCATTATGACCATTATGGGTGCCTTCCAACTCAGCATATTCTATGACTGTAATGCTGAACTCCAGGGAAAGGCCCTGTGTGAGAGGCAGCAGTTCTGTGACTAGTGACAGAAGGGACATGGAGACAGATGCCTATTGTCTAAATAAAAAGAGCACCTCTACTGCCCACCTCTAGAAGAAGAAAAAGCAAACTGAAATCCTCTGACTTGCAGCCACAGAAGTCCTTGCTTATCTCTGACCAAAATAAACCAAGTGCCAATAAACTTTTGCTTCCTTTCATAAGATGCTCTGTGGACATCTTTAAAACACAGTCAATTACAGATAGAAAAGCTGAGGCTGGACAAAGCTGGTCTCTGTAGAAACAGCCAGTTCTTCAAAGATTAAGCAACTGGGAATGTGGACTACATTTTATGTGTCTAAATACAGTATTTTTTAAGAGCTTGACATTTTGAGATGATTAATGTCCATAAAAAAGTGTGCAGATATGTTGAAACAAGAAGCGTCTCAGCAAAGAATATTGCCTCCATTCTTATTCTGGCTTCTGGGATCCGTTTCCTTTTTCCCCACTTCTTAGTTGCTTGACAGAAATATACTATTCTAAATTACATTTCTCTTTGCTCTCAAAGTGCTCATTTCCTTACTGTTGTATTGGGACCTTGTATAAACCAACATTTTTATTATTATTATTATTATTTTTTAATTTGATTTCAAGTTTCCAGCTGTTATTATCATCACAGTTGAAATAATTGGAACATTTGTGAAAGAAAACCTTGCAGTAGTCAGTAGCAATTTAGCACATAGCATTTCTGGATATCGGTTCAGAGACCTGAGAGCTTGTTCTTTTATTTTAATAACTCTCCTGGATTACATGGTCAAACTTGATCAGTTTTGACAACAGGTTCTAACAACAAAGCAGTGGGGTTGTTGCCAACACCAACTTACTTATAAGTAAGAACTTAGCTACGCAACTGCTCATGTGCACACACACTTTCCCAGACTTTAAGCTACTGACTGATAGGAGGATATTGCCAATAACAATATGGTGTAAGCTGTGCATTTTTACAGAGCTTCCTTCCCTACTTGTTGCACATCTACTGTTTAACTCGTTTAGCAGATTTGTGAAATTATTTGATGGAATTGAAATGCAGCCATTTCTGGAAGTGAGCACAGCAGCTGTGTAATGGCAAAGCAATGCCACTAACAGTTTTCAACACGAAATAAAGAATGCCGTGTGCAGTTGCAATAGGGGATAGGATTTCAGGTACGAAAATTCTAATGACCCATGTCACAATATGGCTGAGGCCCAAGTTAACCCCTATTAACCTAAACAACTATACGAGGTCATTACTTATTACATTAAGGCTGATTTTAAATTTCTTTTTGCTACCTTAGTAAACAGGGACTGGTCAGTTGGTCACAGTATTATCTGGGTCTTACGTGAGGCAAAGTCTGCTTTCTGTTGAGCATCCTTTCCCACAGTCTCATGGGGAAGGTTTCCCTGGCAGACCAGAGCCCACCTAAGCCCTCTCTATCACCCAGCTCTGGCCTTACACTGGTCTGTGTTCCAGCAGCTCAGTGGTACCCTGGCTCCTGCTGGTGTTAAGGAACTTAAGCTCAGGAAGAATTCTTGTTTCATGACATTTAACAAATGTGGGTATTCCCACTGAGAAGCAGGATGTTCGTGCTGTGAAGAAGGGGCTGGCCTAGGTGGATCTACATCTCTTTCTATCCAAAAATGTCTCCGTTTCTGTGAGAACATTTTGGTAGTGTCAGGCAGCACCTGTATTCCATTAACTCCAAAAGCATTTCATTGTTTACAGTAACCAGGAAACATTGATGTCTGTGTTAGATTAACAAATCAGCAGTAACCACTGCAGTTTCAGATTTTAGAGCTGAGCAGAAAGCAGTTTACTGAGAGCTGCTGAAGGCTTTACTTTTTTTGGCTGAAACACAGACAGGCCCATAGTACTGCCCTCAACACTGTTGAAGACAGCAGGTGGGAAGAAAGCTATCAAAGGACGTCTGATATTGGTTCAGTAATGGTTTCATATAATTGGGGAGGTAAAACATCAATAGCTGTGAACTAGAGGTCTAAAAATGATTTGTGACACCAAATTTATAGCTGCTTCACCTTGATTTTGCTTATATGATTTCTTACCTTTGGCATGCAGTTTAGTGGGTTCACAACATGGTCTAATTTCAATCAATATAGAGTTTCTTGGAAACAAAGCTATATTATATCTTTATATGGACAATGTTACATACACATAGGCAGCAGAATTTAAGACAGCACTGATGTGCTGCTGTGTAATCATAGTCTCTATGAAAGAAAGCCACTGTGAGAATTAAATATTTCCCACCACTTGAAGCACAAATTATTGTGATCTTCCAGATAGAGTCCAACTTTTCCACGTAAGAGGCAAAAAAATCTAAGCTATTTACCTGTTTGCTTTTAACAGCATTTTAACACAATATGAAATTACCATTACATAAACATAAACATTAAACACCCTGGGAGAAAGCTAAAAAATATCAAGATACTCTTCTCTCTTGGGATGGAAAGTTGTTCTTTGTGGGGCAGCTTAAATTCCCAAGAAAGGCAACTGCAGGGACTCCTCTGTCACTGCCCAGTATGCCAAGGCAGAGCTTAAGGAAGTGTTCCCATCACCTGCCACACTGTACAGCAATGGGACTGACAACAGAGTTGTTGGCCATTCCCAATTTCTATTCTGAATTCTTGCTGCATGGTTTTGCAGGGATCTAAAGGAGTTCTTCGCTGTCAGGCAAGTCATGAAGAATATGGTTTAATCTGGAAAACATTATCCTCCTTCAGGATGCACACAGATTTGGATTATTCTCCTCCCTCCTCCTTCCTATCCTGTAGCTCATCTTTTACAGCTGAGCAGGGTAAATGCAAAGTGGGTAGTATATGCTACTAGAAAGTCACAGCAGCACTTTACTCTACTTTGTAGAGAATAGGAATTACCTTCTAGTACACAGCTGATGAAACTCAAGGTTTTCTCTAACATCACCAGGGACAGGCTCCCTTCCCACACTGACCTACTCACAGAATCACAGAATGATAGAATCATAGAATGGTTTGGGTTGGAAGGGATCTTTAAGGTCATCTAATTTCAACCCCCTACTATAGGCAGGGACACCTCCCTCTAGATCAGGTTGCTCAAAAGCCCCATCCAGCCTGGCCTTGAAGGCCTCCAGGGAGAGGACATCCACAACCTCTCTGGGCAACATGTTCCAGTGTCTCACCACCCTCACAGTAAAGAATTTCTTCCTCATATATAGTCTAAATGTACCCTGTTCCAGTGTAAAGCCATTTACCCCTGTCCTGTCACTACATGCCCTTATAAATAGTTCCTTCCCAGCTTTCCTGTAGGTCCCCTTCAGGTACTGTAAGGTCCTCTCTTCTCTTCTCCAGGCTGAAGAGCCCCAGCTTTCAGCCTGTCCCCTAAGCAAGGTGCTCCAGCCCTCTGTTCATCTTCGTGTCCCTCCTCTGGAACTGGCACAACAACTCCATGTCCTTCTTGTGTTAGGGATCCCAGAACAGGATGCAGTACTCCAGGTGAGGTCTCACAAGAGCAGAGTAGAGGGGCAGAATCACCTCTCTTGACCTGCTGGATGCAACCCAGGATACAGTTGGTCTTCTGGACCACAAATGCACACTGCCAGTTCCTGCTGCGTCTTTCCTCAACCGCCATCCCCAAATCCTTCTGCTTAGGGATGCTCTCAAGCCCACCTGTATTTGTGTTTGGGATTACCTCAGCCCAGGTGCAGCACATTTCACTTGGCCTTGCTGAAATTCATGAGTTTGGTGTGGGCCCACCTCTCAAGCCTGTCCAGGTCCCTCTGGATGGCATCTCTTCCCTCTAGCATGTCAACTGCACCACTCAGCTTGGTGTCAACCACAAATCTGCTGAGAATGCACTTGATCCCACTGTCCATGCCACCTACAAAGATGTTAAATAACGTCAGTCACAGCTCTGATCCCCACTGATGAGGAACACCACTCATCTGCAGTCTCCACTTGGACACTGAGCCATTGACTGAAACACTTTGAGTGCGGCCATCCAGCCAATTCATTACCCAGTGAGTGGTCCATCCATCAAATCCATTTTTCTTCAATTTGGTCATCAGGATGTTGTGTGGGACAGTGTTAAACACTTTGAAACACTTTGCATAAGACCTGGAAGCTGACATCAGTTGCTCTTCCTTTATCCGCTGACACTGTAACTCCGTCATAAAAGGCCACCAAGTGTGTCAGGCATGATTTGCCCTTGGAGTCATCAAATTGCTCAGGTTGGAAAAGACCTTCAGGATCATCAAGTTCTGTCACTACTTGCCCTTACAAAAAGCCCCAGCTCTCTCAGCCTGACCTCACAGGGGAGGTGCTCCAGCCCTCTGATCATCTTTGTGCCCCTCCTCTGGACCCACTCCAACAGCTCCATGTCCTTCTTGTGTTGGGGGTCCCAGGACTGCATGCACTATTCCAGGTGGGATCTCATAAAAGCAGAGTAGAGGGGCAGCATCATTCATAAAAAAAAATCCCACAGTATTTAGACTAAGCGCTAGTAACAACTTCACATTAATGTGAAATTCTTGACTTGCTGCATCAATTTTCAAAATTCCCATGTGCTTCACTGAAAGGTTTCTTCCAATGTGTCCACTTTCCCTGTTCACTTCCATAGTGCTCCTGAAGAATATGTGACCATAACCTCCCTCATATTCTGGCTCATTCGATGGTCCTCATCATTGGGAAAGCAGGTTTCAGCAATTAGGGGTGCTGCTGGTTCTGTTTCTTATGTTCACTGGATATCTCCAGAACTTAAAAACGAGTAGAAATTTATTACTGCAAGATGATTTCTTATTAGTTCTTTATGTAAAATGATTGTATTTTCTCTGCACATCATTCTTTACGGCCTTCTCTTTTGCAGTGTTAACAGTGCTGGAATGACTGTGATTACAGTACCATCAACACTGCTCCGTATGGTTCACATACATTGGTATTTTATTCACTTATGTGATGAGTGCTGTAAATTGAACAGATGTTTTCCACTGGGCTGTTTTAATTAAGCTGTCCACGATGCTGCTCAGGTGTTTTTCTGAACTGGTAACACTTCATCAAGAATGTGATATCAGTGAACACTTCAATCATTCCCAACATTACCTCACACTTAGCTAAATTGGAATCCTATTTGCTTTGAAGCTGTCAAGTCACCTTGCTTTGGTGATCTAGATTTAATTCTCAGTACCAAAGGAAATCTTGAGTTTTGCTCTCTGTTCACTCATCTGTCAAGATACAGAAGCTTTAAATAATACTTTTCCTAGTAAAGGCCTTATAGGCGACCTATTATTAACCTCTCTTCATTCTAAAGACGAACAAGTTTAGTGTGGCTGTTTATGATCTTTCATAAAGTTTTTGTTCAAGGACGAGTATTTCCTTCATACGCTTTGATTTCTCAGGTTGTTTCCTATCTGTTTTGAAGATCTCTGGAACACTAGTTTGGAAAGCCCAGATAAGTTTCCTCTCTTCCTGTTTTCACAAGAAAAAGCTGTTTCTTTTTCCTTTTACAGAGTCACACTGGATCCTACATCTGCATTCTGACTGGGTGTATTATAGCTTCCTTTGTTGTATTTTGGTTGGTGTCTTTTTTTTTTTTTTCAGAAACATGTGTGATAATTAATAGGAGAAGCTGTAATTGTTTTTGTTGCCTACAATGCCTTCTTTTCCTCTTCAAATATAGGTATCGTATTTATCACAACTGAGATGATGAGTGCATCACTTTTATATCAACTTCTGACAGTACAAAGAGGACTCCAGAATATACTTGTGTTTGAGAATTTAGTGTGGAAATATCCTGCCCAGGCATGAAAAAGCCACAATTTAAAATCACCCATATTCATATCTGATGTAATGATAGATCATAATAGTTTAATTGTCCAGCAAGAGAAAATCGAGATTGTGTTTTGACAGCAAGGTTAGGGAGATGAGTGTTACATGTGGCTTTAAGGCTTGCAGAGTCCATTGACCATTTAACTGAGAACAATAGAGGACCTGGGAGCTCTGGAACACAGAGGTTTGGGATGGACACAACAGGAGAGGCAGAGAGAAGACTACTCTACTACAAGGCATGATGAGCCTTGTAGAAAGCAGGGAGTAAGCAGACTGGGAAGTAAATGTGCATTTAAGAGGAAACAGAGTAGTCAATGGAAATAGTAAGACGAGAAACTAAAATTGGACTTTGGAAAGAAAGAAGGATATGAAGAGGATGAGCTCAGATAAAAGAGCCCAGAGGACTATATGAAACAAATACAGTGAGCAGGAAATATGCGTGGTGTAGAGAAGCCTAGAGAGCAATGAACTAAGTGCTCTGCTTACACTGCTGTCTGCGCTGCCAGTCCAGGCTAACTGAATTAACTGAGTTAAACTATTTTAAAATGCTCATTTTTACACTTCATTCTTCCCAAAAATCCATTAATCAGAAAATCTAAGAAAATGTCAAAAGTAAGAGATATAAGATTAATACGCCTTAATTTTAGGAACCCATTCTTAAAAGAGAACTAAGGGAGGTGGGGAGATGGAGGAAAAGGGCTGTCCAGTAACATCTCACCCAAGAATGGCTGCCTGGAAGGGCTGCTGGAGGAGATCTGTGAAGGAGAAGACTTGCTCCAGCTGGAGAAGATTTTACACTCTGAGAGTGCCTCTCTCCTCCTACTGATTGAAAAGGTGTTCAAGGGGCCACTTTCAGTGGGATTTCAGTACTTACCCATTGTCGGCTCATTTAAAAATCTCAGCTTGGTTATGAAAATCTCAGTTTTACTCTAGTTTTAAAAGGCTCTAATGGATTTGAAAGTCCTCACGATTCTCAATAGAATTTGCGTTCTGCAACCCTGTGACTTATTTCTCCTTTTGTTCTTTTTTTAACACTGGCATGTTTTGATGTGGAAACACTGGAACTGTTTTGCTGTAAAATAACATCTTTTCTCTTGTAGCACCAGCTGTAAAACATGAACACCTTGTTGAATCACACTCCAGAAATCTGACATGGGAGCCCTGCCAAAGCTCTGGGCTTCCTTTTTGCTTTGACTGTGGCACGGCTCTTCATTCTGTTCTTACCACGTTCTTACCACTTACGCTTTTCAGACACCTTGGCCAAACTCCTTCCCAGTGCAACTCTCTGAACACAATGGGGCTGCAGTAGAAGTGAAGTTGTCTCAGTATGTCTGTAAATTAACCAGCCATTTAAATTGGAGAGTGTCACTGATAAGCACTAACAGCACAGGAGTGGCAAAAGGAAGATATCTCCCAGTTAGTTTTGGACAGCTGACATGAACTCGGCTGTCAGATAAGTCTTACGGACTGTGGGAAATACTGACTGTGAACAGTCACACTCGCTGCCTGTAGCCATAGGAGGAAAACAGAGGGGAATTCAGAGGAAATCTCAACATTATCTGCAGCCTCTGTCCCAACCAGCATGGCAATCCAAACCACAGTTGAGTATCAACTGCCTCTGTCCATGGCCCAAACAAATGTGTTTTCTTGGCAAAGTATTCCTCACTTTTAGAGGCAAGAGAGGAGGCAATGAGAAGAAAAGAATCCCAAGTGTGTGGAGGGGAGTGCTTTCTGACAAAAAAACAGGAGCTGCTTTTTCTGAATCATTCAGCGGACAATCCTGAAAGAATAAGGCTGCAGACAGAGGTGACTACATTCCAAAGGACAGTTTTCTGAAGGACATTCCTACACAACAGAGCTCCAGTGCTTTGTTGCCTCAGTTTCTGCTGATGTCAGTGATGGTCAGCCACAGGTAAAAGGAGCATCAAACCCAGGGGAACAAGACTGTCCATAAGGAATACTCAGTGCCAATCCAAATTGAATAATCTACCAATAATGTGTAGATGTTACACACCAGCACTTGAAGAGAAACAGTGTTTCCTCCCTGTGCCCATAATCACAGAGCTGTAGGGGTTGGAAGGGACCTCAAGAGATCATGGAGTCCAGCCCCCTGCCAAAGCAGCTCCCTAGACCAGGCTGCCCAGGTAGGCATCCAATATTAATCATCATCATCATCACCAGTAGTGATCATAGGACACAAAGTCTATCAATACGTAAGGAAGCACAATATATATTGCACTAACATCAGTGTTCCCTATACACACCCTAGCAATGCAGACAACAAAAAGAGTACAACCAAAGCAGCAAATGAAATGTGCACTTTAAAATAAGCTGCTGAGAATATTTTGAGTCCTCCAGTAGATCAGCCAGCCATTGAGCGTACTGCACCCATTCTGCCTTATAAGTTTGTGAAAATACACAAGAGAAGAAATCTGAGTTTAAGTGTGTAAATTCACCTTATATTTTTGCTAAGAGTCCATTGAGCAGTAAATCAGAGATGTAGACAAACATGCATTGGTGGGCTGACAAGAAGGAAAAGAGACAAAAAGCAAGGCAAACTTTATGCACAATATGTTTGCAAAACAAAAAATGCCAACATTGGCACTCTGCTAGTAATGTCAAACTGTGCCATGCATCTGCTTTACCTACAAAAAGACACTGGAAATCAAAACTAGCAGCAAAGAAGTCCTGGCAGGATGGGGACCACAACCTGGATACCACTTGGACCATGAACCAAACTGCATGAAAATAAAAAGTTCATGACAAACGATTTAAATGTTGACTTCAATATAATTTTTAAACCTTCCCTTTTTTTATATGAAGGGAATCATCGGTAATGTAAAGCTGTGGTGTTTGTGAAGAATGGACTGCCAACATGCCTCAAAACAACTTAGCACTACAAGTAAGTCATAGTTTTAAGACTTAGCTAAAAGAAACAATACATATTTCATGAAACATAATGTTCCTCAGCTTCCCATTTTCTCAGATCAGTGGAATTATACGAGGCAGAAATGATACATATCATGCATCTTTTTACATCTTTACAGATATGATTTATTTTCTATAATCTGTAAATGTATCACTAAGAGACTAATCCTACCCTCTCCAAGTTGTCAGTTACAGCAATCAGCACAGAATCAGGAGGATTTCTAATTCAGAATCCTTAAAATGCTACAGGAAAACACTGCAAGGTTTTATGCTAGAACCAGTTTATAGAATTAAGGTCATCTTAAAAGAAATGTATAAATCGGAATTGGAAGGTATCCCTGCCTATGGCAGGCAGCTGGAGCAAGATGATATTTAAGGTCCTTTCCAGCATAAACCATTTACATGGTTTTGGACTTGCTAAAACGAAAAAAAAAAAAAAAACCCTATAATTTAAGCAAGACGTACAGATGGCCATTTTTCTGTCTTTTAAAAGCAAGAGTTTCTCACTAGCAAGTGTTATCTTAGTGATAATTCCACACCACATGTGATCACATATTACAGGAAGGACTGAATTTAAAGTAAGGAGAAAATCTTACAGTCCCTAGAAGCTGTAAGCTTCTTAGTAGTAATTTAATACTAAGCAATAGGTCGCTCTGAAAGTAATGTCTCTGCCATAGAAACAACAACAGATACAAAGAGTATAATAACACTGTTAGAGCAAAATCTCAGCTACAAAACACTATTTTTCAACATACTCTCCACCACTGGCTATGTGTTTTTGCCAGCAATGAACAAGAGCATGCATGCTGCACTTGTAAAAATCTGCACCAGGGGAGGTGACCACAGTTGCTGTCACCACTGCTGAAATGTACCACCCACTGCCTCACTGTGCTCACATCCATTGTTTGGTCGCCATAAACGTTCAACAAATGTCAGTGCATTTCAGTGGGTGCCATTTTTTCTGCGCAGAGGAACTCAGTGACACACCTTTGCTCCATGTGCACTACCATGTCAGATGCCATTCAGTCAGACTTCCCCTCTGCTGCCATCTGTCACACAGCAACGAAATGTAATGGAACACTAATGAGAAGATTCAAGCTCTACTGCCATATCACCAACATCCGCCTCTTGGCATCGTGGGCCAAGAGAATAAAATAAACTTTTGAAGCAGCCCTCATACAATGACAAATGTAAGTGAGTAATAAAAAAAATACTACTAATTCTATTTCATGGAATAAATGTATTTTTCATTGCCATTGATTAACAATAAATTCAGCATTTCTTTTCAAATTTCCACACAGAAGTCACCCAAGCTAAATTTCAAACAATGCACGCTTTGTAGCTAGTCCTTCTTATTCATCAGTTTGCAGCTGATACTAAGCACCTCCTCAGCAGTCAGGCAGACCTGCTCCTGGCACAGAGTGTGTGCTGGGCAATTTTTCAACTATGTAATCATTTTGCTTGATTTCGTACCTGGACTGAATTGGTGCTTAAGTCAACTTGGTGTAAAACCATTACACAAGAATTAAAGTGGGGAAAATTTTGTACTTTTACCTTAAAAAGGGTTTTCCTGATGTACATACTAGCTTTCTAGACTAGAGTCCTCGGAAACAAAGAAATATTCCAGAGTGTTTATGTACCTAATATAAACAAATTCAAAATAAAAAACTAAAGCTATTACCTTCTTAGCTGCACCAAGACTAGAAGAGCAGTATCAGAGCTATTCAATAATACCTACATAGAAAGCAATCTTTTTGCCACCTGCTTTCTTGAACTTGCTTTTCTTATTGCTCTACCTTTATAAAGATACCAAGCCAAGTTCACAAGTGATAAATGCCATTACACTCAACGGAATGATACATGGGATGGCTTTGGCATGACAGCAGTTTTTGTTTACATCTCCTGCCTCCTCTTAGCACTGCACTTCAGCTGTGGTTTGACAGCATGGTGGAAGTTTTGCCTTGTGCCGAGTGCTCAGCATGTACCAGTATTAGCACTTCTGTCTTAGCTACTTGCTGGCCTGGATGGAATCTAATACAGAAAACAGGAAGGACAGAAACTGGGTGACTTTCAGTTGAACAGCCTGCAAAAGCAACTCTGTGGTTTCTTAGGAAGGTGTCCAGGCAGCTCAGTTAGTTACCACTGTGTAGTTCTTTGTCCTCCTCTAGTGGTCCCACCATAGTTAGGAAGAGGCTCCTGCAGTTATTGCTTGCCTTGAGTTAATGTGGTTATTACTTCAGTGCCGAAGTGCTAAGGCTCACACCTGAAGATCCCAGGTGCAGTAACACCAGAAGCAGTAATGGGGTTCATAACTCTTATCTTTGTGAAAGTGAAAAGTGAGGTCACGGTCACCACGGGACACAGAGGCATCAATTTGGCTTTGCCTGCATGGCATGCAAACAAAAAACCATGCAGAATCGATCTTTTTTCCTAAGCCTTTCAATGAGGAACTACAAATCACTCTCACAGAGCACAAAAAAAACACGAGCTACTCCTTAGGAAATGATGCTAATAGACAGCAAGAACTGAACCTAGAGACTTATTAGATGACAGTGATGCTGTCTGGTAGGAAACACTGGGTCCACTGCAGCATAAGGCCTGTTGGGAAGGCTTCTTATGTGAGGAGGACACTTCTACACAGCTGATTCTTCCACGCATCTCTCTCAGAGCTGTAATGCTCAGTCACCACTGTAAAACAGTAATGATTTATTTTGTAGCCTGCACACTTTAAAATGTTTAATCTTCACAGTTTTTAAGCCATACCTTCCCCAGAAAGTAAAGTATAAGTACACACTTTATGCTGCAGTTATCACAGAGGTCTGAGGGAAAGGTCTACTTGAAATAGAAAAACAGATCTATACGTATTTTTATTATACAATGAAAATTTTCCACATATTTTTATTACATTTGGAATAAATGTTAAATACCAGAATGTACCATGATGCTTGGAAAACCTGAGTCTAAAGAAAGTTGGTTGCTCAGATGCAGTGCAGCTGAATATGGCTGTTTGACTCAAGAAGCCTACATCCCACTGACTGACCTCAGCTGGTGGGAGAAGCTCCTAAGAGGCCAAACTTTGGAGCCATTTATCAATTGCATGAGATCATTTACAGCAAGGATCTCATCAGAAATTTCAGAGTCTCAAGAGAAGTTACAAACCTGAACCCATCTATCAGCTTAGTGTTCAACTCGTCAGCAGTCAAAGGTGAAAAGAAAAATGAGTTAAAGTAGGAAACCTGTTAATAGTATCTTTTTCCTGAAACCAACCCCTTTTTGCACTTATTAAGTGCATTTCACTACACTTTTTCAATCATGTATTATTTTTCAATCATATATTATTTTTAAGATTTACCACCTCTCGTCTTTCTAATATTTTTTTATTACAAATATTGACAAAAAAATCTAAGTTACAGAAAGAGATGCTGAATAGGGAAACAAAAGAAGATACTCAGAAGGACACTGAGTATCATTATGTGTAGAAAATACCTATACATTACTTTTTTTGCTTTATTGGTGAAGTTTCCAATGTAAGATTCAAAGTATTTCTTAATGGTTCAAGCTTTTATGTAAAGCTTGTAAATATATGTTTTACACAGTAAAACAATAAACATGTATTTTTGTATCTATGTTTTTAGAAACAGAAGTATCCTGAAATATATAGAAAGTGTTCTTATTGTATTCATTTCCATTTCAAGAGATGAAGATCACAGTTTACCTTCAGTGCCCCAGGACAACACTAGGAGCTGGAAAGCAAAGATTTTCCTATTCAGAAGAAGCAAGGAGTTTTTTCTGTCATTGCTGATTCCAAAAGGGACATGAAGGCAGGAAGGGCCAATCTCACTGCCTAACATTAGGAGACAAATGGAACAGAAGCACAGGAGTTGAACAGAAGCCAAAGGAAAGAACCCTCTCATGCACTGGCTGCAGAAGAAGCACCAAGTCTACTTGCTTCTAAATTGAGCCATACAAAGTGTAACTACTCAACAGGCCAAGGCCACCAAACACCTGGCGGCCTATTCACTAGTTTATTTTCACTATACCACTGTGGGGAAAAGAGCCTGATCATTTTTCAGGACAAAGTAAGCATCTCATCTTCATGTTAGAAACACATCCAAGTGACCCCATTCACCTTTCTAGTAAATGCACAGGAACTTTAGATGATAAGGTTTTATTTTTCCTGGTTATTAAAGGCTGGAATTTAATCTTGGGTAAACTTGTGTAGCTGGAGTAACAGTAGCATGGGTCACAAGTGCTGCCTCAGCCTAGGAGGGATGCCAGTGTCCAACTACTGTTGCTCTCCTTTTCAGAGGGTAGGAGAGGGAAGCTCATGGATACAACCTCAGCTCCATCACCAGCAGACACAGGCTTCCATGTCAGGTGAAAGGCTCAGAGACCAACCACCTTCTCCACTGCCACAAGAGCAAGAAGAAAACCCCAGAACAGAAGATGGTTCTGTAAGCCTAGTCCATTTTCCTGTTCATGTTGCAGTCAAGTCCTGCCTGGGGAATGTAGCATGGGTAAAATAGAAATATCAACATAAGCTTTTATATGACTGAAGAAACAAAAAATATGTAGTCAATGGGAAACACTGTTATGAGATCAACTCAGATCAATGGTGAGACATGCAGGACCCAGCAAAGATCAGATGCAGTTGCAGTTTCCCCTCAGTTCCTATAATCAGGCTTTTTGTGAGCAGTGGTCATTCAGCTGTTGTATAGGTCAGTTCTGGTTTCTCTAGCAAAGGAGATCTCTTCTTGATGTCAATTAGCACTATTCCTGAACAAATAATGCAGGATCAGGCTATTTGTTAGAGCCCTGGGACCACATCTGCCTCCATCTGAATTTCATAACACATCAGTCAAGGATACCCAGTGGCCAAGGTCACCTGAGGACTTTATCATATTACTGCAGTGCACCACCTTCCCTGCCAGCCCATTGCTGCTCTGCTAGAGACTACATTACCATGCATCAGCAAATACACCAGCACGCTGCTATATTTAGTGCTTCATACATATCACTAAAGTACAAGATGTGTCAGCTTTTAATCTGACTTCAAATTTTTGTCAGCAAAGTAAAAGCTCATTTTCCCTACCAGTGACGAAATGCGCTCTGTGTTGTTCATCTTGAGCTATTGTGGTGCTAACTTTAAAATACACCAGGCAGCCAGAATGCTGAATAATTTTACTAAGAGATACAACAGGAGATGGTAAGAATGCATACTGTTGGCCGGACTGGTTTTTAACAGTGACTGTTATAGGCTAAAACAACAGCTCCTCGGCAGTCTGATGGAAAGAAGAGCAGCTCACCAAGCTGCTCTTCACAGCACCGCAGCAGGCAGCTGAAGTACCTGAGTGACAAATCCAGAATTGGGTCAGGGGACAGTGGTGAAGGCCTGACCCATGCCAGGTGTTGTGGACCATGAAGCATGAGAAGAAATTGGTGATGATGACTGGGACTGAGTGCTATACTGCACAGCCATGGGAGCAGAGCAGTCCTATTAACAGCAACACTCATCAATGACAGCAAATACGTATGTGACACTGGTTAGAACAACAACTTTCCACCAGGAGAGCCATGTTCATTCTGGAGGGGTCCAGTGAATGAAATCTGGCATTTTAAAAGATCTTGCTAAAACCACAGAAGAGGATATTTTGTCATAATCATAAAACCTACATATTCATGTCTCCATGTACAAGGAGTACAGGTATGAACCGTCCTCCTGTCTCCTACGTCCAAGCAAAGCAGGCAGTTTGCTAACCCACAGCCTAGTGGCAAGCCTATCAGGAGAGCCAGGCATTCTGGTTAACACACAGGGAGACCCACTAAAAATCGAGGAAATGGAAGCATAAAATGTTGCATTTATTCACCCAAGGAAAAAAAAAAAGAAAAAGCAAATTAGAGAGAATGACAGAAATCCAAATGTGGTGCAAAAAAATGAGCTTGAGGAGAAGAGTTCTGTACTCTACACATGGCAGATACAGGCAGGAAGGGGTTTCTTCTCATACGGGAAATTCCAAAGCAAAAAAAAAAAGCCTCTAAGCCTAAGCCAGAAGGCAGAGAAAATATCAGAGATGTTTGAGAACTGCTGAGCTGAAAGAAACTCTCTTCCTCAGTCTTAGACATAATTTTTGCCAATTAGGTAATTTAAATAATATGTTGGCTTTGACCTAAATCATGCCTTGCTTTAACATAACTCAAATTTCAAATCTCAGTTTCAAAGAGCAACAAAAAAATCAGACTTCTGCCTCTCAACACTGTTAGAAGATCCCACATCAAGAAGTGCACATCTATTATAGATAGATATTATAGCCAGAAATGGCTGCAAAAAGGAACTAATAGTTGCAAACCTTTCCTGCAAAGTGTCTCAGTTTGAAGGAATTGGCATTTTCTGCCCAAAGCGTTTTAATGATAAGTTCATTACCACCTCTGTCATATACATATACTCAATTTCCATGAGTAAAATTCCACCTCTGTGATCACAGAATCACACAGCTGTAGGGGTTGGAAGGGACCTCCAAAGATCATGGAGTCCAACTCCCTGCCAAAGCAGCTCCCTAGCCCAGGTTGCACAGGTAGGCGTCCAGGCGGGTCATGATCGTCTCCAGAGAAGGAGACTCCACCACCTCTGTGTGCAGCCTGTGCCAGTGCTCCGTCACTGCACTGTGAAGGAGTTCCCACGCGCATTTGTGCAGAACTTCCTATGCTTCAGTTTGTGACCATTTCCCCTCGTCCTGTCGCCACACACTGCAGAGAAGAGTCCAGCCTTGTCCCTTTGCCTCCTGCTCCTTAGATATTTATAGACATTTGTAGACTCAGATCCCCTCTGAGTCTTCTTTTCTCAGTGCTGAACAGCCCCAGGTCTCTCAGCCTTTCCTCATAAGGGAGGTGTTCTACGTCCTTTATTATCTTCGTAGGCCTCTGCTGGACTCTTTCCAGGAGATCCCTGTCTTTTTTGTACCAGGGAGCCCAGAACTAGACACAATACTCCAGGTGAGGCCTCACTGGGACAGAGTAGAGGTCCCCTGCCATTCTCCTTTCATCAAATATTCAGCCATCATCTTCTAACTGTTGGATGGGTGCTAAACTTCTTCTCTTCTTCAGTGACCAAATTTATGTTATCACAAAGCAATTCAAGTATTTGTCACAGTCAAAAACAGGAGCAATGTTAACATAACCATCTTTCTTTGTCACAAAGAGGTTTTGATCCAGTCAGTGCAAACTACTGAAAATTAATAAATAAATCTCAAAATTGATGGAATTTACTTACCTTTGGAAAACCACAGGCACATTTTCCATTGGCAAATGTCATCATGGAATAAATACTCATATAATCTATGAAGCAGAAAAAACTAACTGTGTACAGCACTTGAATGGAAATACTTAAACCTATAGTACGCTCAGCAGACTCCACGTATGTACTGACCTATGTGAGATACCTGAGCACAGTGTTGCCCGTGTTTTTGCTGTGTTGGTAGGGCAGGGCTCCTGGTAGCACAACCCCTGCACTGGCAGTGGTGGCTGCAAAGGGCCTCACTCATCGGCTTCTAAAAGGATTATGGTGGCCTTGGAAAGAGCTGAGGGTGCCATTTGGAGCGGAGGCAAGTGCTGCTCTGAGCAAGGAGAAAACACTGAGTTAGCAAACTGGCTTTGCTAAGTCATCTGGGGACAGATGGATAATTACAACAAAGATGTCCAATTGCTTACATTTTAATTGACACACACTGCATACACGTTGACTAATGAGACAGAAAAAGCAGTAGGAAATGGGGAGCTCCAGAGGTCAGCTGTTTTGTGATTTATTTAAGTAGTGCTAGCTGGCAAAAGCTTCTGTGGGAAAGAGGATTTCCTTGGACTTTGGGGACATTTCTTCTTGCAGAGCTGTGGGGATGTTATTAACTTTCAGTAATCTCACATTCTGGGAAGCATTTTCTTTTCTCTACAGTTCCTAATTGTGCTTATTACAATTTAATAAGGACATTTACCCTCAATTGAGCAAATCATTCAAGCAGTTGCTTGCTCCCCCTTGCAATGAATTGGATTTGTCAAATGCAGGTTTAATTGCGTGTTAAGTAGCTTGCTGAATCAGGACCTCTGTGAGCAGTGCTGCCTACCCAAATCTTTCCTTAGCTCCTGGCCTGTTAACATAAGCAGAGGTCTGCATATCCATTTTTATAACTCGGCCAACTGCTCTGATCCCAGTGCCCTGCAGGATGTTAGCTGTAAATAAATCATTTGCCCATATCAGTCAAACACTCCAATGCTGTTAATATTGCCAACCCCACTGACTGCGGGTGAGCTCATGATGGTGAATGACAGATACACCACGACTGCCACTGGGGGCAAAGTCAGGACAGTGTTCATATTACTTACATTTACATTTTAAATGACTCTGCAGAGCAAACCTGCCACCAGCCTCTTCACAAGAGGATTTACTCACATACATCAGTGTACCACAAGCCTTTCAATACCATGGCAGGCCCTCTCACCCCTCCCTGACACTGAGAACAAATACTTTGTGTTACCCTTGTTATTGCAGAACTGACATTTCAAGGTGTAAACTCAAGGATGCTGTATTATCAGCTTCCCTAAGAACCAAATAAGTCTTTTGCTCCACAGCTGAAGGCATGGAAGTAATCATCACAAGTGCACAAAATAAATAAAACTTGGAATATTCAGCAATTCTCATAGGTCCTCCATCAATGCATGCATGTGCTTGAGCCACCAAGTAAAACTGAACAAGTAATGCAGTGTCTTACCTGCCTTCTCCTTAGACAGCTTCTGAAACAGAACCTGCAAAAAAAACAGAAAGATATTTTTTGTTTAATAATTTCCTTCATATAGGTTGCATGTTTCAGGATGTCAATACGTGCAGGTCTTAAGCATAATCACCACCTTACAAAGCTCATCACAAAACGTCACAGGGAACATCTAGTAAGTTGGCATGCTGAGGACAGCCTGGTGCCCATCCCAAGCTGGGTTACTGTCACATAGGTGGTGAGTTCGGAGCTCTCCGTCGCACGAGCAGAGCAGGCAGAGCAGGAACACACGAGGCCCAGCACACCAGGGCCTGCCTGCTCATCTCCTCCTTGTCATCTTGGTCTCTTTGAGGGATGTTGCCAAACTGACTTTCAATATTGTGTTCTTTGTATTTTTCATCACTCTGCTCCAGGTACCACGTACCATTTAAGTAGAAGCAGTGCCATTAATGTCATCCTTGGATGCACCCCTTGGTCCATTACTTTTCTCTTTAACAGCCTTCCGTGCCCAAATCAAGGTTATTCTCACTTTAAGCCAGCAATTAAATGTGCATCACCCATTATCCTTTCATGCAATAGTTCTAACAACTCCAAGCAATGCAGCCTGCAAATGAAACTAGTACCAGGTGTGAAACTGAGCCCAACCTTTTTTTTTTTCTTAGTCAGAGTGAAGGCTGAGCTGATTCTTCCAGATAGCAGTGAGCTCACAGGTGGGAGCTGCCCAGCCTGCCACCAGCTGAAACAGCAGCAGCTCCTGTGCCTGCAGAGACACACTGCTGGTGCCTGCTATAGGCTCGTCCCCGTATGGACAGCCATCTGCGTGTGTCAGATGCACTGAGCACTCCATTATCCATACAGTAAATATTGCCTTTGCAACGTTAATAGGAATCTGTCCATACAAACATGCTTTTGGTTTACCTTTTACTTAGTGAAAGATTTTACTAAGATACTGGAAAATTCTTTCTCTGAGCACAAAAGAAAACTGCTTGAGCATCTATGTTAAATAATGGGGAAAGCATAGCTGAGCTTGATAGAGCAGGCTACAGCTGCCCTTTCTGCAAGGCAGTTGCACGGTAAAACAAGATCCTTACTCAGTCTGAAGGTCTGCTGGAGCCACAGCTGAAGTTGGTTTGCCTTTAGCCCACAGGGGCCATGTAAGATGGTCACTTCCAGGACAGAAATAACCAGTAGCTGAGTCCAACCCAGGCTTCTTTTAGGATTCTGGAGATCTTCTATAGCTCAGAAAGGGCGAGTGGGCTTTTTGGCTCATCTCACCTCTGCATTGGCCCGTTCTGCAGAGCTGAATAAGCAGGAGTACAGCAAGCCAACATATCCTCTAGCAGAACTGCATATGGATGTGAGTGCCAAGCCCTCAGGAGAGGCTTTGGCAGAAGCAACTCATTTTCTTAGAGGAATGGGAATTTACAAAACATAGTGGTTGAAAAGGACCTCTGGAGGTCATCTAGTCCCACACCCTGCTAAAGCAGGTTCCCTAAGAGTAGGGTGCAATTTGGACACATGCTGAGATGATGGGCAAGGTAGAGGCAAGTGTCCCACCTGTTTGCTAGGAGCCATCTTTCAGAGAAGCATCATCTGGCCCTTCCACCATGCAATAAGATGTACTGCTCTCCACCATCCTGCTGGGGACAGGCACCTGATTTTTAGCACAGTGACACTGGCATGCACACACTGAAGGAGGGTGCTAAAACTGCTGTACTGGATTTTGGGAAGATCATTTCTTGAAGAAGACATAAGTGATATATGAACCAAGAGAAATACGTCAGCCTTCCTTGGATAGCTGCTTGATGTGTTCCAGCATAACCACAAGGGCACCAGTTACTATAAAATCAAGTCCGTGCTATATTAACTTGCAAATATTTTCAAGACGCCATACAAAAATAAATAAATAAATAAAAAGATGCAAATTATTGCTGGAAAAATCCCAAGTGTCAACAGAAAGCTGTCAACTAGAAGTCAGTTCTGGAAATAATAACTATAATGCTCTATACAGCCGACTGTGTAACAAAACTTTATTGAAGTACTAGCATCCCATCTGAGCAGCATGACACCATCTAATCAAATATATAGAAACCATGGACCAAGAGAGTACAACTCTAGCCAAGAGGCTGTTGCAGCACCTGCTGCTATGAATAATAAAGAAATCATCTGTTCACAACTCCAGCTGTAGCAGTGTTGCAAGTCATAGTATCAAACAGAAGCCAAAGTCAAATACACTGTGCCGATACAACCATGTTCTATTTGCTACAGCATGTAATCCAGCACACAGAAAGCAGAAATGTATTTGACAGATCTGGAGTCCAGGGAGGACAAGGAGGTGGGGAAGGCTCAGGGAGGCTTGGCCTTGGGCTATGCACTGCTCCACAGCCCTCGTTTATAGTGCCCTGTGAACACAGCCTCACAGCCTCTGCTATTACAGGCACAAGCCCCACTGAGATCACCAAGATGGACTCAGAATTTTGTTACTGGAATCTGAACTTAGAGCAAGATGAAAATGCTGTCTCTGTTCAGCAGGTAGTTAAAAACAGGTGCGCTTCTGCGTAAATGACCCCACTAAAGCCACTTTTCTCCTACAGAGTCACACGTGTAAAAGTGTGTTTGGGACACAGAGGGGAGGAGTGAAGGAAGGCTGCAGATCTGCCTGGGGAAGGAGAGGGAACACAGGGTGTTCAACAAAAACCTGAATGATTCTCCTGAAAGGCCACCCATACGGAAACCAATTACTCAAATGAACTCTTTGGATTAAGTGGAAGTGAAGGTAGAAGCAAAACATGAGCATTATGAGCTCTATGAGCAAAATAAACACGCTCATCAAAAAATGGTTTCTCTGATGTATACATAATCTTTCACAGTTATAAGAGATCAGGGCATGGAACTCAGCAAACAACTGGATTAAATGATTTAATAATGTTCCAGTAAGCTGATTGCCACATAAAAGCCTTTTTCTGACACGGAAGATGAATATGGAATGGTTGACTATAACAACTTCAAAACCATTTTAATTTGCAGTGGCACAGGGATTCTGCAATGCCAGCCAGCCCCATAACATCGCACACCACTTCCAAAAAGAATAACAATGTATGCAAACCTTTTACTTCTTTCTTCCCCATCAACGCTTATTAGTTATTAGCTATTTTACGCTCTCAACATAAACATTTCAAACATGCCCAGATCTGCCACTGGTATTTCAGAGTACCCATCAAAATGTCATCATTCAATCTCAGCAAATCACATCCTCCAGAAAAGGAAAAAAAAAAGTAATTAGCATATTTCTTCAGCTTGCAAATAACACTTTTGGATGTTTAATAAAAAGCTGAATTTATTCAAGGCAGGTATGGTATCAACACTATCACTTCTATCAAATAAACTCTGGCATTTTGACAGGACTGCTTGACATCTGCTGTTAATAAAAAAGACTTTGGGTTGTGCAAGGTTATGCTCAGTGGTAAAAAGACAGCAGCACGACCCTGAGACACTTCCTTCAGAGAACAAAAATGACAAATCTGCATGACTTCTTACCAATGAACTGACACAAGGAAAGCACATGGAGCTAGAAAAAGTCCTGAAAAGTGTAAAGACTGGAAATCTTGCTGGTTCTTGATGCTGCCAGTATGAAAATCTGCTGAGCTTTCATTACATGAAGGCAGTTGCAAAGAATTAAACCAAAAACCTCCATGGAAAACTCAATAATCTGATTAATAGATTTATTAATCCTTTCAGAAAGTGTCAATTCCTCTCCAGATTAGAAAGAAGGGAGAATGGGAAACTGGAGCTGAGCTATTGCACTGAAAATTGTTCGTGAGTCAAGGGTGAAAGAAAGAAAGAAAAATGTCTCCCCATTCCTTAATCAAGCCAGTCCACTTGCTCCTTCACAAGTGGGAAAACTTTGGTCCAGATCCCCTTTCTGGACTCTTAAGTATTTAGAATAAGAAAACATTGTTAAGAAAACAGTGTTCTGAGGATGTTTTTGTCATGGTACTTAAATACAGCATAAGACATGGTGAAGATGCACAGCACCAATCAAGGCATTCTGGGTCCTTGCATGAAAGCCACTGGCAGTGGAACTGCTCAGTCCAGGGCAGGATGGGACTGAAGACCTTGGTGTGTTTACAAGCATCAGGCTGTGGGAGCACAGAGAGCACTAAGAGGACACAGGGGGTCCTGGGCCAAGTACTGCATGGCATGGACACACACAGTCTGCTCTGCAGGGCCCATCTCCAATAACCATGCTGACACGAAGAACGTTTTCTCTATGTTATCTTATGGTGCAGCTGTCATAGGCTACTTCAGATAACCTTCAGTATAAGGCTGTAATATATTTTGAAGCTGTACAACATGGAAAATGATGTATTCCATTTACTACATAAAACTCCTGTAGTCCAAATATGTCATTTGAAATTATTATGTATGTGTATGTGTATGTGTATATGTATTGCGTATGCGTACCCCAGCAAACTACAGATTTGGCCTCTTATCTACTGATGTAATAATAAACATTTATAGGACTTGATGCACTTTGAAGGGATTTCTGAGGCAGCCTGCTATTTAAATGCAGCTATCCTGCACTGCAGTATGCTATCAAAAATGAACATAACCATTCATAAATGAGTAAAATTCTTCAGAATTGCAGATATGCTGTTTCCACAGACATCTTAAACCTCTGTCACTTCATCTTGTTTCCATGAGAGCATGTAAAGTTTCACGTGGCTGTCAAGAAAGGAATGTAAGTAAAATACACTGTCTAATTTAGAAGTTCTAATTTATTTCTTTGCCTTAAATTGGTAACATTATATAAATGGTCGTACCCCACTTCTTCTGAGGATCTAGCATACAGAACCTTCGTGTGCAAAGAAAGTTGAACCGAAATATTACATGATGATATTTTTAAATGAGCCTGAGGGATTTAAGCATCCCCAAGAACTCAAAGGACATTGAAATGTCTTTTGAAAACCCTAGACATAATATACTGAGGTACACTCTAAAAAGATGAAAAACTAAATGTAAATATAATTAGCGATAACTTATGATACTTTGAAAGTGCATTGTATTAATAGAAAATAGGTATTTTTACTTCCAAAAGCTGGTGATATGATTTCAAACTGTCAAACCCCTGCAGCACTGCTGGTATCACCTAGATTTTAGTGAGGGTGGTTCAGCTCCAACACACAGAAGCACAGCCTGCAGTGAATGTTAGGGGGTGGGTGGTTTTACAGTATTAAATCAGCCTAATTGTTGAGTGTTCCACCAGATTAGAAGGCCTCGTTACACCTCTTGGCTCAGTTGGCTGTGCCTATTTATCTTGCACAGGAAGGCATGCAGCATCCCCTAGGACTCACTCCTGCCCTGTAGAAGGCAGCCCCAGTGGCAGCAGTACACCAGTACACCATCTCTGGGCAAAACACAGCTGAGGCATACTAGGAGGCCAACATCTACTTCTCAGTCTGCTCTGAGAGGGAAGAAAGGGAGAAAGGAAGGGAGAAAGGGAGTGTCTCTTTGTAACTGACAAGGCAATTGGAGTTGCTGTTCCTACCCATGCAGGTTTTTCTCTCTTAATCATAAATTTATTTCCACGTTCAGAAACCAGACAGTCATGACAGTGCTAATCCAACAAGCATGGAGTTAAAAACTCTTTTATCTTGACTACTTCTAGATGGGACAACTCAGACCTGAGTTAGCAACCGAATATTAGATTTTGAAATCCTACTCAAGGAAAATCCAAAAATGTAAGAGAAATCTTCCCAGATGAATTAATGACAGCTAACCCAATGCTTATCTTTTGGTACACAAACGCACTGAAAATTTCAGTTGACTTATTTCTCTATGAAGTCTTTTTCTATATTTCACAGTTTTCACCAGCTATTTTCTTGATACTTTCACCTTATGCCTTCAGAGCTCTGTGAACTGATTTATGTTTGTCTGGTTTTCACAACCGAAAATGTACTGCTACTCAGTAGTACATTAAATTAAATAAATTACATTAAATAAAGCAAATAACACTCGCTCACTCCTTGAGCATCTCCTTAGAGACCTCTCCTTCTCTTGCATACCTTTTTCATCATATCGAAAGCAACATGTTTTGTTAACCACTGGAATAGTTAACACTTTGGAATATGGAGTTCAAAAAATAACATACTGTTAAGAATATTGAAAACATTACAGAGAAGGTTGATTGCAGGAATTCAACCACCCAGTTTCAGTGCACTAAATGCTTCCGCTAGACTGATTACATCTCAGTGTTTCTTACAGAAGATAAACAGGGCTCCATCACAAAATTAATTAGTAGAACAGGTAGGAACAGGAAATCATTTCAAAGTTGAAGTATCACTTATCTGTACCAGACATACCGAGGTAACTGAAATTAATGCACCGTATCCATACCAGGAAACAAATGGAACTGGACATCGTGGCTTCCTAGTTTTGTAGGTGTAAATTAATAGCTGGAAGATTAAGCAGTATAGCGCAAAAAGCCTTTAAAATTCTAGAGGAGGCTACATGACAACAAACCCAGAATTACAATCCAGACTGAATGTTAGTGGCCACTTCTCCCACAGTAAGTTGTCATTATAGTTTAATGTTGATAAATAACCATAAAGGTAGGAAAGTTCCATGAGGCAAAGTCACCTAAGAGTAACAAGGCAGTAAAATTAAGATGTGGAGGATATCTGTAGCTGTTGTGGGAAGTAAAATGAAGATGAGTAATGTCAAAGCTACCCAGAGCTTATTCTGAGTAGGAGTCTGATATGAAAAGTTTAAAGACTTCAAGGATCTCCTATCTCAAAGCAAGAAAATAAATCTCAAACCGAAACGAGAGATTTAGACTGCATATAAGGAAGATGTTTTTTACAGTAATGGTGGTGAGGAACTGAAACAGGCTGTCCAGAGAGATGGCAGATGCTCCACCCTTGGAGACATTCAAGGTCAGGATGGATGGGACCTTAAGCACCCTGATCGAGCTGTAGGTTTCCCTGTGCACTGCAGGGAAATTGGACTAGGTGGCCTTTAATGGTCTCTTCCAAGTCAAATGATTCTGTGATTCATTTATAGGAAACTTTTACAGAAACGCTGGGTGCAAGATGCTGTTTCTTGAAGAACTGAAGGGTAGAAACGAAGGGTTTAGAGTGGGGGACAGGCAAAGAATTCAATGCTCATTAGTCCTAAAATATAGGAAACTGTCACATAGAACTAAGTAAATGCAAAGAGAAGCAGAAAAAGCACAGCACTGTTTCAATATGTGATACAGTGTATCCTGAAATTACACAAACCGAGAGAACAGGTAAATGCATTTGATCTCTGTTATAAACATAGGAGAAGAGAAAAAACATAGGAAGAAGAATGAAATTTCTTCAGACCCATAAACACCATCTGTCAGGGAAGCCCCTAATACACTTTTACCATTAAGTAGTAAAAAATACCAAGCAAAGTCACTCCTTGCAGTTTACAAAACTACTAGTAGCTTTCAGTGCTTTCAGTATAGTTTTCAGTATGCAGTGATGTACACATCACTGAATGCATACAACATTTGATTTTAAAAACATGAAGATCAAACTGAGTAACCGTCATTACTGTTTACTGTGCACCAAAGCTGCACACACTGCTCAAGGTGAAGCCACACCAGTGAAGTGTGGAGCGGGACAATCCCTTACCTTGACCGACTGGCAGTGTCGTGTTTGATATACTCAGGGACACCTACAGCTCCCTGAGGAGCTGAGAACCCCATCCAGCCTGACCTTGAGTGTCTCCAGGGATGGGGCATCCACCAACTCTCTGGGCAACCTGTGGCAGTGTCTTTTTCCTTATATTCAGACTAATTTTCCCTCCTTTAGTTAATTGCTCAGGGTCTTCATAACACTTTCTACTTTCTTTTTCTTTTTTCTTTTAAGTAGGCTTTTATGGCAGTTGATATTTTTAACGCTAATCAAAATCTAATATGACAGCTAGTGCTGTGTTCTTGCATGAAGAAGTCAGGAGCAAAGTAGGCAATTCTGAAGAAACGTATCAAAGTTTGGTCTGAATGTTCAGCTCACCCTCTCTTATTCCCAAAACCCACCCTTTGCAATCACTTCCTTACAGGATACAGTTACGCCTTGTTTCAGCAAGTTCGGTTCCAGTGAAAATGTAAAAAATGTCCTATTTATGTTTTTAACTTTGGCAAGTCCCAGGAGCTCTTAGCTATTTTGAGCTCTTGACTCTGCAGCAGGAGTAACATCAATCAACATGCTCAGAACTGTTCAAATATCAATTAATGCTCAGTCCTTTGTTAAGATAATCAGCAATGTGTCTGTATAAACAAAGGCAGGGGCAGAAACTGGAGATAAGTGCCAGTCGTCACAATGTGTGACTGGGGGTCAGGTGGAAATGGGATGGGGCAGAGGTGGGAGGAAGAAAGACAAAAAGGAGAGCAATGACTGCCAAGAAGAGGTGGACAAAAGTGAGAACAGTCCCTGTTTTCTTAACAGTCCTGGAACAATGTGGTGACTCACTCACTGCTATCATTTTTACCTTCTTAAGTAGGAAGAAGTGCTGTATCTTTTTTAAAGATAAAATGAAGTGGAAAAGTTACAAGAGGTCACCAAACAACAAAGAGAGGAATGAAATCTGGGGATCCTGCCATCCTGCTGTGGGAAATTAATGACTTTCAAAAGCAAACAGCAGTAAGCAATAATCCACAATACAAAATTAAAACCAACCCTTGCAGCTCTGGCTAGAGCCCTGTTGTTATTTTAGCTTGGTCCTGAGCAATACATGGCTGGGAATGAGCCATGAGCAGCAGTTTGCATGTTTTCACTATCAAGTGTCCACAGACATGGTTTATGATGCTAACTGGATATCAGCTATTCTTTCTGACAGCCAATAAAATTTATCACTGTCATATAACCTTAACTAAAAATGCTCTTTCCCTAATAAACTGATACATTAGCAGTTAGTAAAAATAGTGGTCAACATCTTATGCCTTGTGAGGAAAAGCAAAACTAAAATAGGTTTGATACTCAGCTTTCAGTAAAACAAGCAAACAAACAAAAACAGGGTAAATTAAAGAATGGAGTCTGAAAAAAGTCATGGAAAATTACAGAAATTGTTCACAGGCAATCCTCCTGAGAGCATGTGTGGGGAGAAGTTCTGGTGTGACAGCAAAGGCAGATGTCCTACGAAGAGACAGAGATGCCAGTTGCTTTGTAACTCATGATTTTGTAACTACTTTATCTATTTCAGATTGCATACAACATTTCTGTGTTGGAAATCTGCTGCAAATATCTTCCAAGGTCTGATATATTTATCTATCCCTATCCATCCATCCATCCATCCATCCGTCCATCCATCTCCCTACCTTCCTCCCTCCCTCCCTTACCTCTTTATATATTTTCTGTTAATCAGTTTGCTTTTATGCCAGATGTAAACAAATGACATGCTTTCTCCACAGGAGGCTTCATAGCTCTCCTTTCCTAGGTGAGCATGTCTTTTGGCATCACCAGCAGCAGGTAAAGCAATGCAATCTACTGCAGCAACTCACACATCCATGCTAAATGTACATCAACTCACATTGTTTATTTTCAAGTTGAACTATTCATCCTCTGTGTACAATTCACTGAACCTTTAAGTTAAAATTTCCAAAGAAAGGTATACATCTCCCCTTGCTGTCTCTTTTGCTGTCAGCAAATGCTCAAGTGCAATTCAGATTACTAACACATACATCTAAACAACTTCAGAACTCTGTGTTCCCAGCCATCTGCAGTACATTATGCCTTACCTTATGTCCTTCCTGCTAAGATTATGCAGAACAGCAACCCTATCATGAGAAAAGTTGTGTGAATTTATGCTGCATTAGGAGTCAAGAACCTCTTCTGCACGTGAACTGAAGATGAGCGCTGCAATGCAGCAAAAAGAACCCAAACACAGTTATAGTTTGAAAGGATTTATAGTAGATACTGTTAATGTTAAGCACGTGCTTAAATCCTTTACTGAGACACGACCTTTGTCCACATCTGAGTAGAACTTGGTGCAAAATTTATGGATAGAAGTTGGCCATTCTTGAACACAGAAAGTACAAAGCCAAGGATTCTCATGCTGAGGCTATCACTTACATCCATTGAAAATCAGTTATTTTTATTTCCATTTGTGATGTTGAACCATTTTTCACTCAGCTCAGCAGAAGTGAGAGACTGTGGCTAGGAGCTCCCTACCACACACATGAAGTACAAACCACCATCACCCCATGCTCCCACTCCAAATAACTACCTGCATCATATGACTGCCTCAGAGTCACCCACCTGTGTAAATTTTTCCCTTCAAAAACTGCTGAAATTCCCAGAGAGCAGAGATTTGTGTGCACATTTACCACAGGTGACCTTCTGCAGGTCTGTGCAGCACTGACTGAAGGAATGGATGGATGTTCTTCAGCTGCCCTGAGCACCACTTCTAGAATTTCACGTGGATTACTGCTTAATCCCTTTGGTCTCAAACTTCTGCATCTGCATCACTATCAAATCCACATCCAAACCCAATTGCAAGCCAGAACTACAGGATACCAGGGTGTCTGCAATGATAACCATATCTCATCATTTATCCTTTCTCATCACACAGTTATCATAAAATGTCTGCATGGAAGCATTAATACTTTGACTTTTCTGCATTATACCATGTTTAAAAAATATGAACAAAAATCATAATGAGATACACGAAGTCCTGTGTGCATACTTCCCTCCCAGCAGAAGAGATCAGAGATTTGCTACGGGCTGGCTTCAGTTCTCTCCCCATCTCTCACTCGCACAAACACACATACTCATACACATTCCTGCATAGCCTAAAGCAGCTTGAAAGTCATTTAAATATACATACTACTGACTTGAGATATTTTACACTGAAAAGGACATGCTTTACTTCTTGAAATAGGATAAAATAATTATGCTCCCACAGGGGGGTGTTAAAACTGGCGTGTACTACTTCTCAGCTGTCATGATCAGCCAAAACAAATATACTTGCAGAACTATCTCTGTACCTTTTGCTCCCACGTGATGAACTGATTTTATGCTTCTCTGCAATGCAGACAAACATTTCATTTATCTTTCATTTTATTTTACTTTTTTTTAGCTAAGCAAAGCACTATGACCTTCCTAAAAATCTTCAAGGATCTTTTAGTGGAAAGCTTCACAATCCTCTCACAGCATTACTATTCTGGGTAGTTCAGTATAATCTTTGAACTGAATTTAAGATTATTAAATTCCAAGAAAGTGATGTTAGGTAGGTTTAAGACAATTAAAATAAGATTAAATATTTCAAAGTGTTGCCTAATATTTGTTGCATAATTCCTATAGTGTTAACATGTTTTATGGTGAATAACTGACAGATTGATGAGTATTTTTGTAACACCTTGCAAATCTGCTTGTCCTTAACCACTAGGAGACAAATATCCTTCTCTGTTTTCTGTTTCATAATTCAAGTAAATGACAAGGGCTTGAAACTTGTTTTTATAGTTAGATTTAAGGCACTATTTGTCTTTCAAGAGCCAGTGATTTGACAAAACTCACCACTGCTTTGGCCCATCTTAAATCAAGGAAGGTCTGATTTATATGAAGTGAAAGTCAGGTCCAGCAAGGATACACTTTTAAAATGAAAATTATTGTTTTCAATGCTGAAAATGGAAAATCCCTACAATAAAAGATGAATCTTACAGATCCACATCTATCCTCTGCGTAATTTTACTGACATAACCATAACACGTAAAAGAAATACTAATTCACAACACAGCACCTGGACTCAATAATTGATTATTGCTCTTTTTAAAAACTCTTTCTAATTGGTGCACTGTAATTTTTCAGGAAGAATTAATAAAAGGCAAAATGCTTTAGGAAGTCCCCTCAGTGGGCAAAACCTCCTAATTAGTGTAAGGAAGAAATCTCTTCTTATGTTCTCTGCCTGTGTTTCTGGAATATGAAAAAGCAATTAAGAATAGAAAAAATAAACAGATAAAAGAAAGCATAAAAATGTAATACAGAACTCAATTTATTCTCTTACAGGACTTAAACGTATTTCCAAGAAAAGGCCTGGAGGACATCTCCGCTAGTGAAAATAGCAGACAAGAGAAGAATTAGCAGTGGATTATCAGAGCAGATTTCTGTGGAATGTCCTATGAAGACTTCCTAGAAGTCTCAGAAGTCGGAACAATCATGTAGTACTTCATAGGGTAATGACATGATAAAGAAAAAAGAGTTGTCATGTTCCAGTTCGCCCTGCTTCCTGCACTACAATTCATAGCAAGATGTAGCTGATATCCAAATGCAGTAGGATGGGACATTTGCCACTGACCACTTGACTTCTGAAGAATAAGCCCTGAGGTCCTTCTCCTAGGACAGTACATCAAGTTTGGAGGTGAGGACTTGACTTCACTTAGGTTCTTCTGCACTCATGAGAGGTAGTGAGACAGTCTTATGGGTAAAACCTTAGAATGAGCTACCAGAGATGTGCTGGAATTTTGACTGATTTATTATTTAAGCTGAAATGTTTAATCACTTACAGCTAGTTATCTTAACAGTCAGTTGCAATCTCACATTCAGGGCCCACCAGTATGTCTAGGGGGTCTTTAAAACTCATCTGTCACCAGAAATGCCTATTAATGTTTTACTGTTGATGAAAAGATGAAATGTTTGATTTAAACATTAATTTAAATAGCTAAGTGTTTGCACTAAACCAAATACAACAGCAAAAGATGAGACAACGATGCGCTTCATAACAGCATGTTTTACCTCATCATGTATAACAACTATGCACCGTGCCAAGTTGCCTTATCATATGTATAATTAGAGAATGAGAACAGTAATACTAGTTAGATGATTTAAGAAGGAAGAAATGGTTTTACCTATTGCTTTATCTGGCTGTGAGTTTAATGAATGATCATTATTTCACTTTTTTACATTTCAAAATCTTAATTACTTTTTAGTTTGAATGGATTGCTATGCAAGCCCAACCAGCGACCAAACACTGGCCATACATACCACCGTGACAGACAATTGGAGTTCCTCAGATCTTCATGTTAAACATTATTAAGGCTCTTTATAGAAAACAGTCTGACATGTTGCATTTTCCCAGTTACTTATAGAAACATTCACCTTCATTCTATTCCAAATGCAGTTTAAATCTAAGTTACTGAATAGTGTTCTGTCCAGAACACTTCAGTTTTAGCAAATAAGCAGTCAGACAAATGACAGTTCTAGGATGTCTGCCATCTCAAACTGCTCTGGAGGAAATAAAAAGAGACAGGAGTCATTTTATATCTGGTACAAGAACATACCCATCTCACGTACCTCCACCAATTTTTGATCTTGTATGTAATTTTGCAGCTACCTTGCACTTGCTAATATTTTGGTGGTCACCGAATTTTTGAGTACCTATTTAGAGCTTCCTTTTCGTATGAGCTTAAAGATCCAATTCAAGATTGCAATATGAGAATGTTGCAGCCTACCACTGGCACAGTGTTATCATTTTTTACTACTTGCACTACAAAACACTGTATATTCAGGATGCAATCAGGACCAAGTTCACTTATGTATGGAACTAACATATATGAAAAACTAAGTGAGAAACCATGTGTAAGTATAGGATGACAAGGTGACCCTTCTATCAAAGCCTTAGAGTCTAGATTTCATTCTAGATGCTTCAGTGAAGGTGAGCTCTGATACGTAAACGTGAAGTAGACACCATTGCTCTGTTGTGTGCCTACTCACAAAAGGGTAATCCAACCTTGGATCTAAAATGGATGGAGAATAAAATGTGTAGACAGACACACAGAGGAGCTCAGAAATCCCCAGTGATCAACATTTCAGATTTGCTAGCTGTAGGCTCCTGTTCCAAGAGAGAGGCTGTGCAGATGGCTCCCAAGAACTGTAGCTGTTGCCAGTGATTGTAGAGGATGCTTGGGTGCCTTCTGCAGATCCTTAAGATTTCTGAACTGGTGCCAGCAGATAATAGTGAAAAAAAAAAAAAAAAAAAAAAAAAGCCACAACATTTATTCTGCCTCTAACAAAGCTTGTAAGTAAAAGATTGAAACCTGCTATTTTGCATACAGAAGGAAATACGTATTTATGTATGAATTCAATATGGCACTAAGTTCCCAAGCCACATCGTTTCTGCAGCCATTCTAGATCATAAAGTAAAAGATAAGGAAAAAAATTACAAAAAAATTAACAAAAGTATGTAACAAATTCCTGGCAAGTTTTACATTCCCCTTTAAAAAAATTACATACGCCCTCCCTTCCTCCCTTTGCTCCAGCAAATACCATTCATGTTTAAGATTAGATTATTTTTCTCCTGATTTCTCTTTAGCTGCCAGAGTGTGACTCGTTGTCAGGCTGACTTAATTACAATTACAGACCTTGTTCTTCTGGCATTACAAATAAAAATTAAGAAACATAAAGGAAAGGGTCAATACAGGAGGACTGTATGAGCCAGGAGATGTTAAACAGTGCCACTAGTGATTACCATTGATTTCAGTTGGGTAGTTGTTGCCTAGCCTAAGATTAGGTACATTAATATAACAGAAACTAGCTACACTTCCCATCTACCCTCCTGAAAGGTGGGTCGAATTGCTATACTACACATCACTGTTTTAAGATCTTGGGCTTGAGAGTGAAACAAAAACAAGAGTAATTTAATAAAAGAGATGTGACAGAGTTACTGTCAGTAAAATAGCAATCCATGTAAAACATGCACAAGAAAGCCACTTTTTTTTTTTTTTTTTGAAATTGTTAGAAGTTTGGTAATAATTTACCATCAACTGTTCTAAGATGTAAGTAAAGTTGGAAAGACTTCTTAAAATATGCTTGCAAAGGTAATTCTTTAGCATTATTACTCTAGGGATAATGTAAACTTGGAGAAGAGTGTATAATGGAAGTACTGCGCTGTGTTTAAGCATTGTTATTGCAATGGATATAGTCTGTGGTTCTAACTTAGCTATTTTGAGGTAAATGTATACTTAGAAAGAGAGAAAGTCTTTCCCTGAGAATACCTATCTGTTGTTTGTTCTGAAGTTGTTTCTAGCAAGACAGGGAAAGCTTGAATTCAAGAATCTTGCTTTGTCAGAAAGTTTACTTAGTAGTGGTAACAAACACGGAAGTTTTACCTTCCAGGAATAACTGCAATTATTTTTCTATTTTCACATATCTCTTACTTTCAGAGAAAACCTAATTAGAGAGTAGGTACTTAACTGCAGTATTCTCATCACTGTCTTTATCTAGCAGCCTACATTATTCAGCTAAATATTTTACCCCTGAGTCCCCTCAATTTGTTCGGAGGTGCTGACACGGTTGTAATAAAAAGCACAGCCACCTTAATGGTTTTAAAGGGGAAACAATTAGTAAACTAACAACACTAAGCATTTCAGAATCAATTTGCTCTGCTGGAGAAGTTCTATGAAGACAATACCGACACAGTGACACTTTGGAAGATAGTATTAATGCCAGAGGAGACAAGAAATGAACTGAAATAAAGCTGCTGATGTCAATCTGTTTTCTTCATAACAAATACACCTCAATTAAAAATATATATTGTGGTATCAACGCTGCTTCCAAGTAGACAGTAGGTGATTGTGCAGAGTTTTGAAAATATCTGTATTTTCAACATGCTGAAAATTAGGATTTTATTTATATAGCAGAGCTAGTCCTTAAAAGCATATTTACTGAATTCTCGACAGGTGAATGACAGCAAATTGTTGACAATTCAAAGTGGTGTCTTGTGGTGCAAAGTAACGTGATGTTTAATGAACTGTATAAAAGAACATACAGGCATACATTCCCTGTTGGTTGTGATCCCCACAAGATGTCATCCTCCTGACACACATCATTGCTTCTCCCTGCCAAGCCCCCAAGATCTGTCAGAACTGTTCCTGTGAGAACTCTGTAGGCTTCAGACAAAGAATACATAGAGTGGAAATGAGAATGACAGTGATAATATGACAATATCCTTTGGTGAATTAGTATCAAGTAAGCAATGTAGAAACCTTGATGACCTCCTCTTAAATGCAGAATCATAGACTGGGAGAGCATTCAGAGCAACAAGGAGAGTTTTCATGAAGAGAGCACGAAAAGAAAGGGGTGGTCTGGAAGGAAATAAACAGCACAAGATATGTTCAAAAGTATAGAAATAACAAAAAATATATCAAGCACTCATCATAGCTAATTTGTAACTCCACAACAACATCATCCAAAAATGAATTTTAAAAATGGAAATAGGAAACAGCTTTTTCATGAAACAGGACATAGCATGGCAAACACAGGAAGCTTTGCGATCAAGAACTTAGCAATAGGCAAAAGCTACTTAGATATTAGAAATATTCAGATCTAAGAATTTTTCAAGATAGTGCATTTTGGAAATGAAATGAAAGAACCTATTTCCACAGAGAAGCAAAGTTTTTTGAGTGGAGGATGAGACCTAACCTGTAGTTTATACCATGTAAGGCTATGAGAATATTGATGCCATTCGTTGAAATTTCTGTTTCTGGTCACACTGAAAACTGACATAGAAAATCTCATCCAAATTGTAAGTTCCATGCCCCCTCAAACATCTACCAAGAATTCAGAGAGAAATTCCTGGTGGATGACAGGCTGGCCATGAGCCAGCAGTGTGCCCTGGTAGCCAAGAAGGCCAATGGGATTCTGAGATGCATTAAGAAGAATGTGGCCAGCAGGTCAAGGAAGGTGATCCTCCCCCCTCTACTCTGCCGTGGTGAGGCATCACCTGGAGTACTGTGTCCAGTTCTGGGCTTCCTGGTACAAGAGACAGGGGTCTCCTGTAAAGAGTCCAGCAGAGGCCTACAAAGATAATAAAGGACGTGGAACACTTCCCTTATGAGGAAAGGCTGAGAGACCTGGGGCTGTTCAGTACTGAGAAAAGAAGACTCAGAGGGGATGTGATCCACGTCTATAAATATCTAAGGAGCAGGAGGCAAAGGGACGAGGCTGGACCCTTCTCTGCAGTGTGTGGGGATAGGAAGAGGGGAAATGGACACAAACTGAAGCATGGGAAGTTCTGCACAGATGTGCATGGGAACTTCTTGACAGTGCCGTGACGGAGCACTGGCACAGGCTGCACAGAGAGGTGGTGGAGTCTCCTTCTCTGGAGATGTTCCAGACCCACCTGGATGCCTACCTGTGCAACCTGGGCTAGGGAGCTGCTCTGGCAGGGGGCTGGACTCCATGATCTCTAGAGGTCCTTCCAACCACTACAATTCTGTGATTATGTGAAATAAAACTGAACAGTAGAAGATATATTGATTATCTTTAATTATGTTTCAAAGTAATTAATAACAGCTGTGAATGAAGATCCTTTCATTTTTCACGTTCATTTTTTCACTTCTTTGCTTCCCTTAGTAAAAAACTGTAGATATAATCTGGGCTCTGCAACACAATCCGCTCATCAAACTAATTACAGTATAAATTTCTGCTCAATTTGTTCAACTAAGCATTAGTTGGAAATTTCTCAGGAAACCCTTACTGTGATATACTGAAAACTGTCCTTTATATCAATCATTCGAAAGAATATAAGAAAGGGAGAAATCCATTGAAATTTAGCTCTTAGAAAGCTGATGAATAAGCTAATCTGTTACTGAATGCTCAATGCTCAATTATTTAAAAATGGCACAGGAACAAAAACTCATGAGAATGCCATTGTTCTGAGCTATTTTCTTCTCTTAATTAGTCCTAATGCTATTTTAAAAACTATTATTCTCTATGCTGTATATCTCTGATATGAACGTGAAAATATGCAAAATACAGAAAATGGGTACAAGATCTTCCAAAGTGGAAACTCACACCCTAAACTGGAATTGTAGCAGTGAGTAAATTACTGAATTTAGGATTCTTTCACGACAGGAATTTACTATCTTAAATTTATTCGTCAAAAACAATGGCACAGTGCACATACATGCAAAACCCAGCAGAAACAAGGGAAGGTCAGCAGGCTAATCACTTTGGCTTATTTCCCTTTTCTGTTCTCCCATCTGCCTATTTTCTCTCTCTCTTTGTATTTAAAAGGAACAACTTGAACACAGTTAGGCCAAAATTTGACCTACTTTTCTTGTTCCTTTTAATGATTTTCTTTTTTTTTGGCAACATCCATGCAATTTCTATACCTTTTACTTCACACACGATTTCTCTTCAAAGCAGACTAAATAATGCCATGCTTCTGCAACTTATGAGAAAGCCTGTAACACAACACTGATGATCCATCACCAGGGATGGATCTTTGCATTCAGACAGTGTCATTTGCAGGACTGCTGCCTGTGCGCTGAAAGCAGGTCATCTTAACATGAAATTATAATTAGTAAGCCTGCAGATCAAACTAATAGAAGCAGAATATCATATTTCAGGAATATGGTTACTTGGAAGTATATTTTCACATGATTTTGTGTAAATAGATTCACCTAATTTCGTATTAAAACAGGACACTTTGCCCTGAATTACCTCTTCCCAGCCCAGCCCAGCCCAAGTTAGTCATTAATTAAAGACTGCAGAAAAGACATTTTATCAGCAGTTGAGTACAATCATTTGAGAGGAAAGAAAACAAACAACCTTAAGTACAGAAATCAAATCAAGTGCTACAAAAAGTCCCCTGTTCAGGTATCAGCAACGCCAGCCTCAGAGAAGGAATATTTAAAATTGCTTCAGGATGGAAAAAGAGCCAAGACTGAGTGCAGAAAGAGGCAAACTTGCCAACTTTACATCAGATCACAGGGCCAAATAACACACCAACCTGCAAGCACGTTCTTACAACTGCTGTCAGATCTGTTCAGGAGTGACTAAAATTCCTACCGTCATGTCTCATGAAGGCTCTAGAATGAGCAACGAAGAAGTCGAACTAGAAAATGAAATTGCTGAAGCCTGAATTATTGCTTTCTTCCACAAATTTATCCCTCTATTCCCTTTTTTATTTTGGGGAATGGGTATGACACGAAAAAAAACTATCAGAGCTTTAACAAGGATGGAATACAGGACAAAGAAAGTCACACAGGCAAAGTTAACTGGAAAGAGAAGTTAAAAAAAATCAAAATAAAAACCTGTTGAAATAACTGATGTTAGATTTGTGGGCCTCACTCAAAATTCATGGCATAGCCATGCCAGAATTCTCATTGAAGCCACTTCTCATTCTTGGGAGATAACATGCAGAGGGTAAGAGTTCGGGTGTGGCTGCCAACATAAATGTGATGGGACTGTGCCAGGCATCATATTTGTATTGCCTTGTTTGGGCTTACTGAGGTTTATGTAAAGACTGCTAAGGGAGGTGGTCTGATGAAGAAAGAAGGAACTGAGTACCCACAAAGAGCCTGGCTCTGGACCAGAAGAGATTCAATTTGCTGCTATTTCTCATGGATCCAAAGCAAATCCAGAATACCATCTCCAGTCTCTTGCCAAAAAAAAAAAAAAAATTCCTCCTGAAGGCCCTACTGAGGCACGTGGAAAATACTGATGAGGTGACTGGTGGTAACCAACATGGCTTCAACAAGTTTCTTCTTTTAAGTACTGGAATAGGCTCCCCAGAGATATGGTTGAGTCACCAATCCTGAATGTGTTTAAAAAATGTCTGGATTTTGTGCTCAAAGATATTATTTAGCAGTGGGTTGTTAGAGTTATGGTAATGTGGTTGAGGTTGGACTAAATGATCCTGAAGGTCTTTTCCAACCTGAGCAATTCGATGACTCCAAGGGCAAATCCTGCCTGACACACTTGGTGACCTTTTATGACGGAGTTACAGTGTCAGTGGATAAAGGAAGAACAACTGATGTCAGCTTCCAGGACCTGTGCAAAGTGTTTCAAAGTGTTTGACACTGTCCCACACGACGTCCTGATGACCAAAGATGACCTGGTGACACGAAGATGAAGAGAGGGCTGGAGCACCTCGCTTAGGGGACAGGCTGAAAATTGGGGCTCTTCAGCCTGGAGAAGAGAAGGCTCTGGGAGAACCTTACAGCACCTGAGGGGGCCTATAGGAAAGCCGGGAAGAGATTTTTTATAAGGGCACGTAGTGACAGGACAGGGGTAAATGGCTTTACACAGGAACAGGGTACATTTAAACTAGATATGAGGAATAAATTCTTTACTGTGAGGGTGGTGAGACACTGGAACATGTTGCCTGGAGAGGTTGTGGATGTCCTCTCCCTGGAGGCCTTCAAGGCCAGGCTGGATGGGGCTTTTGAGCAACCTGGTCTAGAGGGAGGTCTCCCTGCCTATAGCAGGGGGTTGGAACTAGATAATCTTAAAGGTTCCTTCCATCGCAAACCATTTTATGATTCTATGAGTCTATGAGTCTCCAGTTTGTCTGAAAGAGCTTTGTTCACCCACTTTTGAATCTGTCGTGAAATAAGCAGGTTGTGGTGCATTGTGGAGCTCATGTTGGATACAACTTCCAAACACAGGGGAATTACACTAGCATTGCTTGCACCATTACTGTGGTAAAGGAGAGACCAGCAGGTGCTCTGAAAGGCTTTTCACTACACAGGCACACACTAATTTCCTCCAAGCAGACTAGAACCAGTTGTGGTGATGGGTCGTGAAGTCTTTCAGGGACATCCCGCATGAGGACTCTGTCTGAAGTGGACTGGGCAGAGCCTTCTTCCCTCTACTCACTGGCAAGTGAAACAGAGACTTAACTCTCTCCATTGCATAATTCTGGAGTTATGTGATATCTGTCATGTCCAAGCTGTGCAACATCAGGTAGCTTGGCCTCTCTGGGAAAAGAGGGGAGAGAAAAAGGATACTGCAAAGAGTCTTCTTTCTAGCACACTCTCAAAAAGGCTAAACTGTACACATGAGTAAAGAGTTTGTGGCAACAATGGTTCTCATAGCTTTTCAAAGAGTCTTCTACAGAAGACAGAAGTACACATCTCGCACTCATGATAAACTAAATCCTACAGAACATTCCTAAATTTGCAGTATATCCTTAAAAGAGAAGAAAGCATCAATCTACTCTGTTACAGTGCAGAATGCATCCAGGACAGCTTGCAAGGCAGATCTTGAAGGCGAGCTTTTAATTTTTGGAAAGGTAATTTTTTCCATCTTCTCCAGAGCCGCACAGTTTCATAGGGTAAGAATCCTGTCCCAGACAGCATGGCTTGGGAATTTACTATTCTCTGCTGGAGAAATGCTAATGAACATACCCTTTTATTCAAAACATCTAAATGTCTGGAGTTCTTGCCAAATTGTTTGCTTGTTTATTAAGAAGTAATAAACTTCTCATGCTGAGAAGTTGCAGCAGCAATCAGAGAAGCTGCTGTAGAGGGAAACTAAGAGAAAATGTGAGTCACATTTGGCAGCATCCATCAGTACACATCAGTACATCAGCACTTGAGCCAGTGCTTGCTAAAGCAAGTGGAGTAACAGAAATACAGACTGATCCATCAGCATTGCTGTATAGGTCAGCATAGGCAGATGCAGAATATCATTTTGACCTGGGATGCTGTCCCAAAAGATCTCGGGAGGGCCTTCACAGAATGATGCCAGTAATTCTAGAAAGGCCTCAGGCTATCTGCACAGCACAGCAGATGCAGAGATAGAAGATATTCCTCTCAGGTACATATTGGACAGCCTCTGCTGGAAATGCCACTAGCTGTCAGAGGAGAGAAAGAGTGAAATCCAGGCTATCTTTCCCCATATCCCTGAGGCTGCAGGGCAGATAATGGGATGAGCTTCTCTGCCTCTGATGATGAAGGGTTCAGAATCATAGCCTGGATCACAGCCTGGACCTAGAGTGACAGCCTAGAATCCAGGACAGGAAAAAGGAACCCACCTGAAAGAAAGTTGTAGTGCTCCCTTTGGTGTTCCTTTCCTAGGAACAAAGCCTGAATGCTTGGAAAGGCTGTTCATTTCACTCAGGACAAAAAAAAACCCAACAACATCCCACACCAAAACAAACAAAAAATAAGTGCTTTTACAGAACAAAAGTGCTTTTACAAACACACAAAAATACTGCAAAACCTAAATGCACAAACTAAATGCACAAAAATAATGGAAAGACAAAACAGTGACAAAAATTATGGCTTTCCCTTAATAAAAATCTGAAGGGATTTTCAGCTCAGTGCATTCCAGTTCTGCTTACTTTCAGTTCATGCTGGCTGCTCCCAACAAATCTACTTTTAATTGAACTACATAGAATTACATTTTTTATATGTCTGATTATCTGATCTCTTTATCCACATGCATTTGTTATCAGTGTCATGCTTATTAAATATACTTACATTATATCAACATGCATATGTACAGATGCACATATAAATGAGAAACATCTATGTCTCCTGGCCTTCCTTCCAGCTGTGTAACTGCTAAGCTATGTACTCAGCTATTACCCCTCTAAAACTGTTCTTTTGATCCCAGCTCAGTTACAGTTTGCTGCATCTTGTTTTCATTAGGCTGTAAAATTAAGATGGTGGAGGAGAAGGCCTGTGAGAAAACTACTTGTACAACAAAGCACACAACAAAAACACAAAAATGTTTTATTCAGCTCTTATGGTAAAAGCTACAATCTGCTGATAAGATACTAAAGGAAGTATTCTCTCTCTCCAGTTGGGATGCATTTCTCTCTCTTTTTTTTTTTTACACACACATACTCATTGGAAATATGTGCTAGTTCTCATATTAATAAAAATATATCTTAAACCAATTAACCACTCTACTATATCATAAATACAGTTCTGCTTTTATGAGTGTTGTATCTTTTGCTGAGTGCCAAGATCTCACCCATTTCAATTCCAAGACAAATTGTCAGTATCCCCAGCAGTGTGTATTAATTTATAGAAGAGCAGTGTCTTCGTGGTATTTCCAGCTGCTCTTCACATTTACATCTGTTGCCAAAATAATCTTTTATAACGTTCTCTTGAACCACTCAAGTACATGGAAAAACATCTGTAATGACCAGGCCTTGGCTCACCTTGCTCTCCTGTGGAAATACTATTAAAGCACAATTCTATGGATTGGGAAAAAATACATGAGGATGTAAGAGTTGTCTCCGAAATGTTTGGCTCCTCACACATTGGACAGCAGGCTCTGCATAAGAGGTTTGGCCTCTTCTCCCAGGCAACAAACAGGACCCGAGGAAATGGCCACAAGTTGTACCAGAGGAGGTTTAGATTGGACATAAAGAAAAACTTATTCCCTCAGAGAGTGGTCAGGCACTGGAATGGCCTGCCCAGGGAGGTGCTGGAGTCGCCGTCCCTGGCAGTGTTGAAGAGACGTCTGGATGAGGAGCTACAAGATATGGTTTAGTGTTTGTGGCAGCAATGGTAATGGGTGGACGGTTGGACTAGACGATCTTTCAGGCTCATTCCAACCTTGTGATTCTATGATTCTATAAGGCCATCCCTCTGGAGAACTTCACTCATATTTACCAGTGTATTTGTACTACTGTATTAAGTATAGGCATACCTATTGCAATAAGTACCCCTTGTATGAAACAAAAGATGCCCTATATTCCAAAGTGCTTTCCTTGTAAGTGGTACAAGACAACAGCAAACTGGAGAGCACAAAGAAGCAGCAAAAGTGCACTGGATTGGTGCACTGCTGAGCTCAGCTTGCATATGGCCTAGCTCCTACCAGTGTTTTCAGAAATGAAGATTTAAGGTTTTAGAAGGAAGACTGTCACCAAGCCCTGCCTGTTTATGAAGGACATTTCTAGAGCATGAGGCTCCAAGGAAGGGAAATTACAAATGAGCTTCCATGAATCTATGAGCAGGGGAAATGGAAATGAAGACATGGAATGTGTTAGGGTGTGCTAAGACGAAAATACAATAAGAAAGGAATGAGCTGTTAAAAGAATCTGAAAGTGCAAATAAAGACCTCTTTGATAAAGAAATAATAGGTGGCATGGCATGAGAAATGAGGAAATGCAGCTGAAATGAAGGCTGAGGAAAACGATCTCTGCGGTAGCGGTTGGTAAATCTGAGTGGTAAAGCTGTGGTAAAGCTCACCCTGAGAAGTGTGTGGCCCAATGCTGGGCTGCACTGTGATTCCTTTGGAGCTGCTGTCACCTGAAGCACTATTAGGTAACATCTCAAAAGGAGTATGGATCAGAGGAGTGAAACAAAAATGACCAAGGAGCTGGAAAATGTGAGCTGCAACAAAAACTGCATGGAAATGGGACTGCTAATTTAGAAAGGACTGAGCTGAAACGTAAGAGCACTTTTCAAACATATGATGTAAAGAGAAGAAACGTAATCTTTTTTCCACATTTGAGGAGAAGAAATGAATTTAATGTGCAAGAAAACTCCAAGGTTACACCTTAAAGCGGGCATGTCCAACCCATGGCCCAGGCTGTCCTGCACTACTCCCTGTCCCGCAGCCCAGCCCAGCTCTGGGTGTGCACCCATTGCTCAGCACCAACACAACGGTGTACAGTCAGCACTGTCTGGGCTGAAACCAGGGCATGGGAAGGGTGCAGGGCAGCACTAACTCAAGTGATGGCAAATAGCTGTATGCATTTTGATACACTGGTTTAACACAGCCCTGTGAACAGCAGAAAATACGCAGTTGTGCTTTCTGTTTTGATAAAGGAATTTGAGAATAGGTTTTAAGAGTGTCAAAAAAAAAATCCATTTCTGTTTGTGACTCCATTTTCAGTCAATATAAATACATCACCTGCAAATTTTCAAACGGAACTGAACAGGGTAGCAATCAGATATCCAACTCAAAAATTGGATCATCTCTTCACCAGACTTTTATGAGCTCTCCCTTACCAGAGAGAAATGTTCGTCTCTTCACAGTCACACCTTATTCATGTTACTGCTTTTTGGCAGTACAGACATTCGTGAATAGTTGTCAAGGATGAAGAACAGGAAAAGTAAAATGTCATCAAAAATCTGTGATGAACACCAGGAGAACTCACCGAGAACTGCAGCCACTGCCACTGAACCAGCCCAATGTGATAGTTTGACTAAAAACATGCCACATATCTCACTTGTTTTATGCTTTCATTGCTCTCTTTTAACATTTTAATAAAAATATATATAAAAAATATTTTGTTACTTATATGTTAACTATATTAAATGTTTCACCAGGGCTGCTCTGAAAGTAATGCCTCCTGTTTTACAATGTTAGCCCATGACTTCAGAGGTGCTGGTGCAGGTTTTGAGAAGCACTACATGCAGGCTCTTGTCCATTGCTAGATCATAGCTAATGGTGGAGACTACCTTGAAAAACAGATTTTTGTAGCTGAGAATTTGCTCTATCAAACAGTGTTTGCTATGTTAATTGTATCTGTTGTAGTTTCCATGAAAATAAAAGGAGGTATTACTTTCAGGGTGAGCTACTTATATGTGGATCAGGTCAACTCCTCAATGCAGACCAGGCAAACCAAAAGGTTGGACACTCATGCTTTAAAGTAAACTTTCTAATGCTGAGATATAGCAAAGCAGCAGTTGCACAGTGAGGCAGTTGGGTCTTCATCCTCAGAAATCTTCAAGAGCAGAGTACCCAAACATTAAAAAAAGTGACAGATCTAACTGATCCTACGCAGCGTCCAAAAAAAATGAAGTATATACTTTACAGGAATCAGCTAATGCCTTTTTTCTCTTTTATTCTATTAACCTTCAAATAACCAGCTCTGAATAAATCTGTAACATAAGGTATTCTTCATGACTTGATAAATAAAATGAGACATTTACACTATCCTTGAATTTTACATCTGCGACCTTGCTTAAAATACTGCTGCGCTGTGCTTTTTCAAATGTCTTATACTGATAGGAATAGGAGTCAAAGATCTGAGACCTAAAATGGATCATCACTCTTCATGTCTTGTTTTACAACTACTTCACACAGTGACAACGGGAGACATGGCACAGAAGTGTTCCTTGCAGTACGGTAAGCAGTAAAGGTACAGTCCCTGGAACTGTGACTTAAATGGGTAGGTTCCCAGAAAAGACTGTCACTTGGGATCAGTTTTGTGATATGAAAAAAGCACCAGGATCATAGTTGAGAAAGATGAACCACTCTCACAGGAACTGCTGTTGGTACAGATAACCTTTCCTGTAACTTAAGCCAAAGTATATACATGATTATATTTTCATTTCAAAATGATTTAAAAAAGGCTTAAGGACTGTCTAGTTCCAGTATGTTCCTGTATATTCATGGCTATACTTAACACAGAGATTATTTCTTATAATCTTCAAATGCAGCTTTACATTCAAATTTCTGTGGGCCCTGTAATATTTTCAAGCCTTCTAATAAGATTCCTGGACAGTTGGAAGTGATTAACCTTTATGATATTTTGAGATTTTAGTGGTGTTGGGGGACTACAAAAAGCAAATTCCAGAGGACTAAGATTTGGAAAACAGTATTCCCATTCATGTCACCAAACTCACTACAGACACTTGAAAAGCAGTGATTAAAAATAGCTAGACTAGATGCATGTGTGTCAAGCTGCAACTGTTCCCAGAGGATAATTGCACAGATGTCCAAGCTCACACAACGGAAATTACAAGGCAGGGTGCCTGCCACTAAAGAGACATTTTTCCTTCACACAGAAAATGGGAGACAGTCTTCAGAAAAATGCTGATGCCTCGTTCACACAGATTAAACATTAAAGTCCCTACGGGTCTTTATTCTAGCAAAAACTGTGAGATAAGTAAAGACAGAGTATCTGAAAAGAAACAATTACTCCAAAAAAAAAAAAAAAAAAAAAAGAAGAAGAAGAAAGAAAGAAATGACATTATTGGAAATATAAATACAAACAAATCACAACTGAGGTCAGGATGCTGCTTTTAGTTCCCATGCCAAATCTTCCAAAATCAACAGTGTGGTTTGGCTGTATGTTATCAATAACTGCTTGCTATGCATTCACATGACATGACTCACTGACACTCAGCTTCCTTCCTGCACTTCCTCTGGCTCTCAAATATAGCTAACATAGCTCCGTATTCAAACTTAATTACTACTGATGTCACACACAGTCCTCTCAAACCTGCGCTGAGCCAAGAGTCATGCTGGTGCAGGCAGAAGCCAAGGAGATACAGTCACTCATGGTGGCAAAGTGATTGAAATGTAAAAGTCAGGCAGGGAAGCATAGAAAAGCATAAAGTTATTGAAATCTGAATTCTAAAATAACTACTAATGCTGGTCAATTTTTTTTCAAGTGCCTGAACATCTCTGATTCAAGATGCGCATACAGAGCTTCAAAATAAAAATGGCTTAGGCAACTCAATGCTTATACTTGTCATCTTCATGTAAAAGCCTTTACCTCTCAAAGATTCTCATCATAATAAAGAGCACAACACATTTCTTTGTGTTCTGAAGAATCTCAGATTATACCCCAAATAGAAGTTTTATATGATTTCCTTGAAAAATATGTAGATAGCCAGGAAAGTTCATTGAGACGCCAGACAATGTAGGATGTGGATTATTAACCAGCTGCCTCTGCCAGTCTGCAAGTCTCATTATCTTGGCTGGCTGCTTTTTGGCTGTAACTGCTTTAAAAAAAAAAAAAAAAAGAAAAGAGAGAAAGAGAGTGAAAGAAGAAGAAAGAGAGTTAAAGTCGGAGATGTCAATTCAAGGCAAGTTGCTCCGGGAGGAAGGTGCTCTTAACACGGACTCCCAAGCAACTTTGACAGTGCTACTGCCTGGAAAAACTGTTTAGTATAGAAATGTTTGTCTGAGAAGTATAGCAAATATTGAATGTAATATAAAAGCAAAACAAAAAGCTGTGTGGCAATTTCTATTTCTGTTAAGAGCTTTGAACTGGCTTTGCTACCACTACATGTTATAAACCAGAAGCTTTTTAGGTTCATAGTTCTTCACAAAAACAAAGTAAAAATAGATATCTGCCCTTGAGTCTTAAGCCAACATAAAATATTTACAAGGATGGCATGACAACCAGTATACCTCAGACTCTGTAAGAAGTTGGAATTCCCCTGATAAGTGGAGCCTCTGTGAAGTGTTATCACACTATTTATATCAAGTGTTATAAATGAAATTCTTATGTTGAGGCACACATATCCACAGAAAATGCAGCTTACCTTGACAATAGTTTTACTGTCGTTTTTTACACAAATTAATGGTTTTTTCCTATCTGCTGGCAGCATTTCCAATTGTTCTCCAATTATCTCTTTTTTTTTTTCCTGAAATAGCTCATTAACTACACATACACTAATCATTTTTCACTGTAAGTAAATTGACTTTGTCCATTAAATAATTTGTAATGCAGTTAAAATGTTAAGGATTCTTTCATTCTGAGTTTTTGGACATAGGAGGTAGATCTCGGGGTGAGCCATGAACACATTGTACATGGAGAGGGAACAACCAAACTCTGTCAAATCCATGTAAAGCCACCTCGGATGTCCTGGGTGTCATCAGCAAACTTGATGAAGATGTACTCAATCCATCAAGAGTTCCTTGGAGAACATAGGCTAAACAGAGAAAATGCACCTATTCACCACAGGCTTCAGCAGAATTGCTGTATTCTTTGAATTCCTTTTAATTATGTGCCATTGCTTGCCATAGCAGAAGCTCATCGAGCTTCTGCAGGGACTGCACTTCCTCCAGCAAGATGCTGCACTCTATGCTTTCCGTATCAACCCCCAATTGCTGTTTATCCTCTGCCTATCTGCATAACCAAAACTTCAGCCTACTACGTACCTTGCTGAATAGTGGGTTTTGGTCTTCACGGTGTGAGATCCAGAGCATTATTATTATTTTTTTATATATAAAAAGCAGCATAATAGCACATTGGCAAAATACCAAGTAAATACAGAGGACTAAGAGACAGCTTGGTCTCATTCCCATAGTGAGTAGCTTTATCGTCAAGAGAATTCTAGGGAAAGGAAATGCTGAGAAAGGAAACTCGGAACCAGAAATCATTAGGGCCATAACTCATATGCAAGACAAAGCAAAGTGTTTACTTTAAAAATTACTTAAAGTGAGATTTGCCTGAACACATCATTTCCCCAGTGATAACTGCCAGTCTCTGGAAAGTACTTAAAAAATACATGATTCTGGAATAAAGGTTATTTTTTTTAATTTTATTTTATGAGAAAGTATTACCAATACTGATTAGAAAGAGAAGGGGTGTCTAATTTTTAAAAGCACATGATTTCTGAAAGTTCTACTGAATCGTGAGAAACACATACTCAGATGGATGCTGTTAGTGGACCTGACCCCTGTTTCAGGATTCTGTTAGCCTGTAACAGAAGCAAAATTAGAGAGAATACATTACTCTGACTCAGTTTATGAGGAGAAAACAAAGCTAAGCAAGAAGATATCAAACAAAACTCCCTAGATCCCAAGCCATTTTTTGTTTTTAGGCTTTTTCCTTTTCTCAATTCATTATACATGAACTGTACAACTCAGAGACATTTGAATAATTCAGAAATCAGAGCCTCTTTCCCATCCTCAGCTGCAACTTGGTCTTGCTCTGGATCCTCCCAGCAGGAAGTCCCATGAGGATTCTTCTCACACAGCTTCCCAGAGCCCACTGTGAGTCCCAATGAAGGCAACTCAGATAGGTATGTGGTGCACACCTTTTGACACGGACACTTTTACTATTTTGGACAATTCACTGTCCCAGCTTACACCCATGGTACTTCTGCCAGTGTTTTAAACATACTGCTACTTCTAAGACCTCTCAAATCCCCGTAGAGATTCCAGCTCTATAGACTGCCACTCTGAAACTCAACCTTTCTCACTTGTGTGAAGTCATGGAAACAGCTCTTCTCAGCACATTTTCCACACACACAAGGCTGTGAGAGCTGAACTTCCCAGTCATTATATGGTAAATTTAATTGCGTAGTTATAGCCACCCTAAAGAGTAAGCCAAACTTTCATAAGCCTAAGGGGGGTGGTTTGACAAATTTATATGCAGATGGAAGCATATGAAGAGCAAACAGCTCGGCACTGACGGAATAAATATTCCCATAATAAGTGTATAACAAGGAGAGAAGGTATGGCATGCAAAACAGATGGCTGATCAGTGCAACTAAACATGCAGGTCCCAGCAGCCTCATATAAGCTTAGCATTTTCCCTTTTTTAGAGTCTTTGGGTTCTCTAGAGAATGAAAATAACAGAAAAAGAAAAAAATAATTATTAAAAAACAACAACAACCAGGCAATTTCAGCAGATTAACTGCTGATCCAACTCAATGAGATCTGCCAGACAAAATACACTGAAAATAAGGGTGCCCTAGCATCTGAACCATTGAAAACCCTAACAAACATTACCTTTCAGAAAAAAACAGGGAACCAGTTACCCGACAGAGCCCCAGAAACATCCTGCAACTGAGTAAGGCACTGAGATGCCAGAGCCCCTGCTTGGCTAATGAAGCCTTTGAAAGCAGAGGGGTATACTCTGGGAAGCTATGAGTATTCTGTACATTATGAGGTAGGCAGGAAGGTATACAGGAGTGTTCTGCCCAGCGTGGAAGACAATCCTGTGATCAATGACACAAGACTGAAGATCTAAAGGTGTGGTTGACAGTCACAGTCCTGTAAGAGACCTCATGAGGGTTGGTGGACAATCACCTGCATACTGCCCTTCTGACTTACAGCAGCAAGATGAGGATAATGGATGAGACATATTCCTAGGAAAAGCATGAAGCATTCTTTCTGAGACTGAAAACCTTACACTGCAATCTACCTCCTTGTGGCATTTTTCTTCCTGACACAAAGAGCAGGGATGCAAGAATTCCTGAGGTGACTGAAATCTGTTATTATAGAAATGTCCATCAGGAAACACTGTACGTGAATTAATTCATGTTTACAGAATACTTTCAGTTCCTTACACTGAAATGTTAATTATCACTTGAATTCGTAGTTGGAAAAGATCTGATGAAAGTATTCAATGTAAAGAATACAATATCTATATTCAACCTACATTCAAGAAACAGGTCAGGGTATACATTACAGTGTTTTGTTCTTATTTTCTCCATAGTGATTTTTCAAAGCTATGAAAATGTGCAGCCTGGTTTACTGTGAAATTTGTTTTCAGCATTTCAAATTACAGAAAATTTTACTCTTGCCATATGGTACATAACTTTTGTTCTCACATAATGACCTCAAGGTCTTCACAGCTGGAGAATGTCTAATACCAGTAATTCATTCAGAGCTAGAGGGATCTTTTTAATATAGTTTTTAATATCTTAGAGAAATATGTATCTTGGGGAAAAAAAAACCTCCCAGGTTGATAAATGCCATGCTCATAGTTGCAGTAAACCTAATGACTAAACAACTGTCCAATCTGAATTGCTAGGTGAGAACCACTCAGAGTTAATTTTTCTTCCGCATACTTACATAAAGCTAGTTCTTACTGGAAGAAAATGAAATAACCGTGACAGTGCAAACATAGCACTGATCTACCAACAACACTTCCAACAGACTTGTTTGATATAGGCATGACCATCATGAATGTGCATTTGCTATCCATGATCCTGACTGGCCTAGAGGACTCTCTTGTCAGGGAAGGCCATACCTCTTCCAGTCTTTACTCCAGGCTTTTGGTTTTGCCTGAGATGATGGATTAAGCCATGTAATTCATCTCTACCACTGACTCAGATACAGTGAAAAAAACTTCACCTTGCACTGAAACCACTGTGGACTGTACCTCAAATTTGATGGAAATGTTAACTTTTCAGGTAAGACAGCAATTACCCTGTCTTCTGCTGTAAACACAACAGAAGCATCCCTTCTAAGACCACTTGTGGGGACCCCACCAGACTATCCAGGGATAGACACTTGGACACTGGATGCTGCAGGACAGTAAGGGTGTGGAACACATGGGAGTGGGATGCAGGTATGGTGTAGGCCAGCCAGGACTGTGAGGAATGCCGAATTGTGAGCTGATCTTTCTGAAGAGTCTTCAGTCAGTTCACAGCAGCTGGAACTCCACATCGTGGAGCACGTGGCTCAGTACCAAGATCAGCCTCTCACAATATAAAAGGACAGACTACTCAATTCAGCACAATAAACATATTCAGACTAAGTGTCATAACAGGTGTTCTCAAAGAGGTATATACCAAAACTAGGGCTTAGCAGAGAAGGTAGCACTGCTGACAGAACTTGATAAAAAAATTCCTTCTGGAGAGAAACATCACTAATTGACTCAAAGCCACATAATACCAAAAGCTCCCAAACAGATGATGACAAAAGGAGGATTCTCAGTTAAGTAAGGCCAATAACTGTGCAAACTTCTATCAAACCAGAACCAGACAGTCCCAACCCTACGTTGAATCCTTGCTGTGAGACACAGACACAAGGTACCTGTTGAAGCTACAGATTTGCTGTCAGAACACAACCTCCTTTCTCCTCAAGGAAAGCAGGAAGTCCCTAAAGCTTAGCTATGAGTATGGCTGAGGATTAAAACTCCTTATAACTATTAACTGGTACTCAGTCTTTCTCTGTGCAGTCATTTAAAAAAAGATACGAAAAAGAAAGTGGAATGAGTCCAACTACTTTTCCCAAAGTCTAAGAAAACACAGTAGAGTAAGTGGACCCCAAGAAAAAGGAATATTTTTTTTGCTGTCACCACACCTCTCTGAACCAGCTCACTGCCAGCACAGCAGCACGGAACCTCAGCACTGTGAGATCCCACCACAGAAGGACTACACAAGGCACAGAGCCATGCAGTAAAATAGATATTTGTTGGTCTAAAGCAGCTCCAGAGGACTGGCATAGTCAGCTATCTTTGTGCATGTTCTAAGATACGGCTTATTAACAAAAGACAGCAGACCTAAGGCTGCTCAGAAAGTTTGAAGACCTTGCAGATCCCAAAAGAAATGTCACTATATATCTAGAATTAAAAGAATACACAGAAAAGATCAACAGTAAGACAGAATCGAAATAGGAGATCTGATGTCACCACCATTCTTTAAGCTTGCTGTCAGTCCACTGATCTGCTGAACTGAACCCAGTGTAGTGAATAAAAGCTCTGACAAAAGATCATCAACTTAGCACAGGTGACTGTGACATGCAATGACCTGGTTCTGCCCAGCAAAACTATGAATAAGCAAAAGCATGAATAAGACTACTGGCCCAGTGGAGAACTAAAGGCCCAGGCTCTACGAGTTTCACATCAAAGCAAATCATGTCTCCTTCAAAGTCAGTATGTAGAAGTGGGTGTCAAGAATGAAGATGACTGTTTCTCATATGGGAATTATTATAACTAAGAGGGAATGACTGGATAGGAACAACAAGGCTAGTCCTAGCAGCTAAATTAGATTTGTGAAAAAGCCAATAAAACACACAGAGATTCCCTTTGCTTTTGTCATCTGCTGAGGGGACCATTCAAAAGTGAAAGGCATCTGCACTCTGCCTCATAGCAGCACAACAGACAAAGGACTTGAAGCTCAATAGACAAAGGACTTGAAGTTTTAAGATTTGTTGGATTCATCCCTAAATGTGCAAATTCACTGACTGTACAGGCTTACCCTCAACAACAGCATCACAGCCATGTCTGTGGTGATGAGGGGTTAGTCTGGAAAGAATCTGAAGGACAAACATGTGGCAAAAAAATCACCAGCAAAATTCAGGACATGGAAGAACTACTGGCTATAGTTACCAATGTCACTAACCCACTGAATGGATGGGAATCCCACTCCTTGAAGGGCAGATTAACTTGCTCTGCAAATGAACAGTAGGCAAATCTGAATAGCTGAATAGTGGTTAATAAAAAGACAACACTGTGGTTATGTTCTTAGACAATGACCTGATGGGCAAAGATAAGATCAGAAGCCTTCATTGGCACTTTGGAGACAGAGCAACAGATGTGCCTTAAATTCCAGGCAAATGTATACTCAACCACACAACTTCTATGTATAATGCCCCACAGACAGACAGCTGCTTCCACACTCAGCCATCTGTCCAGCTACGGAGGATGCCCACATGGCCACTTCCTGTGCCTTCTGGGCCAGAGATAAGAAAAATGACAAATGAACAAAACAAACTACTCAAAACCAACACTGTTGCCCTCACTGTGCATGTGGTCATCTGCTCTGGTGGCACACCAACTGAATGCTGCCACAGAGATGTATAAAACTAGTGGAATCAAAATCATGTGTTTGACATAGGCCATGTTCTTTAGCGTCTTCCATCAAAGCCAGAAGAAAGTGGCACGTGGTTACCATACACCTTGCAAGGAACAGACATGACTGTTGCAGAGCTGGATAGTAGATGAACTCTGCTTTTGGTTGATATAATGAGCATCTTCTGTAATACAAGGTGGACAAGTGGCTGACTGCTTATAAAGGACAAAGATTAAGTTCTTTATCTTTACTTTCTGTCACCACAAGTACAAGGATCAGGGTGTGTAAGACATCCTAACTCACCCAAAAAAGGTTCCCCACAAAAAAAAAAAAGGCTTCATTAAAAAGGATGGGATAGATTTGCAGACTGTTATGTTTAAGATGGTTTTCTAAGCTCTCACAAAATTGATTCTTAGAGCAGACTGAATGACCAGCTGAAAAGCTGGTGCAATACAATCAGCAAACAGTCTGAGAATATGAGGATCTGCATCTCAAAACACGCAGACTGTACAGACCAGAGTCACCACTAGTCTACAAAGACAGTGATGTCTGACATCAAAGCACAATTGTATTAGGATTGTATTGCCTGAAGAAGTGAAAAATAATTTACAGAGCAAAAGCTATAGATAGAAATCTCATTAGGCAGATTATCTGAGCTGAAATTTCAAGAACCTTTGGTAAACTATTTTTATACATGAGTCAAAGCCAACTCCATAAAAAACGGCGATCAAAAGAGGTCAGCGCTTTGGATTTCACACTGCATCCTGCACTAGTGTGTCAGCAGATGGAAGCTGAGCACTGAGCTGAGCTTTTGCTTCACCTTGCTGCTGATGCAGAGGGAAGAGTGCCACCTACTGAGTCACTTGTTAGGCTTCCTGCAGCTTCTGCCTTGCCTTTCCTGTCTCTTGTCAGGCTGACCACATCTGATCCGGCTGTGGGGCATGCCAGAGAGCCACACGCCTACCATCAACAGAGCTTCCTGCTGTGCTGCATTACTGAAGACACTGAGGAGGCATTCAGCCTGGGAAATTAAAAGAAAATAGGATTCCCTTTCCACTTACAGTGGTAGAAAACTAGCAGGAAATCCAAATCAGGTTGTAGATCTCATGGGAATTGCTTCCTGATGATAAGTGTGGTGTGCTGAATTTTCTATTTATCTGCATAAAGATCTCTGCTATAACGGGCAGAGCCATGGATCAAGTTTGATCTAAAAATACAAGCTAACACACATTTCTTAGGACATACTAGCACTAAAATCATGCAGGCTACAGGAATTAATACTAGTGATTGGTAATGGAACTTTTGTAACTGCTCATGAAGATGAAAGTACACCCACTGCAGATGAACAGTAAGAAACGACAGTTTTTCTGATTTTTTTATCAGCCTGGTTATCTTCTTTCTTCTTTTTTTTTTTTAACTTCATCATTTACATGAAGCTTTTGCTTTGTGCTGAGAAATAAGTGGCCTTCTTTCAACAGAAAAAGTTATCCATTTACCATTTTGTGGGCTTTTATACACCTGGAGTACCACATGTCTTTCCTCTATTAGGGCATCACACAGTCAATTTTACATGTCTACTTACATGTTAAGTCTCTTTCAGTTATTCCTGTATGGGACATCATCATCACTCTTCTATCTTTCTCTGAGTTCTAAATGTTGGTTTTTTTCCCTCTTTTCTTGGTAGTGGTGAACGCAGGCTTACAGAGCCAGTGTATCACCAGGTACTTCAGTGCCTGACTAACTCACTACTGGACACTGCAAAGAGCTTGGATTCTGCTAGAGCTCCAATACATTCCTTTAAATGGGGCTACAAGGAGTCTATCTATCTAGGTGTGCAAGTCAAGATGGAACAAGGACTATGGAAAGCAGAACCTTCAATAAAAAGCCAGATGAACTACACTGACCCGAAGAAGGAAGGCAGAAGGGAAAAAGTATGAACATAATTTGTTCTGCATATTGATGATAAATACAAAAAGACATTCTATAGCAAGAAACCATAGTAAAGCTTTCTACTGATGTGCCACTGAAATACACAATCTGAACAGGCTGTGTAGACTCAGTGTTTTAAAAAAAAGAAGTTAGATAAACTTTTATCACGGTGACATATGTACAGATGGTTCTGACACGGTATGGGGGTACAGTACAGAAGTCCTTCAGAGGTTTCTCAGACACAGATTGCTCCAGGGTCTCTGCACAACTGCGCTAACTTTAATTGATGTCCAAATTCATAGTCATAGTTGCAGAGTCCAATTTGTTAGCTCAGGCTGTAAGATGCTCCCAGCAGGAGCAGGGAGGTGATCATCCCCCTGTACTCAGCTCTGGTGCGCCCGCACCTCGAGTACTGTGTTCAGTTTTGGGCCCCTCACTACAAGAGAGACATCGAGGCCCTGGAGCGTGTTCAGAGAAGGGCAACAAAACTGGTGAGGGGTCTGGAGCACAAGTCTTATGAGGAGCGGCTGAGGGAGCTGGGATTGTTTAGCCTGGAGAAAAGGAGGCTCAGAGGAGACCTCATCGCACTCTACCACTTCCTGAAGGGAGGCTGTGGTGAGGAGGGGGTCAGCCTCTTCTCCCACATATGACAGGACGAGAGGGAATGGCCACAAGCTGCGCCGGGGAAGATTTAGATTAGATTTGAGGAAAATTTTTTTCTCTGAAAGAGTGGTCAGGCACTGGAATGGCCTGCCTAGGGAGGTGGTTGAGGCACCGTCCCTAGCACTGTTCAAGAAGCGTTTAGATGAGGTGCTAAGAGATTTGATTTAGTAGCTTGGTGGGTAGGGATGGTGGTAGGAGGATGGTTGGACTAGATGATCTTGTAGGTCCTTTCCAACCTAATGAATCTATGAATCTATGTGCACATACCTCTGGAAATGTTCAGTTCAGTTTGCAGTGTGCTGCCTCACGCACAACACTGTCAAACTCTACTTTAATAGCTTGTCTGAAGATTTGCACTAGGACATTTTGCAATGTGGAAGCTTCAGGCATTTTTATTTTCTGAGCACTCTGGTTTTATAGCAAGTGATTAGTCATCATAATATTTAAACCATATAATGCCAATTTAAAGAAGGTCATAATTTTGACATGTGGCTGCTTCAGATAATGTACAGCCTTTCTCCTGCAGTGGATTATCAGCAGTCCTCATCTAACAACTGGTAGTTCATCCCCAAATCACTGCTTAATCACAGTGTGTTCAGTTCCAGGCATTTACAAAAATGCAATCTGAAGGGTAGATAGATAGATATTTGATGCAAATATTTTTTGTGAAGTTGTACTTTCCTCTGTACATCACGAAATCATGGGAAACAACTTGGTTTCTGAAGCTCTGATCTGTTTCTCCGTGTGTACACTGAGTGATTGGAAAAGGAAGATTTTCACATCTGAACTTTCTCCTGCCAAGAGAAAAACTGGCTTCTGTAAAAATAATCAGGGAAATGAAAATGCTGAATAATATCAACCAGTTTTCTCCTTCTTGTTGGAAAGAGTTTTTTGTTTTGTTTTGTTTTTTCTTTCAGAAATGTTATTCTAAAAAGCACAACAAAACAAAAAACAATCCTTAACTCATGGTGTATTCTCAGATTCATGTTCTCCAGGCTTGGACTTGCTATGGTCCCCCTTTGGGAGCAGTACATTTACGTTACTTCTCTATTCTGTAGGGAAGTGTCAAGACTCCGGGGAGAGGAAGGGGCAGCCTCTCCTGAGACAAGAGCTCCAGGAGAACTGCTGAAGGGCTCTCACAGCCTGGAAGCTCTTCACGTGGTTGTGGATGTGCTTCATGACTCTGGGACAACGTGACACTGGTACGATTACCCCAGCCCTATGTATGTGTAGAAGAAAACTGCATCACCTTCCTGGTAGGACCTACTCTGGATAAGAGCGAGTCCTAGCTAGCACTCACTCCAGATGAAGCACCACAGAGGCTTCTGGAGAAGCTGTTGAAATGCTGTTCAGCTGAAGGAACAGAGTGCAGGCTGCTAGAACCATACAGCAAACTACCTGTGTACAGAGAGTTAATGTTAAGAAACTGAAATGCAGAGACAAACATGCATATATAGATGTGCATGTATTTTTTTTCTTTTTGCTTCTTTTTTTTTTTTTTTTTTTTTTGACAAGAAGCTACAGAAATTTGTAAGAAAAGTCCTGGGAAATGATATCTGAGAGAAAAAAAAACAATGCTCTGAGCTGCTGGATAAACTTGCTCAACTCGAGCAGACTCCTGAGCCTTCCTGCCTCTACCAGCTTTAGCGCACATCACTTACACAAAGGGCTGCATAATCCTATTTCAGTACCGTCAGACACCGAACGCCCCAGAACAACAGTGTGGCAGTTAGGGAAAGATGCCTCCTTCCAGCAGAAGTACAAGAGAAAGTTGTACCTTGAGAGGGATTATCTCTGCTAGAGAGACGGGATGCATGATTTGCTGTATTCATTTGCATTAAAAATGCTTTCCCTATGCATTGTGCCAGCCTCTGTTTCTGCTCTGTTAAAGATGGAAGTCCCTTATTCCTAGCGTGGGAAACGGGGGAGAGCAGACTACAAGCTCTTGAGAGCACAAAGAGCCTGGGGCTTGCATTATGAGGGCCCTTTGCACCACTGCATAAGTGGGACTGGAGGTCCAGCTCTACCCAAGCTCCCAAGCACCACACAACGCTCTGTAGCACAGGCTGCACTCATTTCTAACCATACATCACCTGTGATTTCAGAATCTCCCCTCTGTGCTCTTGCTGTGAACAACAGTTTTGTAAAAAGTCAAAGGATCCAGCTCAGTCCTATGCACATCTGGTCATCATGCTAAGGAGCTGAGAGCCCTGCCTGAATAATGACAAAGCCCCAGAACAGGGGACAAGATGGTAAAAATGAGTAATAGCTACACTGAAAGAGAAATGACTTTGGTGAAACTATATACAGAGAACATATTCACTCATTTTTTTCTGTGCTGTTTACAACAAATGTACTACAGGGACAGAAAAGGAATAAGCAAAACCTGATGAGTAAGCAAGCACATAATGCATGGTTGTTTGTACCTCCCCAAAGAAAAACTAATGCTTGACAAAACCCACAAAAAAACAGTACAGCAGACAGTCTGTTAGAGCCCAGTCCAGCACAGGACTGTCCACCTCACCCTTGGGAGATGGTGCACCCTGCAGCCTGCTCTTTTCTGTCACTGCTGCAAAAGCATACCAGGAAACTGCCATCGTCCCATTAAACAGTGTGTTGCATCTAAAAGCAGGCGTCCTGCTACTAGCATTAAACATGAGGACAGAGGAAAAGAGATCAACTGTTTCCATTTTGCACTTCATTGAGCAGAAGGTTAACCGCGGGGAAGTAATGTTATTCTCTTTATAGCTGCATGTGTTTAGTATAATTTACCTGTGCAGTTCCTGATCACCTCTTCGTGAATTTACAGATTCATATTTTGACAGCTCGCATCCCACATCTACTGAGAGAGAGCCAAGGCACTTCAGTCTGTCCTTGAAAAGCAATGCATTTCTGTGGCTGGAACACAACTCAGCAGTTTTAGTGTCTGTGATTAATAAGGTGGCACTACTAGGAAATATGGTTGTGTTCATGTGAACAGTCAGCGTTATCCCAAACACAACACAAACAATAGCACTGCAGAGTACAGGTACCTTGTATGACAGTTTTTGCAAAAGAATTCAGCTAGAAGATCTGAAAATTAACAGAAGACATGCCACTCCAGAACGGTGATCACTTCAATTTACATATGATAATTGCATCTAAAAAGTAGGACACGTAGGCTTAATTTGCAATGTATACGTTAATGAAACCATGCCTGCCTGCAGCTCTCTCCCCATCACTAAGGCAGGGCCAAGGTGCCAGTCCTCAGCACTGCCTCAGGACGGGGCTGCCGCCTCAGGACGTGCTCTCCCCACACCTCTCAGTGACAGTCGCTGCCCGTGGGCTCTCAGTGAGATGTCCTCCAGCTGCCATGCAGCCTGCTGGAACTGCTGGCTGCTCGTGGCTGAGGTCACCTCCACTCCACAATGGGTCCCACCACAGCACAAGATTTCATTGTTTTTCTTACAGCAAAAACACACGTTATCAGCCTGAATAAATAGTCAGGCAATGTAGAGTAATGAAAGCCATCAGTTTTAGTCTCCTCCCAATGCCTACTTGGACTTCACACACTTTTTGAACTGTATCAAATGAACCTTACTCCAAAATGATTTGGAAACTCCCATTTTACTTTACACTGTATGCAACAAATTATTTTGTTCGTATCCATCAACAAACAATGACCATAGAATTATTATTTCTCAAAGCTGTATTATAAATGAGGAAAACAGAGCTCTTTCCTTTCTCACATGGATAATGCAATGAGCTCTTATAAAATACACTAAGCACATTCCTGGCCTCCCAACAATCCTTATGAAAATTCAATGGAAGTAAAGAATTCGATGCAATCAAAAGCCTGTGTAAAATGGAAGCTGCTAATCTAATCGAAAAATAAGTATTTTCATAGATTAAGTATAGAACCGTAGAATCATAGAATGGCTCAGGTGGGAAGGGACCTTAAACATTATCCAGTACCAACCCCCTCTGTCATGGGCAATTTAACTGTAACAGTTCAAGGGAATATTAATTACTGCACAGCTACACTACAGCTGCCATCATCAGCTGACTTCAGTGTTTTTGTAAAAAGAAAAAAATGGAACTGAGCGAATGATTAAGGAACAATGCATGTTAACTGCTTTAAGGATCCTTACAAAACTCGCTAAACAAACTATCCCATAAATACTTTTCAGTTAGTTCTCCTAGATGAATCGTAATGATCTAAGAGATTCCACTGACTAGGAAGGGGTATTAACACTTCAAGTCTCATCAATCAAGACGACACAGTCTTTTCAGTCCATTTGGAGGTTGGGATCACTACCACCAAGAAATAAAGCCACCCCTTCGTTACCCAATCATCTGCATGCAAAGCAGCTGTGATGTTGGAGTCTCCTCACTAAAGCACTTCAGGCAAAACTGGAAAGGTACGTGGTAAATCAGAATAAATAACGTGTTCCGATCTGTGTGCATTTGGAAAACATTCTGGGCTGTGTGTGTCTGGGAAGAGCTCTGTTTCTTTCACTTGTTCTTGTATAAGGGAAGAGGATGGCTCAAATGCACAAAAGAAAAGTCCAAACAAATCAGCCCCTTTTAAACTCATATCTGATAAATGCAGAAGCAGAATTCTAAGAAGCAGCAATTAAATTAACAGGTAACAGTCCTGCCTTCGCCTAAACAACAATAATGAGGGCATTTATGACCATTATACATAAACACTGACATGCCAAAATCCATTCTAAAATCTGTAAGCTTCACGAAAGGGAACTCAAGATGCCATTTCTAACATGCAAATGCAGTGCCCTACAAACTGGCTCAGTGACCTCTTTCATGACGGCAATTTTAGATATAAAAATCAATAGAAATGTGAAATGGTGCTGTTTGTCCAAATGGACAGATGTACTGCTTGCCCCTTTGGTCTGTTTACATCTTCTGTATTCACAAAGCCCAATTCTATCCACGCTTTGCAGAAATAGACAGAGGATTTGCATGGAATTTAGAACTGCCTAAAAGATCTGACAGATGAGAATCCCATCTCCTAATTTTCACTGCAGAAGATTTTGGAGGTTTATCCACTCACTTAGAAAACACCCACAGTGAGCAAAGCTGGAGCCTGTATCACAATCCCCCTCTCCTCATACACCACAGCTCTTGACCTCAGCATGATGCAGGACCCTGGTGTTGGCTGGCTTACAGACAGAGTGGGCCAAAGGCTGTTGGGAGGAGAGAATAAAGACAAAAGGAAAAAGAGAAGGGCTCTGCTGCACTCTTACTTATGCAAACACCCCTTGCTGGGAGCAGGCTTTGGCCAAAGCACTGTCAGGTGTGTTGGATACAAAGCGGATGAGAAAGCCTGGAGTATTATTGTATAAGAATGGACAGGAAGGAAGGAAGCTGTTTACCTTTCATTCCCTATTAGCCTCCTTGTTTTTTCCTGGAGGACTACAGGCTTTTCCAAGGACAATGAATTCCTCTACTGTCAACAAACTAGCTCACCTTGAAGCAGGGAAGGAGCACTTCCACGAGCACTTAATCTCAGCAAGGTCTGCAGGCTCAGGGTGCTCCTGGGCCACAGCTGCCACCTCTTCACTGTGTGGGCAGAGCAGGAGAAGAAAGCAAACACAGTCATCCTGCTGGGACAGGAGGATGCACATACTTAATGGGGCACAGATGGAACTTAGTGGTCCCTTCTCCTGACTATTTCACCATGCCTCTGTCATATTACAGACCAAAGGCAAGAAGAAAATTCTGCAACGGTGGTGGCTCAGGCTACTTGCTTCTGTAATGGATCACTAATTTACTCATTAATATCAATATTAAGGTGGCATCAAAAAGCAATTCACATGACTAAATGGCACACAGTTTTTGTAAGAATGAGAACAATGAGATTAAATGTTCTTCAATGGGAAAGAAGGCCTGACAGCAAAAACATGAGTCTGGGACTGTTGTCTAGATCCTGCTGTGCACTGTGCTGCTAACCAGTATGATTTTCAGGAAGTCAGTGAGAACCTGATTTCTATCAAGAGCTTTGCATCTCTTATCTACATGAGCTATGCTACTTGTACACACACGTTTAGCTTAAGTACAGACAGCAATCTCCAGCTACAGGAAAGCCAAGAAACTGTGTCTCGAAGCACACCATTTCTTTGAGAAAATGGAGTGTCAAATCTGTCTGCCTCTGGTTTAGGCCTCCTATCTCACCTCCTTGCACTTCATGGATTGTACAAAGTGGCCCAACAATGGTTAATGCCCTCTGAAGAAAGAAAACTTATGAGTACCCAAAAGTTACCTCTGAAGGCTTTACTATCAACTTTTCTAATGTGGAACAAGGTCAGAATGAAGCATGATCTGTCTGATCGTTAGGGGAAACACACCCTGATAGGTGATGGGCATAACTGCTGCTGAAAATTGTATTGTGATCTGATAGAAGGATGGCCATCTCTAAAACAAATGGAGCATGAAAATTACCTTAGAACCAGGATACACACTTATTGCTTCATCTTGGATGTAACGTGAAGATCCTGCTTACATATTTCACAGAGTGGTGGAAGACCAGCCTAAGGCTGCTAAATATGCACAGATTCTACAATTCCAAAAGTGTGCTCAGAAGAAATACAAGCTGTTGTGGGCTGTCACACTGTGACTTCACTTCTGCATTGGATGTGGCAGCTACCCCATAAAACACTCAGTAATGGAATAAACTCTGATCCCTGATGGCCAGGGGGCAGCAATATTGAACAAGTAGTGGATGGGAAACACAATGACTTTGATTTTCCTTTGGCTGTTTTTAGTTTTGTATTTTTCTGGCCTCAAACGATGTCAGAGGGTCAGGCAGGCAACAGATTGTCTACAGAGAGATAATAACTACTCTAGTCATAGATTACAGTATTATTAGTTTTATATTTCTAAACAATGTCAGAAGATATCAGACATCTCTGGAACCTCTGACCTAAACTCTGAAACACTGCTCATAGCATCAGCCAGCATTTCTCAGCAAAAAAAAAGGAATAAAATTTTCTTAAAATAATCACAAACACCTCTCAGTCATGTAGGTTACAAGGCACTGTTTTGTATCCCATTTCCTGAATCAAGTGTCTTAACCCAGTTAAGTAAATTTCCACAGTTTAAGCTATGCTAAGCTGGCATTGATACTGAGAGAATCAACTCACCATCTCATCTCCAGCCACTTGCATATTTTATTCTCCCCTCTTGCATATTTTCTCATTCTCTGGCATGCACATTTATGCAGCTAAACAGTGAAACAAACTGAGAATACAGATTAAAACAAGACCGAAAGCTGTAAAACGATCAATTTTAGCACTCTCAGTAAGGAAATTGTGGAACTATAGCTTAAGAAATCAGAACTTTCCATCTACTGTACTCACAAAGGAGGCACAAATGCAGACTTACATCTGATAAAGGGAAAAGCCCACCTTGTTACCAATGTAGAAGGTTATAATTTCATCTTCACTGTGTCTCATTTTAAGCTGCCAGCATAGTTGGAAACCATGAAAGTGTGCAGCTAGGCCCTGTAATGAGAACTGAACTGTGCCCGGCATAATTTCGTGCATATTATTTCTAAATTTCTGCATCCCTGCTATTTCTAACACTGGTCTCCTTGGCTACATTTGTGAATCACAATGAATTGTTGAGTATTTGGTTTTCTAAATGCCTGGGTGTAAGAATTCCTGGGGAGATGAGACAGATAAGCTCTTTTTGACTTCCAAACTCATAGAAGACTGGAAAAGAAGATTCAGCTCACCAAAACAGAACTGGTCTGATTTATCTCTGTGTTACACTCAAGTTATTTATTATACTGCTTGGATCATGGGGGTTAAATGCAAGCAATCTCAGTGCAATGCAAAAGGAAATATGCCTTTTCTCCATTCTCTTTATTGTGACAAAAGTGATTTTGGTATACCCTTTTTTGAAAATATGGAAAAGTCTGTATCTTAAAGGAAAAATGGTAGAAGTAAAGTTACTAAAGAGGCATGCCAGAGGCATACAAAAGAATGTCTGGATCAAGACATGGCATTATTTGTACCTGCCTGAAATTCACTACATACACCAAAAGCGGCACTTCGAAGGAAGAAATGAAATGATCTGCTTTCCTGAATGAAATCTGCAAACAACAAGTTTCAATGTTTATCATACCTAATTCAAAGCTCTGTCCAATACTAAAACCAGACCATTAGCTTCTAAAGAAAGGCTGTGCTTCTGGTAGGTTTCTCGATGAGACAGTACCCTAAGCAACAGTGGTACTTCTTGCATCACATTGCTGTTCCTACAGCATTCCAAGTTTGTTTGATATCATATATGGACTGTGCTGATAAAGACTTGTGTCCCACACTCTTCTAGCCAAACAGTATTACTGTAACACCACTTCAAAAATATTTACACAGTATTGGTGGGAGGGCAGTTAAGCAATGATACTTGTACATGCCTGAACAGATGACCCAGGTGAAGAACAAACGAAGCTGACAAATAACCTTTCTTTTTACTAAACGCTACTATGTATTCCAACTAGAACTAGTACAAATGTTTGTACTTTTGCAGAAATGGAAAACAGCAAGTGTATTTTCTAAGGAGAGGAAATATCTAGATGGAAGACAATAATGTTTTCAATTAACAAGTGAGAAGACCCCACCTTCAAATTTTCTTTCCAGTGAAAGAAAATGAAATGCATTTGCATGGTGGCATATATATCATTTTTTTAGTAGATGAACAATATGACAGTTCTCAAGATGTCTCTAATATAATAAATCTTGTTTTAATCCAAAATGAGAAGATAACTTGAGCTATTAATTCAATGTGGTATTACTGCTAAATGCTACCTTGAGATCACAGGAATGGAGGGTGGCATACACATGCCAATATTGGACAGTGTTTCTGAAGCTGTTTGTGGAAGCAACACAAGTAGCACCAATATCCACGCAGAAAAGTACCAGAAAATATGCTTAAGAGCAGAACAAACACACACACAGTAACACTGACTAATGTGCCTGTTAGGATGGCTTTTGGAGGTCACAGCCCAGGAATCCAGACGTGTTCTTTCAGTGATCATTCAAATACAGGTAAGGTGGCTGATACAGTGAACTTCCATTTCAGAAATTTCACTTTCACCTCAAGTGATATATCACAGACTTATTCTGCTGCCAAGGAGGAAATTGAAAAAAGATACCAGGAAATACAAGCATCTTTTCACTGGTAAATAAACTCTCAGTTTTCTTTTTCTTTTCATAAGTTAATGAAAGTTAATGATTGGTTGCTTTCTTTTACAGTGGCCAGGTATTACCTGTCAGTCTAGCAAATATATGTCCAATATGCATGAATGATTAGGAGAACAGAGGAACAAAAATGGATAGTTTTCTGATGGCATTTAATTACAGATGTTAATAAAAACAAACTGGCTGTCACCTGCTGCAAAAGAATCTTATGAAACTGAATAGGATAAACAGGCAGATAAAATTCACTGTCCAAGACACACAGTCCCACACTGGACTACTACTCACATGATTCCTAAGATTCAGTTTTTAAGTACAAGAATTAAGGCTAAATTAATGATCCATCAGCAAAGTTACAAAAAGGTTTATTTTCTTTTCCCCCAGCATTTTCCACAGTTAATCTTCAGAACTCATTGCTACAAAACGCTTTGAGTAAAAGAGTAAAAGACACTTAATGGCAAAAAAAAAATCCATCCTCGATTGCTACTAATTACAACATTACAATATAACATCAGATTTCAAAGTATCTGCCCAATAAATACTTCGCAAGAAGCTGAGAAGGCATGCTACCTGCTTACTCTGTCCTTATACTGTTTTCTTGAACTCCAGTCTCGGCCCCTATCAAAGGAAGGACACTGGACCAAAACTACCCTTTATTGAACAAAATGCAGCCCTTTTTATGCAGTGTAATGTTAATGGACATTGTTGGCACTCAAATAATTCACAGCTGAGGGGCAAAAATATTTGCATTTTGGATCTAAGACACAGATCCTAAAATAGTTTACTTCTACATGCAGAAATAGAATAACATGTAGCTATTGAGGAAGTACATTAAAACCTTTTGGGAAATGCCCCTAACGAATTTAACAGACTAAATGCAGACTACAGCATCAACCTCTAAAGGAACAAAATAAATACTGCTATTCTTGTTTAGAACTAAGGCTTAAATCAACACCAGTGCTGAACACTTCCACTCACAGAACCCTGGACTACGGATATACATCCAGACAAAAAATCACAAGAAGAACACAAAAATCAGCAGAGAAGATTCAGTAGTGGCACTGAAGCCTGGAATCCATCACGTTTAACCTCCAGATCAGACCATTCACTTCTCAGAAGTGCCTGTTTCTTTCTCCTGTCTATAAAGGCAGACCAAGTGACTAGTTCAGATGTAGAACTCGACATTATAGGTGTCCAGCATTTTATGACATGAACCTCATGTACCTGGAAACTGAATACTGAAATAACTTTCATCTGTACCCATCAGTCATAGGAACTCACCCAGGCAACTGTTCCGAAAGTAATGCCTCCTGCTTAATTATGTTGGCCTACGACATCAGAGGCGGATGTTGGTGGAATGCCAGTAGGAACTGAACCTTGCCACCAATATTCCACTACATTTTATTTGCATGTGACAGGTGGTAGCAGAGGGGCAGTCTGACAGCATGGCATATGACATGGAAGAGCAGATGAAGCAAAGGAGTGTCACCGAATTTCTCCATGCAGAAAGAAAATGGCACCCACTGACATTCACTGATGCTTGCTGAGCATTTATGGAGATCAAATAGTGGTCATGTGCACAGTGAGGTGGAGAGTGGTGCATTTCAGCAGTGGTGACAACAGTGGTCACATCTGCTTCTGTAGGTTTTCACAAGTGCAACATGTAGGCTCTTGTTCACCGCTGAAAATTCACAGCTAATGGTGACTATGCTGAAAAACAGCTTTTGTAACTGTGAATTACTTGCTCTATCGAACAGCATAGTTGTGCTCATTGTACCTGCTGTAGCTTCCAGAGAAATAAATAGAAGGCATTACTTTTGGAGTAATTTATGTATGCTTTTAAGGCAGTGAATCTCACAGTCAGAGAATGTTGTAAATATTCAGCAGCTACTTACATAAGGTTTAGGTCGTGCTCCAGTAGATACTGGGTAAGGTGAACAATCTAGATCCTGGTAGTCTGCACTTTTATGCTTCCATGATCCTTTTCCCTGATGACCTCCATAAGAGCTTGTCTCCACTCGAGCAGGGCACTGTAAGAGAATTTTAAAAACCCTGTAAATAAAGGCAAGCCATAAATATTTTTCATGTGTACTGCAAGATAAAAACATTGGAATTTTATCTTTTTCAAACTTTTTTTTTTCTTGTGATGTGAAGTCGACTTTTTACCTCAATCCTTTTTCTTAAAAATATATGTTGCATCATTTTTACATCTTGGGGTAAAGAAGTTTCCTTGAGTCTGGAGAATTAACAGATGTACATCTTCCTGAATATCAAGGAACTGAATGACCTCTGCTTTATATTATTGAGTTTGAATTTTTTTGAATTATTTAGAATTGTCTTTTCAATTAAATTCACAATTCCATGTTCTTTTATCTAACTTAATTGAAGATCCAGAATTTACATACTCTGAACTTTCCAATCTCCTTTTCCTTATCCTCCAGGCCCAGGGATATTTTACTCAATTGCTTTACATCCATGCAATTTTTTAAAAGATAAATATTCTAACACAGGACCAGTGTGCACATGGTCACAGTAACTTCAATACCAATAAGAGATCATGCACAGCATTCCCCCATGTATACTAATTTGACTAAAAAAAACCCCAATGAGGCGTGTGAACAAGGAGCAAGCCACACTGCAATCCAGCAGGATTTGTGTTGGGACCAATCAGAGAAGCAGGACCATGGGTGCACTACAGAGCAGCACTAGACTGTAATTTGCAGTCAAAATCAGCCCATGTGCTGACAAGAGGACAAATTTGCAACTGGTCTACAGCTGCAACTGCATAGTTCCCAAGTATTCTTTGGGCTTTAAAATGAGGAGGCTTTGCAAAGCTGACAAAAGATTCAATATACAGCCCAAAAATGTTTGTAGATAATATATTATTACAAAAGAATTGAGAGAATGTGTAAGTTAAATTTTGTTCAATGAGAGCCACCTCTCTAATATTAGACAGGGCAACTGTAATCAAACAATTTCTTCATCACTCTCTGTGAATGATGAATGACTAAAACAAAAAAAATATTATTTTGATTCTTCAGATCCACTGGTTTTTTTTGGTTTTTTTTTTGTTCTGAAACCGAGTGTTAGACACAAAATGTAAATGAAAGAGTTTTATCAAATAAGTGAAGCACACTGCTTACAGCAAGGCTGTTTTCCCACTGCTGATAAGGTTTTTGATATGGTCCCATACCACATTCTTTTCTTTAAATTGGAAAGATACATTTTTCAAGGGTGGAGTACTCAGTGAATGAGGAATTGGCTGACTGGTTGCAGCCACAAGGTTGTGGTCAATGGTTCTATGTCCAGGTGGAGGCTGGCCACAAGCAGTATCCTCCAGGGATCTGTCCTCATCAACACTGGTATGTTCCACCTCCTCTCTAGGCAGCTTGCTCCAATGCTCTGTCACTGTCACAGTAAAGAAGATTTTTTTTCTCGTGTTTATATGGAATTCCTTGTGCTCCAGTTCATACCCCTTGTTCTGTTTTTGGGCATCACCAAAAAGAGCATAGCCTCATACTCTTGACTCTCTCCCACGATATGTTTATGAGTAAGTGTTGACAAGATCCCTTCTCAGTCTTCTCCAGGCTGAACAGCCTCAGGTCTCTCAGCCTTTCCTCATACAGGAGATGCTTCAGGCCCCTAACCACCTTCATAACCCTCCAGTAGACTCTGTCTAGATGTTCCCTGTCTTTCTTAAACTGAAGAGCCAGAACGGGACACAGCACTTCACATGCAGCCTCACCAGGTCAGACTATCTCCCACAACCTGCTGTCCACACCAGGATATCATTTACCTTCTTGTCCACAAGGGCACTAAGGTCAACCCATTTAAAGGCAACTAACCCTTAATGTTTAAATTAGGGCAGACGATTCACTTGCTCAGAAACTGATTACAAGTATCTTTGCCTAACCAAGCTGGCTTTTGCCTTAGGAGAATAGGCACAGTCATAAAATCACAGGTGTCTGAATCACCAGTTAACAAAATCTGACTGGCCCACAAAGGGAAGTGCATGAACTCTGGTGGCTTGGATTTCTCTTTTCAGGCAGAAAAGCAGATTACATTGCCACAGCATTTTGACAAAAGCCACTGAGCAGTTTCCTCCAAGAACACAGAATACTGTCCGTTAACAGATGGGCAAGCTGAGATAAGGGAATGATGAAATGAATTTAGCTGGAAGAAGCTGTTTAGACTTGCTAACATACAAAAAGAAAGAAATGAGGGACAAGCATGACAATTTTCTAACACTGTCACTGCGGAATATGGAAAAGCAAGCTGCAAAATACAACACTGAGAGATGCAGCACTCTGAACTTCCCAGCTTGAGGGACACTGTGACCTGCACAGATGTTTACTCAAGGAATTTATTTTTACAAAATGTAGCAGCAGTGATGGGAAAAGCATTCAAACAAGAGCAACTTCCAGGAATTTCATGCCAGCACTAACATGTGGAGCTGCAAATCCAAACAACTCTATCTTAAGAACTGACTTTAATCACAGGCTAAAGTAGAGAGTAAACACTCCTACTTCAGAACTTCTCACACTGTTCCTTCTCCAGTTACTCACTTCTATAAAAAAACAACTTGCTTGTTAAAAAACTGCTACAGTTGTATGATTCTTTCTAAATCACATTTGTCTTCAAAATAAAAGCCTGGGTAACTGCATTAATTGATGAAACTTGCACCATAAAGTATCCTTAAGTACAGGAATGCAACTCCAAAAAAAAACCAAACAAAAATTATTAAATGAACTCTTAATGAAGATAAATAACGTCTTCCTTCCTTGCTTTTGTGTCTTTATATATAAATATTACACGAGTAAATACGCCAACACTGAACCTTCAATTTCACTATATTCTACCTCGAGAAACTGTGTCAAATGGAATCATCAAGAGCCATACTCCCTCCTAAAAAGTGGGTTTAAAGTTTTTAGGCCATGCTGACAGAAAACCTACAAGTCAGTTGCTGTGACACTTCTGTTTATTTGACCTGTAGATGTCCAAGCAGCTCAAAATGTTTTGTTATCGAGCCAAAACTGTAATCTACTTCATCCTTGAAACTAACTTCCTCAACCTATCCAGAAACACAAGCAGATCTGAAAACTATATGATGAACATCTGATCGCTAAAAGTTAGAAAACATGTCATATGACACACATTCTTACCCGTTGTTTGTGTCTTGTCGTAGAAGGAGTACTGGAGGGAGATGATCTAGCACTCAGAGCTTCTTCAATATCTAAATTCAACTGTTCCAGTTTCTTCATAAGACAGGACATGGAGTCTGACCATTCCGAACTTTTTTCTGATTGGGTCTAAAAGAAATTAAACACACATTAAGTCTTAAAGCATCCATGCTTTTTGTGGCTTGAAAACTCATTTTTCTTTCTGGAAGAAAGCTGACCAGTGTTTTCTTTGTCTATGGGTAACTTTACCCATTTAGAAAGCTTCAACTACCACTCCTCTTCTGTTGAGACATATTCATTGCTGCTCTTCACATGCAAGTGATCACACTCCACCTCTGCACATGTGAATGGCTTTCCAACACTTCATCTTGAGTGACTTACTGCCAGATCAAACTAAGCATAACCAACACCAAGAACCAAAATAACTTTAATTAGTCTTCTCCTTTGGCTGTTTCCATTTTAGCATCTTCACTTATCGCATACTATTGGTAAGGATCAGAAAACAGAAGGTTATCATGTACAAAGTATTTTACTCTTTCCCATGAATCCAGACTAGGTCTGGGAGCTTTCTTACACCTATCTGCCTGACTGATCAAAACATTTTCACAGAAACACACAGAATCACAGAACTGTAGAGGTTGGAAGAGACTGAGTCCAACTTCCTGCTAGAACAGGTTCCCTACAGCAGGTTGCACAGGTAGGCATCCAGATGGCTCTCTACTACGTCCATAAAAGGAGACAACAAAACCTCTGAGAGCAGCCTGTTCCAGTGCTCCATCGCTCTCATAGTAAGGAAGTTCTTTTGTGAAACTTACTGCCTTCCAGTTTCTGCTCATTGCTCCTTGTCAACCATGTTGTGTTTTCACAGATACATTTTCTCTTTTCATCTGAACTTTTTCACCATGTAAAGAAAACTTTCACTGACTGCAGTGCAACTGTCAAAAATACTTCATTTTCCTTAGTTCCCTCAAAGTCCTTTCTTAGTGACTCCCACTGAGAATTTTTTCTCTGACATACTCCCATCAAGCACCTTCTTGGGGTCATGGTTTAGTTGGAATGATGGTAATGGGCTGACAGTTGGACTAGGTAGCCTTAGTGGTCTTTTCTAATCTTAATGGTTCTATGATTCTCACAGCAATCCCTGTGCATGCTGTTGCATTATGCCTCATTTTCCTCATTCAAGTCACTTCTAAAAATTCATAAGAAAAGCAGCCACAATTACCTCTGTCACCACGGCCAACTACAGGGCCTCCCGTTAGTCTCTGTTCCAAAGCTTCAGTTCTTTCATCCTCCTTACTTTCATAAGCATCACATATTTTTGCAGAGGATCATACTACAACGACCAGTTCTAATGGTCTGATCATACAAACAATATTACATTACCATTCTGACAAAATCCTAAGAGCACCGTAACAACACTCCACAACACCTGGGGGAGCTAAGATAATACTATTTTTCTTTTTACCTGACAAAGTTCTGTTGACATTTGTTTCCTCGTGAGGATTTAGTAAGTAGAACCCAAATAAAATTGTAATCTGCTATCACAGAACGAAGAGTTACAAATAGAATCCACAAGGCTTATTTCAGTATCACACTGACATATCTGATTTCTAATAGAAATCTAAACCGCCGTTACTACATAGAAGCCCCCAGTCCTTCAGACACCTAGTCACACATTACCAACAGAAGCATATTCCCTTCAGAGGGGATGATATTCTGTTAGCAGCCATTCCTTTGAAAGACAGAAAATTAAATATTCTATCATTAATTTTACAAATATTAATTATTGTTTTAATTTATGAGCTCTAACTGAAATGCTGTTAAAAGTGTAACGCTATTTTTCAATTCTGTAGCTATTAAAATTATCTAGATAGATTAAATAATTACTTATCATTTTCTTCACAAACATTTTAAAGTAAAATACATAGTGCTCCACAGAAAATGAGTATCGAAAGACACTCTATATGTGGAATCCTTTCTGAGAGAGATGAACTTATATAGGAAATGCGAGTGTTGATGCATCTCTATGTACTCAATTCTAAACAAGTTAAGATTCCACATTTTCCTGTAGTTATGCTTCCTCAAGAACTTATCTTTCCAATGCTAAAGAATGCTCCAAAACATCCCCAATCTAACTCAGCAAAAATTAATGTAGAAAGTCAAAAACAAATAGGAAGGCTCTGGTTCTCAAAGCTGTTAAAACGTAATCTAACAAAAGGAGCTGTAAGAATGTAGTTTGTTAGTAGTGGTAAACAATTCTGAGGGAGCTATTACACACAAAAATGAGTGTAATGTGTTTTGACTTCAGTGAGCTATGCAAAAATTGTACTTGGTAGGTGATAAATTTAGAAAGTTACTTTAGGAATTCACGGTTTTCAGTTCATTAAAAAGTAGGAGAGACTTAAACAAGTGCAAACAGTCTCAGTAATTTCAGTATTTCAGTGGTTTGAAGAAGTACCTCAAGAATTTAGAATTTTTCATAAAAAATGTGAAGACAGAAAATCACGGAGACACTAAGAACGGCCAAACAATATTTCCAATGAAGATTTCAAGCACGTGTAATAATTCATGCATGAAATATAACGTTACAGTAGACAATACAACTGCATGTGCTGAGAGGCACATTTGGCTGCTGCCTTGACGAATACATCTACTGGCCCAATACTCCTGGTATTCATCAACACTCTGCAACATTTCTGAATGAGTCGTCCTCCCTTCTATTGTTTTTAAATTCATCTTCTTTAGCAGTAGTTGAACTCAAACCATAGTTGCTTCTTAAAAATTCAAGTTCTGTGGAGTTTCCCCGCACTATAACTCTCCTGTCTTTCTTCATTGAGATCTGTCCTTTCTAGTTCTGTAAGACTGTATATTGTGCTTACTGAATGAAGGGGATGAGGAAAAAGATGGGTTTTCATTATCCTTGGAGATAAAGCTAAACGGGCCTACTTAACAAATACCATTGACTAATTGGAAATCCAGCACAAAAGTGCCACTTGGAATAAGTGCTGATTGGCTACGAATTTCAAAGGTTGCCTGAAATTCCTGCTGAAACATGATGCTACTTACATTCAGAAATATACAGCTCACACAGTAGGACTTCCAACAAGAGAATAAATTCTGCCTAATCCATTCAGGAGGAACATAGCCCCTCAGAGTTTCACCCCAGGAACTGGGTTGGACGTGATAGAAACACTCAGAATATCAGAATATCCCGTCCATGGCAACTGCAGAGGCTGTGGGGTCAGACATTGGAAGGTTTTGTATCTTGCCCGTCAGGAGGGAAAAAATGGGAGTATCTAAGAATGGTGGGCCTTTTTATTCACTGTTTTTCTCCCTAAAAATGTGCACGGGGAGAACACTCCTTTCCTATCCTTTCAAGGCCTCCTTTATTTGTTGGAGCCACTCACTGAGCATGGGAATACTGTCTGAAGAACCTGAAAAGGTTAGAGATAGAAATGCATTACAGGAACATATATTTTGTATGTTACATGTTGGACAACTCCGGGCAGATGAACAGTACTAGAAAATAAGAGAATCCCTTGTTAAATGTATTCTTTTTTTCAAGGTAGAGTGACCTTGTCTGTGAAGCCCATGATATATTAAGCAGAGTATGACATGTTGGTCTTGAATGCGAACTGCTCTGTCAAGTGGATTTCTCGAGTTCCATGTACTTTTCTATGCAACAAAAAGATAAAAATATCAACCAAACAGGTACTAATCTCTGAGTTCCACACATTTCTAAGTAGTACACACTTCCTTAAACTTCAAGCAGTAATTACTGCAGCTATTATGCTTCAGGTAGGTATTCAGAAGAAACTTCCAGAGATCAGCCTAATTTATAGGTTTCTAGATGCTCCTGCAGTCACAACTTGTTTCTGAACAGCAGCCTTGAGGTTTTTGTTGCACCTACTTGCCTATCCAGAATTTGTGCTCACCTAAATAGCTGAAATTTCATTGCTACCAATAACAAATTACAAAGATAAAAACTGTGTACACGATAATAGTCCATCATCTAAACAACTGTTTGTTCATTTCTTAGGTTGAGAAGTAAATACATTCCAGACATTCAACTATTTGTGTCTTTTAGGACCAAAGGCTTCTGTGTCCTGTTTCTCAGCTTTCAAGTGTTCTTCACTAATCTTATTCAGCAAGAACATCTATGATAAAAGGCGTATCTGTTTCAGTGTTTTGCCCATGAAGCTTGTTGCAATAGGCATAACAGCTGCCTGCAAATCTAAATTTAAACTGAAAGAATGTGGCAAAAATGAGCAAGTCCATATAGAACACTCAGGGGTCAGAGTTAACCTTGCTGCCAGACCTCATCATATACTGCAAGCAGCAGGGTTTCCAAGGGAAGGGTTATGAGAAAATTACACAACTCTAAATTTAATCTGATAACATGCGGCTTTCGCCTCGGATCTGTTCAATGGGCCCAATTGTGCTGATAATTAATGTATTGTAAAACTTCTAGTGATGAATTACCAACCTCTACATATAAAAATACCAGTGCTTTTTAACCCTCCCTAATGTTAGATCAGTTTAGATAAAATTCTCTCTGATGTACAAGCTAGATCCATAAAGAATGATTCTGTGGAAGAACTGCACAGACCAAATACCGCATTCTGCTCTCACTGCACTGATGGGGCTCCTCTGTTCTCAAAAGAAGTTCTGTATAAAAGGTCACAACCACTGGTGGCTTTGCCTACAGGGGCTGGGGAAGGAAGCCAGATCGGAACAGTATAAATAATCTTTTGGGGGAAAAAAAAAAAAGCATATAGAATACAAAGGACTCCTATTCTCAAAATAGGCTTATGTACGCCTTCAATATCGAAGATAAAACATTTCAAAGGGAATTCTGCCCTGTACCTCTCTACAGCATTGCTCAAATATTTACAGAGCCTGGAGATGGACATCTGTATGCCTCCTTCCCCACAGAAGGCAGGTAAATAAACTCTGCAGTCAGCAGCCTTTCCACCTCTAACGATTGTAATGCTACCCATCAGAAATGAGCAGAGAAACTCTCATCAGCCTCTCTAGTTAGCAGGCAAAACCACAAGCACAGCTCAGCTAGATCCTTCTTAACCCACAAACACAGAAGCAGTCACCTAAGATGGGTAACAGGATCTCAGAAGTGTTCCCAGAGTAAAGGTACGTGAATACAAATGCAGACATCATTAACCTGTTTTAAGGAAATACATTCTACAGCATGAAGTCTTTCCCCCCAAACCTATGATGTTTACACTTCACAAATATGGCTGCATGTGGGTGGAGCTTTATGTTCCTTCTTTCCAGTTGCTTCTTCCCACCTAATTTTCAGATGTATAACTTATTAAAAAGGTATTCAGTAGTGACACAAGCCATACATGAGTGACTCTGATCAGACTTTCTGAAGGCTTGATGTTCCAGAGCTCAAGTTTGTCACTGAAATGCTTTTTCTTCTTTCATTAACCTTAGCCACGCCTCTTCTATAACCTACACATTTGTGTCATGGAAACTATCTGTGTCTTTCAGGATGAACGCGGTAAAATGCAGAAAAACAGTGTGGAAATACTAACCTCAGGATGGAGAACCATAAAGCCACTTTTAAAAATTATTTTATTAAAAGTGCATAACAAGAATGAAAGGGAAGCCAGAGATGTGGTACTATTTGAAAACAATATAACTCTTATTTCTAGTATTTGTATTTTCAAGGCAAATTAATGTAAGCTCAGAAACAGTCACTGATGTTTTTAATAGCTCTTTCTCAGGCAGAGAATTGGTAAACCTGGACTGATGTTCTACGACCAGGTGACCTGCTTAGTGCATGAGGGAAAGGCTGTGGGTGTAGTCTACCCGTGCTTTAGTAAAGCCTTTGATACTCCCTCCCAAAATATTCTTCCGAAGCAGTTGGCAGCCCATGGCTTAGGCAGGTATTCTTTGCTGAGTAAAAAAAACATCTGGAGGGCCAGGCCCAAACAATGGTGGAGAATGGAGTTAAATCCAGATGGCAACCAGTCAGCAGTTGTGGCCCCCAGGGGTCGATACCAGGGCTGGCCCTGATTAGTATCTGACATGGACGAGGGCACTGAGTGCACCCTCTGTAGGTGCACAGATGACACCAAGTTGAAAGGACACACTGACCTGCTTGAGAGTAGAAGGCCCTGCAAAGGGAGCTGGACAGGCTGGATCACCGGGCTGAGGCCAATTAGATGAAGGTCAGGAAGACCAAGCGCTGAATCCTGCATTTTGGTCACAATAACCCCAGGCAACATTACAGGCTTAGGGGAGAGAGGTTGGGAGACTGTGACAAGGAAAAGGATCTGGGGGTGCTGGCTGACAGCAGGCTGAGTATGAGCCAGCAGCGTGTTCAGCTACCCAAGAAGGCCAACGGCATCCTGGCTTGTATCAGAAATAGTTCAGGCAGAAGGAACAGGGAGATGATTGTCCCTCTGTACTCAGCTCTGCTGAGGACGCGCTTTGAGTGATGTGCTCAATTCTGGGCTCCTCACTACAAGGAAGACATTGAGGTGCACCATGGGAGGTTCAGGTTGGATATTAGGAAAAAATAAATTCTCCAAAACAGTGGAACAGGGCACCCAGGGAGGTGGTGAAGTCACCATCTGTCCAAGAAACGTGCAGTTGTGGCTCTTACAGTTTAGTGGGCATGGTAGTAGTAGGTTGATGGCTGAACTGGACAGAGATCTCTGTCAAGCTTAATGATTTTATGACACACATTTAAAAACTGACACCATAAAATGGCACATAGTTACCTGCACCAAAAAATTCTGATTTGGGTTTGCTCAAATGATTCAAACCCAATTTTTCATTTTCCCAGTTCTAACAAATGATGAGGTCAGGCAACACCAAATTTCACAAGCAGGCTGTCTGAGCAGCCTGCACTGCTGACACAAGCCACAGAACCAGCACCATGTCCAGACATACTGTCTGAACTGACATCTGCTTATATTTCAGCATACAGATTTCTCATCGTGGGTCATCCCACCTTCAGCTGCTCAGAACAGATGACAGTTCATCATTTACCCACCCTTCCACTTCCTTCCCTGTAAGAGGTGAGAAAGCAAACTGTCCTTCTTGCAACCAAACACGCCTGCTCTGTGTAGTAGTCAAATTCCTCACTTGCTTGTCTGCACTGGGCTTGGCCCCTTCTGCAACAGTGGTTTTATATGAATATCACAATTAGAGATCATGAGTATCAAAGCAGTTTATATACACAGGTATGCAGAGAATAATTTTTAGTGAAGTCAAATTCATAACTTCAATATACTGTAAGCTCATAGTATGAAAAAAGTGACTAACTCATGCCTGTTGATAGCTTCCTGCAGTGTATCCTGACAGCACCTGAGAATGGGTTTCACAAAAGCTGAAGGGTCTCATCCCACTAAATCTGTAAGTTACAAAATGTAAAAAACAATGCACACTGTTCTCAGTTGCACCTATCTTTTCAGAATCCATTTGTTTTCTTAAAAAATTAAAGTGTTTCGCTTAATAAAACCACGTTTAGGCAGGACGTAGAAGAGCTAGGCTCAGCCTCATCCTTTGCCCGATGCATTGTATAGCCAACATTTAAAAAATAAGCAGAAAGAAGAATTTTAGTACTGGCTGCGCAGGAAGTTCCTCCTCTTTTTCCAGAGGAAGTAGAAACAAACACAGTAAGCTTCTTTATTGGTTATGGCACCTAGCGTGATGGGAACACAGCAGAAGAGCTTTCACTTTGGTAAAACTAAGTGTGCCTGATTCATCCCACAAGTCTTTAGTTATTTTTGTAGTTACAGGAGAACCTATGCCCACCAACATTTATAAACAGAAACTCTTGCAGAAGGTTCAAACACATGAGCCTGTATTTCCAAGCAGTTGAGAAATCTGAACTCTTCCAAGGAAGATGAACCATTACATCCTGGAAGATGGAAGCACATCAGTTCCTTTTATACATAAAGCAGCAGCCACCAGCACTTTTGAAGACATTCATCTTGGAATATAAGTATAGGCTGTGCATAGATCAAAGTGATTCAGAGTCATCAGTCCCACCAAAAGCAGCCTCCCAGTCTGCTGAGCATCACGATAAGCACCGAGCTCGTAGTCCTACCATGAATCATACAACTTTGACACAACACAGGAAGAAAAAAAAGTAAGTAGGTGGCCTTAAATTGAGAAAACAGACCATAAAATACCATAAAAACCCATCAGTCAGCAAGCAATGCCTGAAGGAAGGATGCAAAAACTGGGCAGAAATAAACAGGCATTTCATACCAGATGCTCTGCCAACTTTCAGTACCAAAACTCACAAGTCATATCTGCGTCAGAACACTGGACAGTAAATTGAATAGAACTCTTCAGTCAAGCAGCCAAACGCTTCCTGTGTCCTATATTCTTCTGGATTCAACTGAAACACTGAAAATATTCAGTGCAGCTCTGACTGTATTCGCAGATCATAGCCACCAAGACATGAGAAGAAGAGCTCTTCCATGAAGACATTTTCCCCTACATGTCCACACTACAACATGCTTCAGGGTCCACTGTGTACTCTGAAACCTCCCTCTTCTACTAAACACGAGCACAGTTTGAACAAGGCATAATACCAGAAATAAAGCACTATTATGGTTTTATTTTTTTTAAATAAAATGTGAGTAAATGGCCTAATCTAAACGCTAGATGTAAAAAAAAATGTAGTAAATAAATACTGTGGTCTGACCTTAGCCTTCTAAGACAGCAGTGAACAACAGGTCACATTCAGCCTCATTCCCCACACAACAGCCAGGTGATGTCAGACAAATCCTATAAGGAAAAGTCACCATCTTCATTTTGGCTGGGACCAAATTGTTTTCTTCACTGTATCTGCTATGATGCTATGTTTTGGTTCTAAGAGGAAAACAACACTGATAAAGCAGCAACGTTTATAATTGCTAAGCAGCGTTGCACAGAGCCAAGGCCATTCACAGGGAAGGGTCCAAGGAGCTGGGAAGGAACAGAATTAGGACAGCTGCCTTAAATTGGCAAGAGGGATATTCTATGCCAGATGACATCAAGCATGGGAGTATTGAAGGGGGCGTAAGTTCATCTTTCTCTTTTGCTCACTGGTGGGCTAGCTGGGCATTGGTTGGGGGATGGTGATTATGTGCATCGCATCTTATAGACATTCACGTATATATATTATCATAACTATTATCCTTTTTTCTTAGTAAAAAGTTTCATCTCAGCCCACGATTTCTACATTTTTCCATTCTCTGCTTCATCCCACTGGAAGGGGGGAAGTTAAGTGAAAGGCTCTGCAGTGCTCAGCCACCTGCTGGGTTCAACCACAACACTCCAACAGGCTTAAGTGCAGCATGGAAGCACAGAGCTGGAGCCTGAGCAAAGCATGCTGCTGCTTGGCACACTCTGATGTGGGGCAGGGCAAGCACTGCTCCCCACAGCAACACGAGCACCCTGCCCTGCTCACCTACCGAGCTGCAGTGCAGTCAGCACGGAAGCCACTACTGTGGGCTTGGCTTCACTTGCTACTGCAACAGTTAACAGGCTCTTGTTCAGTGCTACTAATAACTAGAACTAGCAAAACAGTTGAATGAAACAAGGATTTGTCTCCCTGCTCCATACACCACCACCCATGCTAATCAGCCCACAGCCAGAGCACACCTGCACAAAAGATGGCGCTCTACATATGGACAGACAGCATTAAAGGTACTGGGAGCTGCATGTCAGGGCCAGCTCTGCTTGGCAATTCAACACAAGAGCCGAGTGGTTTTTCTGAAAGCACCACTGTCAACGTTTCCTTGCAGAACTTCGGAGCAAATCCTAGAGATGAAGAAGTGCAGAAACATCTGTCACACTTCCAGATGTGCACAGCATACTTGAAATGCCCAGTGCCAGCATCCCCCCCCAAAAAAACCAAGGTAGAAATGATGCTTTTTCCAAGATGCACAGGCACTAGTGGCTCTGTGAAGTCAGAAGCTCTCACAATCCGCTGTTGCAAAGATACTCAGGTTAGCACTGTGCTTCTAAGCCAAAATTAATGGTAAAAAATCCTCAATCCCAGGCACGCTCTTGCACGAGGACAGCTCTGCAAAGAGAATTTCTGGTGGCTTTGAATATGCAGTGATAAGGAAAATGACGGCGTGAATTACGACAAAGAACAGCAGAAACCTAACGGATGCAACCCTCCTGAACCACATCCTGCTTTTACACCCAGAACAACAAAGAGAAGGCCCACAGACGTAGCTCGGCTCAAGTTCCCCCATCTGCACGAGCAGCTCCGCGCCCACGGTGAACCGCAGGGCCTTAACGTCACCCACAGCGCAAAACAAAAGCGATCTTCTGGGCACGCTGTAGCGATAAGGCCGCCGCCTGCCCCTCCCCCACACAGCCGCCATGGCGGCACACAGAGACGCGGGAGCCGCGTGAAATCAAGATGGCGGCGCGGGACGGCCGATGGGATTCCCGCCCTCCCCGCCAACAATGGCGGCCGCCCGCCCTTTCCAGAAGCTCGCGCGCGCGCCCGGAGGAGGGAGGGGGAGGGAAGAGGCAGCGCCCCGAGCTGCGCGCGCAGCGCGTCCCGCTTCCTCTTGTTCCGCTCCCGGGCGCTGCGCGCATGCGCTGCCGTGACGTAACCGGCGGGCGGCGGCGGCCGTCGGCTCGCGGGGCGGCAGCGCCACCTGGCGGGCGGCGGCGGTCCCGGGCGGGAGGAGGGCTTGGCCCCGCGAGGGGCTTTCGGTGCGCGCCGGGAGCCGGCCGCGCCTCGTCTGTGGGCACGGAGAGAGACGGTGCTCTCTGCTCGCCCCTCTCCGGCAGCCGTTGCCGCCCCGAGGCTGCTAAGGGCTGGGTTGCGGGCAGCGCCTGCAGCGCCTGCAGGGGGCGAGGCTGAGCGCCGCAGCCGGACTCCGCCCCGCTGCCCTCGGCGCTGTGAGGAGCGGAGCCCGCCTGCCCACAGAGCGGCCGTGATGGGGAGGGCGAAAAAGCGCCTTCGAAATGTGGCTCTGCCATGGAGCAGGGCCTCAGTTTCCCGAGTAGGACCTGCAGCTCAGCGGGCTCAGCTGATGCCTTTCCTCGACATCACAGCGGGGTTAGATGGCACTTAAAGTAGTGTAAATAGTGTAAATCTTGGGAAGTATTTCTGCCATTTACGTGAGGTAGTCTGTCTGTGTTCAATCAGTATCAGTACATATAGGTATCAGTATACGTATTTACATATACATAGATACGTTTCTGAATAGTCTGCACACAGGCAATCCACACTAATCCACAGTAACGCTGTAAGTGGGGTGTCACAGTCATGGGATGATAAAATCACATCACAATCATGGGATGATGAAATCACAGAATGGCTGTGATCCTTCTTGTGTTGGGGACTCCAGGCCTGGGCACAGTGCTACAGACAGGGCCTCACGAGGGCACAATAAACCACAGCGATGCAGTTGTGGCTGATTCAGAAAATGGTGTTGAATCTGAGGTTTGACTGTACTGCCTCGGTTCCAGTAATCTTTTATGAATAGCATCATCTGAATGGATCATCTCAGACAATCACACCTGTAAAATTTGTCCAAATTCTAATAGCCAGGCAGCACTGGCAGGCAGAGGAACACTGCTCCATCAAGCTTGCTTGAACCATTTGATTTGATGCAGATTTCCTTGGTACAGTTCCTTTTTGATTCTTTTTTTTTTTTTTTTTTTTTTTTTGCTAGTAGTGAGCAGAGTCCTACTTAAAGTGAGGTGAAAAATTAATCAGATACCTAAGTTTCGGCATAGGTTAAGAAATGAATGACTAAACAGAGCATTTTCAAAGGGATATAACATTTACGTATTTGGTTTGGCCTATTAAAATGAGCCTGATTGGGCAGACTGGAGTGTCTCATTTTTCTATCTTTCTGGTAATCCAGGAAGTTTCTTCTTCAAAATCTGTTATATCTGTGAGCATGCACAGAAAGGATATGAAGAGGGAGGGAGGAAGAAAAGAAATCCTGGGCGCTAGAAGCCCAAGTCAGTTAATCACAGTTCCTTCAGTTAACAGCACTGAAGCCTGGAAAAGCTTCAGATCCAGATTGGAGGCTCAGCCTCCTACCTTGACTCTACGACACAAATGGCAATGAAGAGAATCTAATAGAAGAGAGAGTCAAGGCCGTGAAGCCTAAAAATGTTACAGTACAGCTCCTGCTGCCAGGGAATCTTAATTTTAATTGTGATCTTTTGTTTGATTTGGTTCAACACCGATGATAATAAATAAAGCCCCTATTCTCCCATAGTAAATAAAACTCAAACCTACTGTAGCCCATCAGTCAAAATATTTTTCAATGGCTTTCACAAATGTGTTTCTTTATTTTTCTTAATTTAAAATGCTAAATATATTTTTCCTCAGAGTTTTTTTCATATCTTATTCATCCTCATATTTTCAGTAATTATAGTTCTCCTTCCTCCCTTCCTCCCTCCCTCCCTCCCTCCCTCCCTCCCTCCCTTCCTCCCTTCCTTCCTTCCTTTCCTTCCTTTCCTTCCTTCCTTTCCTTCCTTTCCTTCCTTTCCTTCCTTTCCTTCCTTTCCTTCCTTTCCTTCCTTTCCTTCCTTCCTTTCCATTCCGTCTTCCTTTTTACCTATTGTCATAAGAGGGCCAAGTCATACCATTCTTTCTTGGTGCTCATTCAACTGCTTAAGAATTTCAGCCACTGCTTTTGAATAGAAATGTTCGTATATAGTTTCATACATATATTCATAGGCAGTTTCAAGTCAGTTTGAAGGATGGGAAGAAATATCAGAAAATTCAAGCTTCAAAACGTAATCACGTTTTCTGCCTGGATAGACAGAAGAGACTCAAGTGACTGCGTGCTGTAAGCTAAAGATGAGGATGTATCATCCCAAAGCACTTGTGAGCAGCTGCTGGTGAGCGGAAGAGTACTAACTGGCCAGGCAGTGGAAATACAGCAGCTGCCTGAGCACACGTTGTCTCTTGTCAGAATCACAGCAGGTCTGGAGACATCCTGGGCAAAGGGAAATAGAGTAAACTTGGCCAAGTGTGGAGAAAATAGCAGGATGGTGGTGGAAAAACACTGAGAGATGGAGATTTGATGGTGAGCCTGGAGGCTACAGGAAACCATGATCCATTACTTTTGCAGAATGCTACTGTGGTCATCTCAAATCTGAAAAACACTTTGGAGCAATTCTTTACTTTTCTGAGATAACCTTGGTAATCACCTTGGAGTGATTAGATTAATTCTGTAGAAAGAGCAGGACAGTGCATTTTAACTTCCTATCTTGAGACACTAGATGTTATTAGTGATGTCTTTTCCTTAACAAAGGGCAATTAATCCATGATCAAGAAATAGACAAAAAATAAATAACAATGGGGACAGTGGGCTGTTCAGATCTTGTCTGATGACATTAAGGGATTTGTATTGCTTATTCCACATGATGATTATTTTCTGTCTGTTAAGGTGGAAATATGCAGGTTGAGAAGACCTACAGTTGTTTCCTGTTCAGCTGCTCTTGCAGAACCTCGATGAACTCAATGAAATTCATTACAAATCCATCTCTCGTGGCCAAGAATAGAGACATGGATGTGGTCAGCCCCTTTCCTCAGCAGCTGTAGTTTAAAGCCCTGGTGATGAACCCAGACAGCTTGCCGCATAGTATATTCTTGCTCCTACTGGTCAGTTGTGTTGCATCTCATGCCAACTTTCCCAGTTAATCGAAGGTACGTTTGTTTTGTTTTAATGATTTTGTGACTTTTTTTTTAATGTCTCCTGTGTTGCAGCATTTCAATTACAAGAAGCTTGTCAAAATGATATAAGGACGCTGATCACAGCAACAAATACATTGTGAAAAACTTCAGAAGTGAGTGAGACAAGTGAAGAGGTAAATTTTTCTTTTCATTGTTGTCTTTTAAATGCCTGCACTTAGTCAGATGGGATCTTCCTGTGGTCTTCAAAGATACCTGTGTCTTTTCCTCTGACTGTGTAAGGACTTTATGTACTCGATTTAACAGATATTTTTTCTGTAATGTGGAAGCCTAATACATTCTTTAACACCCAAATCTAGATAACATATTGCCTGTGCCCAAACTCTATGTTAAGACATGTGCAACATTTCCACTCCTCCTTGTCCTCCACCCACATCCCCAGTTTGTCTGGGAAGGAAATGAAACTGTGAGACCAACAAGCCTACCAGATTGTATTGATGATCAGATACTTAAATATCTAATTTTTAAATGAAAATTAATTAGCCAGTGTTTGAGTTCAACCTGGCAGGTGGCTAAGCATTACACAGTCGTTCTCTCACTCCACCCTTCCCAGTGGCATGGGGCAGAGAATGAGAAAAACGAAAGTAGAACTCGTGAGTTGAAGTAAAACTATTTACTAAGAGAAGAGGAAACAGATAACAGTTATGACTGTATGTATATACGAATGTATATGACAGCTGATGCACAAGCAATTGCTCATCATCCCCTGATCAATGCCCAGCTTGCTCCTGAGAAGTGGAAGAGAGAGATGAACCCCCACCCCCTTCAGAACTCCTTCCACATGACATTGTGTGGTTTGGAGTATCTCTATGGTCAGTTTAAGTCAGCTGTCCTCATTCTGTTCCCTCCCAGCTCCTTGGGCTCATCACCAAGAATGGCCTTGACACTGTACAACACTGCTTAGCAGCAACTATAAACATCACCGTGTTACCAACATTGTTTAACTTCTAGAACCTAAACATAGCATCATACCAGACTGTCCATCCCAGCTGAAACTAAAACACCCAGATAGCACCTCTCCATCACTAATTTAGATAAACCTTTCAACCTGGAGGGACACTGACTTACTGGTAAAGTCTTATGTAGGGCATGTCACTTCTTGCACATCAGTGAAACTTCTTGCAAGTCATCTCTCTGTGTTTCTGTTTTGTTTGTTTGTTTGTTTGTTTTCAGTTTGTTTGTTAATCTGAAATATATGTTTCCGCTTCTTTCCTCTGAAAAGCCACAACATCATCGCTGCTTTCTGCCATCTATCAGCATTCCTGGTCATCTGGAGAGGTCCCACAAGATTGGAGGCTTGCCAGTGTAACTCCCATCTACAAGAAAGGCCGTAAGGAAGATCCGGGGAACTACAGGCCTGTCAGCCTGACCTCGGTATCAGGGAAAGTTATGGAGCAATTGATCTTGAGGGAGATCACACGGCACGTGCATGGCAATCAGGGGATCAGACCCAGCCAGCACGGGTTCACAAAGGGCAGGTCGTGCTTGTCCAACCTCATCTCCTTCTACGACTGGGTGACCAGACTGGTAGATGAGGGAAAGGCTGTTGATGTAGTCTACCTGGACTTCAGCAAAGCCTTTGACACGGTCTCCCACAGTATTCTCCTGGGGAAACTGGCAGCCCGTGGTGTGGACAGGTTCACTCTTCTCTGGGTTGAGAATTGGCTAGAGGGCCGTGCCCAGCGGGTAGTGGTTAATGGAGTTAAGTCCAGCTGGCGTCCTGTCACTAGTGGTGTCCCCCATGGGTCGGTATTCGGGCCCATACTGTTTAATATCTTTATTGATGACCTGGATGAGGGGATTGAGCCTACCCTCAGTAAGTTTGCGGATGACACCAAGTTGGGAGGATGTGTCGATCTGCCTGAGGGTAGGGAGGCCCTTCAGCGGGATCTGGATAGGCTGGACAGCTGGGCTGAGGTCAATGGGATGAGGTTCAATAAGGCCAAGTGCCGGGTCCTGCACTTTGGCCACAATAACCCCATGCAATGCTATAGGCTTGGGGCAGAATGGCTTGAGGAGTGTATAGAGGAAAAGGACCTGGGGGTGTTGGTTGATGCTCGGCTCAATATGAGCCGGCAGTGTGCCCAGGTGGCCAAGAAGGCCAATGGCATCCTGGCCTGTATTAGGAATAGTGTGGCCAGCAGGAGCAGGGAGGTGATCATCCCCCTGTACTCAGCTCTGGTGCTGCCGCACCTCGAGTACTGTGTTCAGTTTTGGGCCCCTCACTACAAGAAAGACATCGAGGCACTGGAGCGTGTTCAGAGAAGGGCAACAAAACTGGTGAGGGGTCTGGAGCACAGGTCTTACGAGGAGAGGCTGAGGGAGCTGGGATTGTTTAGCCTGGAGAAAAGGAGGCTTAGAGGAGACCTCATCGCACTCTACCACTTCCTGAAGGGAGGCTGTGGTAAGGAGGGGATCAGCCTCTTCTCCCAGGTAACTAATGACAGGACAAGAGGGAATGGCCACAAGTTGTGCCGGGGAAGATTTAGATTAGATTTGAGAAAAAATTTTTTCTCTGAGAGAGTGGTCAGGCACTGGAATGGCCTGCCTAGGGAGGTGGTTGAGGCACCATCCCTAGCGCTGTTCAAGAAGCGTTTAGATGAGGTGCTAAGGGATTTGATTTAGTAGCTTGATGGGTAGGGATGGTGGTAGGAGGATGGTTGGACTAGATGATCTTGTAGGTCCTTTCCAACCTTATGAATCTATGAATCTATGAATCAGGAGTGCTGCTATAATAATCTTTTACTGTAGTTTTATGCTCTTTCTTTTTCCTCTAAATGACAAGAGTACCCATTGGTGTATGCAGAAACTAAGAAGCTGAAAGAATGATGTGGAAATTAAATGCTGATCATCATCTGATGCAGAAGAACAGTCATGTGCATGAATATTACTATATTCCTTATTAGCTTAAGTATTATGTGTTTTTTTCTTATATTTTAATAGTTATCTGCTGAAAGCTTTCAAAAGTCTAACTGTATTTCTTCTTTCAGAGCTCAAAACACAGATGTACATGCAATTTAAGTATTAGTATTTCTAAGAAGTTACTAGAATTAAAAAAGGTAATACTGAAGTATGTGGTAATGTATTATTAGTGCAAAATGCTGACTTGCACATTTTGTTCCTCATGGACTGCTACTTTATGGAGATTACTGCTTTTAAATCATAAACTAAGGAACAGAATAGTGATTTTAGATTTTAGCATGCCCTTCTTATCTGGGGTAAAGGATACCATTTAAAAACAATAAAACTTTCTGCAAGAATCAGTTTGATCTAAATTTTCGTCGAATTGCCTTAGGCATGGTTCTTGGAGGAAATTCTGTATCCCCAAAGGGTGTAAATATATTGGTTATACCTTATAAATATTTTTATGTAGCATAAAGGTTTGAGAATGTCACTCAAGACTCAAAAAATCTGTCATAGGATTTTCAGTCGTCTTAAAGAGCATGAGGGTCACTAAATAGCAACTGCTCTTGTTACATGAACAAGTTCAGAAGAGGCACCAGCAGCAACTGATTGTATACCTGTAGGAATTTTGCAAAATCTTCAAGAAATTTTGGGGCAGGTGAAGCTGTTGCAACCCACCTCAGAGTTTGCATTGTCAAGCAGAGGCTTAACCTACCCGTCACTGACTTCCACTTCTAAAAGTCATTATATTTTGAGCAGCTTTCATGTAATCTGCACTCTTTTGGCTCCTTGTGAAATACCGTAACCAGAACCATTCAATATTTTCTTCTGTCAGTGTTAAAATATTTGGTAACCTTTTCTTTTTTTTTTTATTTGGAACAGTACTTGTTATTAAAAACAACAGCAACAACAACAACCAAACAGTAGTGCTATTGTTTGGAATTCCTAAGAGAATTACTAAGGAAGAGAAAAGAAAACCTTCCATGGAGTGATTATCAGCAGTGCTATTTTGTATTCATGAGTACTTCATCCATGTGAAAGATTTTAGCAAAATGATCCCCATCAACTGCATTAATCCACATAGTGCTGACATAGCTGGCAAATAAATGACAACAAGGAAGTCTCATCCTTAGTCAAGGTGGCTAGAATTTCAGCTAGTTCCTCCAATTATTTACTTCAAAAAAAGGTCAAAAAAGTGTATTTTTAGATACAGGAGATTTCACAATAGCAATACCAAGCAAGATTTTCCTATCGGAAAGCAGCATAAAGTAGAATTGTGAAATCTGCAAGTTTCTCCTTGTTGAGAGGTCTTTATGTGCTGTGTAAGTACTCATGCTGTTCCCAGAAGTGCCAGGATATTAGTTGGAAGGGTCACAGTTTTGAGTTTTAAGATGTATCTGATTGTAAAACTTGGTATTTGTCAGTTCCTCAAAATCGAATTTTCAAAGACAGCTTAATTTTGACAATATTCCTCTGGGGAAAATACCTTTCTTTGCCAGTGAAGCTGTCCAAGTTTCTTCATTGCCCTCATAGCACACTTCCAACTTATAGCAGTTCTTACTATTGTAGAGTTTGCTAGTATCTATTGTTTCTATTCATGATAATTTAGTTTAAAAATCATATGACACCCTTGAAATGTCAGTTTTAGAGTTTGCTGTCAGTCATTCATGTGCAGCACGCAAGCTTTGTCATGACTGAAAGTTTGGTTTCAAAATCAAATCAGGCCACATTTAGAATACAGTGTCCAGTTCTGGGCTCCCCAGTTTAGAAAAAACAGGAATCTCCTAGGAGTCCAGCAGAAGGCCACAAAGATAAGAAAAGGCCTGCAGCATCTTCCCTGTGAGGAAAGGCTGAGTAACCTGGGTCTGTTCAACCTGGAGAAAAGAAGACCGAGGGCAGATCTAACAAACGTTCATAAAGATCTAAAGGGAGGTTGGAGGCAAATGGATGAGGCCAGGCTCTTCTCAGTGGAGTGTAGCAATAGGACAAGAAGTGATGGACTAAAACTTGAACATCCTATGTCCTGTACTAACATGTGGAAGAACTTCCCAACAGTAAGGGTGACGCAGCACTAGAATGGGATGCCCAAATAGACTGTGGAGTCTCCTTCTATGGAGATATTCAGGACCTGTCTGGATGCCTACCTGTGCAACCTGGTCTGGGGAGCTGCTTTGGCAGGTGCATGATCTCCAGAGGTCACTTCCAACTTCTGCACTACTGTGATCGATTCTGTTGAAAGCATTTTCTAGACCTGTATAATGCCCTTCTGCCATTACTTTACAAACAATGGGGCCTGGGCCTGCATGTTTGGAACACTGGGAGTATTCCCATTTAATCCATTTGTCCTCTTTAGCCATTTTTTCTCTTTTCTTCAGGGGTTATTTATCTCTGAAGATAGGAATAAATCTGTGAGTCCTTGCAGGTTTCTGATAATTCCCGATAGTCTCCATTTTGTGTTCTGTGCAGTAGAGATCACATGTTCAGAGACCAATTAAAGAAGAATTGTGTAATAGAATTTCAAATAAACCTGGTCTGTTTTTGTATGCCGGGGGAATATATATATATATTTTTCTGTTTTGGGTTAGTCATCTTGTACCTCCCCAAAACAATTTTCTTCCATCTATCTATTGCTCCAGTTGTTCATATTGTATTAGTAAATTGAGATGACACAGCAGATAAAAGTACAGCTTGGGGTGAGCTCTCTGAGTCTGGCTGCTTAGCTGCACACTCAGCACAGAGGCTGATCTTGGCCTGGCATGCTGTTCATAAAAAACATTTTGTTGCTAACTTTGTATTACTTGTGGCTGGTCTGTTTATTCTTTCTTCTAGTTACTGGCCTTGTAGACTTTGTTCTTGGTCCCTGAGTATGCTGTGTAGTACAGAATGATATAAATACAAGCTGTAGTTTCATCGTCTGTTACTATTTGGCAAGTTTTGCAGTTCGTTTGACATTTTATTTCAAGTGAATCAGTCCTTAAGCAAAATGCAAGGGCTCTTGGGTGTCCTCATTACAGCTACTTAAACCTCACCATTAAATAGGAACAATAAAGGAATATTGCAAAACTTACAGTAGATTCAATAGCGCAGCGCTGAATACATCATTACAAAGATTAGACTAAGGCCAGACAACTTTTCTCTGAATACTCAGCATAAATGAGCTGATCAGTCTTTGGCCACTTTGGCCAGAATCACGGGCTCAGTTCATCTGGAAAGAACCTTCAGGATTGCCACATCAGGATCATCAACCTGACCTACTGAGTCTCATCACTAAACCACGTCTCCTACACACCTACACACTTCTTATTCCAGACTCAATTTTTGAAGTGTTGCATTAGAAGTTTAAATGCCTGATATATTTAGATACTGCGAAATGTCTCTGTAAAAAGACTCTAGTAATACAGATCAAAAGTTTAATAAGATTTCACTGAAGGTAGATTCTGGAAGAAAAAGGATTCAAATGCAGAAAATGGCCACAACATCCTGTCCCTTTTATTTCCAGATTCCAAACTGATTCCAATAAGGTTTCCCTTTGTTGGGTTGCAAACTCTTAATTCTGAAGTTATTCAGAACTTGGCAAAACTTTTTGGATGATGCATTCTTTGTCCGATAATCTTGGATAGGCAGGAGCAGTCTATTTCCATTTTTATTGTAATTAAAAATATTCAATAGTTGGAACAATTGATAAGTAATGTCTTGAGAATGTAGACATTCTCTCCTATGGAAAATAACTGATTTCCATAAGCCAAGTATGTCATAAAATGAACTCTCAGATCCTTCACCCTAAAAATTCTATGAAGTCCACCGCATTTTAATTTTTTAAGTTTCTCTGAATTTGTTTCGAGTGTGGATCTCAGTGTTAGCACAGGTAGCTGGCTACGTATTAGCTGAATGTGTGGCATTACCAAAATGATAACAGATCTCTGGCCATGGCAAAATATATGACAGTCTGTGTTCCCAAAGCATGATCCAGGACATAGGTCTTTTGCAACAATAATCTGTCATTATTTAACTGGCATTTCACAGAGAGAATATTGCTGATTTTATTAACCTGGTATGTGCTATTTAGGCTTTGGAAGTTCCCAAACATTTCTGTGTGTGAGGAAATTTGCAGTTAACTTTTCTTATTCCTCCTCTTGAGGAATAAGAAATTTAGAAATGAAATTTTCAAAGGTGTTTATTTGATGAAGCTTTTTATTTTAATTTTTATTTGATTATTTAGTTATTGCTATAGTGCATTTTTATTTTAGACCTCAGAATCCTCACTTAACATCCAACAAGCTTGCAAATGAAACCCAACCCATTCCCTCACCTGGTTTCCAGGTTTACAAGTCGTTCTGCTTACTGCCCATCCCAAGGTTTATCCACAATCTCCATCTGCACTTTGAAGGAACATCTAAATGTCAGTGTCACATAGATGAATAGTTTTTTACATGTTTCCTTTGGTTTCTCCCACCTGAGACCCAATCTCTAACTCTCAGGACCCACGTCCCTGTTCTCTAGCAGAGGAATGTTGTTCACCCACACACCCTGACTTAGATAGGGCTGATTTTCTATTGACTTTATCTCTACTGCTGTGGACACAGATGAGACACTCAGAAGGTCTCACATTGCACAGATTCCAGATATTTTCAAATATTTGTAAAGGAGAATGCTGAGAAAGCTCTTGTACTTTATAAGCTTAGTGCAGCAGTAAGTTCATCCTCTTGATTTTTTTCTGATGCTGCAGTTTTCCTGGGGTGGCTGTATGGTTAAGGAATACTCTAATACACAGCAAATAAAGGAGTGACAGTCTAAAATAAATCACCACCCTGAGTACATTTAGTAATTATTCTTTCCCTTTAGTATTATGCGTCATTTCTGTTAATGGTTTGCTCTCCTGAAGCTTTTAAGATAAATGTAAAACATGCAGAAACATTTATGAACAGGCAGAAGCAGGAGTTCCCAATATTTTGTTCCAGGATTCCTATAATTGTTTAATAGAAATAGCCATTCAACTGATTTCCACATTAGTAAGATGGAAGTTCAGACTGTCAGCTGTCTCCGATTGTAATCACAAGTAGGACAAAAGAAATGTCCTATCCCAGTGGAAAATTGTTACATTTTTAAGAATTGTAGGATTAGAAAAAAATGTACTTTGTATAAACACTATGTTCATCATTAGTACCTCAAATTTGTGAAATTAGCAATAGACTCTTTCTTTTAAATTAACATCCAGAGGCCCTTTCTAAACCAGTACTTACCTGACATTATAATTAAGAGATGATTGTGTTTATTTAAATGACAGATAATAACAATGCATCATTGCTAAAATAATCTGTAGTTCTCCAACTCCCTTCCAAGGCAGGCAGAAAACAAGCACAAATGCTAGAAACTCTGCAGGTTCAACAAACAGCACTTCTGCCTATCAGCTCTAGAGAATGCAGTACCAAAAGCCCAAATCTCCCGGGCGCACGATGAAATCAACTGTACAAAAATACATTAGTCCTATCACAGACAAGTCATTTCCCATTTTCTTCCCCTTAACCTGCTGCTCTGTTTTCCTTGGTCATTAATTTGGTACTTGGCTCTCCTACCTGGCTGGACGTCCCATGTCTGCATAAGATGAGCAAAAGAGAGTATTATTTCTCATGAAGAAGTCATCACAAGTTTGTAACCGTTCTCCTCATCTAGTTTTGGAGTTTCAGTTTGATAGGATAGAAAGAAGAACAAACCTCCAAGTATGGGAGGAATGGGATAAGGAATTTGTGCTTCACTCTAATATGTTCTTTACTAGTTTTTGCCCTTGTACACCTGAATTAAAGAAGAGACTATTGCAGCACGATTTTCAGATACCTTAAATTCCACCAATGTTCCTGAGCCTCATTAATGAAAACAGGAAAGTACCTCTCTGAAAAGTACTTCAGAGTGGCCAAACAAGTCACTGAGCAGGAATGCACAAAGCATAATGATTCAGCAGAACTTACACCATCCAAATGCAAGCTTATTTTGGCAGGCCCAATTACTGACTGTAAATTGTAGGCTCAACCGCTGTCTTAGTTTGAGTACTTGAATTTCATTATCTCAATCTCATTTGAATGAAGTAAATTAATTGTCAGAGCCTTAAAGTGTTCTGATTACTTTCTCATTGGATATGATTACTAGATTAAAACACAAACCAGTTAATTTCAAAAATTGTGGCTTTGGATAAATACTTGAGGATTTATCTCTTCTATGTCCATATCTATTTATCTTCTTGTTTTGCTTCTTTGGTTAATTTCTGGTATTTGTGAAATTAAGGATGACAGCATGGGCCAGAATCAGACAAAATGTCAGACAGATACCATGTAAACACTTCCACATCACAGGTCAGCAAATTATACCAGCCCAAATCTGAAGTCTTGTAGTCTAACATTATCTAGTGATTGTCAAACTTGTCACTCAGTAATGACTGTATAATGAGGATAAAATTTACCTAATTGTAGTACAAGGACAGAACAAGCAAATTAATGAAAATAAGTGAATCATCAAGGGAAGAGAAACTGGAAGGACACAGATCATCCATCTTCTTGTCAACAAATCCATTTGTAGACAAAAATAGACAAACAGAATCCTAGGAAGCAGCTGGACCCAAACAGACAGAACTTCCCACCTCTTAATGCCTCACCTTCCCCAAAGATATCTAAAAGGTGACCCTACTCCCATCAAGAAGCAGCTCCAAGAAGAGGACTCATTGGAGAGCCCTGAATGTCCAGTGGGGAGAGATGCTTGACAGGACTTGCTGGAGCGTGAAGGAAGACCAGCAAGGAAGAATGGCTCAAGTCATCGCTTCAGAGCTGCTGAGAAAAAATCCCCACAGAACGAAACACAGTGATAGTGAATAATATCAGGACATGAGAGATGTAAGAAGGTTGCCAGATGTAAGAAGGTTGCCATTCGAAACAGAGTGGAAGTCAGAATCACAGAATCATAGAGGTTGGAAGGGACCTCTAGAGATCATTGAGTCCAACCTCCCACATGCTGTGCCAGAGTGATCTCACCTAGATCACCAGCCAAAAATGAGGAATAACACAAACACGTACTCTTAGTAGTCTTGTTTTTTAGATCTTCAAAATGTTGCTCCCCCACTTGAAATAAACTTTTCACCGAAGAAGTCTGTTCGAGCATGAAATACGCCATTGATTACAGATTTCTGAAAAGGAAAAGCAGTTGCCAGATCTGATGGGAGAACACAGGAAGTGTACGTGGGTGTAAGGGTGGAGACACGGAGACCCCATTGCTTTCAGAAAGTGAACGGAAATGTCATTTGTCTTGTACCATGCAGAACAGATGGATTCTGTATGCCTTAGGTTGAAAAGAAAGAGCATTTTGCATGGGCACCATTGTGTGAATTGCTCTCAGCACTGTTTCTTCCTCTTGTAACTGCATTGGCAGCACGTATAAGTTGTACTTTTTCCATCTTCTTTGTTCTTGTTTACTGTTTAGCATACCCAGAGATTTTTCTCTTCTAACTAGTTGGAATGAAACAAGAATTGTCGCACGAATGCATGCAGCATCTGTGTAAGGGGAGATTCGGACACCTGCTTTGCTCATTGTCACTGCCTGCAAGGGACTGTGCTCTCACCTGAAGCTGGGAACAGCCTTTCCCCCTGCTCACCCCAAAATGGGAGATGTGCAGCAGCGCATCCCTCTGCACTGGGGACTAGTACATTTACCTAGGAATGCCCCTGCAGGGTCGGTTGCTGTCACTGCTTCACTGTGAGCTCTAGCAGCAAGGATTCAGCCAGAAATTGGCCAGGGTGTTACCTTTAATAGCATGGACCTATGGCCAAGTGGGTTTGTTTGTTAGACTCTTTTTAGGTCTGAGGCTTAGCAATAATGGTTGCTTTTGACTGTGTTTTTACTCCATGCTGTCTTTATTTCATTTACTTTCCTGCCGAAAGACATTTTTCCAACAGCCCCATTTCTGCATAGCAGAAATAAATAATGTGACAGTGACACACATTTGCTTAGCATGGGCTTAAACCAGAGTCACGTGGGGCTTTTAGTCTGAGCACTAATGCATGACTGCTGCTAAAATTTTAGAGACAAGATCTTTTTTTTTTTTTTTTTGTAATTCTTGGGGGCTTTTCGAGGATGATACATACTTATTTACATAGGAAAAAAAATCAAAACCAGGACTGCATCACCGCGTCTGCTCAGTTTTTGAAATGTTTTGACACATTCTCAGAGATTTACTAGGTAATTTCAAACGCTTGTCAGGCAATTTATAATCCATTATTTTTCACTACAAACTGCATCCTTGAGTTTATTTTATGGCACAGACATAAAGTAAACTGAATGACAACAGCACCCGTTCTTTCTCTTTTATCTATGGGAATGACCTTCAGTAAACAGAATCCAAGGGATGTTGTGCGTGCATTTTGATGTTTATTTCTATTAATGGGAATGTTGGGATTACTGTCCTTGCATAAATGAGGAAGCAAGCCTTGGCTTAGGGTGGCAGAAACAATCCAATTATTTAATAAGATGCGTGTCACAAGAATGTTTCAGGGTCAGTGTTGCATCAAAAGATGCACTGCTTTGCAACTATTTTGGGGCCTTGTTTTTCTAATATTAGCTGCTGAGAAAACTGTGATAATCTGGCTTCTTGCTCTGTGAGCTGATGGGTTTCCTGATTACACTGGGATCAGTGTGAAATACAACCAGAAATCTCATGCTCATTTTAGGTGAGAGAAAAATTATATTAAAGAAGTAACTGAGCATTATATACTATAATCTTGATGTTAACTTGGCCGTTCTAGTTCCAGTTCTGTTTTCTTTCTCTAATTTTGTCAGAAATCAATGAAGCAAGTCTGTGTAACTCTTCTAGAAGGCACTAGAAGTAAGGAAGAACTGAAGATAGAGGAAAATAAATGACACAGGGTGAAAGACAAGAGCTCCACGTGAAATTTCAGGGCATAAGGACTTTTTACATAGAAAATAACTTAAAAAAAGAAGGAGGAAGAGAAGAGGTATGGAGGAAGAGGATGGAAAGATATGACTGACCTGCAGTTCAAAATTAATTTGTGCTGCATTTCAGGAACACTGGAATTTTAAGAGGTTGTTTTACCCAGTGTTTGGAATCACTTTGTATTTTTGTACTGGAACTGAACTACAGTGATAAACATGGTTAGATCCGCACATTTAGTTTGTCATCAGCTGAGAGCAGGAAGAAAGCCTTGCTTATTCTCTTGGAAAGCTGCTGTTCTTCCAGTTCCAAAAGACACAAGTAATTTACTCAACTTTTATAAAGGGTAAGTTATAGTTGAATGATTCTTCTTACAGAATGTTTTCCACTTTGTCCTAAATCTTCTTTGTTTATTGTTTTGGACATTGCTCTATCATAATGCGGACTACTAAAGATACAAAAAAATCCTCAGTTTTATAGGCCCGTTTCTCACCTGTCCTCCATTTGACTGTAATGAAATAAAAAGAAAACATTCCTATTTTGTAGAAGCAGTGCTTTAAGTTGGGAAGAGTAGTGCTAGAGTGCCACTATTCTATAAAAGACTGTTATTTAGTATGAAAACATATACTCTGCTCTTACAGTGAAGTTAAGCTCTGTCTTGTTGGAACAGTCAGTAGACTCAGAGAATAGCTAGGAGTATGTAGCATAACACGTAATTTTTTAAGACTGGGGGAAACTGAGCCAATGTTCCTATTTCAATATAAAACAGAAAACTCAAGTTTGAAGTTCTGTCTGATGGAAATAAGGCCAGTCTGACAAAACTGATTTGTATAACATAAAAGTCCAGCATTGTATTTTTAATATTTTGTATATTACTGTAGGTTTATATTATTACTTATGTAATTAACATTGTTTATCACTGTATAACAATTTGTGTAAGTTCTCCTGTGACCAAGCTCAACTGATACCACTTACTTTTACTTAGAACATACTTGGAACAAAAGAATAGCTTCCATTACCTCCAGCTCCATGTGTTTTTCTTCCTTGTCACGGTCCTTCGATTGCATTTTGGAGTCTTCCGAATGACAGATGTGTGGATACTCAGTAAGTTCACATTTATCTTGCTTTCTTGGGAAAACATCAGTTTTATGAAGGCCATTGAAAAAGGCCTCATACAGTGGCAGTTTTGTAAACAGATCATCATCACCTCTTCCATCTGCTTCTTCCTCTTCAGATGAAAAGTCTTCTTCTCCTGCCTCATAAATATGAAGTTTAGTATTAGCTTCGTGTGATAAAAGTTCAGAATCAGAAAATGTGATGGCACTTGGCTTGTGTCTTATGACTCTGATCTCATGACTTCTTTCTGGTTTCTTGGCTGGATTTTTTCCTGCAAGGAGTGGCCATTCTGGGTGTGAGGTAAAGTTAAAAGCTTCTTCCTGTGGCTTGTGCCTTGCAGAACACAATAATCCTTCACAGAGCCGCTCTGTTTCAGATTGACTGGTGGCACTAACGTGCTCTGCAGTCCCACCAGGTTGCAGGGATGTCTTACTGTGGTCTAATATGGATGACACAGACAGCAAACTCATCTCTGGTTCCAGTAAAACATCCTGAAATTCAGATGGACTTTTCTGTTCTTCTACGTTTCTTTGGTGTTCTTGATACTTCTCTCCCTTCAGAGTCCCCAGGCACTTGGCAGGTGTAAGACATGACGAGTCTTGATTTGTTGCATAGATGTTGGTTTCCATTCCAGTGAGTTTTACCCATCAGAGATCAAAATGATTCCGTTCTTGATTTTCATTAGAAACATCACTCCACATACATAGACAGGGAATATCTTCTTATTATTCAAAAAAACATGATCAAATAATCATGATCAGTACGTGGATTCTTATACCAATCGTCTGAATCTTCTCTGTTGCTGAAAATAAAAAAGAAATAAGAAAAAAATTATTGATAGCAACGCGCTTGCATTGGAATGCATCAGCAGCATTAATTCTTAAATGTGACATTTCTGTATCAAATTTACCTATATCTCTCTCATTTGATGTATGCAGATTAGATGAATTTAAAACATAGAACTCTGACATGTTTACTAGAGACCAGGCAGAAATGTTTTTGTAAAATATTGGGTTTACATTGATTATCGACAGAATGGATGAAAATCACCCAAATGATGTTAGATACATGCTTGTTTTCAAAACTTGCCCCTATTCACTGCATTTTTACTGTCTGTTCAGTCATTGAGAACTTCTGCACCATTCTGATAAAGCTACTGAAATGTCATAAGGAAGAAAAAGGAGCCAAAGGAGCTGACAGAAAATAAAGAACATTTCCATCAGGGCGATATCCTCTGTCGCTTAGCTTCTCTGAATTGACAGTGCAGTGCAGCATGTGTCCACTTCCAGTAAATTTGCACAGCAAAACAAAAAGATGGCTGAAAATGCAGAGCTTCAGTTCTACACCAGGGTTGGCCACGCCTGATTCAAATCAGTCTTAACTTCTGGACTCACATCTAGTGCACGGGTCTCCAACACATGCTAAGAGGAGCAGCCGAGGAACCAATCTTGCATCACTAACATCACTTACATTCACTACATTCACTCATATATGTAATTCACTTTTTTGTGACAGATTGAATATTGATAGTGTTTATTTTAACGATTGTTTCAGTACTCCATCTGTGAGACAGCAAAGAAGAACAGAAGCTTTTCAAAACAAGAAGAGAATCGTACGCCTTTGATGTGTGTGGCAAGCCTGTGACTGCTGGGAAGACTTGTCAGAAGGCAGCTCTGTGATTGTCAGAGTGGGAAGCAGGCAGAGCAGGATGCTGGCATGTGACATGCCTGTCACTGCATGTGCCATAAGCTAAGTGAGATGCACTAGCTAGGCAGATTTTATTGCTGGTTAATATGCTTTTCAGTTTTATAGGCATACTTTGAGTAACAGAAATAATACTGTGTGTATATAGAAAATCTGGGTATGTTATGTATTACCTTTGCCATTTGCTCTTTTGCTGTAAAAGGTGCGAACATGCTGGCATGCACAATTTAGAAAGCCTTCCTTCCAGTTATTGTTAGCAGCGTAAAAGTCAGACGTTACTGTTAGCTGACTGGCCTCCTGCTGGAGTCAGCAGAGGGTGAAAAATGTTTCCTGAAAGTAATTGCCTGTTTTAGCATGGGAGCTCTCCCACCTAGCCTGACGCTCTTTTCCAAAATATGAAGGAGGGACAGACGAAATGCTTCCAAAAGTCACTCAACGTTTTGATAGGCAGATAAAGGCAAGAAGAAGGGACCCTTAAATGTCATCTGGTCCAACCCCCAGCAATGAACAGGGACACCCACAGCTAGATCAGGTTGCTCAGTGCCAGACAGTGTCTCCAGGAATGGGGCATCCACCACATCTCTAAGCAACTTGTTCCAGTGCCTCACCACTTTTATTGTAAAGTACTTCTTCCATATATCCAATCAATACCCCCAAGAAGAATCTCTCTCCATGACTTCTTTACACAATAATAGCAGTTTGCAATGTGTACATGTAAATGACAAAACTGCACTGGGGGGCTCATCTTCTCAGAAGCTTCAAGAAAGCCATTTAAATAGAAGTGACTTCATTTCAGAAGCACCTAATGCCCTTGATTATTTCTCCCTGGTATTACATGAACTCAGTGCAATGCCTTTGAAAAAGAAGACGCCCCTTGTAGGGAATGACTGAGGTAACTAACCTTTCACATCTTATTTCAGGCAAGATAAGAAAGCCTTGTGCAATTTAGGTGACTACTGACAATTATCTAAGCCATTACTACTTCTCTTCAGCCCCCTGGCATGCCTTACCCTGCTGGAAGGTATACTTCTAGCACCTACATTCTCGCCCTGCAGAGCCAGGGCCATGCAAAGGAGATGCTGCTATTCAAGATGACAGCATCTTGAAAAGCATGTTGAAAAGCAAAAGAGCTTTGACTGCTTTTTATTTCCACTGCTTTCTGATGCTTTAAACTCCAAAACATGAATTATACTCCCTGCAAAAAAATTGTACTTGCTGTTACCTCTGAATAATCTAGCATCTAAAATAAACTCCCAGCTTCTTTTTACATTTCACAAATTTATCTCAAGTGATTTCCAGTTTTCAAGGACGTGGTGCGAAGCTTTGGGTTCTACAGTTTAATTACAAGAGTCATGAAAAAGATTTTCCTTTCATCAGGGTTGCTGTCTCCTTTGGACTCATTTTTATTTGTCTTTGCCCCGCAATGAGACTGGAACAAAGAAAGAATGTAGGAACAGATGGGTTTTGTGCAAGTATGGCAAGAAATCTATGAAGAGGAAGTGGTAAAAAGAGTGTGAGTTCACCCACGCATCCTGTGGAACATCTCTCTTTACTCCATCTAGCAGAGACGGGGGAAAAAAGCACCCTTCTATGAAATATCAGATTCCACATTTTATAAAAAGTTGCACACAGACATTGAAAGCTCCTAAAAGCTGAACTGTGGATTGGAAATCCTGCCCGTACCAAAGCGTGTAACTTTGAGAGGCTTGTGCATTCAGAGTTAGATCTGTATGTGTCGTGAAAGGCCCATAGCACAGACCTGCAAAATGACGTAATTGCCACCACAGTTACGAATGTACGTGCTTAAAAGTTCTGAAAAATAATGGACTTTCTGAAAAAGGTCTTTATAAGCACGGAAGTTACTTTCATACACAACGTGATTCTCAGTATAAACTGTAGCATTAGCTGTACCAGCAGTGACCTACTACTGGTAGGTTCAGTTGCCGAGTAACAAAAATCTCTTGGACGTATATGCACTTTTTCTAAGTAGGAAGAACAAAGACTACCACAGCTAACTGTCCTACTAAAACTGCCTCCAAAACAGCCTAAGGAGGAACCAGATGAGATTTTTTTTAAGGTAAAATGTGAAATCCGTATTTGAGTGCAACACTCAATCAACTCGAGCTTTTTCTATACATGAGTTTGACACACAAACAGCATTTTATTTTCTGAGGAAAGCTTCTTACAAGTCCACAATGGATTAATACAGATATGAAGTACAGCTAGTGAAATGATGTGGAAGGAAAGTTTTCTCATGGTTTGGTATAAGCAGAGATATCTGTGCAGATGCACAGCTAAATTTCTGCATATCACCCGCCATTGGCTTGAATCCCCTTAGCCTAGACAACCATAACTTACTTTAAAACACCAAGTTTTGCACAAACTTAATACAGAAAGCACATACGAGGCTTAACCATTAAATTGGAGAATTTTATTCATTTATATTTTCTTGAGTCACTACGAGGAGAATTGCTTTCTGGGGAAATTACTATGCTTTATTTCATAGGATTACAGTAACAACAAGTCACCTAAACTAACCAGCAAACACTGATTAAATTACTGCATTTCAGTTTGCATTTTGGCATTGCGGAGCGTGTGAATGTGTGGCAATTTCTTGCTTTTTAGAAGTCAATTTAAATGTGAACTGACAGAGTAAACCAGCAAACTGAACCCTGGTCTGGGCTGGAATGGAAGAGCACTCACCCAAATTAAAGTGTTTTTACCTCTCAGCCCCTAAATGCATTTGTTTGCCCTTCACAATGACTTTGTTTAATATTTCCCATTGACTTAAACAACCTTCCCCTAAAAAATTAAACAAGCAAGCCAAGAGAGTGTGAAACGGACAGACTAACAGCAAATTAGGAGAGCAGGATTTTCTTTTCCTGTTGATAATTTTACCTGTTTTGCAAGGTAACCTCATATTTTTCAATTCAGTTAATTTCCGTGAGCGTAACACCAGGAACTCAGTAGCCAAAAGATCCTCCAAGCACTGGGGCAGAACAGAAAAAGAAATGAGCAGATTCTTAACAAAAGGCATTTCAGCTTGCTTGCTGCACGAGAACTCTGTCAACAGAAGTATGTGTGAGAATCCCTGGGGCTAAAACAGCCTTCTGCAAGCACCGGCCAAATTATTCACAGTAAAAGGAAGAAAAAAAAAATGAGGGGGGAAAAAATAAAAGGAGAGCAAGAGCATGCTTCACAGGAACACAGAGTGCTTCTAAAAATACAGCGTGACCTCATTCTTCATACTGTGCCGGACCTGAACACTGTGCTTTGCTTTATCACCTGGAGCACCTGGAGTCGGGTTCCCAGTGTACACATTGTGCTCTGGAGGCTGTCAGGTTTTGAAAATTGAGGCCGTTAAATGCCTTTTGATGTAGCACTTCCACGCAATAGGAAGGAATACCAAAATTAGCTTTCCATGTCACCTGGCAAATTCTTATTGTTTGTTTCTTCAAGACCTACATCTGCTGCCAAGACTTCACAAGTCTTCCTTTCTATAGATATTAGTAGGATCGTGCCTCACAGGCAGAACGTCTCATGTGCTGCAAGGCAGAGCTCTAGTGTAGGCTCCTGGATGTTCAAGTTGCATGGTGTGAGTATAAATCAGGTACTTGCAAACCTAGCCAGCAAAAGAAAGGGATGAACTGCATTGGAAATACGGGGTGAGAAGACTGCTGAGCTATTCTATAATTTCTGTTGTCTTTTTCTCTGCCTCTTTGATTAGAGCAAACGGCAAACATGCAAAAGCTGCAGCACCGTTCTATTTGTGCAATGGCTCCTGCCTGCCAGTAGCAGCAGATTACATCTTTCACCTTGAAGTATCCAGAGGCAGAATTTCTGCCAAATCTCTATCCCTTCTGACTCACTGCATGAATGAGGGAGACAGAGATGCACCCGATTGCTTTCATGGAAGTTAAGCAGTATTTTAATCAGCTAAGAATTTGGAATATTTATGAATGAATCACTCAGCAAATGAAGACACATATTCAGGCAGCCATTTTATGGGAATGACTTTATAGTTCAGGGAGGCTTGTCTCAGCTCTCCTCGCTGGTTCCACCTCCACTGTGACAAAAGCTCATTTTGCACTGCCAGAGAAAGTATTTTCCCAAATTCACAAACAACAGTGATAAAGAGACACTTTGCTAATGTAGCTGGGTCTACATGCCCATTTGTCTGTTACAGCTGTGCTGCTTTCCAACCACCATCTTCACTGATGCTCTTACACCAGCTGGACCTCAGAATCATCAGCGTTCTCAACAGCCCTGTCATTGTCACCTCACCACGATGTGGAGCCGTGGCTTAATTGCAACTCAGGTGAACAAATTGTCTCTGCAACACAGCTCATTCAATTTCTAAGAAGTATCTGTAACAAGTAAGATCTGGCCTTCCTTCGGCCAGTAGACTTTTTTTAGTATTGCATTCAACTTTTTACTTCTTTATTCACTATACTGCCTCAAGTGTTTTGTTTTGTACCTATGAAAGCTCCTGATGACATGTTGGCCTGAGGTTGTTTGACTACATGGCAAGGAGGCAGTTTCAAGGGATTCAGGATTACAATCTGAACTACTTGAGAAATGAAACCTGTGAAGTTTCTGAAAATCCCAGTGCTCATGGGAAAGAAGGAGTGAAAGGTACGTGTGTGCAGATACATTTATCAGTAATATATATTACTAAATAAAACCAGTTTTTTTTTTTTGTTTGTTTGTTTTATAGAACACTTTGGCTTTGTTTTTATATGACCAGTGGACTCAACATAAGACAGGAAAAGCAGCCAGTCGTACACAGACACTGGTCATAACCAGAAGCCCCAAAAATGAACTAACACATAATAAATACTTGAAAGGCAACACTGAATAAACGACATAAGGAAAAAAAAGTAGCTGTCTCCCTTCAGGTTGAGGTTCTTGGCACTGGTAAAATCCTAGCTCTTCATCTAAGTAACCTGACTTCCAAACTGGAGTCAGGAAACAGCATTTCTGCAAGAAAAGTCACTGAGGTCTGAGCTGCTGCTCCCTCTGGCTTAAATACTAGCACTGTTTCTGCAGCCTGTAAAGTGAATTCCATTACACATGTTCAGTAGACTGTCTGGAAATTAATCGTTTGCATAAGAAGGAGGCTGGAAGAAACAGTTTTCTTGTGTTGGAAGATATCTGTTTTAAAGTGGAGGTATTAAGGCTCATGTTCACATCTCTAAATTTCCTTTTAAACTGATGAAAGAGGAAACACATCCATTTTTCAATCTACAGGTTAGGTAAATGACAAACAACTTTTTTTTTCCTACTTAGCTCTTGTCTTTTGGAAGTTGCGTGTCAGTGCAGAATTGTCCTTCACAACAGCTTGCAAATGGATGTACTTTGGCTGGTTTCCAAAGTTGCATTCTTCCCTCTGAGAAACCTCTGCTGGACCTGTGATGCCCACCAGCAAAAAATGACATTGGAAAATGGAAGTTATTTTGGCATTTTACATGGGGAGAGACTGGTACAGGTCTGCATTTACTGTATGATTCAGAATTACGTAAAGAGGGAAATAGACTTCTTTAAAATTATTTGTTGCTCTGAAAAAAAGAAAATACATCATTGCCTTTGGTGAGAATATATCAGATTATTTTCACTTAGTATTATCCAGTGTCTTGTGTAAGCAACTGGAAGCTTGTGTCTACAGTGACCACATAGGTAGCAAGAGAGATGCAACCTGGAGTCAGATGTTTTTTATCACATAAAAGCATCTTTGTCAGAGTTCATCTTCCATCCATAAAAAATTGGTTTGTTTTCCTTACTAACTGTCATGATTGAATTTATACAAACACCTGAAGAGACAGCAGTTTCAACAGGCATCATTGGCACTTATTTTTATAAGCTGAACTCTTCTTAGTAGTTGTATTTATAAGGGAGCTGCATTTCATTGCAAATGTCCACACTTCTCTCCCGTACACACTAGATCCTCAACAGGGATGAGTCTTAACCAAACCAAACCCCCCAGCTCCTGATTTTCCCAGAATCTATTGGCTTCTTCCTGCAGCTCAATAACTCTTTAGAGCACGCTTTTCCTTCAAGCTTCTCTTGCAGCAGAATCTTCAGTCTTTTCTGTGCCTTAACTCTTGCTTCCATTCTCTGTCTTTCCAAATCTTGGCCGTGCCCATCTGGGTACAGGGGTAAGAGGATTTGCAGCAGCAAGATGTAAACCCCTCAGCTGACAAGAAACAATAGCAAATATAAATAAGATTTCAAATTTTTTGAACTAAGAATAAACAGAAAAATAATTCCTAAGACACTGTTGCTCACGATAATACTGAACTGAGGCCCCTGCAAATGTTCCCAGTCCATTGTAAGACAACAAGTGCAGAGAGATGGCAGCAGCCGTGAAAGATGCAAACCCTGAGCAAATGAATTAATTCTGCTCTCAGGAATGGGCTGTTTCTATGACCTAAGTATCAGGTAGTGCCCAACATGTGGATGTGGTAGGACGAAAATTTTGCCTCAAAGGGCAAATGGGTTGCACCTTCAGCTACCATAAGTACTCTATTCCAAAAATTTAACTTCAAGCACCTAATTTTGGTAGCTGTATGGAGAAAGAAATGTTTTTGTATAACAGTAAGATGTTATGACTCCAAAGAGGTCCACAGAGGTGCAGTAGAGCTCTGATATGTAAGAAATTCCTGCTTGCAGAGTAGAAGACCTGCATTTTTGAATGACATCAGAGATATGCTGGTACAAACGAGTTCTGTGGTTTGAATGATAGCCAGAGGGGAAGGGTTAACTGTGAGAAATTATCCCAGTATACTATAATAGGTAAAAACTAAACAAGAACAGGAGGAGAACTGGGAAGGGTTAATCAAGCAGTATACAGTAAGGGAGGGGTGGGGGGTGTACATCTGCTATAGAATTAGAAGCACTGGATAGACTGTAAACCCTGAAGTACTCGACCCATGGGGAAACAGAGGAGGAAATCCACACTGGGAAATAGGAAATATGAACTATTGTGTCTCTGCGTTCCTATACACCAGTTCTGAAGGTTGCCTGCTATTGTAAAAGCGTGAAATAAACTGTGATTCATAGCAAATTCCACCTGAGCCTGGAATATTGAACACGAGCATTTCTCACAACTGAATTCAGCTGGCATAAGAGCTGTATTATAAATAAATAAATAAATAAATTGATTAATTAATGTCCATGTTTGAGCCTCCACGTTAAGAAGCTCCTATAGGAAGCCAAATTCATCAAAACTGCCAGCAGCCCTTGCTGTCTAAGGATCTGTATCAGTACTGCAGCATGTTATTGTGGAAGGTTTTAAGGCTAAATTAGAGCACACTCAGAAAACAAACAGCAGCGAGTTCTTTAGAGTCATGTGTGTTAAAGCAGTCTGTGATGTTGCCACTCCTTGGGTTTATATTACTATCAGCGTTCTAAAGTCTCTGCAGCGTTTTGGCAACATGCTACATTTGTCAGATGAAATACACTGCTTAATCCCAGGCTGGTAAACAGCTTGAATAGGCAGGGCTTTGATTTATGAGCTGCATCAATATGGTAATGAGGACATTGGCTGGGCAATTAGTTTTAAATTGTATAAGCTCGCACTTGCTCTTGTTTTTATGAGTACAAAGGTTTGTCTGAACACCTCTGAGTTCAGTATTGCAGAATCCTCCGGTGTCTCTATACCCATTAGACCAGAACTGTGGCAAATTAAAGCTCCCACTACACCTTTTGAAGTTAATAGCACAAAATAATTTGTATGAAAGCATCAGCAATAAATAGATGTACCCATTGAAAATGCTACTTTATACACACTTTATTTTTACATTCCAGTATTGGCTTTGGGCTCTAACAATGTCTTTATCACCATCTCTAATCAGATTCTGTACTGAATGCTGAAGAAGTGGTAACCCCGCGATAAGCACCTAGTACTACAAGGGCCGTGCCAGAGGGCAGACTCCTCCTCTTGAGATCTACAAGATCCATGAGATATGAAAGGCTGTGATAGAGGACTGTGTCAGCTGTATTGGAGACAAGTTATTTCAGAGGGAGCTGAAGTTATTTCGGAGGAACCTCTTGTGACTCCCGTCTGTATGTGCAGCATGGTCAACAGGCATCCTACACAGTTCACACAGTTTTGGTTAAGCAACAATTTTTATTTTTTATTTTTGGTAAAAAACTCTTTCTTCAAAAACAATATGTTGTATGACTGCCCCAATATGTTTTGTTGAATTGGAAATAAACAAATCCATTTAAGATGGGGACTGTTCACATCTTTTGATTAATCTGTTTAATTTTTTGGAGCTTCAAATGAAATATACAAAGTGTTCAGACAAATACTGAAGCATTTTCAACCTTTATATCTTTTGCTTCACCATGTCATTTTTGCTTTGTTTTAATAAATGTTTAAATATAATAAATATTTAGTTCTCCCAGTTCTTCTAAATTATTCATTTTTTCAGTAAGTTTATGTGTTGTGTTTTTTTTTTTAACTAGGGTAAGTCAAAACACTCAGCAATACTTTAGTGACAGCTGCTTTAGAGGTATCCAAATTCTTATTTATGTACAGAAGGAAGTGTATCTTAAGCCATCGTGCATATTTGAGGCCTGAATTGTTATTTTGAACAAGTTCCTTGTTTACTTTCCGCTCTTTAGTTATTTCTTCTCTTCCCCTTCGAGATCTTGAGATCAGTTAGTTACACTCAGCTGTTCACCAGTTTCGGTTCTTAAATTCCAGACTTCTGCTTACTTTCTTGTTTTTTTGGCTACATTAGATTCGTGGTATCAGATGATATTTTCCCCATAGAGGGGTCCTTGTAGACATTTTGTCAACTAACAGCTCTACTTTTTTGAGGAACGCGAACAAATAAGCTTTCCAAATGGTGTAATGAATGTAGTACAGAAATACCTAATCCTGCTCTATGCTTCTTAGCCCAGGTCTCAAAATGATTCTGTGATTCTATGAAAGCAGTGGAGCTGAGATTTACGTCTGTAATACGCCTTGCTTGTGACATCAAGAAGTTAGCCTTGAGATCTTCATGTGGCACACGCAATGAACACAAGCCAAGTTGATGGGTCCTTTTCAAAGCTCTTCTCTAGACCTGAATGTTTGGCATCGAATGCTATGAATTTATCCTTTGACATTCCACCTTTTCATCTTTCCTCCATATAGAATTAAACTGCTTTAGACACTTCCACATCACTTTGTAGAATGAAGCACCAAATAACCACTCCACCAAGAAAAATTGTGAAATCCAGAGCTGGATGCTCCTGGACGTTTTATTGTGCTCACAGTGCCTAAAGCATAGTCCACAAATAACATACGAGCTTTTATTTCCTTTCCATTTTTATTTCTTTCCCATCTGCAATAGATGAAAATGAAAGACATGTAGAAATCATAATCAAAGAGGGGTGCCCATTGCCTGTCAAGATCATCCAGAATTTGAACAATCTAGTTTCCCTGGAAGCACAGTATTGATGCAGACTGTCACAGAACCCCTTAAAACAAGCAGAATGGTTATTTCCAGGTTCTGCTCAGTGTACAAGCACTGAGCCAAAAGGTCAACATCTGCCTCTCAGTAGGCAATGACTTCTGAAGCTCTATTCAAATATATTAAACTCTGAGATAAATGGTCTCTTTCATCCTCTCTTTTACAAGTACAAAGTGCGTTGTGTTAACAGGAGAGAGGTTTTCTTTTTTTCAGAGTACTGCAGATGACAGTCATTAATTCAGATATCAGAGAGGAGCAAAATTATTAAGGTTTTTCCCTTGATACATGAAAAGGACTTGTTGCTTTGACTGAGCCTTAGAAGTGCGAGAAATTTAGTTTCTGTCTTTATTCATTAAAAACACTAGTGTATTCATTTGGGCATATTACATGGACTTACATAGACAGTCTATTACAGTTCAGCATGCCTGTAGCATCATAAATGTCTGTCAGCAAACCAGTTATTCATGGGTATAAAACTCAGCCACTATAAATCATATCATACTAAAATGCTGGCATATATTCTTCATGCTGGATATCAAATCTTTTTAACAATGAGGAGTAATCATTGCATTGGCAGTTTTTAGTTAAAAAACAGGAAAACAGGTAATTATATGCATGTGAAAATATCATTACCTTTCTGGTAAGGATCTGGTAGAATAAATGCTTTCAGTCTTGAAGCCCTCCTGCCTCTATCACTAACAAATGTTCCGCACAGCTTAAGGCCAAAGTTTGTAATATTTTCATCAAAAAATGTCTTAGGAGGGATTGATCTTCTGAAAGTCATGGGCCTTTCCATTTGAAAGGCATCAAGTACTACTAAAGCATGCTTCTCCAAAGGGACTCCGAAGGGTCATTTATCTTACAACAAAAATTCTGATTTCAAAACACGATCGGCTGGTTTTAAAGTGTTTTTTTGTCATCACTGTTCCTAGGAGAAGCTTAAAAATTCTAATCGATGATAATTAATTCAGTGTTTGCTCCCTGAGCCACACTGATACAGAGGGAAGTTCTGAGAAATATAGACTTCCTGGTATACCTCCCTCAAGGCATAAATTGTAAAGAACAGCATCAGTGACTTGAAACAAGGATATCACCACCAGCAGCCACCAGCATGAGCCCCTCTAGCTGGTGAGCCCTCACAGCTGCCACCTCCGTCCTTTAAACTTCAGCAGATGAACATTGGTTGGGTTTTTCGTGGACAGGAAACATGGGTTTGGCCTTGTTAACATTTCATTACTACAAGTCATGTTAAAGTTGAGCAAACGTGTTGTTAGGCCCAGGCTGTGCTGCATTAGTCAAACCCTGCTTGTTTTGATGATGCCCAAATGGCTGAGGAAAGTGGATCTAATGTTAGGCTTTTTTTTCAGGAAGAACAGAGCTTTGTATAGGAAAATAAGCAAATGAGGAGAGTGGCAAATCAGCCATGCCATTTTGCAAAAACTTCTATCTTCAGGGCTCCAGCCAGCCCTGGAATAATCATACTCTGAACTCAGGTGTTATGCTGCATGATAAACAAGAAATAGGCAAGTGAGGATTTTTATGTATTTCAAATTTCTGTTTCTCCAGCAGATGGAAATTGGGTCAGTGACAGACTGTGCAGAGATACACAGATAATTATAACACCTCCCTTAAACTGCTTATATTCAGAGCAGCACATTAATTAGCCTTTTTATATCTCACTTTAACCTATTATTTTTATGGTCTGAAAACCTAAAATCACGTCCAGTGATGGCATAATGACACATATGCAAACACTGACAGAATTCAGCTCATTAGAGAGCTTAGGATGTACTACTCGACGTGTCCTCATTACAATGCACTGCTTCCATCATCCCTTTAACTCACTGGGAGGGCTGTAATGATTTTATATTTCTAGGAATCCCCATTGCAGGTGAAGATTGACAAGAATCAAACTGGGAGCTGCATACACACCTTCATCTTGTTTTCAGTGAGAATACATATTATAGTTGTACTTACATGACTCTGATAACTAATCTGTGTTGTTTTACCATGCTTCTATATGAATTATTTGTGTAATTGTGCAAAAGGTTGAGTTTTCCTTTAATATTAATACGGTACCTACCTGACAACATCACATTTGTAGAGAATTCTTGTCTTAGATAACCTTCAGTTGAGAAATGTAAACTTAACATAAATAATTCCTAAGATATTTGAAAGTATCCTAAACAAACACCATACCATTGAGGGTACAGGCAGGCAGGAGATTTTTACAAGCTTCTGCCTGAGATATGACTGAGTTTCCTCAGTCAAGAAGTTCCAGTGAGCATACGTGCTTACTGCCATACAGCTCCCTCACTACTCCATTTTTCTATATAAGGAAAAAACATGGGAGAACTACAGTGTCTGCTGTTGATCTGTGCTAACCACTCCCAAGGCTGAAGACAGTGTCAGCATTTTGGCTGCCCAGAATAAGTCTTTCATCTGGGGCCCTCCACCTATGCAAGCAAGATTGAAACACTGGCCTACAAATTTCCCAGATCTACCTTGTAAGAGCTTTTATTCTGTGATTCTGTGAAAATATGGTTTTACCAAAGACCAATTTAGTCTAAATAAATTGTTGGGACAGAGGAATGGGGAACATTGTTGCCCCGGTGCCTTTAAAGTGTCTTTCAAAATGATGGACCACTTTGCATTCTTCAGGTACAAAGTTGGCCATTCCATTTCTTGGAAGTAATATGGTTATTGTGCTTAAGTGGTGACAGAGAAATATTGCGTATGGAAAAAATACTTCAGGGAGAGTTTAAATGTTATTGCTGAAATGCACGCCCATTATACTCCAAAAGTAAGGGGTAACTAGGATTGAAAAGACAACCATAGAGGTTCCCACAGATGTTCATAGATGGCAGTGGTGACTATGTACCTACAGAGCAGTTTAAATGCTTTTTACCAAGAACCATCTCATCAAATCAACAGCTGTGCAACACAGTTTCTGCTTATTCTGGTGGGTGCTTAACCAGATCATAAAAGAAATAAAATGGCACTGTATTTCAAGATTTTCAGAATTCTCCTTTTCCATTTTCTTGAACAAAGAGTTACAGCTTTATTTTGTGTAGTATCTTCTGTTTGGTGTATTCCATCACATTTATTTCAGGAGTGTGTGATAAAGAGAAATCAGATGACGGAGGATAAGCGGTGATGTATCTGCACGGCTCTTACAAATTCAGTAATGCTGTATGTGTCTCTTACTCCATAAAAACTGGTATGACTTTAAGGAATTTCTAAATACAAGGTACTTCTACGTTTAACCAGGAACAGTGGCCCAGGCTGAACTAAGTGCATTCAATGTTTTTCCTCTCCCAAAAGATAAAAGACAAATCACTCCCCGTAAACGTGCAGAGGAGCTTAGCAATACCTTTAAGGAGCACCTGAAAGACAGAAGTGTCTCTTGCCTGGGGAGCTGTGGGCTAACAGAGATGAACTGACCACTGGTGTTGCAGAGAGAGAAGACAAACTTCTTCACTTCTTACGGGTGAAAGATGAGGCATCATATATTAGGTGTACTGTAAAACTGATTGATCTTTGGAGATAAAAAGATAGATGTTCCAATGTAGTGCTTTGAAAACCTGACTTTCTTTGGCTCCTGAACATCTTCCTTGATGTTCCTGATGCTCTTAAGTAGGCTAAAAATCTTTCAAACTGAAAACATTTCCTCTGGAAATTCAGCAAATCTAAACATATTGATCTTGCAGAATGAATTCAGAAAGCCTGCTACAGTGGAACAAACAGCTGGTTATGCAGCTCAATTTATGCTGTCATTTCCTCTGATACTTGCTAACCATTAGCTTTCTGTCTTTTCCACTGTCTTTTTCTAAAAGCTAGAGCACTGTAGACATCACAGTTAGATGTACTGACTACCGGAAGGGGCTGAGATCTACAGACATTACTGGGCTGAAGGCATCGCAGTTCAGTATCTAACGAAGTTAGCAGAAGTGGGAATTGCAACTGTCTTCCTGCTATCAAAGTAACTTCACATCTTGTGAAGAAAAAAAAGACTTAAAAGAACCGTTTGAAATGGAGCAGAATAAATGCAGCCATTATTCAGTAACACATCTATCGACTTACCAAGAACTTTTTTTTTTACAGTAGGCTAGAAGAAGACATTGAGACACAGAATTTGTGTACCCTTTCTATCACCCTTTGCAACCTCTTCAATTATTTTTCTTCAGGACCACAATTATTTTGACTATGCTTTCCCACCCCACATCCTCCTAATAGTTAGCAAGGGAAGACTAAAGGCCAGAAGAGTGAAGCACAAAGTACCTGTCTGCTACAGGGGTGTGAAAAATCACAGTCAGAATGAATGAGAAGCACAAAAAGAACTAATTTGGCTCTCTCCAGAGTCATTCCCTGCAACATCTAGTGGTTCAGTTCCATATGCCCCAAACCTTTCCTTTGCCAGCCCTTATCGGCCTATTCCCACTTTTCTTCCCCTTTGCCATTTCTTCCTCCATTGCCATTTGACCTACCTATGCCAAACACGGGGTGTTCTAGATGCCTCCTTTCCCCTGATGGATGTTCTGCAGTGACTGATACCTCTCAGACAGGCACATGTAGCCCTGGTTGGGCAAAGCTGCCCTGCTGCACATCCCATGGCCAGAAGTGGGCTCCAGGAGCACTCTCAGGGCATCGTGCTGGCAGCAAGGAGGCAGCTCTGCCTCCTGGCAAGTCTAGGCAGCTCTGCCTTCTATCAAGCCAAGTTGGCTGACTGGCAGTGCCTCAAGCGAGCATTTGTAAGGTTACTGTACGTGAACAACAATTCTGGTATTAGGCCTTTTGTGTCCCTACTCTGACATGTAAAATGAGGATGAAGATTAAAGAACCTGAGGAGTAGATTGTCTTGTACAGTGAGAAAGGGATTTTGAGGGAAGCTCACATAGATGGAAATGGAATGTAATTTTTCAGAGGAGCCGGAAATGCTTTAAATTTAGGGTGAAGGTTGGTGTTTTTGACATATATGCTATTTTGAGGAAACTGACGCATCGCTGCTCTTAGGTGGCACTGGTAGAAAATGGCTGAGCTCAGGCTCTGTGGTTACTTGTAGAGGCTCCCTCATCCCACCTTAGGAAGACTTGGAGCTTCACTGGGTCACAGCGGAGTTGTGTGGCAGCCTTGTGGCTTTTGGGATTTTCCAGATAGCAGGGCAGTGTTTTGGATTGAAAGCAAATGTCCCAACTCCCAGGCAGGTACTTCAGGCAAGTTATGGAAAGCCAATTCTGCTGCCAGGAGAGCATCATCTCTTTAGGGTTGAAAAATCCACCTACCACAAATGCTATTAACAGAAAATCTGTTCAGAAATGTTTCCCTTGAAAGAGAGTCTTGCTTCTCAGTCGGAGATGCCAAGGTCACAGTGAGGTTCTTGTCATGGGATAGGACCAGGAGGGTGTGGAGGGGAACACAGCACTCCAAGCTCCCACACTTTGACAGGACTGTCAGCAGGATGCTGTGCTGCCTTGTAGGACGTGCATTTAAACTTAGGACTTTTTGTAAACCAGGCCTGAGTTTATATGCTAGGCAGGCCAGCAGGTCCATCTTCGGGATTAAACAAGAATGGAAGCCAACATAGACACTGTTGGTAAGCCAGAAAGGAGGACGCTGTGTAGACGCTGCGTTAATCTGTGCCAAGGTAGGCACAGTAGAAAGGTACTGTACCTGGACAAGAAAGAAACCCCAGAAAAGGAATTAAAAAAGTGACAGCAAAACACTGAAAGCATATTTCTCCGCAGCCTGCTAAATCACTGCATTTTGGTTCCAACAGCTGAAGTGTGGGGATGTAAAAAAAGTAAAAAGTCATCTTAAAACAAAGATTCAGAAATGAAGATGATGTGATGCACAGATGATGTGATGCACAAGATGATTCACAAGCAGCACTTGGGATTTAGCTGGCATGCATGGGGAGTTTCTCTGTTAAAGGGAGCTAACAGTTTGTAGGGCTATTACAAGAAAAGAGTTGCTTTAGCCCTAAAATGCTGTTTTCTAACAATGCTCTCCCTCCAAATCTGACTCAGAGAAGAGTTGGGATGCTGCCCGGAGGAACAGTATGAATCATCTAAACCGCTAGTACTGTCAATCTACTAAAAGCATCATATCTGCACTTGCATCTGTGGTTTATGGGTTAGCAAATGTGGCCTAAGGCAGGATTCTTTTTTTTCTTCGACATGGTGTCAATAAATTAAAAAAAAAAAAAAAGTCCCAGAGTGTGTTTAATACCAACTTGGTTGGGATTTAAAATATCACTACAGAATTGTCAACACATAATTTCTGGATAATATCTCACAGAAAGTCATACTTCAAAAGTCAGGCAGTTAAAGTGATGCAATCTCTGATTCCTCAGAGATTGAGCTGTGCCAATATAAGAAAATGCTGTTTATGTTATGGTGAGGCCGAGGCACTCTACAAAGCATCACTTCTTTATCGTGAAAAAATGCAGTATATTCACAGGCATGACTCCCTGCTAAGAAACTCACAGCCAATACTTCTGCACATCACACAACACACAACTATTTAGTGGTTGGTTTTACACTTTCTTTAGAGAAGTCTGATTTAGAGAAGATTGGAAATATCTTACTCATCCAAATGCTGGTAACAGCAGACGAGGAGAAGGCTGATGTACTCAACAACTTTTTTGCCTCAATCTTCTCTGATAAATGCTCATCACACAGCTCATAAAGAATTGGTTGGAAAGGAGGGGATTGGGGAAGCATTCCTTCTGGATTGATTTTTATCCCTGCAGTGTTTCCTGAAGTCATTCTCGGTCTGTTATCAACCGTAGAAAATAGAAGACTCCTTCAAAAATGTCCTTCAGAGACATGCAGCTTGTTTTGGCAAAATAAGTTCTCAACAAAGTTATTTTGCTACCATAGTGTCATCAATTTCCTCCATGAATTAATCTATACTGTTCGCTTTTCTAACTGAATCTAGAATTTCTTCTGTTATGACTCTCTTGGTGAGAGGTGGGGTACTTCTCCTCTACCAGTTTTTAGTGCAGTTACTTCAGAAAGTTCTTGAGATAACAGCATGCTAAATAGCAACAACACTATCAAAGGATTAAAGGCAGTTGATGCTTTGCTCCAAATGAGTAGCTGAAACAGAACAACAGGTTGCTGTTGCGTGTCTTCTGCTTACACTCACACAGCCTTGACTTGGCATGTTTACAGATGTGCTGTTTAGTTGTGTTTTCTTAAAAGCAATAAATAATTTGCCCAGAGAACCTGTGGATGCCCACACCCTGGAGGTGCTCAAGTTCAGGATGGACGGGGCCCTGGGCAGCCTGATCTGGTGCCAGATTTAGTGGCTGGTAACCTTGCCTCTGCAGGACACTGGAATTAGATGATCTTTGGGATCCCTTTCAACCTAAGCCATTCATGATGATATGATTCTAATATAACAAGATTTCATAGATGCGTCATCTAATAAAGCAATCCGAAGCAGGACTCTGATTTTTTCTAAAAAAAATGCCATTGCTGCATTATTTGTTTATTGACTCCCGCACTCAGGGAATTAATCAATCTGGGCTACAGAAATAAATGTATTATGTTTTTAGTATAGCTGAGGAAAGCAGACCTTATCTGTGTGTATACGCACACATGCATGAACATATGGTTATGGGGATTGGACTAGATGATCTCTGGAGGTCCCTTCCAACCTCTACAGTTCTGTGATTCTGTGATTCTGTGAGGAAATGCACAAGAAAGTGGGGTGGAAGCAAAACTAAAATTCCTCAAAGGCAGTTTATTTATATATATATATATAAAGATCTTCTATTATATATATTTTATATATATATATATATATGTATATATTGTATATATTATTCTATATATATATATCTTCTATTAGAAAAAAAAAATGCTTGCTTCATTAAACTGCATGCAAAAAGAAAAAATATATATAGTTTAGAAACTCAGACAAATCACAACAATTGGTTTGGTTTTTTTTTTGTACCACTACTCTGACATATGTAAGTCAGAGTAGTCAACATAGTATGACATTATAACAGACCTTATAATTTGTTTTGTTTGGTTTGGTTTGGTTTGGTTTGGTTTGGTTTGACTTGGAAAAGTGTTCTACCAGCATAAATAAAATGCATTTTCTGTAATAATGGAGAATAAAAGACTAAAAAAAAATTGGGTTTAGTATAAAATCTTTCAGGAATCTCTGTTTAGGGAAAATTAATAAGTTTGTTTCCACCTCAATCTGCAAGTAAATATATTTTAACATATCTAATTTCCTTGCAAGAGGTAAACTATGATTTCTGCCACGCACCAATCCAAACTGTGGGTAAGAGAGTCTCTTCTCTAAAAAAATCATATAAATTGTGCAAAGTTGATAAAATGTTATTATTAATCTCATTGTCCATTTATCCTGTACCATGTTACTGTTTTGGGTGCCACAGGAAACTGTCTCTCACTTTTCACATGCCAGAAGTCCATCAGGATTGTTCAGTATTTGCTACATCCTTCTTCAGCACCAACACAGAGGGAATCATGCTGTATTGTGAAACCTACAGTGCTGTCTATATAGGTCTTCAAAGCATTTCATGGGGAAAAAAAATAAAAAGGTTATGTATTTAAGGTTATGTATTTCTTACTATTAGTCTTTAAATATTATCTCTATTACTAACCCATAGAAGCTCAGCCTTGAGGAAAACCCCCATATACCCTCTCAGCAGCACAGGAGATTGAAACACCAAATGACACAAAGGAATTTGTGACTGGAAAGAACCATCAGCAGAGCAATGTAATCACATTGCAAAAGTAATAAATAGGTTGCAATGTCTACATATACTACCAGTTTCCAATACCTTGTATCATTACATATACAAAATAGCCTTCTGCTATGGGAAATATTCTTCAGTTTTTGCCCATGACCTCATATTTTACCTTTTTCCTATAGGTTCAGACCTAGCTCTGTGTTCTTCCCTTAGGTACTTGTGAGCTGTAATTAAATTCTATATCACCTGCTCCTTTTTCACGGCCCAACATGTTAAGGTCTTGGAGCCATTTCTTCAGAAGACATGTTCTCCCTTCTATTAAATCAGCCTTGTTCCCTGGACTCATTCCAACTCTTCCTTAGGGAATGCACTGAATTACAAACCTCTTGAAAGATTTAGAGGTCCAGTAGGGCTGCACGTGTGGCAGAAGTTGGGGAAGTTGGCTTTCAAAGACATGGCTGAGCAGATTGAAGTCAGTGGAAGGTCAACACATGGAAAGATTAGAGGATCGACACTTCACAGTTTGAATACAGTATAACTTAAAGACGTTAGCAGCAATTCAAGCGGTGCCTATTCAAATTCTAAATCTAGTGCTAGCTTTCATTTACCTTTGTGTATTTTAATATCAAGTGTTTCAAACTCTCAGCTGGTGTCAGTAACTATGGCTGCAGAGCAATTTCAGCTATGGCTGCCCATGGAGTAATTTCAATTTGCCCAGCTGGTGTGCAGCCAGAGGGAGATACCAGAGTGTGCATATGATGTTGCTGAGATGGGTGACAGAGCTTGGTCTCTGTCCCGGAGACCTGGGGGAGGCAGAGAGGGAGAAGCAGCTCTCCCAGGTGCTTGATTCCCAACCTGCCTGGAGCCAGGGCTAGGAGAAGGCCAGACCTGCCAGACCCTGTTCTCCAAAATGGGAAAAGGGGACCAGAGCTGGAGCACCAGAAGCCCCATCTGTTCACATCTCCAACAGGGGGCTCTGCTCCCCAGCAGCAGGGCTGGACCTCATCCTGTCCCACCTAGCTGCCACCACACTGTGGGTCAGCGCCTCTGGGGTTAGCACAAAGCAATTATGTGGGATCCCGAAATGCAAAGAATGCATCACATAAATAAGCTGTAAGTGTAATTTGTACTGAAGGCAAAATAAATTCTCTTTTTAGCTATGCCTGATTGTTCAGTAACTGCAGCGAGCACCATGACAGTCACTATGATGTACTATGCTCTTCTAAAGACTCTCTTAATGATAGCTGTGTGACAGCTCATAAATGATATTTGATAATGTCAGCTTCACTACACTGATACACTCAATTCTCTAATGTCCAATTGTTTTAGATATCTGGAGAGCAGTGTCTGCTTGAGGAGTGAGAAAATATTGGTGCCCTTTCTGTGTCATAGGATGGCCTAATCCCAATAGGAATAGAAAGCTTTAAATAACAAATAAGGATAGAAAAATAGATCACAGTATTTGCCCATTTATCCCATGCAAATGAGTCCATAAAACAAAGTTATTTTAAAACAGCAGTAATCAAAATCTTCCAGGGAGTGGGTCAGGAGACATTCAATGGGTTATACTGCAACAGGTGGACTGCTAGGCCTAGTGCATTTCTAGATACTGGGGAGCACTGTGAATGCTGCATAACAGCAGCAGGACTGCTTTGTTAAATCCCCAACTGCATGTTCTGCTAGTGATCTCTTTAAAATACATGTTAAATCTAATATTTTCTATATTAATCATGTCTCCTTTGTAAAAGACCCCAGCCAAGGATCAACCAGTCTTGATTAGATTTCATCTGTTAGGTATATATTGAAACTCTTAGAATCACTGTTTTTTCTAGCTTTCATTTTACTTCTTTTTGTATTTTTTATCCTATCTCCTTCCTTTATATTATGGGCAGGATGAAGAAATGCAGTGTCTGTCAGTGTCTGTACAGCATTTCCTTCCAGAATTCATGCCACAATACTGTTTGATACTCAACAACCAGCCACCAGCAAGATATTTTAAACACTTAGGTTATAAGTCCAATTAGTAGGACTGCTGTCAAGGAGTTAATGTCTTTGCAAAGTATTAAAATATGCACTTAATTCTTGCCATCATTCGGTGCCCGAACTTGGTTTATTTGCATGTTTTAGACAGACTGGGTGAGAAGTGCTGAGACTTAAGGCACCAGTGGCAGCCGCCATGAATTGTTTGGCTTACAGAAAGACCACAGACAATGGACTCTACAAATCAATGAGAAATGAACCTTGTCTGGAAGAACTTGCAATTGAAACACGTGGAACAAGAGCTTGGAGGAAAAACAGAAAACTCAGAGCAGGGCAGCAGGTAGGTGATAGACTCTGACAAACATGGTAATTACCCCTTTACCTAGAGGTGATAAAATAGAACTGAAAATTTTTGGTGATTTAAATTAGTTGTAAACAAATAAGCTTAAATTAACTCAAACTCTGTGAGTCTACCCAGTCCATGGCAAATCCAAGAACAGACATTAGGAAGCCTAAATGCTTCAGTATCCCATGCTCAGTCCATACTGCTCGTGGTTTCACAGAATCACAGAGCTGTAGGGGTTGGGAGGGACCTCCAGAGATCATGGAGTCCAACCCCCTGCCAAAGCAGCTCCCTAGCCCAGGTTGCACAGGTAGGCGTCCAGGCGGGTCTGGAACGTCTACAGAGAAGGAGACTCCACCACCTCTCTGTGCAGCCTGTGCCAGTGCTCTGTCACTGCACTGTGAAGAAGATCCCACGCACATTTGTGCAGAACTTCCTATGCTTCAGTTTGTGGCCATTTCCCCTCGTCCTATTGCCACACACTGCTGAGAAGAGTCCAGCCTCGTCCCTTTGCCTCCTGCTCCTTAGATATTCATAGACATGGATCAGATCTCCTCTGATTCTTCTTTTTTTCAGGGCTGAACAGACCCAGGTCTCACAGCCTTTCCTCATAAGAGAGGTGTTCCACTCCCTTTATTATTTTTGTGGCCCTTAGTCTCATGGCCAGCCTTTTATCCAATAGGACATCCAGGTCCCTCTCCTCAGAGCTCCTCTCCAGCAGGTGCATGACTCTACACTTGCTCTTGTTAAACCCCATCTGGTTCTTCTCTGCCCAACTCTCCAGCCTGTCCAGGTCTCACTGAATGTCAGCACAGCTTTCTGACGTGTCAGCCATTCCTCCCAGCTTTGTATCATCAGCAAACTTGCTGAGGGTGGACTCTATGCCCTCATCAAAGTCATTGATGAAAATGTTGAACAGAACCGGACCCAGCACCAACCCCTGAGGAACACCACTAAGTACAGGCCTCATGGTTTGGTATTCCTTCCACTGTTCCACGTCCATCCTTTGCTTCCCTCTCCAAAGAAAAATCAAAAAGTGATTCAGAAGGACAGTATGATGATTGCGTGCTATATTTACTTTAAGCTTTATCCTCTGATTTTCTAAAACTATGTGCTTTTTCTTTTGTGTGTGTGTTAAAAGACTTTAAGTTCTCTTGTTTAACAGACAAAAATACTTATTCTTTTAAAAGACCCCTGCACTAAATGTAAGGGCTGTTTAAATAACCTTTTTCCCATCTTCTCTGTAATCAGAGGATTTGAATTCTAATGCAACATGTTCGTGCTAGAACCTGATTATATCCCAGAGCGACAATTCTGAGTGGCATCAGTCCATGGTATCTGACAGTATTTGCCAAAAACATGTCAGGACTCCCCTATACTTCAAATCACCCCATAAATTCTACCCTTACACAACACAGGTGACCTCATAGCCAAAGCATGCCTTAATGATCAAGCAAGTGGAAACGTTCAGCAAATACATTGAATGTTTGACATTGTTATCAGTGGGTGTTCCCTGGGTCTCTTGTGAAACAATCCCAAGATAAATGCAAGGCCAACAAGTGTCAGCCAAGTGAAACCCTTAAAAGTTACTCAAGAAATTTAAATAGAAAACCGTATTTTTCTACGCTAACATTCTGCAAAGTATTTCTTAGAGAAGTAAAAAGGCAAAACAAAAACATATTTTTTGAACAGCATATTCATCACTTTGACTAATTTTCCTTTATGTGATTTCTAACGATGCTATCAAGCTGGATAAGTTCAATACTCTGACAAAGAATTCTGAGAAATTAAGGGTTTATAATTCTGTAAAGTCTTTGATAAAATCAATTATAAAAATGATGCTCAATACAGACATCTCTTGCAGCCTTCCAACCTCTCTGAATCTAGCCTTTGAAAAAAAAATCCCAGTAATTGAAGTTTGATTGCAAAAAGGAAGGTTCAGGGCCCCCTCTGCAGTGCATAATGGTCTTTGCTACTTCTGGTAATATCTTTGTCAGCAGGAACCACTGAAATGCTAGGACAACATGACAGAGGGAGAAAGAATAAAATCAGAAAGAAACACAGACTTTTATTCTTTCTCTTTCTTCATTCTCCCCGTTAGAAAGCATATTCTCTTGATGTAACCATGAGTGCTTTCCCACCCTGCGTATGATGATACATCCTACATTGGACCTCTGGAGGTGGCTCTTAGGCCTACACTGACAATGGAGTCTATCCTTGTGTCTTCAACGGAATGAGTAGCCCATCATAGGGAAAACACTTTAAAATTTCAACCACAACTGCCTTTCCTTGGTAGTCTTACTAAGAATGAAGCCCTGACCCAGTAACCATTATATACTCCAGGTTGTTTTACCCGTTAGCCTGATGAAGTGAATGGGACAACTCAAATGCTTTAAGCACATGCACAGAGAATATACTTGGCACGAGTCGAGAAACGTTATGTTAATATGTGAGGGCTGCTGTAAAAGTAATGCCTCCTATTTCATTACTTTGGCCCATGATGTCAAGAGGCAGATGTTGGCGGTATGGCAGTAGAAGTTGAGCCTTCCCACCAATATCCCACTCCATGTTGTTGCTGTATGAGATGGCAGCAGAGGGTCAGTCTGACAGAATGGTGTCCGACATGGAAGTGTATTTGAAGCAAAGGTGTATCACTGAATTCCAGCCTGCAGAAAAAAATGGCACCCACTGACATTCATCACTACTTGCTGAACATTTATAGAGACCAAACAGTGGATGTGAGCACACTGAGGTGGTGGGTGGTGCATTTCAGCAGTGGTGACAGCAACATGAAAGACAAACCACATTCCAGACAGCCAGTCTCACTGTTACGAGCTGGAGTCAGAACAGTGGTCTATGGAGAGGCGAAGTGAATTCCCCATTGAAGAAAAAGTTCAAGATGCAGCCCACGGTGGATAAAATGATGTGCACAGACTTTTGGGATAGGAAAGGGATTATAATTCCAGATTTCCTGGAACCCAGACAAATTATCAACTCTGACCACTGCATCACATCACTCACTAAGCTAAAGGCTTGAATTTTCAGAGTCAGGCCAGAGGAGAAGAAACCTTTCTTTTTCCATGTGATAACACCACAACCCACACCAGTTTGAATGTGGATCACAATGCCAGTTGAGGTTGGACTGTCCTACCACAGTCTTGGCATTGCTGGATTTGGTACTTTCCAACTTCCATCTTCTCACGCTGATGAAAGATGGTCTGCATGGGTGACATTTTCCTAGCAATGATGCCATTTCAGCAGCTGTGAAACAGTGGTTCATCTGCTGGTGCAGCTTTTCATGAGCATGGCATTCAGACTCTTGTTCATCACTGCTGTAAGTGCATAGTTAATGCTGGTGACTGTGTTGAACAACAGTGTTTTGTAGCTGAGAATTTGTTCTATCAAACAGTGTTATTGTGCCCATTGTATCTCTTATAGTTTCCATGGAAATAAATAGGAGGGATTATTTTTGGAGCGACCTCAGTATCTCATACAGAGACATAAAACAGACCAAAAAGAAGAAAAAAGAAAAGAAATCCCTGACCTGTTGGCTGGTACTCAGTCAAAAGCACTGTCTGTCTACCTTTGCACTGACAGGACTTCCTTCAAAAAATGATATTCATTAACTGAAGAACATAAAAGGACGCTACAAGTGATAGATTTGCAATAGCCTGAGCTGAAAGAAACTTAATGCTTAGGATTACAGGGACCCACATGGCCCTGTAAGTTGGCTATAACACCGTTCAGGGTGATAGTAAAAATGATGGATGGCAATCATATGTATGAGTGCTACATTACTAAGTAATGAGCTGCACTGTACTACATGTTTTGCCTCCAGGAACATCTACTTTGTCACTCTTTTATTCTTCTTTTTGTAGTAGAACATCGTAGTTTGATTATGAACTTCTAAGGTTTTAGGGGCGTGGCACTGTGCTGAATCTTTAGTCTCAATTACTGAGTAAAACAAAATATTTACATCAAAGTAGTTCAAGAATTCTACAAAAAAGAAAATCAAATAAAATCAAGTCTGAACATTCATTAGCAGAAGTTTCCCATTTCCCTCCTCAGCTGTGGAATTCAAAACTTCTCCATGTTGAGGAGACTGCTCACAAGTAAAAATGCGTGGCAAGAAAAGCAATGGAATACACTTCCCAATTTGAATTCTCAGAGCTGTTATACTTCTTCTGTATCTTATTTCATTTCCTCCTCCATGCCATGTGAAATGCAAATAAAAGGGCCTTCATATCACAGGCGTTATATGAAAAATTCTTCATTAACACAAGATGAAAACTCACCCTATTTGCTTGTATGCTTCTGGAAGGAATCTACAAATGCTGGTGGTGAGGGTGGTGAGGGTTTCCTAAGGGAAAAGGCTGAATGGACTGAGAAACTCATGGGCTGATACTTACTCCTGTGCTGAATCTCGTGGCACTGAAGAGGCATTATGAGCGTCTTAGTGCCGTTCTCTAGCCTAAAGTAGTTCTTTCTTCCTCATCAAGAATAAAGATTATTTTTGATTTAATCACGGATTTTTCAACATAGGGACTTTGTATGGATAGCATCTTATTAGAATAAGTGATGCCAGCTGTTATGTGATAGATTGTGATGGCCCAGTAATGATTTTTAATGTTGGCAGAAGACTCTATTACAATAAACAGAAAATATGTTTGCTCTATTACAGCTAATGCCAAGGATAAAATCCTTTGCGACTCCTCTGTGTGCACACAAACCAGATGCTGACAGGCCCAGCTGCAGGCCCCATTTTACCAGTTTATCTAATTCTTCCTCAGTGAGTAATTGTGTCTTGTCTCCTTTCTAATCTAATTCCATCCATTATTCAAGATGGATAATTTCCAGGGATGCAGTACAGGAGCAGGAGTGTTTACAAAATAAAAACCTTGAAAATCTATGTTCTGATATTCAGCCTTCTGCTACACTTCTTCCTTGGAGTGTATGTATTGAAAAGAGGAAAAGGAGAGGCACAAGACAGTGAGTATCCAGCTTTTATGTATCCTACATGGCAAAAGCTGGTGGACAGTCTGCTGTTGGTGATGGGATGCCAAGAGGACTGCCTTTAGCATAAGTCTATACTTGTACTTGCACTTTGTTTATCCATACCTCATTTTCTTGCCTCGTGCTAAGTGGGAAGCTTATTCAGGCATCAGTCACCGTTGTTGTGCTCCTATGTGGCAGTCCAAACAACAGAATCCTTGCTCATAAAGGGTGTTCTGTGCCAAAAGGTAACTCAAATTAAAACACATCTGTGTAGAAAGAATGCATATGAAATCATTGTCTACATGAAGTATGGCAGCAAGTTGGCCGCTTCTGGAGATGCAGATGTCTCTCTCTCCAGTGCTCTCCCCTCACTAGTTCTGCCCCTGCAAATCCAGGTGGTGAAACAAAGGTATTTTAGCAGCTTTTCAGTAAATGCCCTCCATCTCGGTGCCAGAGGACTCAAAATTCAGCAGTCAGTATTGTGGCTGGTCATGCCATTAGAAGTGAAACTGTGAGTGCAAAAGATAACTGCTTGTCTCCAGGAAAAGAAGACCTGAAGGAACAGAAGATTCTGCCTTTAAAACTCACAGCCCTGAGGGTATGCTAACCACAGAATCAGGTTGTTTATGAAATCAGATTTTTGTCTAGTTAATCGGTGTTCACGTGCCTTGCTCATTGTAAATCTTAGTATGTAAATCATCCAAGTACGTGGATTTCAGCACATTCAGAGTTCACACAGATTTACAAACAGAAGGCATTAAAGAATTCCCTGTTTAGTCCTTAAGCATTTTTAAAGGGTATTTACAGAGTCAGAAGCGTATCCCCCCACCCTTCAAGAGGAAGATGAGTTTGGTGTGCTGGGGCTGCTCTCCATCTGCAATCCAAGATGCAGTAAGGGCCCCATGTCCTCTCCCCAGCTGGTGGGGACAAAGCTCTAAATCGTGCCATTCAGTACTTGTCCCTTTGCCCACATCGTGATTTGGGTCCCCCAGGTAGATTCAGGGCATCAAGTATTTGTATAACTGCATGCTGCATGCTGCATGGAGGCCCATAGGGGTGAAAGAAACTGTGATCTCGGCCTGAACTGGTCTCTGTACCCTCCAAGCCCATCTCTAGCATCAGAGAGCAGAGCACATCGTTACACAGAGTTCACAATGCCAGCTTAAGTGTTTTAATGCTGTCAGAGCCAGGACTCTGTTGAGCTCACTTATCTCACAGAAGGCAGCAGCATGATGGAGCATAAAAACACACAATGGACACAAAAGCAGACTGAAGTTAATGTAAAAACAAAGCTAAACATCTGCTCCAAGAACCAGCTTTCTAACGCATAGATGGGAGCACTAAACTTTGAAACATTACAGAGTGTTTCACCAGTACCACACCAGCTGTTAGAAATCTTTGGCAATGGTGCAGATATTATCTGGCAAGTCCTCATGAGCAGCTGACAGGAATGAAGAGTGACAGATATAAGAAAGAGAAAATGCCAACCATATGGCACGAGTATTATGCTAATATTTCAAGCAAGTGTCAAGCAGTCGTCGCTTGTGTTTTAGTCTGCAAAATTTATACAGATTTTACTGGTTGTGCAGTTTTATACACAATTACATTTCCATTTCCATGTTGTTACAACTGTGATTTTATCATTTAGCAGTAATAGACACTGCGCTAAATTTGTCCACATAGGAGCTCAGACAGTTGTGTTTCCTTTATGGCTTTAATGCCACACTTCCACCACAAAGGTAATATTTACTCTTCTGAAGAGCATCACTGCAGTTAACTGAGCATTCTTGTGATCCAGCCTGCAAGACCTTTCTCTCTTACGTGTAACATTGGGTTGACTGGTACATGCTAACAGTCTCTGAGAACTGCAGCAGCCAGAGTGTTTAAGAGTATGTCTCCACGAAAGTCATCAAAGCTGATTTTTATCACCAAACCTTTTCACACTACTGCTGCTGTATCTACTGTGTGTTTCCAAAGGAGAAACCAGCCCTGCCTTTGTCCAGGAAAGAAATCCCACAGCAGTCTGGATATCCACATTTCAAGCAGTGAGAGTGCACCAACAAGTAGCTGAGCTCTGCCAGCTTTTCTTGTGAAGCTGCTTTACAGACCGTGATCCTCATCAGCACTACCATCAGGTAGGCCAAACACATGCAACACCCCACAAGAGGTCCCAAGATGTGGTCTTTGAGACCTTTACATTGCTGCCAAATTGCTAAATTTTGGCTTAAAAGAAAAAAAAAAAAGTTACTGGCAGGAGAAATGTGTCAATGCTGATACTTGCATACTCTTAAGGGGATCTGATCCATGTCTATAAATACCTGAGGAGCGGGAGGCAAAGGGACGAGGCTGGACTCTTCTCAGCAGTGTGTGGCAATAGGATGAGGGGAAATGGCCACAAACTGAAGCATAGGAAGTTCTGCACAAATGTGTGTGGGATCTTCTTCACAGTGCAGTGACGGAGCACTGGCACAGGCTGCACAGAGAGGTGGTGGAGTCTCCTTCTCTGGAGACGTTCCAGACCCGCCTGGACGCCTACCTGTGCAACCTGGGCTAGGGAGCTGCTTTGGCAGGGGGTTGGACTCCATGATCTCTGGAGGTCCCTTCCAACCCCTACAATTCTGTGATTCTTTGATGTCAGGCTTGGTGATGCAAAGAACTGCACACTGCAACTTCATAGTCCATCTAAAATTATTACTGAAAATGTAAGAAGTGTCCTACAGCTCATTCAGTGTCTCTCTGCATAGCATGAACACCCTTTTTTAGGAGACAATTCAATGAGAATGATACTGCAGAAGTGGCAAATGCGACTGCTGGGCTACACTGACAGAGGGCAGAAGCATAACTCAGGAACAGTGGGGAGCAGTGAGACGCAGCAAAGGCTCAAAGGGAAACAACAAGACTGATTTAACCAAGCCAGGTTTAACAACCAGGATGAAGCACTGGGATTATCACTGGCTTACAGTGATGGATGACAATAGGGAATTGAGGGAGATTTCTGAATTACACAGCAGCAGATGTCCTACAGGGGATGAGGAACCAGGTGTTAGCGGACCATTCTGACAGAAAAATGGAGTTGATGAGACATGCTGACTGTGATGTTATTTGTGCCCATGCAAAAGAGTGAGGAAGTATGAAATCTCCTCTTAAATATGTCTGTGGGGAAAGACTCCATTCCTTGTGGCGTTATGTAGTAGCAGTATGATGCAGACTTTATCTGCACAGGCTCGACTGTGTTATGAAGAGAGAGGAATCAGACACAGAAATTGTGGAGCAAGGAAGTCTGGTTGGTCCCTGGCTCCAGGTGGAAGTGAGGAATTCCTAAGTTTTGCAAACTTCCTCGCATGTATTTGTGACTCTGAGGATTACTTGAGGAGGTAGAAAATATCTGCCTAGCCCCATCTGCCACAAATTCAATGTTAGCATTAAGCTAATGGAGGATATATTGCTTTTATCTAGAGTATGCTCTGTCACAAAAACACCAAAAGACAGTTCAGATGTTGCAAGGCAGCCTGAATATTCACCTGCAGATAAAAGTTGTGGTATTTTCTACTGAATTCCTCATTACAGAAGCTTGGTGAGGGGCAGACTTGCACCCTGTGTAGTCCTGAGAGTGATCTAGCTTAAAGCTTCCATGTTCCTTAGGCACAATTTGTACTTTGCAGGTTCCTTGGGAGCAGCACCTCATTTCTTTTACCAGACCCTTGAGTCTTGCAAGCACTGTAGAAGCCAATGTAAGGTGTCCCAACTCTCTCAGGTCCCTCACTTTACCACCCCTGTGTTGCCCTACTACCATCTCCATATGTCTGCCTGCTCTCAGCTGTTTTACTCGGGATTAACAGCTCTCTGAGTATTTTCATTTCTAAATGTCACAACCAAGTATTTCCATAGGTGGAGTCTGGCTTTTTCCTCTCTAAAAAATCTTTGGGCCAAGTCTGCATTTCCTTTTTCTTTCTTACATAGAATTTAGCACTTCCAAATGGTTAGTTTGCAAAATTCTCAATGCCATTTTCAATGTGTAATTTGTGTTATCACAGGACCGATCCTATTCCATGCAGCCAGCTTTTAGGCTAAGCTTTGCAAATGGCATTTTTATACTGAGAAGAGTTTTGTTCACACTGCTCAGCTCAGTGAGAGCTTAAAATGGAGGAAAATATTGCCCTAATTGCTGCAAAGGAAAAGCAAGGGTATTGCTTAAGCATAGCCAGAATTAAGTTCTAATGCCCATAAATTAGATTAGGATGGAGCTAATCCATGGTATGCCTCTGTGCTTTTGGTTTTGTACATTTTTGGTCTTGCTGTATTACCAAAGATAACTTGTTTCCACGTATGACAGCAGTTGTTTTCAATTACCTGTTTTATTTTGCTCTGAAATGGAATGAAGTCATGAGTTCTCAATTTAGAGGTGATAGCCAACAATTCCGCTGGCAGCAACAGCTGTCAGGTCAATGGTGCAAAATAATGGAAGCAAGGAGTACAGTTTTCAAAGCATGGTAGAATCAGTGACTTGCATAGGCAGCAGTGTCACTGCACAGCTGATGCAGAGGAGGCAGGAAGGTGCTTAAAGCACCCTGAACTTGAATTTAGAAGCTTTTAGGATCTGGGCAAAGGCATAATGAAGCTGGAACCCACCATTCCTACACAGTCCCAGGTAAGGAGGATGTGGATGAGCAAAAGATGGTGGAGGTTGGTGTGGGCACAGGCAGGTTGGAGCTAAGGGACATGAGTGTTGCTGTTTCCTGCCCTGATACTATAATTGGATTGCTGTAGGGAATGCATTTCACATCTTAGTCTTTCTGTTCCTCCTCCCACCTTTTGTTTGTGATCTTTTCACTGTCTCTCACTACATTTTTATAAAGTGACTAGCATGATGAGGCCCTGATCTTGCTTGAGGCCTCGAAGCATGACTGCAATACAGATGATAAATGATCATAATAAAACAGGACAGCACAGATCCATAACTTCAACCATAACTCATAGCTGGAGTGTCACCATCTCACAGACACATGGCAAGGTCAGGGAGGCCATGAAGAGCAAGAAGTGAATCCACACAGAAAAGAGGGGATGCTGAATGTCTTAGAAATATTTTTAATATCTGTCACTGTTACACCTGTGTCAGCTCATTGCTTGTTTCTGTTATTGCTATCACCTGACAGCAGTGTTGTGGCTGTGAAAGGATTGGAGCTACATAGCACAAGTTGACTGTAGTCACCAGAGTGCAGCCTGCAAGAAAATGTGCATGGATGGTGGGCAGCTGCTTCCCATGCATGGCTTTTGTACTACACTGTCCCATAAGCTTTATAGACTGCACCCTCACAGCAAACAGCCTGCAGTTGAAAAAGCAACCTGAGTAAAACATTTTTTCCCCCCTTTTATTAATTGCAAAGGCCTATAGACTCTTATTTTTACGTCTCCTCTTTTCCCCCTCTGTCTCAGGGAAGAAAGCTGTGTGGGTATCTCATGCGGTGGTTGTCAGCAGCTCTGGAGAGTTCATCCTGCCTGTGAATCAGCTCAGATATACACAAGGCAGAGCTGGCCAGGCTTAATTCCCTGATGGATCAGTTGTTGCTCAAATCAGCACCAGTCAACAACATGCTTTGCAAAAGCTGTCATCACACTCTAGGGTTACGCATTTTTTCAGTGTCCCCTAACCTGTAGAGGCAAGGAGTTCAGGAGACCTGGTGCATAACAGGAAAGAGTTTGTTGCAGAAATGTAAGGAGCTGATGGTACAAAACCCAGTAGTTATATCCATTCAAAGCAAGTCAAGTAAGCATACAAATATCTAAATCATTACATCTGGCAAGAAGCCATGCTGCTTTCAGCCAAAGTGTGATTCTTTCAGAAAATTTAGCCTGAGTGAGCTGAATACCAGATGAAATAGAAGTACTCAGGAAGGCTCAAGGTAGGGTGTGCCTATATTTAATGGAAAAATATTTTGATCTCAATGAACTGAAGGCTTTACACTATTCCTCCCTGTAGCTTTGTGTCTGCCAGAAAGCAATGACCAGTCTCCTTCCTGAGATTAGAAAATTTAAAATATTTTTTTAAATGTTTCAAAGAAACAATCCTTAGAGTCTTCCCTGTGGCAGGCCTCTGAAGGCAAGCCTGTCTGCCACCTGGGTTTGATGGCTTACATGACAGGGAATACCATCTTATTTCCAGTTCTGTCTTTTTTGACAGGAGCTTCTTCAGCTTCTTCCATTTGTCAGATGACTTCATTTGTTAGAGAGACAGGTACAAAAAGAAGCACAGTTTTCAGAATTCACTTTCCTTCTGAAAGTTTTAATTTTTTCTCAGTGAAAACAGAATATTATTCAATTAAATTGCCAGAATCATATATGTTATTGAAAGAGAGAAATCAGTCCCAGATTCAGACTCTGGTGTTATCAGTAATACCAGAATGCCTCCTCTTTCTCCCTCTTTGTAGAGTAAATCTCCATAACTAGGATGAGGACTGGGGAAAATGTCTTTGACTGGCAGAGCTGACAGCATAAATCAGATGAACACAGAGAATTGAAACAAGGGAGCAGGAAGGAGAAAAGGAAGAAGGGCTGAGAGGTAACATCAAATAAAGGAGATGTGAAACAGATGTTTCTGAACCTGGATAAGGATGTGCTTTGGGATAAATGAAACAATCAGCAATGCAAGTGACTGTCTACCGTGGAGAGCTTTAAAGAAGAAATTAAATACAGAGAACATGTCATACTTGATATGATAACTCATACATTAGGCACAGGGAGAGAAAGGCCAGTACAGAAATAGACCCAGAGGATGAAAAGGACAAAACATATTCGAGCAGGTGGTAGGCAGAAGAGAAATGAGAAGTTTTGAGAATGTGCAGTAACAAGACTGGGGAAAACCAGACACTTCCTTGAAGGCAATAGGTAGATTGGTCTTCCTAAAGAAAGTAACACAAATGATTTGCACTGCTCAACAATATTATGTAGGTGGAATACCAATAAGCTTACAGTTAGGTGTAATGTCACTAAAACTGTGCTCAGATATTTTTGTCATTTAACTGTTTCTGTGAAAACGAAGCAGACCACGAAGCAACAGTGGAAGGGACCTCTCTCTAGACTGATTATGCTTATGTCTTGCTTTGAGAAGGCCAAATCCTGGTAACGTTACGCCACCAACACTCTTGGCATTCCATCCTCACTGCAATACTCAGCACCCTTTGAACAACTTCACTTAATTCGATCCAAAACAAAGCTCTTCACATCTTGGTTTCTAAAGGTCAGTTAGTTGGCTCTCTCATCTTTGCCATAGATCTCTGCCCTGGTGCTCATGGTCATCTGATACTGGGTAGGTGACTATGGACTTTTGCTTCTACTTTCTTTTTACTTCCTAGTTCTCCTACATGTTATCATCTCATATCCTCAACCTTCTGTGAAGGCAATGTGGGGCTTTTAAACCATCTAATCGCCAATGCATTTACTATACTGCAAGGGAAAAGTCCTCCTAATGTAGGCAATTTTCAGTAATGGTAGGGCCAGGGACTATTTCAGCCCTTTCTCATCACCATCCTCTCCAGGAGGACTAGGAGTTATTTGCTGAACCAGTGTAATATCCCTGACCTCCATTTGCCCTTTGCCCTTGTAGCTGTAGAGACCCACCCTGATCTCTTGTTAACAACATGAATTTAAAAACACCATTTTGTTTTCCCACCTCCAGCCAGCTGCAGAACCTTCTCCCTCAGCCATTAGACAAAACTCTTGTCCCTGGAGTCTGAACGCCTGGGAGAGACACTAAGCAATCATGGTTTGAACTCTGCAAAATGCAGCAGTTTCCCGTGTCCTCTCTGTCTCTTGGCCAGCTTAATCTGGAATCAGCAACGGTGAGAGATGATACAGCCTGAACTCATAACAAAGGAATGCTGGGGAGAGAGCAACAGTGGCAGAGGAACAAACTAGATACTAAATTATTTCACTTTTCAGCTATATAATTCGCTATTTAAATGAGGAAGAGGTTACTCTCCCTGTTCTGAATCCCAGTGTTCTTGTTTCTTCATTGCAGTGGCCTACAAGGCTTGGGCTTCTCAGTAGTGACTCCTTGCCTGTTTCACCTCTGCAAGCCCTCAACATTGGTTCAGTCTTCAAGCTGTGAGCCAGAAAAAAGTAGTGAAAAAAACTCACCCCCTTGGCTAATTTGGCCAGAGACTTCTCACATGCAGAAAAGATCTGTGATTTACTTACAGGTGAAGCCCTACCAGGAGAATTGGACACACGATCTTCTAACATTTTTGAATACTTCCTAGGCCCTGCCAAACTTCTGGGGATTCTCCTGCTGCAGCAGTGTCTCCCACGCACATCAGTAGTAGTAGCTGGAGGAAAGACATGGAGTTGTCCAGAGCATGTAGAATATAATGTTTTCCTGGCTCACAGTCACATTCCTGAGGCTCCATCCAGCAGGCAAGCTTATGGAGAAATGGGAAGGGAGACAAAAAATGAAGCAGTCCCATTTACATACTACTGACAGGTATGGCCTTATATGCATCATTTTTTTGTCAGTTTGGAAGTTCATCATCAGATAAGACTGCTGGCCAGATCACATGCCAGTGCCTGCTTCTGCAGTGCCAGGTCAGAGCAGTGTTTCCATTAGTCACCGCACACTCCAGTACACAACCTTCAAAGCACAACTTCTAAGGCATTTTGGAGGAACACACATTGCTGACATAGACCTTGGAGTAATCTGAGTCTCAGAAGAGGATGAAAACTGTGAAGACAGCCTGACAGAAATATTTAATTTGGCCATATTTGTTATCTGGAGATTGGTAGAAATAATAAAGGTTTCAGTGACTGATTTCTGCAGGGTCTGAAATATAGCAGGTTATTAGACACGTAGCTGAACAGCTGCGGAATCTGACAGAGACATTGTTCTCCTGGAGCATTTGGTAATAGACTATTTCAGATGATTAAATAGCTAATAAAGTCTAAGTCTTCACTAAGTAGATGGATACCAGCAATATTCCAAAGGTAATTATAGATTTCTATCAAAAAATTTTTGACGCAAAATATTTATTCTCAGACTGAAGCTAATGTGCCGGTCTCACTTAAAGAGAAAACATTTTAGCTACTGTTAAAAGGTTTCCAATTTGCTCTGCTGTAGCAGTTTTCAATTACAACCAGTTTCAAGGTGTTTGTTTTCAGAATGAATATTCAGCTTTGTCAAGGTAAATTCTCACCAGCTGCCGCATGAAACTATTTCTTTCATTAATCATGAACTCACAGGGCTTTTTTTGGCAGCATGGGGATTTGCATCTCTAGACTGTTGAGACTGTATCTTACTCCTTCATGGGCAGAAGCCAGCTGTGATATCTATGCTTCTCTAAAGTTGCAGAGCTATAATAAAGGGGCAAAGGAACAGAAAAGTCATAGGGACACTTAAGAAAACACTGCAGAAGAGTCCTGAATGCATAGAACTATTTGTTTGACTCTTTACTGCTATTTCAGTCTGTATTTTCTTCTGCTTATCTTTCCCTGTTAGGGTCGATATCCATGAGGCATAAGGAATAAACAGGAAGAATTAGAGATCTGTGTGTGGTTGCAGGGCCACAGTCTATTGAGATCACGGAGACATAGTGAAACTGCTCCACAATGGGAAAGCTGTCATGGATGGCTATGTAGCATTTAGGAAAGAGTACTAGAAGATAAGGGAGTCCAATAAAGTTGTTTGACATTCGAAAGCTACTTCCAAGCTCAAGATCAGTACAGCCCTAAGAAATTAGGGAAGGGTGGCAGGAAACTTGCATGGATGAGCAGGGAAAAAATCAAATGGAAGAAGAAAGTCTATGGAATGTGAAAAAGGGGTCTGGCCACTTGGAAAGAATATAGGAACACTGTTAGGGCATGCAGGGATGCTACAAGGAAGGCTGAGGCCCACTTGTAATTAGATCTGCCGAGGGAGATCAAAGAGATGTTGGTACTACGTATAGTCTTGTTCAGTATCTTCATCAGTGACCTGAGTGAAGGATAGCATGCACACTCATCAAGTATGCTGATGATGTGAAGCTGGGACGAACAGCTGACACACCAAAAGGCTGTGCTGCCATTCATCAATACCTGGACAGGCTGGAGAGCTGGGCAGAGAGGAACCAGATGAGGTTCAAATGTAGAGTCCTATACCTAAGGAGGAATAACCACATACAGCAGTACAGGTTGGGGGCTGACCTGCTGGAAATAAGCTCTGCAGAGAAGAATTTGGGGGTCCTGGTGGACAACAGGTTGGGCATGAGCCAGCAGTGTGCCCTGGTGGCCAAGAAGGCCAGTGGGGGTGCATTAAAATTAACATGGTGAAGCCACATTTAGAATACCATGTCCAGTTCTGGGCTCCCCAGTTCAAAAAAGAAAGAGATCTCCTAGAAGGAGTACAGTTGAGGATCACAAAGATGATAAAGGGCCTGGAGCATCTTCTCTATGAGGAAAGGCTGAGTAACCTGGGATGGCCTGGAGAAGACTGAGGGGGGATATTATCAATGTTTACAAATATTTAATGAGCAAGAGTCAAGGGGATGGGGCCCAGTGACAGCATCAAGGAGTGATGGGCACAAACTGAAACAAAGAATTCCATCTGAACATGAGAAAAAAAATACTTACTTTGAGGTTACAGACCACTGGAACAAGCTGCTCAGAGAAATGCTGGTGGAGTGTCTTGCTCTGAAAATATTCAAAACCCATCTGGATGTTCTCCTGTGCAGCCTACTGCAGGGAACCTCTACTAGCAGGAAGTTGTACTAGATTATCTCCTGAGGTCCCTTCCAACCACTGCAATTCTGATTAGAAATAACATTTTTTTTTTTTTTTTTAATAATGTGTATACACAGCTATGTTAGGTAATTCACAGACAGCAGCAAAAAAAGTTCTTTACAAGAGTAAATTATTCCCTTATCACAAAAGAACCTGCAGCAGAGCTGATACGTACACTGAAGCTAGTTTGCCTCTGCTTATGATTACTTTTGCCTCATTTATAGAAATGTAACAGATGCTCATTCCCATTTAATTGAGTCAACAAACACTGTATGGCAGTGCCCACGTCTGCTTCACTCTGCATTTCTTGAAGCCACCTCCCATGTCTGTTTTACCTACCCCATCTCCTGCCTGAATAAATGTTTTTCTCTTTTAAGTCCCTTGAGGACTTACTGCTATTGCAAATTAGAAGGCAATAGTTCAGCTGTAGAGTAGTACAAGATATTTTAAATACATACAAATAAAATATGCGATTTTATTTCTCTCCTAGATTTGAATGGTGCTGCATTTTTCAGACAAAGCATTTCTGAGAAGCAGAAGGTTGCTGGTCGTATGGGTACTACACCTGGGCTGGAAGACAATGGCTAAATACTGGAATGTTTCTATAGCAAATCTGGCTGTCACCTGTGGCTCTGGTGTCACCTTGTGCTGGGTATAGGACAAGCCCTGGGCACCCTGCCTATAAATCCTTCCTGTCCTTGTATGTGATGTCAGAGTCCACCTGGCAGGAGCAGCCCAGCAATGCTGTGAGAGGTGCTGCCGTGGGACCTGGCTCCTTCCTTATCCCTTTCAGCCTCCCCATAACTGAAGAGGGTCATCCTGAGCCCACACCAGAACACAAGCTTCAGCCCTCGCATAGGTCTACGGAAGGTTTGAACCTGGGCTTTGACTCAGACCCATGTAGCTGAAATGCGATGTGGAGATGGCAGGTGTATGAGCAGATTAACTTGCTCTGACATTGCTAAGAAATGCCATCACCAATTTCATGTACACAGATAAAATCCACTAATAAAGCCTGCATAAGGAACAGTTGCCAGACCTGGAGCTCCTGTCTTCCAGGAAGATCAAACCATAGTTCACATCACGGCAGCTGGTGCTCTGTCTCACATTATTTGGATGTAAAAATAGTCATGCCTAAGCAAGAGCAAGACTATCCCTTGTTCTCAGGAACACCAGTCATGCAAGCTGTCTGTAAATGACTGTAAGTGGGACTGCTGCACTGTGGAGCAGTGATGTCACACAGGGAATGTAAGCATGGAGCACATCACTAATGGATGAAAGCTAAATCACTAGCTATGAAAATGGATGCTAGAGAGATCCTAGCTGCTAAACATTTTCTTAGTCTTTCCAGATGCTCACACTTTATCTTCTGGTTGGTTCTAGGGTTTTGATTTGTTTCCATTTCTGGCGAAGTAAGTCTGAGTGCAATAAAAGATAATCTAACCTCTATTTACTGCACGGACCGCCTGCTAGTTAGATCTTTCGTTTCTACTGTCGATGACAATAAGAGATTGGTGACAAAGATGACTATCGTGTTTGTAACCGCAGTGTTATTTATAAAGAGCTAGATGCAGAAAAAATGCAATTTAAATTTCATTGTGAGCAGTGTTCAGGCCTAAAGCTCCCTAATGCACAATTCATAGCTGCTTAAACTGTAGTCATTACTCTTATGCTGCAACACTGTTTGTCATGATAAAGGGAGATTACTTTTTTGCCAATTACTCCAGTAAGATTAGTTAATTTACATTTGTAAAGGGTATAGAGCAGCATCTAAATTCTATGGAATGCTTCTCGGAAGCATTTGGCAATTCAGCATTTTGGGGAAAACGTAAATGCAATTCAACTTCAAAATTAAAAAAAAAAAAAAAAGATGGCCTGTACATCCCAAAGGCTGTAAACCTCAATGAGGAGCAGCAGTGAGGAGTAAATATATCACTTACAGGCTGCCAACTTCAATGTTGCAGAAAATTGTACTGAGGACCTGGAAGAAGGAAAGCTGCTCCCTCTTCTCTACTGGGCAGCCACGCTGGCAGCATCTGAAATCACTGGTTCTGACTGTGTGTGAGTTGTGCATACAGATAATCTATATACAACATTCTGCAAGTTGGGATCCCATCTTCTCCCATCTTTTCACATCTAGAAGTTTATTCAATCAGTGTTGGGATGTAGACACAGCAAGAGCGAAAAACATGTGGAGGAATGCTATTTTTATGTATTTACATAAAATTTCTGGGTGAGTTTTAGCATGCCTGATTGGATAGTCACCACCTGAGGCATCACACGTCTCAGACTGAGCACTGAGAGTGGGCAGGGCTAATACGTCTGCCCTGCAGCAAGGCAGGCTTGCTTAAAGCACCTATATGCTGAGGTCACGGGTATTTTTGGGGAGTAGAGCAAGTCCAGCAGAGCACAAACACACTGTGTAGGTGTACTGCCACTGCCTGCGTGCAGCTGGCACAACAGAGCTTAACCTCTAGCAATTAAAATGATGAAACACCAACAGCACAGGCATCCTGAACACTGATGCTTATGTTCAGGCATGTCAGAGTATGCTGATCTTTGATCACAGAATCGTCTGACTTGGGAGGGATCTGATGCTGGTACCCTGATCACATCCTGGCATCACAGTCCTCATCTAAAACTCTGCCAGATTCCAGCAAATGCAGTCACAGTCCTCCTTTCCGCCAGCACTCTCTTGAAACGAGGGACAGAGAATCCTTGTGTCTCCTCCCAAGCAGAGCAATGCATTTGCTGTTGGTGTACATCAGTGCAGAACATTTGAAAGGCAGAATTACACAGGAGGGAGTTCTCTGAAGACCCTACAAATGTTTGAGTGTACCTCAGTTGTAAGTTAACTCTGTTCCCATTAGGTTTAGTGAATTTGCTCAGACCAGAAGTGCTCTAGCCATCCTTCACAGAGTGCTTAAAAATCATGGATGTTGATGTTTCCTTTAATTACTCTCTTTTAGTTGCCTGGATTTGCTTTTGAGATGTATTTTCTTGGCTAACATACAGTACAAAATTGCTGCCGTGCACAAAAGGTAAATCCCCATTCTTTCTAGGAATCAACACTTTAATCAAGTGTATCTAAATTCTTCCAGTTAGGAATGATAGGTATGAAGACATTAAGGGAGATGTGAAGACATAATGATTAAAGATACGAATTAAGATACGAATATAGAGGTTGGAATTCAAAGTTTCATCTTGAAATTATGACAGACAATCTGCAAAATGTTTTTCAGACTGTTTTTCTTAAGCCATACTCCAAAATATCAGAGTCAGTCACATCTGCTTGCATACAGCTTAAATCTTTAAATGCCACTTGTTAGAATACTCTCAATTCTTTGGTTTGTGCAACAAGTATTCCAAAGAAAAGGCTCTTAGCCCTTTGCTCACAGTGAGACAGACGGATCTTAAACAATATCAGTTTCTGTCTGTGTATGATACACAAAGTGCTGAAAGAGGCAGGTTTCTGTTATGGCAAGAAATGCCATTCAAGGCGCTGTAATTTCAGGACGTAATGCAGCGGCACTCAAACGGTTAGGTTTTAAATATTGAAAGATGTGGTTGCAAAGGTTTGAGGATCAATTGTACTTGGGATCCATCTAATTTCTCTGTTTTCTCCCCATGGATAGGGCAGATACCTCGTGCTGTGGGCTGCTCAGCACCTTCCCCACACACCGCCCTTACAACGGCGTGACCTTTGGCACATGAACACATCATTTTTTTTTCTTTCCTTTTTTTTTTTTCTTCTTACAGTTGACAACCAGCAATTTAATAAGGGTAATTTAATTTGTCTTCAAAACAATGCATTATGCATGAATTAAGTTAACTTAATTTGTCTTCAAAACAGTATTATTCATTCTCCCTAAGGCACAAGGCACATAGCACAAAAGGTAGAAAACAACATCAGAGGTACATGACTTCTGCTCACACGCTCATCTTTTTCCCTGCCAGGTTGTGTACTTTTCATTTTCAGCTTCAAGAAGCATTTGTGTAGCATTAGCAAAACTGTTTGTTCTGTGCTTTCCCTTGCCTTGCAGCTCCCTTCCTTTCACACGTAGCCTGTGGACAGCTTCTCTCAGGTGACTCAGAGGTCCAAAATTCACAAACACTTTATGAGATTATAGAATGATACTTCTCAGGCCTGGAAAAACACTGATATTTACCAGTGTAGCAGCCAGGTGTTATCTCTTATGTCCACAAATCACTTTAAATTTGAAGACTCAGGTATGTGCTAAGCGACTACTTCTATTTGATCCCTTCCATAACCCTACTGACTCAACTGCGAGACAAGTATCCCCATCTTACAAATGCCTTTAAAACTAGAAGTATCAGGAAGGTATTTTTACCTTCCTTCTGAAATTGTTTATTCCAAAATAACAGCCCGTGACACGTTCTTCTCATCAGCACCAGATGCAACAGTGTGATAAACAGTAAAATATGATACAAAGTGAGATGAGGTTTTCTAAAACTTGAAAGAGCTGATAAGCAGCATATATCATATGAATACTGTGTGTTACAGGTAAACTGTATACCCATGCAGACTGAACTTAGTAAGCTATTTTGGATTAATAGGGTGCTGTTGTTGAGAACACACCCGCACAGCACAAAAAATATCTGAGTAATGATAAAAAGCTCTTCAAAAGAAACTGCTTTAACTACAGTTCAGCTGAGCCTTAGCTTCATATAATTCCCACTTCAGTGGTAGATATGAATGCACTCAATTCCAGGAACTTGTTATGCAGCAAAGAACAGACAGCCCCTGGCTTTTGGCTTTGCAGTTTTTTTTCTTAGTGATTCTGAATATTTAGAAACTCGAGTGGCCCTAGAAATCCACACAGCAGGTAGCATTTGTAACCAACTCCTTAAGATTGAGGATCCCATGCTTGTCTCCCATCCCGAGTAACCAGGAAACAAACCTCACACCAGATCCTATGTAAAATCTTCCCCTCAAGATCCTTCCATGCTTTGGCAATTCCAACTAGCAGAGATGAACTGCCATGGGCACACATATCAGAGAATTCAGTTCTTTAACTGCAGAGATGAGGATATAAAGCAGCAGTGTCTGGACAGGAACAGAAGTAAGAAGTGCCTCTCCCATCTCAAACAAGGCCAAATTATTCCTTTGGGAAGAATTCTATGAGATAGGACAGCCTCTAGATAGCTGCATAAAACTCTGCCTCTCTTTAGGGCAGCAGCTCTGCGATATCCTAGCATACAGAACAGGGAAATCAAAGCAGTCATAAGGAAGCCCCACCTACAGTACAAAATATTCCCATTAGTTTCTCCAGGACAAAAAGCTAGGAGTTATTTTGCTGTGTAGGTGGCCATGGGAACAGTGCAGATGTCATCACGAAGTAGAGGAGGAAACAGAGCTTTCTCTAGGAACTGGGAAGAACTTTCTGGGACATCCCAGAATATCACAGAGAGCAGCAATTTCACAGCCAGAAATAAACCTTCCTGAAACAACATTACCAGTAAAGAACAAAGTAAACCCAAAAATTATGGAGAAAAAAATCTAAAGTCTTTCTGAGCAGGATGAAAAAAATAACACATACAATTTATAGCTTGACTTCTACGTCAGAAGCTTAGCACCTTTCACAAATCTGTGAGGAGACGTCACAAGTTGGTGCAGCAGAACTGAGATTATGCTGCTAGATCTTTTCTTTTGGAAGAAGTTCCAGGTGAAAGCACAACTGGAAGCTGGCAGCACTATGGCAGTCCTGCTAGCAACATGCACAATTGCAGTATCTCTTTGTTTACGTCGCTGCTTTGCCTGGCACGGGTGCCAGCTGCATGCATGGAGCCACATTCCAACTTCAGTCACACTGGATTGAATCCAGGGTCATGTCATTGACTTCAGTGGAGTTATTCTTTATTCACGCTTGCCTAGCTATGAATCTGGCCTGCTCTATCAAGGTAGCAGTATCTAACAGAGACTGTCACATTAAGGGAACAAGAAGAACCAGGCTGTGTCACATGAAGAAGAAACATTTTAGATTATAAGATTTAGAGAGGACCTTTAGTTAAAGAACTATCAGCATTTTAATGATGGGCCACTGGAGAGAATATCTGCATGTTGCATAGATCTATGTATTTCTACCCCAAATTTGTTATTTTAAGAAAATGGAAAGAAAATCAATACAGATTTGATTATAATATTACTGAAATGAGACTACTGTTACTGTTTGTTACAGAACACTAACTCACTATGCATTTATTAGTGGTTTGGATTAACACTTCTTCCATTTAGGATTTCCTCCTTTCAGCTAAGAAGGCCTCTCTGATTGAGATTCATGATTTTCTCTGTGGCTGTATTTTTGTGTTAGAACCAAATTCTTTGGGAAAAACATTGTCCTTTTCTCTTCTGGAAAAATCTAGTGTTTTCCAGCTGTAGTGACCAACAAAAAGTAGAGGAAAGGGATGAAGACAAAGGAAATTTATCACTGCTGTATTTCAAATAAGTTCAGATTCACTCTAGCCATGGCTCAATACCATAAATCTGCCTTTAGAGATTCCAGTGTTGAAACAAACACTCAATGAAGTAAGAGTACCTAAATGGTATAGATTTACTCTACGGCAGTTCATTTATTAAAGAAATACTGACATTTACTTTGTACCTGGCAATGGATTGAGTTGCCTCTTTGCCAGCTGTATAAAGTTGGTACACGTCCCATGTTATGTGCTCTGACTAACTCTGCAGAAATGCAGTTGTATGCCCACACCTCATTTGGATGCTGTTTGTGTTGCTGTGTGATCTGGAGGTGTCCAGATGCAGACTAATGGCAGTGGAGGCACAAGGGATGGTATTTCTGCCACACCTACTTAGCAGTAACACACCACTAATTTTTCTTTCCCTATCAGCTTTGGGTCCACTAGATAAACTGATACGATACGCTTGCCAAGGCTCAGAAATGTTGTTTGTTTTCTATGCAAAAGTTGTACTTTCTATTGGAAAACTGCTGGAGTTGCTAGAGATAGCTGTGGGGCAATTTTTTCTGGCTTCGAAACAACTTTTTTTAAAAGCATGTATCCCAGCTTTTTCTAACATCCACGTGAATCCAGAAAAGGTCTTTGCACTTAAGACTGTGTATAAACAGCACAGGGTCACAGGGATTATTGGGCAGTTTCCACAGGAAACTGAAAATATCACAGATCTGGGGTCACAAATTGCCTACTCAGGCTTGGACTCTTGGACTGGGTATCAGCCCTTACAGCTTTCCCATGGAAAACTATTACACTATTCCTGGTTAGCTCATGTGAAAAAGAGCAGGTTATTAGTGTTTCACCTACAAAAACAAGCCTCCTGTGCACAAGTAAGTGCTACTTATCCTTCTGTTAAAATTATTTCTATAAATCTGCATCCCCGTGGACAGTATTGTCTTAAACTAATTTCCTGCAATCATCATTAATTGGCCAGCTTGCTAACACCTGGTACCAGCAGCTTTCCCATCTTACAAGCACAGTGCCACACAATGGTAACAGCAGGTTTCCACCTAATCCCTCTCCATACACAAGCAGCCACCAAATGACACTCATGACAAAGACACACAGACCAGCCTGACATTTGCTGATAACTCCCAGGAGATTCTCCATCAGCACAACTGGTCCTGCTCAAACACATTTTCCAGTGGCGTAGATAATTTGAAACCATGTCCAGCTGGACTAATTGCATGCACTGAAAAGAGCATCTTCCTTCTCAGGACACATTTATAAGTGCAGCCACAGAAGCAGCGAGCACTCCGTGAAGCTTCCCAAAGCAATCATGAGTTCATCTCAGGAGAATTCGCAACAGCTCGCTTCATAATGAAAAGTTACTGTGCAGATATATATACTTCATGCAAAGTTTTGAGTTAAAAATAAATTGTTTAAAACTGATGTTTAAATTCCACTCACAGTTCTGAAGTCTAAGCATAAAACTTCTTACTTTGCAGTTCCAAGCCGCCTGGAAAAATAATGCAGTCCATCAGATAGTCTGGTTTTGTTTTCCTGCATGACAATATCATCTGTCATAGGCACAGGAGCTGACTTCAAGGACCAGCCCCTTCTGCTGAGCACACCAATCGGGAGGCCTTGGGAGCACGTGTGGAAAGGCAGAGCCCTGCACGCCTGTCACAGGCAGCATAGGCTGTGTGTGTCTGCTGTGCCACACGAACGCTAGTGTCAGTGAAACACACTGCTCCAGGGGTTACCCAGCTCCGCAGCCTCCCGGGCCCATGACAGGGGGCAAAACGATGGGTTGGAGGGGAGGGGGGAGCCACTGCCTGACAGAGGAAAGGCAGAGCTGCTTGCAGACTGCATTGATGCACTGCTCCTTCAAAGTTCAGTCAGCCTCACTCCCTTTCTTTTGGCCTTATTTCTTAACGTTTTAATAAAAGGGCTTCCCATACCCCCCCTCCCCCCACTTTTTCCCCCCCCATACATCTTCAGCTTTTTCTTTTAGTTTCTATCCTCATCCCATTACAACTTTTTATTCCAGATATCACCTCTGAAAAAACATGCAGCTGGAAAAATCCTGGCCACAGTACAGGCTCTCCTCTTTAACGTCCCATAGACATCAGTGCCCCTGCACTCCAGGGTCTTTTGGGGTTAGTCCTTCCTTTTCCCTGAAAGCTTGCACTCTCTCCTGCCTCAAGCTGGCTGCCCATATGCTCCCTGCTCCTCTCTGTCTTCACATGCAGCTTCCTTGCTTTTTTGTGCTGAGAGGTCATTTTTCCTTGCATCTATTTAAGCTGATGACTTTTAAACTCACACTACTCAGAAACTCTACCAGGAGACACACACCCATGTCTTTTTGGCCAGCTGTGTGCTAAGCCCTCTCTTATAACAAGAGGTTAGAAGAATGTGTGTACATTATTACAGCCTAAAAGCACACCAGTAATGCAGTGTACTAAGTCACAGATCAGACAGTACACACATGAGCAAAATGAACTAACATGTGGCTTTGGTTTCACTTCTGGAAGCTTATTTACAAGTCACAACGTGTTGAGAAGGGAAAACAGTCAACACAACAGGGCAAAGTTGTGCTTCTTCCACTCATGTACAAGACCTGAGGGCCTTGCCACCTTGCAGCTCCCAGTGCTGTTTGTATTCATCCAGTGGAGTAGTTTTACTCGATAAAATAGCCTTGCTTACACAGACAGGTTACAGAGAGAGCTGGACGTAATGAAAAATGTTAGCTGTATTCTGTGAATAACTTGCTGTTTAAATGAAATTAATTTCATTTCTAAACTCATAGAATCATAGAATTGAGTTGGAGGGGACCTTTAAAGGTCATCTAATCTAACTCTAGCTTAGCAGATTTTAACTCACCACAGAATCATTTTACAATGCCTTTCCCATGATGAATACAACAAAGATGATTAAAAACCTAAACAAACTGCCTTTTTCTACCCTCAGAGCCCACCAGATTCTCAGAGGAAAAATTCCTGCAGAAATGCTCCAGTGTGCGATAAACTTCCGTCAGTAACAGCATGTCCTCGTTGGGCTAGGATGGCATTTCCCATTTTGAGAGACTTCAGCCAGAGGGCCTGGAGTGGGGAACAGCCTACAGTCAGAGCGAGCCAAGGACCTCAGCAGAATAATCCTCTTTATCAGCCACCGGTGGGGCGGGGAGGAGCACGACTGATGCCTTTGGGATGTGTAAGGCCCTTTTCAGATCTACAACAAGGAACAGACTTGTTCCATGTTCCTAGCTGGGGACGTTCTGTGCTGAGGGCTCAGTGCAGGGCTGGCTGGACACTTTCCTGCCCAGCCCAGGCAGTGCTTTGCAGCCTCCTCTGCCTGTTCTCACTCTTTTTCACAAGATCGAAAAGTTACTTTTTTTAATTTTTGATCCTACTTGGGATTAAACTCTCAGAAGATGCAATTCTGCCCCATCCAGCCCACCAAATCCATGCTGGCACATTGGAGAGCTGGCCCCAGCCTGCGAGGCCACAGGGAATGACACAGCTAGTCCACAGTCATGTCGGGCGCTGAGGAGGCCTCACTGTGCCCTCCTCTGCTTAACACCCAGCCCAGGCTGGTTTCCCTCTCTGGAGATATTCAAAACCCACCTGGATGCTTTTCTGATCAACATATTATAGGGATCTGCTTTTAGTAGGGGGTTGGACTCGATGATCCCTTCCAACCCCTACCATGCTATCATTCTATGATTATAATGGTTGTTCTTTGATCAGCCACCTTACTGCAGCAGGTCAAGATGAACAGCCATGCCATCTTTCTCTCCCTACTTCCTTACCATCACTGTGTGGCTCCCTGTGGGGCATGTGCACCATCTATTAACTCTCTGGCCTATTTCATTTCACCGGCAGCTCTTTTCCCTCAATGGCCCCATATATATTTTTTTCTCTTCCCTTAGTCATGATTAGGTCTGGCTGTGCTGTACAAAATTCCTGTCCTCGGTATTTACAACCTGCAAATATTTGTAGACTTATCGTTGTCGTCTCTGAGCCGCTGCTTAGCCAAGCTCTATGTATTTTCTCCCTCATTAATCAGCTTCTCCAGCCTCTCTATTTTTACTGCTCTTTCCCATCGAGTTCGCAGTTTGTTCATTCTCAAAAGATAACAAAAGGTAGTTTAATTCTTTTTCTTTTCTAAGGACAAGAGTTGGTTGAAAATAAAGGCATACTGAAGAGATTTTAAGGTAAACATAAATTTGAGTTGGCCAACACTAAATTCCATACTTTTTTTATTGGTCACATTTGTTTGGATTTTATTGAAACCCTAATGTCACAGACTTGTATGTTCTCTCATCAAGCACACTAATAACCCGTTGTCTTGGATGAATCCACTGGCTCATGAGGGCTCCCCCCAGACACACAGGTAAATGTATGTCCAGACAGATGTCTGGCATCAGGACTTGATCAGAGACAGATCAGAGGGACTTGAGAATCCAAGCAGCACCACTACCAAAGAGGTGGGGTTGTGCAGCCAAAATGCCAATCCCAGGAGGGGCTTCAACCCTTCTTGTAACTCAGAGGACAGTTCAGGAGGTGGCTGCTGGGTCAGTGGTCAGCTGAGAAGGCTGGTACCTGCAGCCTTCTCTCTGTTTCCGTGTCTCCTATACACTACCCTGCAGCGAAGGTAGCAAGCAGGAGTCTGAGTAAAGAGGAATGCATTGCAACATCCTGTGATTACTGTGTGTGTCTCTCCAACCTTTGCTACCAGACGCTGTGTGGTTGCCTGTGGCACAAACAGCACTTTACTCTGCTAAAGATCCCACTGGAATCTCACAATACTTACTGCAGCTTAGTGGGAACTGAAGAAGGGGGGAAAAAATTCCCCAGACATTTTAAATACGGTTTGATTATTCATGGGAGCAGCAGAAGAATGCTAAAACTCTCTTGGGTTTGTCAGGAGCCTCTGGCGTTGCCCCAGACAATTTTCTAACCTCCTTTTCTTCAGTGCCCCTAAATCCAGACTGTAACATTAGATAAGTGAAATTCCTGCAAAGACGATGAATAATCAGAAGGGAATTAGGAGCTGCTCACAGTCTGGTATATTGTGAGTACTTGGTGGGATTTAGCTTCTATGAGATCCTGGGAAAAAGTATAAAAATCCATACCTCCTGTATGACTTCCTCTGCCAGAGGCTGTTACCTTTGGGCCCCAGTCTACCAATGTGATCCAGGGGACATAGGGAAGCCTGTAATAAGAAGCCTATAATCTTATCCTAGCTGTGTGAAGGCTTATTTTTTTGTTCACATGAACTCCAGCAAGCTGTAATGGTGCCACCAGTGTCACTTCTTCTGGAATATCTCCATTAAGAATATTTTACCATTCAAAGGCAAACAAAAGTGACCTAAACAAACTCAAGATAAAGGCAGTGAAAGAAGTGCTTTAACAATGACTGCTAATTGTCTTTTCATCAATTGTCAGGATCACACATGAGGCCCATTTTATGGTCCTTGTAATTTGAAGAAATGTGTGGCATGCTTTCAGTGGTTTTTCCAGCTCTTGAAATAACTGATACACAAAGTGCTTCATCAGAAAACCTCATAGCAAAGATTTTTAAAGAATACCTGAACTTGATCACATTGCACATTGCTCTAGAAAATCTCTCATGTGAATCTGTAAATGGGCAAAACAAATTTCTGTCTAAAATTCATAACTCCTATCAAGACAAGGCAGGAATGCCTTTTGACTGATCTGATGAACAGTTAATATATCATAGACAGATACCAGCATCAAAAATGTATTTTATTTTTCTATGGATATTTTCAGTTAATAACAAGAAGATACGACAACTCAGAAATTAATCTTAAGAATCACCCACCTCAGAAACTAATTCTAAAAAACAAATGTAATCAACTGCTGAGCTCATTTTCTTTCTTTCTTTTTCTTTTTTTTTTCCCCAGAAACTAAGATGTAAGTTCTGATTTAAAAGATTTTCATCTTTGCAGTTTTGTTAGCATCATAAAAACAGTATAGAGAAGTGGTCCAAATGGCCTAGACAAACATATAAGGACAACCAATTCTATAAATCAAGTCTCCCAGCTCCACTCGACAATCCAGCACTTGTGAATGAGATAGTGCTGTCCACTTTCCATTAATATGCAGCTATCAGTTGGTGAGTCACACTATAAAGCATTTAACAACTGTTCTCATAAATACCATACACCATCTGTTAACAGAATCAAAGGGCTACGTGCCAATTTACGTTAGGATTGAAAGGTCTGTTTTAAAAATATTCCAGCAGTCTTAGAGCATATAGATATTGTGAAAAATGACTAAAGACACATGTCATTCCATGCAATTCCCAAAGAGCGCAGCTCAGAGAAAATATTTCTGGGGGTATATTTTGGCAATTTACCTTTTGTTCTCATCGCAAATCAGAACTAAAGGACTTGAAAGTGTCATTCACAGAAGGACTTCTTTCTTAATTTTTAAGAAACTTCTTCATTAGGTCTCTGACCAAATTATGCCATTGTTCCAATATTAAGTGTTCTGATATGCCCACAATAGGAAACAACAAAAAAATCTTTCATTTAAGTTTGGTGGAATGATCTGAAATACTTTGTTCTGTATCCACTCCATAATGGTGGCAGCTTACATAGCCTGAATATGAGCTTGGGCCATTATTCAGTCTGTCACAATGGACACAATGGTTAGGCCACATCTTCACTAATACAAGGAGTCACAGGACTCACAGAATCACAGCCTTGGGGGTTGGAAAGCATCTATGGAGATCCCTGAGTCCAACACCCTGCTAAAGCAGGTTCCCTACAGTAGGTTACACAGGAAAGTGTCCAAGCAGGTTTTGGACATCTCTAGAGAAGGAGACTCCACCACCTCTCTGAGCAGCCCGTGCCAGTGCTCTGTCACTCTTATTGTGAATAGTTTTCCTGATACGTAAGGCATTTTATCAGGTAAGGGTATACACTGGTAAAACTTATATATTCGTTAGTCTAATGAAATGGACTTGTCACAGTACAGTTTTCCTCTGTTACTCGTACCAGTTATTGCCTATCTCCTTTCACTAAAACTGCCTCCATTCACTTACTGAAACTTAAACTAGTTATTCTTCAGAAGTTATAGTGGGAGGGGAGGAGATGAAGGTGATGAAAGGATTGAAAGTAACTGAAATGTCATTCGGTGAGCTTCAGGTGAAGATACATGAATAGTGTCTAGGTCCAAGAGAGAGAGGTGTAGGTCTGGAAGAGGTAAGCAGGAAGAAATACATTTTTAAGAAATACAGATAAAATCTTACAAAATGTTGCACCTCCTTTTCTCAAGAAAATGCCAGAAAGATCATTCAGAGAAGGTACTCTGCCTCAGAGCAAGGCTGGTGAACTCCAGAGATGGGAGAACACGTGTCAGTCCTGCTCAGAGGTAACTGTGACCTTCAAAGAGCAAATGCTGCCTTCCAAGGGCAAGCAAAACATTACCTCCTAAATGCCCGTTTCTCCATCTTCACCCTATCTCTCTTTGTCTCTGTGAGCTGGCTGCAGCACTGTCCCATTGCTGAAGATTGGATTTACACAAAACAAGGTATTTCACAGAATTGCACCTAAAAATGTTCCACATCTCCTAAGCAGAAGCGATGATCTTGAGATGTTGCCTTATCAACTCTAAAAAATTTCACAAGAGTTACACTATTTCCAAAACCAGCTTTAAAGAGAAGTAACGAGAATATTCAGAATGCAAAGAAATGCAAAATTGAAGTGAATTATCTCCACAGTGACAGGTACTCAGTTGCTGCTAATAAAATCTTTCTTTAATTATAAAGCTTCAGACAACAGCATTTTTGAAAATTTCTTTTCTGTGAAGTTCTTGATGGTTATGGTTTTTTTTTTTTTTTTTTATTTCTGATTCACAAAAGCAACAACACACATTCTGGCTTATCTGAGATTGGAAGCTTCAGTAATGAGAATGAATATAAAGTCTAAGAGATCATACCCTGCAACTGTGAACAAAGAGGACAGCCATTTCATTCTCAGATAATTTGTGTATAGAGTAATACTCTTAGAAATGAAAGGGAGCCAGGATACAGATGTATTTCTTTCCCCATCTAATCAAAGTAGTTATACTGACAGCAGAAGTGAGATCAAGTGACTTCATTCAGCCTACCAGAACAGGATCTTGTGAGGTCCATTCTCCATCACTTCTTCAGAATACATATTATTATAGTTACAGTCTACAGTGTACTATTTATTATTCATTATTCAATTTCATGTAGCGTTCCTGATTCTTGCAGCATCAGCTCCTATGGTAGCATAAACTTTGTAAAGTAATTGCATTAAACTGTTTATCTGAATCAGTTGCATTTCTAATCTATCACAAAACTCAAACAAAACTTGAAGTTCTCAAATGTGGCTGTAAAATTAAAATCTCTGTGTTCTGCAAATACTTTAAAAACACAGAACACACGCAGATCAGTCTCAGTCTTATCACCAGTGTGCATATTGTGGGCAAAGCTCATGCTAGCCATGCTTGAGGCAGAGCTGAACTATCTCTGCCTTTGATCCCAGCCAAGGAAGGAAAGTGGATGTCTTAGCAGAGTGCCAGCCCTAGAATCATGCATTCTGCTTGCCAAGATCGTATGATTTTTTCTTTCTTTTGGCACGGAGTTGTGGGGTGATTTTCTCTTTTTTGGCAAGTGAAAATATCTTTCAGGCTTGTGTCTGCTTGCAGGGAAAGCATACTGCTCTAACATCCTCTGTGACTACTGGAGGAAGAATAATCATTTTCTTGTCAGAAGTGCACTCTTAAGGACAGATCACAGGCTTACAGAAATGCTGACTGGAAGGGATCTCTGGAAGTCTTTAACTTGCCTCTCAAAGCCAGACTATTGGCAGCACTAGTTCAGATCAGCCAGGCTTTTTCAGTTTGAATTTCCAAGATTCATTACAAGGATGGAGATTCCACTACTACTGTCAGGAACCTCTTCCAGTGGTCTCCCAAACCATTTCCTAATCTCCAGCCTTGATCTCACAAGACACAACCTTTGACCATTGTTCTTCTGCCTCTCCTGGGCATCTCCCACTTCCAAGAAACATTTGATCCTGTGATACCTCTTTGCAAAATTGTAGGTTGCTGAGGTTGCTGTTTGATCTCCTCCTCCCCTCCTCTTCACACACTTGGACATCTCCTTCAGGTAATATGCTTTAGGCCAAAAACTGGATACACTATTCCAGATGTAACCTCACCATTGCTAAACAGAGGGAATAATAACATCTCTTCCTTTGCTGGCCATGGTCCTCATAATGGAGCTGAGCCATCAGTCTGTCTCATCTGTGATGAGAGGACACTGCTGTCCTGTATTCCACCTGGCACCTGGATCCTCCAGTCCTTCACAGTGGGACCAGTCTGCTACTTAGACACTGTTTCCAGCCCACACTGGTGCTGGAGTTACTCCCTCCACACACATAGCACTTTGCCTTTTTCTCCCTAAAGGAAAGTTGTGAGTTCACAGCACTTTTCAGCTCAGTCCTCAAGGTTCTCAAAGTTACGCTGAACTAAATCACACTGGTCAATGTCAGCTGCCCCTCTTGCATTGCAGTGTTACCAGACTGCAGCTGAGCATCAGACCACCACTGGTTCCTCTGGGTGAGCCCAGAGGTGCAGCCAAACTTTAACCAGTGTGGTAGTAGTCTGCTCTTCCAGTCCATACATACATCCTTAACTTTTGAATGAGAATGCCATGCATATCCAAAGCCTGACTATAGTCAAGCTGTATCACATCCACCACATCCCCTTTGCCCATAAAGAGAGATGACAAACTGACATAATGATAAGGGTTAAAGACAGGGGAGTTTGTATTGTAGTGCCATGCACTGAAACTGACAGATCTTGTGAACAGGATGGTTATGGCAACTGAAGCAAGGTAACTGTGTTAACACAATGTTCACCAAAAACTAAACAGCTGTACTTCAGAAGAAAAGTATCCTAGTCCCAGGACTCTGATGGAGGGAAGGGCACTAATATGACTATTTTACTGCTGATGCCTTAGTTAGCTTGAACTTTCCTTTGGCTCCAGCACTGCACTGCATAAACATTCACAAAGAGTTGATTATTGGCTTTCTACTTCACTTACAATTTGGACATCATAAAGTTCTGTGTTGGTGATTTCTGAGCCAATTTTCAGTACTAAGCATGTTCTAACTACTGACTTTAACTAGAATTATAGGGGCTTTGCATCTCTGTAACAGCTGCACAACTGAGCCGTTTTATTTCATGAATGAGCAAGGAATAAAAGTGGAAAAAAATATATGTGAGCTACTTAATAATTTGAACAGTTTAAAATCTTCTGACGTTCAGTGCTTACGTCAAACTGCCAACAATACAAAGATGAAATATGTATACATATATACACATAGACATGCATAGATATGTATGTGTATATATAAACACACACACACATATAATGATCAGGAGATATCTATTCCCCAGATGAGTGAATGCTGTGTATCGTTTTTCAGTCCTTACAGCACTATAGAAGAGGAACTTTACAAGCACGTACAGAGACTTTTTGTACCTTTCTATCCGTGCTACGTCATTACTTTCAGATCACAACTTCAGTGCCACCCATGCAGGAACCTGAATATTAATAATATGGACATAATATGGAGATTCAGTAGATTCATGAGTGTGGATGAAGGTCTGATTTGTAATATGGAACAGCTTGGTGGTAGGGGTCCTTGGTGAATTGGAAGGACTGGCATTCATAGGAAGAAACTGAACAAAGAAGCTAATGAGGGACTCTGAGGTGAAATTTCTCAACGCTACACCTTCAGGGACAGTCAAAGTAATTTGAGCAATACTTGAACCATGCTTGAATGCTGTAGTCTTTTTTATGGAATGCAAGAAAAAGTGTATCGTAGGATGAACTAAGATCCATGATACATTATTTGAGTCTTACAATTATACTGAAGAACTTTTGTTACTAATATACAATTGGATATTTTCTCAAGTGCATTTTCAATACTGTTACCGCAGGGTGCTTTTGCCAATATAGTCACATTTATGGAATCCAATAGACTGCAAAACACAAGCGGCACCATCATTAAGATAATCTTTCCTATCAAGTAGGGAACATGTTGTGCACAGCTCTTTCCAGTGTCCTCACAGGATAAGATGAAAGAAAATATAAGCAATTTTTTCCTTCCGCTAGAGAAAGCTTTTCAAGAGAGGACAGCATATGCAGTTACACTGGTGATCAGACCAGACTGAGGCGGTCAGAAGAATAACCAATGCTATTGAATGAGAGAGAAAAGCTGCTTTGTTCTCAACATATTTCATTTTATTTACCAGAATGCCACAGCAGGCTCGAACTTAATCTGAATTTCTTTGTAGCGGTGTTGTCAGTGATGGCTACTACAGTCATTTTTTAACATCTGAGAGTTTGTACCCAACTTGTACAAGTTAGTAGTGTTTTTAACCGCAGGCATCTGAATTGCTGGTGTGTGCAACTGTGTTCCTGACTTCACTGAAGTGATACTGAAATATTCAAGAAGTACCTAAGAGTCTGGCATGCAGAATTTGTTAGAAATCTCAGCGCTCTAAGGTGATCACTAAACATGAAGGGGAGGAAAAATTTTCAAAGGGAACTGGAAAACAAACGGTGGGTAAAAATTTGCCAGTAGGTAGCTTAAAGCTGTAGAGCACTGATCTTATTACAGTACAATTCAGAGTTTAAAGATAACTTATTTCAGGTACAGAACAATGCTTACTGGACACAGTCCAATATTTTTTACATGCAGTAAAAATGATGCACAAAGATGGGATGCACAGAGAAAGATGGAGCAAGAGATTTTCATTCTCACTCAAGTACAATGAGGAGTTCCCATTGTGATCTAATTGCCCTTATTAACAACAGGACTGCTGCATATTCCAGTCTCCTAAAATAGCCTCCTTCACCCTCTTTAGAATAAGAACTACCTGCTAGATTTGTAGAAAGTGTATCATTTATCACAGAAGAAAATGGTTTGAGTTGGAAAGGACCTTAAAAACCATCCAGTTCTAACCCCCTGAGGGCAGGGACACCTCCCACCAGACCAAGTTTCTAAAAGCCCCATCCAGCCTGGCTCTCTCTCAAGAGACAGCGCCTCTACAGCTCCTCTGGTCAACCTGTGCTAGTGTCTCACCACACTCAAGGTAAAGAATTTCTTCTTAATGTCTAATCTTCTCTAGGCTAAATAACACTAACTCTCTAATCTTGTCTTCACAGGAGATAGGAGGTGATCCAGACCTCCTGATCATCCTCATGGCCTCCTCTGGAACCATTCCAACAGGTCCATATCTTTCTTACATTGGGGGTCCCAAAGATGAATGCAGGACTGTGGTGGGATCTCACAAGGACAGTTTAGAGCAAGCATCTTTAAGCATAGTACCAGAGCTTCGTTCTCCGTGCACAATCACTCTCCTACTACTCTCTGAGACAGTATATTTTCAGGATTTCTAGAGTCCTGGTATTAGATCTGTACATACAATAACAAAGGACCCTTGAGATATCCTGAATTCTTGCCTGTGTCCTTCTGAGAGCCATGAAGTCTGGAGAAAAGACAGTTGGATAAATGAGAAATGCAAGAAGTAGAATACAAACAGATTCCAGCTTGGATAAAAAAGATGAACATTCTAATTTAAATTGGATGTATCACACATACCTGTACAGCAACATATTATGGCTTTGGAAAGGAGTAGTGGTGAGCTCAACTTTAAAAGAGATGGATGGATACGTATTCTCCACAGAAGATCGCTGAGTCTAATTCTCTTCCCACTGGAGAATTGGAAATATGAAACATTAAGCATAGTTTTTATGATGGCTACTCAAGAGAATGTCCTTCAATGCGGTACCAAGAAGAGAGGAGAATATGATAACAGTTGCTTTCTGAGCCCTGAGCTTTTGTTTACTCCTTATTAATAGATGCAGAACATAGCCATGCATGGAGATGCTGCTCTCTGTCCTGAAACCACCACTGGTACTGTTGAGTTCAAGCTGTCATCTGTAGAACAAGGTTGAGTGGGAATCTCAGGAACCTCAAGAGTTGGCTTCCCATAGGTACAAGAGCACCATCTTGTGATTCCTGAACCACAGTGTGCCAGCTGCAGGAGGAAGCTGCTTCCTGCCCATTACTTCCATCGCATCCTGCACACTTGTATGTGCTCCCTCTCCTTGCTGACTGCCCTAGCAATAGGACTACAGAGACAAATGTGGAATGAGATACCACTGATATTCGGGTGAGGGGATGATGTAGTACAGCTCATATTTTCTGATGTGTGTCTGGCTTCCAATATAGGCAGTGTTATACACTAATGCAATGGGATGTGGCATCAGCAATAATAAATCACCTGGATATAGCTATAGCCACTAACCAAACGCCCGGACAGGACAACAGCATACAGGATTTATTAAATTGGACTGCTGTAAAACAGGTTAAAATCTTAGACTAGCACAACAGATTTATTTCTCCAGGCTTTCTAGTATTAGTCTTGTAGGACTGCACAGTCCTGCTCTGCATAGCTGATCAGCTGCTGTTGTCAGTGGACCATTAAAATTGCAACCTCCAAGCTGCAGCTCCAGGTGCTAGTGAAAAAACTTTGTATGAGACAAAAGAGAAAGCTACCTTTCAATTTTTATAAAACGCTGCATTCAGTCAGCTCTGCCTTTCACACTATGGCAAAATTCCCATTGCTGCGGAGAATTTTTAAAGGGTTATAGAAGATGAGGCAAATAAGGTGTAAACATTGTATATAACATGCAAAACAGTGATTATCTGCTATCTGAAACAATATTCTGGGATAACAAAAATTTAATCTCACAGTCCATTTTACAAAATAAAGAGATTGACAAAGAAAATGTGAAGAAGTCCTAAGATATTGGCTTAATATTTTTTATGTCCTTCAGTATACACCTGTGGTAAAATATCTTCTTTGGAAGAGATCGAAAGTGCTGGATGAATTTAAATCCTACTCTGATGATTATGTTAAGACTATGAAGCAATACAGAAAATTTTAAAACATCACCTCCCACTCATTCACACGGTTAAACGAGAAGCAGTTTGAATCCTTGCCATACTTCTGAAAGAAGACATTTTTATAAACTCGAATAATTTAGGAGCAGATTCCAAAAGCCTTTAGGTGCCTATGGCATTGCTCAAGCAGAATGTAGATGCCTGAATTCAAGTGAGAGAGTCACACAAATTCCGCCTGTGGCATGCATACCTGAGAGGCACCTAAGCTGTCATCAGCGAAGTTATTTAGGCACCTAAAGTACATTGAATGCATATTCCCAGAGGCCTTCATATCTTGGATAAGGTATCTCAGCATATATATTTACTTCAAGTGTTTAGGCATTCTCCAAACGCTTGTTAGGATACCTTTTGTAGATTGAGGTAATTACACACTGCCTAACCTGTACCACCAACACAAACTCAGCACAAAGCAGAGTTCAAAGCCCTGATGTTACCCAGAATCTTCAGATGGAGCTTCCCTGTTGGGTGACACCCATCACTTGTACTACACAAAAGGTGAGGAACTATATGATCATAGAAACGATCATAAAATCATGAAGGTTGGAAGAGGCTTCTATGACCATCCAGTGCAATTGTACACCTGTACTGCCCACTAAAATATGACTACTGATAGGCATTTTCTTTAGAAAGAACAACAAAAACCAAGTCATTCATATCCAAGCAGCAACTGAAGTGGCTGAGGGACTTCTGAGATGTAAATCTTTCTTTCTCATAGGAACCCAAATCCCATAGAGAGAGAAGAGGAGGAGGCAATTCAGACACATCCTTTATTTCAGCATTTTCTCTGCATCCCTCTGCTTGGAAATTGGATCTTGTAAATCCCACAGCCGCATGACTGGCTCTTCTCGAATGAACAGGATATTTAGGTGAATAACTAAGGATTGCAAATTCTGATCTTCAAGCTGGGCAGTAGAAAGTCATGTTGGATCTCAGTTTTAAGACTTTTTTTTTCCCTTCTTCCTAACATACACAACTGCAGACCCAGATCCTGCCACCCACCGGTTCAGAACTGATAAATAAGGAAGGGCTGTCCTTGTACAGCCATTCATTTTCTGAGAGTTTTGTAGGCCTCGTAAAAATTAAATACACATGAGATTTTGTGATCAAATTAACAGTATGGAAGTTCAGGTTCTTGTTTAAAAAAAGAAAAAAAAACCCATGAACTTCTGGAGTGCACTCTTTTCAGGAACAAAAGATCCTACATAAAGCACCATAATCATATTGATTTTACATAGTATTTTTTGCTGCTACACTGAAAAAGTCCTTATGAGTGGGAAACCATCGCTATAATGTATTTAGTAAAGAAGAGTATACTACCTAGCATGAAGTATTTTCTGTAATAATATCTGAATACGGATCAACACTGCAACCAGAAATATGGGAATTAGGGCTACACAGACAAACATCTCTGTATGTCCGTATCTCATTACTATGGCTTGGAAGGACCAAGTGGAATTACCAGTCTGAAGAATCTGCATATGTTACAAGCAGCTAAAGGAGAAAAAGAACATAACAGCTTGCACCTCTCATCTGACCACTTTAGAATTGAAGCTTTTGTCTCTTTCAGAATTAAGACAGCAACTACAAGAATAATATCCAAAATGTGAATAAAGAACACATCCATAACAGACAATTTAAACAACTATATCACCACATAAAGATTTGCTTGCGTATGTTGGCCAAATGTTTTCATTACCTGAAATAGAATACGTAGGTCTGTGCCCCAGAACACAATGTACAGAAAAGTCTCATCTGTGCAGCTCAGGATGAAAGACACAGTGAAATGAAGGTGTCTGTACTTAGGATTTACCATCCCTGAATGAAGATAGAAGTTCCTTCAAGATCAGTGGAACATTATCAATCCTATCAATACGTCTTTTGTGCCTTCACACCTCTTACCTTAGCAGCCCCAGTCTTTGAGACACCATATTCCCAGAGACTCCTTAGAGTTGCCATATCGAGACCCCTCATTGTCAAACCTGCAAAGAATTGGCTGAAAGAGATGTATTTGGAAAACAAAACAGAAAATAGCCTCAGAAATTCCCATTTATACAGTCAGAGAAAAAAAAACAAAAAAACAGAAAACAAAAAACCCAAACACAGCAGTGTGATTCTTGTCTCTGTATTTATCCATTTTCTCTGCTGACCTTTTCTAGATCAGTCTCTGTTGTTCAGAAAACAGGCTGTCTTTGATTCCTGCTGGATTTCCACCCAGCATCAATGGTTATGCAAAGACAGCTCAAATGTTGAAAGTGCTCACGATCACCTGAAATCTTCTTGGTTGTGCCATTCAAACTAACACAGTGGGAGGAGCTAGCTACGATAGTAATTATATTCAACAAAACAGTTTGGGAAGTTTTGCTTGCAAGGCTTACTGTCATTCACAGTTTTGAGATGTTACATGGCTCAATATCTCTAAGTGTCCTAGCACTCATGTTAATTTCTCTCCTTCAGCAATTGACACAACATTTCATTTCTTTATCAGAAAGTGAAATTGCGAGCAAAGAAATGTTTGCTGCATCTACACAGGCAAGCTCAGTGTGTCAGGGTTTAAACAGATGCGCAATTCATGAACTGAAACTACATGATATAACAACTCAGCTATTTATTGACTTGAAGCAAAGCTTGTTACTAACAATAGCCTATTCAGACCAACCTCTCTTCCTTTCTTTTCAGAACAGGCTAAAACAAAAAACTTTTTTTCTTTTTTTTTTTTTTTTTTTTTTTGTGAAGAAATACAAATAAAACCATTTTAGTTCTTCTGATAGATTAGAAATGTTTTCTGATTTCTTTAGACAATTTTGAGCTTAAAGTTCTGCTTTTAAAACACTTCTGCAGCTTTCCTTGGGGAGGGATAATTCAGAGCTACAGAAGAAGTTTTACATCAATTCATACTCTCCATCAGCTTGCTCATTTCAAGGTTATAACAAAGTTCATCCCAAAATGATGTCAATAATTGATGTTCGTAAACATCTGTGTTCCTAATACACTGAATAGTTCATAATGCACATGACTCATGTTTAAATCATTCTTTCCAAGTCTTTGAATTACCAAGAGAGAACAGAACATAACTGCTATATTTTAAGAGAGAATCGAATTTGAAAGGCTGTGATATTCTGAAAAATCTCATAGTAATTTAGAATGGTATGCAACGATGACCAAAAAAAAGAGGAGTAAATGACCTTATTGTTGGAAATTGTGCTGTAATCCATGTTAGACACTTGCTGATGCCACAAAAACATGTATCTTTTAATAAGGGCAATATGTACACTGAAAAACATGTAGCTGGATGAAATCACATATCAGTCCACACTAATAGAAACGCTGACCTCCTGTTTTCAATAGCAAAAACAGAAAAAATGCTGTAATCACTGCATTAGAGAACAATACACTGAATTTACAGCAGTTTAATATCTTCTATCTATATTGTTTTTTAATGCAAAGCAGACACTGAATTTCTTTGTGTGTTCAAAGGGCATTTAGTGATGGATGCAGCTGCATAAACTAAGAGTATTCAGCCAAATGACTCAGCAGGTCACTGCCACAGAAACTTGTTTTTGTTTGTGTAGAAAGACATAGTATATTTCGTTGTTGTTGTTGTTGTTTTGAGCATGCTAAAAGGAACTGAGGTTCTTGATTTTCCCAGGATAAAAGCACTTGAATAAATGAGTTGTCTACAAGAATTATACCAAAGTTTTTCATTTGTCAGCAACCTAACTTAATTAATAAGGATAAGCCTCTAGCTTATCCTTAGGTGGGAAGTAATTTAGCTTTCCTTGTGGGACTTGGTTATTTCTACGACATCTCAATAGACATGGAGATGAGAAGGTGAGTGTCTCTAGCACAGGGGTTGGATATCCTCCTGGAAATCTGCTGCCTGGGTTCTCAGCGATACTTCTAAGTGAAAAATTGCCAACAGGATGAGGAGACTCTTCTCATCTCTTGCTGCCATTTGGTTGACTGTGATGTTAGCACAGAGTAAAAGATTGAACTTGGCCCCCATACCCAACATGATCTACAAGCCAAGCCCTTGGAAAACAAGCCCTGAAAACTTCAGATACACTCAGCAAGACTGAGGTCATATGAGCAGTTCCTAAACCACAAGGCTGGTTTCCTGATGGCCAGGACAACTGCAGTGGTTAACAGATGGTCCCACTGCTGTGTCCAGCTTTGGGATCTTGGATGCAGATGGAGACTCTCAATGAGCCATCATGCACTTGGAGTCACAGGCATTTAGTACTGTGCTTTCCTGATGGCATGGATTTACCACAAAATTTGCCCTGCCTGGAGACTGTGCTTGGGTAAGGAAAATCCAGTGGAAAACAAAAAGCCAACTGTAGCTCATGGCTTCTCTGAGTAGTTGTCAAGGATGAACAAATCAATGGATGCTTTGCTCTACCTGCTGCCCTGTCATCCAAGGCCAGACAGGAAACTTCCAGCCAGGAAACTTCCAAAAAAAGTCCCTTAAATGTGAACATATAAAGGCTTGAGGTGCAATCTCTCAGCAGATCACTGAATTAGTTCTCACTACTGAATGCCATCCACAGGGATCTGGACAGGCTTGAGAAGTGGGCACATGCCAATCTCATGAAGTTCAATAAAGCCAAGTGAAAAGTCCTGCATCTGGGACTGGGCAATACCAAACACAAACACAGGCTAGGTGGAGAATGGATTGAAAGCAACCCTGAGGAGAAGGATTTGGGGATGTCTGTTGATGAAAGATTCAACATGAGCCAGCAATATTCACTTGCAGCCCTGTAGGCCAACCATATTGTGGGCTGCATCAAAAGAGGTGTGACCAGCAGGTCAAGGGAGGTGATTCTGCCCCTCTACTCTGTTTTCATGAGACCCCACCTTGAGTACTGTGTCCAGTTCTGAGGCCCCCAACATGAGAATGACATGGAGCTTTTGGAGTGTGTCCAGAGGAGGGCCACAAAGATGATCAGAGGACTGGAGCACATCCCCCACGGGGACAGGCTGAGAGAGTTGGGGCTCTTCAGCCTGGAGAAGAGAAGGATCTGGACAGACCTTATAGCAGCCTTCCAGTATCTGAAGGGAGCCAACAGGAAAGCCGTAGAGGGACTTTGTATAAGGGCATGTAGTAACAGGATGAGGGGAAATGGCTTTACATTGGAAGAGGGTAGATTTAAACTGGACAGTAGGAAGAAATTCTTTACTGTGAGGGTGGTGAGACACTGGAACAGGTTACCCAACAAGGCTGTGGATGCCCCCTCCCTGGAGGCATTCAAGGCCAGGCTGGATGGGGGCTGTGAGCAACCTGGTCTAGAGGGAGGTGTCCCTGCCTATAGCAGGTGGTTGGATCTAGATGATCTTAAAGGTCCCTTCCAAACCAAAACGTTCTATGAGTCAGTGTTTACTCACCCAGGAGATCGATTCTGATCATCTTCTCTTTTGCTCTTTTTTTTTTTCTCTTTTCTTGTGTGTGCGTGAGAGAGGAAGATCCTTATATTTCACATTCACACGCTTTCCTTTAAACACAGCATATCAGCTTAGAGATCTTGCAATCAAATACCTTTTATAAATAATTTTAAAAATGCAGTTATTTGTAAATAGCTATTGCAAAGAATAAACAGATACCAAGAAGAACACATTTCTACTGCAGATCCTGTATCAAATCATACGTGGACATAAACTCCCTCAAAATACTTCGAATTATTGTTTTCTGCCTTCATCAGTTCATGAATGCTCAGAAGAACTAACCAAATTTCTCTTGAAAGAATTTATAAATTCCAAAGAATCAATAAATACACAGCTGTATTCCCAACAGAACAATTATATATTGTGCTAGACAAGGATGAAGATGCTTTTCCAGTAAACTTAGTAACGAAAAAGACAGCTCTGAGATTACAATTTAATTACTAAGATATAACAAGACATCTTGGGAAATTGGTGGATTGGCAGCTTTTGAAAGAGTTTGGAAAGTGATTTTAGAGGGAAAAAAAAAGGAGAAAAAAAAAAAAAGAAAGGCTTATTTTTTATGCCTAGGGTAGTTTTTCCAGGGAAATTTAGATGCTTATGTGGAAAGTTTTTCTTTATTTTAAAACAGAAAACAAATTAGACTAAAAGAAATTAACACCAGATACGAGAAAGTAGAAAGCATGTTACTTCTCAGAAGCAGCAGATTCCTTCCACAAGCAATCATGTGGGCTTTTTTATAGTATGAAGAATATTTGTAACACATTCTATGCCACAGTGACCATTAATTTGAAGAACAGAAATTATCACTCTCACAGTCTTTGAAAAATTTACTCAGCTTACAATCAGTATTTTTGTATAAAATCCTTCCTTTCTTTTTACCTAATCACTTTATAGCTTTCTATGTTCCTACAGTATTTACTTTATCATATAAAATAAGCATACAAACCCTTGATCCTATTTTCTCTTTGAATTAAGAATAATTTTGTTCCATTGTGTTTGTCTGGTTTAATGCTGCTGAAATTTCATTGAATTTATAGGCAGCTATTCTGCTGTAAATCTTAAATAGCAGAGTATTAAGCTTTTCTATTTAGCTTTTCTTTTACTGCCTCAGATAAATAAGGTGTATTTTTTCCAGAAATACAGTTTTTTATAAAAGCTCCAATTTGTCTACCTTCTTGTTCAGAAGCTTCTGTTGATGTTTATCCTAAGTTGGACATCTCCACATGGACAGATAAATAAACTGTCACCAATTTCCTTTATCCTCCAAGTTCACTTGCATTCCTTGAAACTTGTAGATTCTTCTTGGCTGTGCATCATGCCCTAAAGGTAACTTGGAAGACATGTGGCAGTGACCAGAGTTATCAGCTGACCTTCATGAGCTGTACAGGTCTTTGCAGCACCAAAAGTATGTGCTTTAGTACTCAGAGGCCTTGTAAAAAGCACCACCATGAAAAGAACTGGTCCCGTTCCAGTACCTGAAGGGGACCTGCACAAAAACTGGGGAGGGACTTTTTGTAAGGGCATGCAGAGACAGGATGAAGAAAAAAAATTGGAAGATTTAGACTGGACAGTAGGAAGAAATTCTTTACTGTGAGGGTGAGACACTGGAACAGGTTACCCAATAAGGTTGTGGATGCCCCCAGCCTGGAGGCATTCAAAGCCAGGCTGGATGGGGCTTTGAGCAACCTGGTCTAGTGGGAGACTGGAACTATAGCAGGGGGGGTTGGAACTAGATGATCTTCAAGGTTCCTTCCAACACAAACCATTCTATTACTCTATGTGCCAACAGCACTTCAGAGTCAAAGAAAGTAGCAATCAACTGACACTCAGGTAAACTCCACATTTGCTGACTTCTTCCTAACGGTGCCACTAGTGGTCATGGGAAGGGCCCAGACCTGAGGAAGGCCCAGGCCTGAGGACCACTATCCCACCAGCCATGCTGTTCTCAAGTCTTACTATTAAACTCCTGTTCCCCGTCATCCACACTGTTGCTTCAGGTGCCTGATGGCCCAGAGGATTACGAATATAAAACACAGTCATATCTAGAGAGAACCACAGCCATTGCCTGGGTTGTACCAACAAGGAAAGTGGAACACACCACTTACGGATAGTTTTATTCCTTTCTTATAATGAGAAAAATATTGTGGAATCCAGCTAAATCCCGTTACTGGTGTCATCACAAGCTATGGAGAGATCAGAAATTAAGATGTTTTGATCCCAGCTACAGCTAAGCACCCTCAAGAAAAATATGATGCCAGAGAACAACTGCAGCTTTTCAAAATTCCTATGGATTCTTCATTTGGAGACAGCTGAGATCGCTTAAGTCAGACTGGCAGTTGGACTTGAATATCTTGAAGGTCCTTTTTAACCTAAACCATCCTATGATTCTGTTCTATGCTTGGACTCTGGAACCTGAGAGCGTCCCCAAGCCATTCTCTGGTTTTTGTACCCAATACCTTTGTCCTGCAGCTAAGCAGGAAAACCTTTGGGCACCATCGTGTCATCAAAGCAGAACAAAAGAGCTAGTGTCCTGGTGACCTCCTTGCCTGTCCAGATAGTTTTGGAAAGATCTGATACATTAATTACTTACTCACATGATGTACATTACTCATTCTGAGTACAATACAGCATGTGTTATTCTGCATTAGGATGACTATATGTAAGGACACTGAAATAAACAGAAAGTTATAATAAACCTACTTTGATAGGAGTTTATGTCTCTCCTACTGACCATATTGCCATTAAACCTATGTCTGTAGGTTTCATCTCATGGGCTCTTCTTCTTTGGCTGGCAGTCTTTTATGAAGTCCATTTCCTTCCTCGCTACATGAACACTTATCCTTGACAAAAGGAGATATCTGCAACATTTACAAGGCTCAGACATTTATAAACAAACATGGTGAAACAGTCCCTGCCCTGCAGAGAGCATTGTCTGCTTTGAATCCAGACAAGTTAATTGTTATTCTTCAGAGCAGCTGAGCTTCCCACATGTTCTTTTCTTCCACTCAGGGTGTACTCAGGGGTGCCAGAGTCTCACTGTGGGAGCAAGAAAGGACATTACTGCTGTTCCCAGGCCCTCACCACACATTGATTTTCTCATCCAAAGGTCGACACTGAGTATGTTTTTGGTCTGCAATGCCTCTAGATACATCTGAAAATCTTGCAAGGAAGCTGTAAACTGATCACAGAATTATAAATGATCATTGTGGTGCCCTATAGGCTTGGGACTTACTGATGACATTCTGAGTTCTTCCGAATTCAGGAGGCCAGGATCTATCTGATTGCCCTTCATGACTAAACTGCTTCTGTTATAATGTTCTTGCTGTGAGCTGGAATTAATTCCTCTTCTTACAAAATGTCTTTGTTTTCTCAAACTCTGGCCATGCTGACCTATTGATGTGACCTTCCTAAAAACAAAAGGCATCTGTTAATAACTCAGACTTTGCAAGAAGCTGAGAGCGAACTGCAGGTGAAACATACTACTTTAAATTCCTATGTTAGCCTTGAGAGACATTGGCAGAGAACAATAAAATAAACCTCCCTATAACCTTGTAGTTCAAAACGATTTTTAGATAGCTGGCTTCATTTTCAAACAAGTTTTAGAACATGAGCAAATAAACTCAAAATATTTGATGGTAACCATCCAAAATGCTTGGAGTTTTTGACATGCTTTCACACGTAGTCCTTGGCTGCTACAGAGAACAGGTTAGTGTTGATGTGAGTTTCCCTGCCTGTTGCCCTTGCAAGTCCCCACGAGGTGAAAGCACTTCACATCAGCCTTCTAGAAGGTCATATCTCCTCCCACTGCCATGTTCTGCAAACGCCAAGCTCACTTTCATGGGAGTCAAGATGTGGACAGTGGAAAACGCACATACTTTGCAACACCATGTAGCTGTTAAAAGAAATATCATGTTATTTTTTTGCCATCTTGAGCTTTCTTCTCCCTGTGGCCTAGCAAATCATTTCACTTATAAAATCTTATATGTGTTATAAATAGTCACTGTGACTATTTACATTTGCTGCATGTTGAATGAATATAATCAGATGTTAATTCAGGTTGCATATGAGGAAAAATTTCTTCTGAGAGCAAGTGGTGAGGCACAGGCTGCCCAGGGAGGTAGTGCAGGCACTGTCCCTGGAAGTGCTCAAAAAACATGGAGATGTGGCACTGAGAGACACAGTTAGTGGGCATGGGCTGACGGTTGGACTAGGTGATCTTAGAGGTCTTTTCCAATCTGAACGATTCTTTAATGCTAAGGTTTACATAGGTTTGAACACGTATCCAGGCCAGTAAAGATTTTTTCTCCCTTTTTTTCCGTCTTGCCTTTGCTTTTTAGTAACTTTCAGCTTATGGCTGTACAAATATGCTCTTGCTGGGGCCGCTGCTTGCTCTTGCTCAAAGTCCAACCATTTAAATGGTGCAAACAAAAGTCAGAAGCAGCGCACCCACTTAAACCTGCAAGCCACATGTGCAGGTATGGGCAACTGAAATTTCAGGCATGCACAAGTTACGGCCAGTGTTGGAGTGAGCAGGTCCCGCTCCTCATCACAGCCGCTCCATTTACGTACCCTGACAGGCCACTGGCAGTAGGCAGCTGAAAGTGATGAGCTGTCTCAACAGATCAAGATTAAATTCTGCTGAAGAAAACAACGCACAAAAATTATGTTTCTGTATAATCCGCGTGATTAAATGTTACTTGTTTCAAAGCTAATGTTTCTGTCACTTTCAATTACGACCTGCGAGCGGGAAGGAAACTCGGCGGCCCACAGCCGAGGAAGCGGGAAAGTGCAGCGCCGCGGGCGGCGCTGTGCCGCCGAGGCCGGGCTGAACCCCGCCGCTCCCCGGGCGCGCTCCGCCACCTGCTGGGCAGCCGGGCCGCTGCAGGCAGCGGGACGCGGAGAGACGTTCCTCGCGTCGCCTGTTGGGACTGCAGTCCTGAAAAGCGGGTCCGCTTCTTTCGTGGCTGCTGGCCGGTTTGAACAGCAGAGCTGCGCAGATCGCTGATATTTCTGTTCGCTGACCTGTACAGAAACCTGAGCCCGGTTAGAAGCAAGAAAGGCAGGTCGACTTTTTTTCTTGTCACACGACGAGCTGGAAAAAGGTTTTGATTCAGCCTGCAAGTCACTGAAAAGAAATATATTTTTGTTAAGCTTGCTGATTTCAAGTTGAGAACATTACTTATCGAATGCTTCCTTTTTAGAAATGCTGGGGCTCTTTGGCTTTTGTTCCGCTTTCAGGAAGGAATAAAACTCTGAACAAAATAAAGAAAAAATAATTAACAATTCAAGGTGCACTGACAGTTGTTGCCTTTTGGGCAGAACTGTTTTCTGCCTAAGAGGATTGAAAAGGGCTGGACTGCTTGAAAAGTGTGGGTGAGCCCTTGTTCTACAACTTCTGCAGCATTATCTCATGTCTCTGCCTTCCCAAACTTGATTAGGTACAAATACACAATCCATCACTCACATAAATTACTGCCTTGTAATGGAGAAGGTCTCAGTGCTGTGGAGAGTGGTAGACACCCAAACAGTGAGGTCATCTTGTGACATAAACTCGGCTGTCCCCAATACTTGGAAGCAATTTTAGCTATGTCACCTGATGAACAGTTTGCATGTAATCTAATCAGGAGGAGAACAAAAAGATTTTTATATGCCACGGAACCACTCAAACTGGAAAAATAAAGATGAGAATGTATGTGAAAACGCCGCATTTACAGGGATACACTTTTGTATTATGAAGTTATTTTTGTCCAAATAAACATGCCCGGCTCTGAAAGGAAATGGTTCTTTTGTTCTTTCTGTGATGAGAAACTAAGAAGAAGTGATCACAGAATCATAGGGATTGGAAGGGACCTCGAGAGATCATCGAGTCCAACCCCCCTGCCAAAGCAGGTTCCCTACACCAGGTTGCACAGGTAATCTTAAGCACAGGTGATCTTAAAGAAAATTCTTCAGTGTATGACTTCGATCCCTTAAGGCTCATTTTTGAAGTGAGCTGAGAATGCAAACATTGAGTGCATTCAAGAATCGAAACTATTATTATTAAGTCTCCGAATTTCTGGTAGTAAATGAATTGCTGATGAAATGTGTACAAAATATATGGTTCAATTTTCTTCTCAAGTGACCAGGCCTACCCGAATTGCTCCAAGCCACGGAGATAAAAAGTAAGAGAGAAAATAAATGTGTATTTCAATAAAATGTATTAAAAACAGTTGGTTTTACATTAAAAATAGATTTAAGATGATAAATTAATCAGACATGCAAACATAAGAGATTTTAGGGGACTTTGTTACATTATCTGCTTTGTACTGAAGGCACATACATGAAATTGTTCAACAGTAGTTAAACAGCAGCAGTAGATAGGTAGATGAAGATGTGAGGGCACACAACATGGTCCCTTCTGGTGCCGTTAAGAGATTTGCTCAGCCTGGCTGAAGGAGGAGAGGCTGAGACTAGAGGAACACATGCAGTTGCAGTGAGATTTGCATCACTTCACCTATGAGCAAACGACCTGATGACTCAGGCCAGCGCAATAAAATCCCCTGCTGATTTGTCCTTTACACTGGTACTTCCATTTTTGTTACCGTTTGAATTCTGACCCAGTGGGAAGCAGCTCATGGTGAGTGTTATTCTTCTGTTGGTCTTGATTAGAAAACATCTGCCTCCTTAGTTTTCACCACCAATAACTTAATTTTAAAACTAGGTAGCATTTTAGGTTATTTTTGAACAAGCCAGACCTTTCAGTATGTGAGTAGCAACAACCACAGTAGAAAGAGCTAATTTGTTTTTCTCATCCAGAGCCTTACTCAGTGTCATTTTTCTCTTTTGCATCCCTGTGCTGTTCATAACACCAGTTTATGACACAGGTCATAGGGCTTATGAACACTTTCCTTCAGAGCCTGGTGTACATAATCCTGAGGTCCTCAGACAATTACAGTAAAAAATAGAAGCATCAATTGTAATCTATTCACACAGCATGGTATTAGTCCTGCTGAGGTTTTAATTTGTCCTGAGACTGTACATATCAGCACTTTTTCAAAATTACATTAAAAACCAATAGTTCATTCAGCCTAAAATGCAGGCTTCCTAGGCACTGAAATCAGTGAGGTTCCCAAGCTCACTGACAAAGGGCTTGGGATTTCAGGATCCAACAGTTCCCAGACAGAGCGTTGTCAGGCAGGGAAGCAGCAAGAGGTTAAGGACGTTCTCTGCAGGCTGCACTCCCACTTCTCAGAGGCAGCAGCAGGCAGCATCAGAATCAGCCTATAGGACTTTATATCCTGGGATATGAGGGAGGAGAACTGGGTTGGAAATTAGTGGAAGCAAGGGTTGAAAAGATCTCCAACCTGCATTCCTTTCTCTTTGCTATCTTGTCTAAGGTTTTCATAGCCATCTCCTGTTCTCTTCCAAATTAGTGGGAATTCTACTTTACCTAGACAGACAGTTTGAAATGACATCCATTCAAAACTATGGAGCATCAAGCTGCACCTCCACATTTGCCTTTAATAAAACAAAGAATCCCTTTTCTGCTGAAGTTAGACAAAGTTTATAATGGCTCCAAATGAGCCACTATAGAGTACAAGTTAATATATAACAAGTTAATAGCAGTAATTCTAAGCAAGATCTGAAGAAATGCCCATCATGCACTATAGAAACACAAAAACTGAAAAAAGCCACACTGTAGATTTTCTTCTTCTTTTTTTTTTCTTTCTGAGACTCTAGAGTCTTTTTTTTTTTGTGATTTTCAGAAAGTTTTATAGATTTCTACTGAAAGTATCCTCAGGTTGCTATTTCACTGAGAAGTGCTGGGCAAACTCTTTTCTGATACTACTTTGACTACTGCAACAAGGTTTCTAAGGCCATGCACTTCTAATAGAGAGATTTTAAAATACACGGTTTTCTTATATGACATCTAACAGTTAAAGATGACATCATTAAAAAAAAAAAATCATTTAAAGTATCATTTATACCAAACAACATATTGAAGAAAAAAGTCTCAGGAGCTGCTTTTAGTTACTTTCAAATATTAAAAATAACCACTATTGCTTCCTCTTACCTCCAGCTCAGTAGCTTCATAATATTTTGACATAACCTCCTAAGCATTTTCTTGTAGTGCTGATGAAGTTTAAATTCTTCTGATCATTGCAGGCAACCTGCTTCTTGGCAATCCTAGCAGAGATAGCTATGTAAATTGCAGAATAACCTACTAATTGTGCCTATTTCTTAGTTACTTACAAAATAATTCAAAGCTTTAAGAAAGATGGCATTCTAAATCAGAAAGACTGTGGATCGATATATCAAATCCTCCTTCAGACTCTGGCCAATATAATTCCACCTATTTATCGCTTACTGCATGAGAACAAAGAAATTCTTTTAGATCTTTACTGGCAACCTGCTTAGTCTTTGATGCATAAGATTTAAATAGCCCTATTTTTATCTTATAATTTTAATAGAAGGTAATTAGGTTTACATAAAAAATTCAGCCATACTGTTTGATGGGGGGAAAGAAACAATCCTCGGATAATCCCTTTATTCTGAAATCACAGGATAATTGACTCCAAGATCTACAACCGGGGAACAGAAAGCATTATATTACACTGATGAATGATGTCCAGGATGTGCACTGTGTGGCATTCAATGATAAACTAAAGTTGGAAATAAAAGGGAAAGGAATACAATGACTCTTGATTTATGGTGCTTCTGTATGTTAGCAGAACAGCTGAATGGCAAATGCCAAAGAATGAGTATTCCGATATCTTTTTTAATATGTTCTAAAGTTACTAAGATTCTAAGTCAAATTTATTCATTTTAGTCAAAATGCTGAGCCTATGGAAGATAACAGCAAAATAACCATTTCCATGATTACAATTCACCCTATTTCTGTAATGATTTAGTAACTGAAGCTTTTGATTGTACAGAAAACGTCAACAGTGTCGTCTTTTAAAATTACGCATCTTTGGCTTTTCTCAGAGATGCTATGACTACTGATCGAATAAAGCTTCCTATGTATCCGAGTAGCTATACAATAAAGCTGTTCACATGCCTTCTGAAATCAGAGAAATGTCTCTGAAATATTTTTATGATCACTACTTTGACAGCCACCACTCCTCTGAAAGAACAGTGCACTTTCTAGAACAAAATTAAGGCTTCCTAGAAATATAAGATTTCTTTTTTAATTAATCTTTATAAGCTTAGATAAGGCAAGACAGTGATGTGATCCTGAATGCACCCCCATACCTATCTTGTTCATCTTACACAGCCATAAATATGAAATAAAACCTTCTTTGATCTTTTAGAAACCTTGTTCTAAGACAGTTCTCCTGCAATGACTACAGAAGCTTGTGAGTTTACACTTTTATCGATGTTTAAATAAGTGTTCATATGTGGTATTACTCTAACTCATTTACCCGTATCATGTTCTTTCCTTAAAGTTTATTAGCTCCATTTGTTATGTCACATTTAAAATTAGATTGGGAGATATTTGGGGAAGGAATCATTAGCAGGTTGCAATCAGAGCTCTTAATTATGATCCTACTGGAGGGTGCTGAGGAAGCTGTAGCTGAGTGAACAGATGTACTCATGCTTAATAGGGGAAGTCGTGTCACAGTAAATTACTGCTCACTTTTCTAGAAGATGGGCCAATTGAAGGACATGCAGTTAAAAAATGGTAACAGAACTGAAACTGAGAAGGCATGACATACCTGACTTAGCAAGCAGAGACACTTTATGCTGCTGCTCTGACATTGCACGCTGCTGCAGAATTCAGATGTACTCAATGCTTCTTCCATTGGTTGCCAGCTAAAGCAGCAGAAAACAGGTTTTCTAGAAAAAAAAGATAGACAAGATGCCAACAGGAAAACGTACGAGAGCATGAAAGGGTTTATTGCCTGGCAATGATAAAGAATCACAGTAGTCTTTTCTGGGACAAAATAATTTCCCAACAGAGGTACTAAATGGCCTAGAAAAGCCTAATTTCTGCTTCCTAGGAGAAACAGCCTGCCATGGCTTAGTGGAAGACTGACAGAAAAGATATAGAAGCTAATTAAGAGCTTAGTAAGTGAAGCAGGAAGCTCACTATGGCAAAAGTTCCTAGGTTTGCTGGTCCTGAGTAAATGCATACAGCTTGATCCTATCTGGTCTAAGTCTCCACATAAAGCAGTGGAAAAAATGAGCAATCCAAACTGCAGACAAACACTATATATCTGCATTCAGCAGACACGTGCACAGTCATGGAGATAGGCTTGGAGATAAAGGTGTGAGAGCACAGCACTTCTCAGTATCCAGTCTCTCGCAGCAGATAAAGATGCACAAGGCAGAGCAGAAAAACTGGGGCAGGTAGAGTGATAATTTCCCTGTACACTCTGCCAGCCTTCACCAGTTGCCTCCTAGGGCTGTCTGAGCCAGAAGTACCTTCCACAAATTCACTAAAGATTAAAGATTTTTCTTCTGAGTTTATATGGACTCCTTACTGAACTCGTGAACTTTTAGCCTCCACAGCATCTCGTGGCAAGGACTTTGGCAGTGTAACCATGTACTCAGAGAAGATCCACTTCATCCTCATAATTTTGAACCTGTGAAGTGCTATTTTTAGTGCATGCCCCTATGCTTCCATAAGCAGCACAAGGAACTAATCTTTTGTGCCACTCAGGATTTTCCAGGAGACAGTCAAGCTTGACTGGTTAGTGAGCACATGCTATGACCACGAAGTCATGCAACACTCGTTCTCATTTGTATTGGCAAGTGAGAAAGGCCAACGAATGCAAGTCAGCTGTGTGCCACTCAGAGTCATAGAATCTTTTGAGTTGGAAGGAACCCTTAAAGGTCATCCAGTCCAACTCCCCTGCAGCAAACGGATATCCACATCTAGGTCACGTTTGCTCAGAGCCCTGTCCAGCCTGACCTTGAATGTCTCCAGGGACAGGGCATCCACCACATCTCTGGTCAAACAGTTCCACTGCCTCACCACCTTCTCTGTAAAAGACTTTTTCCTTATATCCAAACTTAATTTCCACTCTAATAGTTTGAAGCTATTTTCCTTTGTTCCATCACAAAAGACCCTGCTAATGAGTCTGTCCCCTTCGTTCATATAGCCTTCCCCTAGATACTGAAAGACTGCTCTCAGGTCTCCCTGGGAATTTCTCCAGACTGAACAGCCCCAGCTCTCTCAGCCTGTCCTCACAGGGGAGTTGTTCCATCCCTTGGACCATTTTTGTGGTCCTCCTCTGGATGTGCCCCAACAGGTCCCCATCTCTCCTGTACTGAGGACTCCACATCTGGATGCAATACTCCAGGTGAGGTTTTACCAGTACAAAGCAGAGTGACAGGATCACCTCCCTCGCCCTGCTGCTCGTGCTCCTTTCAATGCAGCCCAGGATACAGTTGACCTTCTGGGCTGCAAGGATGTATTGCTTAAGTTTGGCTTGCCATCCACCAATAGCCACAAGCCCTTTTTGGTAGGGCTGTGGCAGGGCTGTGCTCTATGCTCACATCCCCAAGATGTGTGCAGAACATTGCAGTTGGCTTTGTTAAACGTCATGAGGTTCACCTGGACTCACTGCTCAGCCTGTCAGGTCTCCCTGGATGGCATCCTGTCCCTTGGGTATACACCACACAGCTTGGTGTCATCCACAAACTTGCTGAGGGTGCACTCAATCCCACTGTCAATGTTATTGATGATCTTAAGGAGTACTGGTCCCTGTGGTGGCCCCTGAAGATCACCTCTTGTCACTGACCATCACTCTTTGGATACAATCTTGCAATCACTTCCTCATCTATTGAACAGTCTACCCATCAATTCCATATCTTTCCAATCTGGAGAGAAGGATTTTATGGGGTACCATGTCAAACACCTTACTGAAGCCCAGATAGATTATATCAGTGGCTTTTCTGTTGTCCACTGACACATTTACACCATCATTCAGCTTCAGGCCCAGAGAATGGTCCACAGGCCTAATTTGACACTGTAGCACAGGCATAGCCTTAGGTTGCATTTACATAAATGCAGACAAAGGATGAGGGCCTTTATAATTAAACTGTTTACATGATCCCTGGCATGATTTTATGTTGGATCAATGAATACACACTCAAATTGAAACTTGAATGTAGCTTGGGGACTAGCAAAGGTCACATGCTATTCTCAATAGGCCCAATGGATAGGAATAAACAATATGGTGTCCTAACTGCACACCATTTAGTGACAGCTAATCTTGTTAACCTAGAATGGTCACTCTGCTTTTATTTACAGTATATATAGATGCTGGTTGTCACTAGCAAAGAAGGAATTACTTGCATAAATAGTACTGTACAAGTTTATGTAGCCTTCCAGACACAGTCTGCAATGCAGCATGTCTGGACTCACTAGCCAGGCCCAAAAAGATGTGCTGGCATCTAAAGAGGAAGGATATGGTGACCTTGCTCTCTCTCTCTCTCTCTCTCTCTCTTTACCTTATTCTATAAAGCTTGTTAGTTTATGTTTTTGTTACTAAGAACTCACCTCTGTTCTAACTTCTGATAGACATTTAAGAAGCCACCACACAAGGATATTTCAAATTACTGAAAGGAAAGATGCAGAGGATAGTAGAAATACAGGTTCCAGAAAGGAAAATTTTCTAAGAAGTGGCGAAATTGATACTGTACATATGTACTTTGAATGGTACTCAAAGCCACAGAGGCCCTGAAAAGAGTTGCCTTAGTGATAAAACTGTTTAGAATCAGGAAGGTTCCCGGACACCCATACAAGGAGCTAAGAAATAGGAGCAAATTACCAAAGCATCAAGAATGTTCTTAGGACTGTAATGAAAATGAAATGAAGTTAAGGACAGGACAGCAAAAATAACCCTGGTGCATCATTCTGCCAGTGTGGATCCTCAAGATTTTAAACCTATTGAAGGTGGCACAAACATGATCTTGCCAAATCCTTACACAGAGCTGACTACAGCACAAATTCCAGGGATATAAACTGATAAGGAAATGATTATATTTACTGCCCATTTAATTCACTAAACCAGCTTTTCAATGAGTTGGATAAGCACAGTGACAACAAAGGTCATAGAGCAGAATGCTGGAGGGATTGGGAGCAGAGAGAAGGAAGTACAGCAGCAAGAATTTAGATAATTTAAAAATGTTATGGAGTGGTAGCCTATGCAACCACTATTTCTATCACAAAATACAGTGTTGTTCCACATACATGAAGCTATAAAATAATCCATAAATGTAACAGCTGCATATCTTGCATTAATTGTTCTTCAAGGCCAGCACATCCTGCTAGTTTAAGCTGCTTCTTCCTGATGACAGACACCTGAGGCAAAGTAAAACAAGAGAACAGATTTGTCATGAATATAGCGAATTATTTATACGAGCTCAGTTCTTCTTGCACTACAGATGAAAAAAGAGAATCTTCAAACAATTCTTTATTTCAATGTAAGGAACTGTACATTCAGACAGACGCCTGGAGAATGGAAAATACAAAAAGCGATAATGAGAACTAACGCAAAATATTTATTTAAACTACTATGCCTAATGACAGAAGTAATCTTTTTTTTTTTTTCTTCTAAATTTCAACAGCAATCTTTTCCACAAGGTGTGTCAGTGCTTGGTTTTGCATTGAGTAGTTTGAGAAAACCCACTTATTTTAAAGTGAACTTGTCTAAGACAGGTAAGAGCAAGAAAAACCATCAGAAGAACTCATGCCAGTTTTCTTTTCAACAAAAAGCAGCAGTTCTGTCACTGTAGAGTTGTAATAACAGACAACAGGAACTCAGTCATTTAATCTCAGCCAGTACAGCTTTTCATCATGAAGAGCTCTGGGACTGCGGTTTGTTCCAATTCACATCAATAGCAATACAGCTGTCTGAAGACACATCAATACTAAAAGCTGCTCACAGCATCTATTGTTCTGTGGTAATTTTCCAAGATCACAGTTATGTGATAGTGTTGTGTGTAACTCTACTGTAACTAAAAGCAGGGTGTCTCTGGTAAACATCTTCCACATTACATTTCTATCCCAGATTTCTCTTGTAAATGCATACTGGACATTTAAATGTATTAAATAGGAAGTGTAACATGATGTAGTATTTTAAGAATTACATTTATGTGTGAAACATCTTCACTGAGATTATGAAAATTATGCTGCTTTACGGAAAAGTGTGAGTAGAAATTGTTGTTGGTCATATACTCTCTGCTAGCTTTCATCTGGATTACAGAGAACCGTTCCCATCTCAGTAAGCCACCTCATTATGTATAAACAGGGTGGCCTCTAGATTAGGTTGTAAAACATCAAAACTTGAAACATCAGCAAACTTTACTGAAATTAAGATCAAACTTAGAGATGAAAGCTCTTCTGAAAATGAAGAGTCCCAGGAGAAAACCAAGAAATTTAAATGCCTCTGTATGCTTGTTGAGCCAACGGAAATGTAATTATTCTACAAGTGAAAAACAAATTAGGAGACGTAAGAAAGATCACTGTGGCCCCAGAAAAAAAAAAAAAAAGGAGATCCTACAAAGATAATTGGATAGTTACTAGGAACACTAAAATTTTACAGGAGATGAAATTACAGTAATCAAGCTCTGAAATATTAGTTAGTTCATAAAACATTGCACATGCTATAAAACCTTCAGATTTCAGTAAATGCTTGCAAACCACAACTGGGGACAGCCAGTATGTTCTGCCAATTGCACAGCAGAGATACTGCAGAAAACAGCAGAAAAGACAATTTTCTCCCTAGCAATCCAACAGGAATCTCATTTTACATCCCACAGTTACTACCATAGTTGGAAATACCTTAAAATGCTTTCAGAGGTTTCTGGATTTCTTTTATAAATATTCTATGATTTCAGATGACCTGGATCACTTATCATCTAGATGAAAGTTAAAAGAAGCCTAGAAAACAGCTATTATGTGAGCTACATTATTTCGAATGCCTTATTTTTGGTGATTTTTTCATTAAAATAAAATTTGGGTCTGTTAAAAAAAAAAAGTCTAGTTCAGTTTCCGGTGGAAATGGAAGGAAATACCTCCACATCTCAAAATAGATTCATAGATTCACAGATTCATTAGGTTGGAAAGGACCTACAAGATCATCAAGTCCAACCATCCTCACACCACCATCCCTACCCACCAAGCTACTAAATCAAATCCCTTAGCACCTCATCTAAACGCTTCTTGAACAGCGCTAGGGACAGTGCCTCAACCACCTCCCTTGGCAGGCCATTCCAGTGCCTGACCATAATTCACAGTCCTTTGTCAACCACGCACTTTCTTGCCCAGAAAGAGATAAAAAATGTCAAATGTCAGCATCCACTTAATTAATAAGTTCTTAATTAATATCAAGCACCCATATTTGTTTATATATTTAAGTATCTGACAACATGTTGTTATTTTTTAAAGAGCTGCATGATTGGCTTACATGCAGAGTTTGTGTTGTCCTATTTCAGCTACACCCAGAAAAGAATGTTGAATATTTCTTAATATATCGAGACTTTCGAAAGACCAGTAAATCCGTATCTTCAATTCTAAATGGACAGAGCTTCCTTTGCTCCAGTTCTTCTCTTACTGCAAAATACAGGCTGGTGGAAACCGAAGAACATGGCTATATATCTTTAGTTGGTGACCTTGTAAATCTGAGGGAATGATCTAAACTATGAATGATAATAACCTATGTTTTTATATTAAAAAAAAATCTGTAGAAAGTGAATATTACAGAATCACAGAACTGTAGGGGTTGGAAGGGACCTCCATAGATCATGGAGTCCAACCCCCTGCCAAAGCAGCTCCCTAGCCCAGGTTGCACAGGTAGGCGTCCAGGCGGGTCTGGAACGTCTCCAGAGAAGGAGACTCCACCACCTCTCTGTGCAGCCTGTGCCAGTGCTCCGTCACTGCACTGTGAAGAAGTTCCCATGCACATTTGTGTGGAACTTCCTATGCTTCAGTTTGTGGCCATTTCCCCTCATCCTATCGCCACACACTGCAGAGAAGAGTCCAGCCTCGTCCCTTTGCCTCCTGCTCCTTAGATATGTATAGACATTTACAGACTCAGATCCCCTCTGAGTCTTCTTTTCTCAGTGCTGAACAGCCCCAGGTCTCAGCCTTTCCTCATAAGGGAGGTGTTCTATGCTCTATCATCTTTGTGGCTCTCTGCTGGACTCTTTCAAGGAGATCCCTGTCTTTTTTATACCAGGGAGCACAGAACTGGAGTGAGGCCTCACCAGGGTAGAGTAGAGGGGTACTCAGAATAGCTGTAGTTCATCTGAAGAATGGATCTACAACTCCGTATCTCCCCAAATGAATGTTTGAATTTATGGTCAGAATATTTTAAAAATGTCAGCTGTCCCCTTGTTTTCTGCCATGATTAACTGTGCTGCTGTAAATCTTGCTTAAATGTGCAGTTTGACAATTCCTAATGGTGGAAGAAAAGGTCTTAGGTTTGCACAGCTTCATGTAACTGTGGCCACAGAGGGCTACGAACAGCAAAATGTATCTCATCTTTTAATTCTCCAGTCGTGCTAGAAAACTGAAAAGCTGATCAGGGTCTGGTCCTTAGCAACAAGAATTGGAATATAGAGAAGTGATTAAATTGTTTTGTGATACTGCTAAGTGTCTTGAATGTGGAAAAATACAATTATTTTGCTTTTATTATTTATTAAATTTTCTTACTACACTTATTTCTTTTTACCCTACCTGATCCTCCAATTAAATATTATCTCTGTAGCCTTTTCATAGAATCACAGAATCACCAAGGTTGGAGAAGACCTACAAGATCATCCACTCCAACCATCCACCTGTCAACAATAGTTCTCTCTAAAACATGTCCCTCAACACAACAACTGAATGTTCCTTGAACACGTCCGGGGTCAGTGACTCCACCACCTCCCTGGGCAGCCCATTCCAGTGCCTGACCACTCTTTCAGAAAAATAGTATTTTCTAGGCTACCACCCACCTGTGATGCACCAGCTTTTGGAAATGTCAGTATTTTGGAGTGTTAAAAACTTTGCTGAAAGCAATAGTTGGCAGAACATTCAAGCATCGGGATGAACATTTATCAGAAGCCACCTTCTTAGTCAACACTCTGGGATCTGCCAATCAAGATGACCCTGCTCAGTCCAGACTCTTATATACTGTAGGAGGGGATAGAGTCCCTGTAGCTACCTGTGCTACCTTGTCTAGGGAGTTGCTCTGGCAGGGGGTTGGACTTGATGATCTCTGGAGGTCCCTTCCAACCCCTACAATTCTGTGATTCTGTCATATGAAGAATGTATGAGGGAAAATGGTTTGAATTATTCTGGTCTCAGGCAAAGGCAAGCCCACCCGTGGGACTGATTTGGCTCAGGGACCTGAGTTCAATTGGTGGGAAATGCAAAAAACATAGGGACATTGTGGACATGCAGTGTGTACCTGAAAGTGACTTGATGCTGAGAGAGAACAGTCAGTAGTTTTATGTATATGTGCACATACATACATATCTAAGTATATAATTCTAATGATAGTTTATTGTTCATATCTATATCTATATCTATCTATATATATATCTGTTGAACAATTTGGGCATGATGTGATTGATATGGAGTAAATGGGATATAATGGGTTGGACTAGATGAACTCTAGAGGTCCCTTCCAACCCCTGCAGTTGTGTGATTCTGTGATTTTGTGACTCTGTGATTCTGTGAATGGCTCTCCATAACATGACATCATGCAATGATCTGATAGAACTGGGACAGCTGCTAAGGGAGAAAACGCTCTCCCCAAACATTCCAGTCCTTCCCACATTGTTTCCCAGAGGGAAAGATAAAGTGACATAGTGATGTTAGGATGTTCCTTTTTGTTCTGTATTGCCGAACCTGCAGCACAGTTAGGAGATTCTCCCTTTCCCGTTTGTCTGATGTCTTTATTTCATGGACGCTGTGCATTACCTTAGCTGTCGCACAGCTTCCCAGCGGCACTGATCTTTACGTTCTTGGTCCACTAGGGGCTGTATGGTTCACTCCGTTTTGCTGCTCTTTTCCTGCAGCAGAACTGGGTCTTTGCTTCTCATGCCAGTGCCAGCTTCACCTGGCATTGCACCTCTGCAACAAAATAACAGGTTTTAGAAAAGAGTTCAAATTTATAGGTCTTAAGGGACAGAAATCCCAGCAGAGGGCTGCCCACAGCTCACTGTGCTCTGGGATGCTTTCACTGCAAGTGCTTCCCTGCACAGAGCAGCCATGTATCAAAGACTCTTGTTCTTCAGCAGCCATTTTGCCAGGTAAGCCAAAGCTGCCAGAACAACCAGAGACAACAGGATAGCAAGCACCACAACTGCAGGGTGATTTTCTGCCTGCTTCTGATCCACACAGTCTGAAGTTCCCTCAGCACCATCACCTGGAGAAAACGAGACAGTCCAACACACTCATGAGTTCTGCACTACTGACCGTATCCCAGCATTTGGACAAGTGTGAACGATGATAGTATTCACTTCGTTACTGTCCCTCATTCTGGTGTCTTAGTAGAGGCGGTTGAGGATGATCTCTTACAGTCCTGAGCAAGTGCCTGCTAGCCAAGGAGAGACTGAGTAATCACTACCTCCAGCCATGTCTCAGGGAATGAACAGATGTGCACTGCCCATGCTGTACTTCCAAGGACCCAAAGCAGGATCCTGTTGGGAAGCTGACAGCCATCCTGTATGGCCAGCTCTGCCACTACAGGCAGAACAGTTGCATGTATGAATGCACTTCTGCAGCTTTGAATGACAGTTAACACACTTTGCACAGAAGCTCTCTCCAACAGTTGACATTATCTTCCTCTCAAGAAGAAACTGTTCCTTCACATAAACAGCCACTGACAACATACCTTTGGGTTGCTCCTCAGGCTCAAAACCAAGATCCATCTGCAAACGTGGAGAAAGAATCTTAGGTGCAGCAGCTGTAAGTAAACACAAAGGAGGAGCATTTAGATTATACATTTGGTGATAACCCTCTTCACAATCAGCAGCTGCAGAGAGGTCAGGCTGGCCTTCCAGATGCAGCCTGGCATCTCTCAAAGAAAATCCAGACACACCACTTACCCATGGGATTCCTCTGACACTCAAAATCAGGAACCCCATGAGAAGCTGTAGAGCCAGCACTGAAGCCACATCTGCAACTGAAGGCAGAAGATAACAGCTCTTGACATACATTGTAATTAAAGTGTTCACCTTTGAATGGCTGCAAACTTTCTTACTGATAGACACTTGCATTCCTCTTCCACTCACAAGTATGTGGCAAATGGGTACCACATGCCAAAAGAGGCACCATGTTTGCATGAATATGGCCACAAATCAGAATCAGAAACCTGGGAGCCTACAACATCTCCCAGGCTTAAGAAGACTACATGGGAAGCATATGAGGACAAAAGAGTGCATTTCCATTGCTCGTGGAGAACAAGCCACTAGCCAGCAAACGGCTCTGCTGACACCACCAGGTTAAGGGGAGCAGAGCTCATGGCAGAGCCTGATTGTTTCCCTGGTGGCCCTGCCATCCAAGGCTGCTTTCCCATGAGGCCTCAAACGTTTGTTACTGTTGCCTCCAGCAGAGCCCAAACTACCAGGATTCATCTATCTGTCAGTTTATTGCAGTCTTTTTTTTTTTTTTTTTTTTTTAATTCTAATTAGCGATCTACTCTTTCTTGATATGCTACAATTTACTTGCAGCAATATAGGCACTCTGATGGGGACAGGGTGATATAACTGAGAATGACAGCCAACAGAGTGGCAATAATCTACTAAAATATTTGAAACTGAAAATTTATCTCAGTCAAGTAAGCAGCCTGAAGGATCAAAGGATGCCAAGCAGTCTTGTCAGAAAAACAGAAGTTGTTGTACAACAAAATGGTACTTGGACTTGTGAACAGCTACTTGGATTGCTTGCAGCAATCACGCTGTAATGACTGAGGAGGTCAGTGTAGGAACGCTCTGATTTCTTCTAACATTGCATTAATCACCAGTTTTAAAATGGTTAAAATGTATGTATATATTTAAACATTGGGCTCAGATCTCATACTTTCATTTCAATTTGGTACAAGATGGGGCTTCTTTCATAGTGTCTGACATTGTGTCACATTCTAATAACATGGCTACTTGTGTAAGGGGATCAGAATGCCATTTGTAATTAAAATCTCTATTTCCAGATACATTGTCTAGTTTCTTCACGCAGAGAAGTCATTTTACCTCTTGAACTTTCTGCTGGACTGAACAAAATCAGAGAAAATGTATTCTTGCAGTTCTTACATTTGAGTGAATTGTGGCTGCAACTGAAATTACCACAATCTCCCGTACCCTTCACATTAATTTATTTGTAATGCACATGGTCAAACCATTCAATTTTGGATATTTACTTCTTTTTGTTTAGATTTATAGTGAAGTTGAAAAATTAATGAAGTAGAAAATCAAAGCTTTTTAGGGCACTTTAGTCAGGCAAAAAGTACCATAACTGCAATACTTCATGCAGACCCGGGTTTTAAAATGGTATTTACTTAACAAAACAATTTTGTTCATCTGTTTAATTACTTTGTAAGGCAAGGAATAATTTAAGCAAAAACATAAGTGTCAGCCCATACATTACTGAGGCAATATGCGATTGCTAACATTTTCTCCTCTGGAAAAACTAGCGATCCTAAGATATTTAATGATCTAATGTTAAGAAGAGCTTAGGGCCTTTTCAGAGCTGTTAGATTTCTTCAGTTCTGCTTGATCTTGCTGGGAGCTGAAAGTTTCAAAAGCCTACTGGATGGCATCCTACCTGTTTAAGCTTGACCTCATTCAAAAAAGATTTGGTTTTGCTGATACTTTCAAAAGCCTGGAGTCTGATGAAGTGCTTGCAAGAAGGTGGAAGGCATTTGTAAACACATCTCTGGGGGCTGGAAATACTGAGAGGGTTATTATAAGGAGATATATCAGAGATTGCAATTAAGTCTAGCACGACACTGATAGACAAAAGAGTAGCATGTCACTTAGAAATTATTAAAAAGCCAGGAAAATGAACAAAGGATCTGAAACAGCTTGTAAAGGTGTGTCATACATCTAACTAACCAAAGAGAACAGCAAAGGAAAATTAGCACTCATGGGCAAATTTAGTGATTCCTCTGAAAAACAGATGGTAGAGGAAAGCCATGAGAAACATCATAGACCGCCAAATGCGACTTTAGAAAGCAGCAGAGGAACAAACAGGTCATGCTGCGGTGGTGGGCACAGCAAAGGGATTCGAAGGTACACACGGCCCGATGCTTTCCCAGGCACAATCACGTATAAGGATAGCGCTGGCCGAGCAGTACGAGGTGAATTTCCAAATTCAAGGCAATCTGCAAATAAAACTGATTTGCAAGCATCTGGGAGAGTACATAACGCGACTTTTCCAAAGAAACACGGGGACGCGGATAATAAAGCTTCGCCGCCGCCGCGGCGTGTCCCTCAGCAGCCGCCATAGCCGCTGCTGTTCCCGCTCCTCCCCCCGGTTACAACCGGGGCTGCGCGGGGCTGTGGGACGGCGCGCTTTTCAACCGCCATGAGCCTCTGGGTGGACAAGTACCGGCCCAGCACCCTCAGCCGCCTGGACTTCCACCGTGAGCAGGCGGCACAGCTCCGCAGCCTGGTGAGGGGTCCCGCCGTGCCCTTCAGGACTGGGTTCTGCGGCTTGGCGGGGCGCGGCGTTCTGGTGTTCCTCGTGGGGGAGGGGTCGGTGCTCCTGAGGGCAGCGCGTGTCTTCTTCGCCTAACGTTAGGTGAAGGTGTGAAGTGAGCCGCGATGGAACTTGGGGCTGAGGAGTTGTGAGGGTTAAGGGTGACAGTCACGGTCAGGCTGGGGGACTGTAAGCCCCTGAGGGAGCTGTGTATGACTTCATCTCTAAGCTTTGCTTTATTCCTTCACCCTGTATGTGAACGCCCCATTGCTGGAAGCATTTAAGGCCAGGCTGAATGTGTCTTTGAGCAACCTGGTCTAGAGGAAGGCGTCCCTGCCTATAGCAGGAAACTAGGTGATCTTCAAGGTCCCTTCCAACCCAAACCACTCTATAATTCTACGCTTATCAAGGTAATCACAGAATCGTAGGGGTTGGAAGGGTCCTCTAGAGATCATTGAGTTTAACCCTCCTGCCAAAGCAGGTTCCCTACACCAGGTTGCACAGGTAGGTGTCCAGACGGGTCTTGAATATCTCCAGAGAAGGAGACTCCACAACCCCTCTGGGCAGCCTGTGCCAGTACTGATGTAATGGCCTTAAGCTGTGTCAGGGGAGGTTCAGCATGGATATTAGAAGCAGATTATTCTTAAAAAGAGCAGTGAGGCGTCGGAGCAGGCTGCCCATGGCGGTGGTGGAGTCCCCAGAGGTGTTCAGGAACCACATAGATGTGGCACTGAGGGATGTGGCTTAGTGTACGTGGTGGGTGGTGGGCTGGTGGTTGGGCTAGATGATAATAGGTAATGATCATCAAGAAGATGTTGACCTTTACTAACCTTAATGATCATGTAATTCCATATTCCAGTGTTGTTTTTTTTTCTTCTGTTTGTTTCTTTGTTTTTGAGATGTGGAGTATTTACAGCTAAACGAGGTTATACATTGTCTTGATGGGGAAAGCATGTTCCTGAGGAAATATTATTGCAGGAAAGAAGTTAGGTTCTTAATCCTAATTTATTATGTAAATCATGTTGTACATGGAAGAACAACGTCACGTGAACTTGTGTGACAATGGGTATAGAAATGTTCTCTTGCAACGTAAGGAAAATACTCTTGTAACTAATGGAGCTTATTGCTTTGTGTTCAGGTTCAATGTGGTGACTTCCCTCATCTGTTGGTGTATGGGCCATCAGGAGCTGGAAAGAAGACAAGAATAATGTGTTTGTTAAGAGAGTTATATGGTGCAGGTGTGGAAAAACTGAGGATTGAGCACCAGAGTATAACGGTAAAAAAGACAAAACCCTCTCCTGCAGAGCACTGTAGACATTTTTGTACCAACATATTTCTCTTGTGAGGCCGTTATATATTTTAAAGATTATATAAATATATATTTTCTGTACTGAGTGTCTTTTAGCTCATTTGTGCAATTAATGACGCTAGTTTGGCCACTTGAACAAATAACTTTTACCGTTGTTACTGGGTGTTCTTGTTCTTTAGTTGTGTGTGGGTGTGATTTGTTTTTATTTCTCATACCAGTTGGAACAATAGCACATATAAGAGAGTAACAGAGAATTTCAATTGTCTGTAAAGGTAACCTTTCATTTTTAAATCATAAGCACTGCTTTTCTCATAATTGCAAGTTATAACTTCTGTCCTCAACCCCATAATCATAATTTCAGCATTAATTAGTTTAAGCTGTTGTGTGTTGTTTTTTGTTTTTTATTTAATCTGCCTTGGTCTTAAGACATTTAATACAACCTTGTAATAGTAACTAATTATCTACTCAAAATCCTTATTGAGAACTTAACCAGCAAGAAACTACCAAATCCTATTTATAGGTTTGTTTTTTTTCTTTTTGAACAAATATAGTACCTGGATGCTGCAGTAATAGGTGCTGTATGTTGCTATAATTACTGTTCTACAGGCTGGATGATGCATCAGTGCTTCCTTTCTCCTTTTGAATGCGAGGGTCAGGAGATGCATAGGAGTAGTGTCTTAGTGTCTGACTGGCGACCTAGCAAGTTATAATCCTCAAGATTTCTTTTTCTTGAAGAATTCTTCAGATGGAAATTTATTGTGGTTACTCTCTACATAGGCACCTTCTAAAAAGAAAATCGAAATCAGCACGATTGCAAGTAATTATCACCTTGAGGTTAACCCAAGGTAAGTATACTCTAAAAAGGAGTCATCCCATGTGCAGTGTGATCGGTGTCTTATATTTGAAGTGGTTTTGAGATGGGCATATAAGGGCCTGAATGCTCAATTTATTGCCTGAGCAAATTAGATAATGGTTTGAAGTTTGGGTTGCAAATAAGGGCAGGGAAAGGATTTTTAATTAAGCAGCTCTGAGTGAACGGAGAACAGGATTTCTGTGTGCTCAGCAGTAATGTTCTGCTTAACTAGCCACATAAGTGTGCAGATGTTGAGGACTAGGTAGGTACCCAGGAACAATTCTGGTTTATCCATTTATGTTGTAACCAGAAACTTCTGTTTGAACCAATGATCCAAAGTCATTACTTCTGTCACAAGTACAAAAATAAAGTGACATGAAAGCAAGGAAGGGTTACCCTATAAATCTTAAAATGGTATGGAGCACAGAGGTGGATTTTCCCTTTAAAAAAAATCCAGTAACTACAACAAAAACGCCCACAAAACAGTGGGAATCCTGTCATGAAGGAGATAATTTGTTGAGTTAAATGTCAGGAGCTATAATGCTGTGCTGTTTGTATTCTTTGGCAGTAGTGAAATTGCTGCTGACAGTTGAGTGGCCCAAAGTAAATAGTTGTATTTACCTGAAGCTCTTTCATGTTACTTTAAATCACAGCACAGTCAATGTCTGCATGCAGCTGTAGGCTTTGGCTGTGATGGCTTTGTTTATTTATTATTTCCTCTATATTGCTTTAAATGTTAGGAAACTATTTTAAAAACGCTTTCATTTCCGAAAGCTGATGTAGCTCAGAGTAGAACTAGACTGTGTAAACTTTGTTGTGTTTGCTTTTTCCCTCTGTAATTGCAGATCAGCTTCCTTGCTGAAAGGCACATCTCTGTGTAGGACTGTGGGGTGCTTCAGTCAGAGTCAGCGTAATGTGCTCAGCACATTGGGAACTGCTGGACTAAGCTGATGATATGATCCTTCTGCCTATTCTGCTCCCTGCTCCTTGGCAAGAAAGGAAAGGACTGGTTGAGTGGTGACTTGAGCAGGACAGGCAAATGCTTTCTTCAGGTTAAATATTGCAGAGCAGCTTCCTCTTTTCTTTGCTGCAGCAGTAATCTAGCTTGCAAGTCAGCCCCCAGTGGTTGTTGTATTGACTTACTAACCTAGGGACTAAGAAATCTGCAGGGTGCTGCTGTGGGGGATAGTTTGGAGAAGAGGCAGGAAGAAGATCAGCTTGTATTTCCTCAAGTTTTCCTGCCTTCTATGAGAAAACAAGCTAACTGCCTGTGCAGTATTTCTTTTATTAGTAACTTCTTGAGACTTCAGTGTGCCTGCCATTCAAGTTTACACGAGGCATGTAGTTTTAAGGGAAAATCTGTATGCACTTGCATCAGTCCTTTGAGTTAGTCACCCTACCTTACTTGCTTCTTCTTGCCATAATGGTGGGCGAAAATGATCACAGTAAATATCTGTTCAAATTGTAGGTGACAAAACTTTTGATTTCTTATGCCAAAAACATTTTGTTTTAATGAGATGATTAAAAATCTGACAGCAGTTTTTGCCACTTTCCAAAGCAGTGCAGCTAATCCAGCTGTGCCTTCATGAGTTCTGAGATTTTTGTTACTGGGAAGGCAACTTTCAACAAAACGTGTTTTGGGGTTAATTCTCACCTTGATGTCTTCTGAAACATTTGGTCACTCTTGTTGTCAGCTGGTTGACCAAGAAGCTCCTTTAAGACAATGGATTTTATGTACTGTATAAAGTTGTTGTCTTAAAAGTTCTATTCAAATTCTTCATAGTGATGCTGGAAATAATGACCGTGTAGTGATTCAGGAGCTCTTGAAGACGGTAGCACAATCCCAGCAACTTGAAACAAGTACTCAACGAGACTTTAAAGGTGAGTAAGAACAGTTTAAACCAGTCCAAATACTAATTAAGCTTTTTAAAAAGACTTCAGGTGATTGTTTTTTGTGTACACATCTTACACGTGAATACATGTAAACCTTTGTCAAGTTAAACGACTTGGCATTTTCCTTTTGTTGTGGAAAGTTCACAGTTGAATACTCAGTATGAGGTTGTATCTTGATTTGGTTTCTTAGGAAGACTTGATATAGCTGAATGGCAGTGGCTGGGGAGATGGAGCTGGGATTCCCACTGTTTTCTTTGAAGTCTGTCAATGAGAAACACTTTATTGATCTGCAGTAGTTATTGATTTATAAGCTACTGAGGCTTAATATTAAACTGAGGGGCAGAAAAACATTGTGGTAAATGGTGCTGTGTTAAGTAGGAGTTAGTTGCTTATTTGTGGGGCCTCTTGGAGGATGAGGTGCCTTGAGTAGAAAGGTCAGCAGCATTTTGTATCTGCAGTGCAATAACTGACAGTGGTCTTGAACATATCCATATGTTCCATATGTCTCAGATGTCTCCCAATTGTTCCAAAGCATTTTTGAAATGTTTTTTTCTTTTTCCTTGAACTGCCCTGAAAAGCCCTGCAACTGCCAAACACTGCAGCTTTGTCACTCCTTTGTGGAGATGAGACATCAGCTTTAAATATAAAAAATATTTAGGGGACTGTTTGGAAAACGTGAGCTTTTTTTTGATACGACCTCATGCCAGAAATGCTTTTTGCATTACTTCCATAGAATTCCTTTAAAAGGTTATTGTACTTGTTATCAGGGTGAAAGCTCCTACACCAGCCTGAATTACTTCTTGGCACTGAAATGCTGCAACCCTAGTCTGAAGAAAATTCTATTATGTGGGTATAGAATATGAGGGAGAAGCAGATTACACAGTCTCAAAAAAGCACACAGGTTGTCTTAATATTGCTTTGGTTTCCCGTCTGTGGGACTGTGCTCCCTCTTTGCTGCTTGTATAATTCATTTTAGCATTATCACTTCAACATAAAAGTACACCTTTTACTAAGGAGTTGAGTGTGCTGCTTTTTGCTTTTTTTTCAGTGGTGCTGTTAACAGAAGTCGACAAGCTCACTAAAGATGCCCAGCATGCTTTGCGAAGAACTATGGAGAAGTACATGGCCACCTGCAGGCTTATCCTGTGCTGCAACTCCATATCAAAAATCATAGGGCCTATTCAAAGCAGATGCCTGACTGTACGAGTGCCTGCTCCCAGCATTGAAGATGTATGTTGAAACTGAAGCGGAAATAAGTCCTTTAAAACTTCTTCCCAGATAAGTTCTTGTTGTGGGCTTAGGTAATGTTTTATTTCTGCAAAGTAACCTAGTTTTTAGTGGTGGGTTGTCAGGTGTGTTTCATGATAGATCAGTCCGTCTCTGGTTTAGAAATATTTCAAGTAGGAGAATCTGTAGGTGCTCAACTGCTTGCTAGATGTCATGCTCCGTTCTGTTTCCCATCTAGATCTGTCATGTATTGTCCAGTGTGTGTAAGAAGGAAGGCCTGACTCTTCCTCAGGAGCTGGCTCAAAGGCTTGCGGAGAAATCTGGCAGGAATCTTCGGAAAGCACTACTTATGTGCGAGTCATGCAGAGTACAACAGTAAGTGGCTGCTGAAAATTAATGTAAGCCATGCTTTTAGATGTATAAATCAACTCCTGCATTGTTGTTAGACCAGATGACAGAGTTTGTTACCTACGATGTAGGTATCCTTTCAGTGCTGATCAAGAGGTTCCTGAGATGGACTGGGAAATTTATCTGAGAGAAACTGCGAATGCTATCGTCAGTCAGCAGACACCACAAAGGTAAACAAACACACTCATAGCTGTAAGTGATGCTTGTTTGCCTTATGCTAAAGGTGCTGTGTTTTTAAGTATTGTATTTCTTGTGATCTGTAACTTTCTGGCATTTCCCTAGACTTTGTAATTTAGGAGATATGCAAGATTGCAAACAGCCTGCATGATGCTTTTAGTAAGTCTCTGCTGTTCATATGTCATTAGTGAGACTTGCTTTGGAATGCTCTATCAATTTTTAAGTATTGCATTGAAAAGTTTTTAGTGAATGCTGGAGACTGCATAAGTTGGCAAAAATGATCAGAGAATGGAGAACGTTACCTGTATGAGAACAGAGTAGGGAGATATAGAAATACTTGACAAGAGGAAAGGAATAGCCCTTCTTGGGATCATCGTGGTAAGAAAGCTCATAAATGATAGAGTGTGAATAGCAGTAATTTGAACTTCAGAGATGACAGAGTGTCTCAAATGTTCACGACTATTTTAGGTCTCTTTTAACTCTGTATTCAGTTCTTTGGTTAAATCTAAGTGATTTCTGGTTTACTTCAGTCTGATGGTGAACTGCCACTTTCTCTGCATCTTCTGTGCAATCTCTTGCTGCTTTGTATGCAGAAGTGAGCATAAACTTAGTTGAATACTGTGCTGTTTCCTTTCTTTGTATTTTTCTTATATTTAAAGCTTTTGGTTTACCACTTCTATCATAACATGATTTTTGTGGAATAACTTAATATGAAATGAGAAATCAATGCTTTCTTCAAGGATAGTGGGAGATTCCCTCTGTATCAGTTCAACTCGTGTCTCCCACACATAGAATCTTTTGTATAATCTTCTAACATTAAGCTTAAATAAGAATTTAGACATGAAGAGGAATTAAAGGAAGAGCCTGAGACAAATTCTGATAGCCTTGTAGCTACTGTTAGCTGTGAATTACAAATGTATGTAAATATACTGTATGTATTATCTATGTATTAGATAGATATATCTATTATATATGTGTATTATATCAAAACAATTACTGTTTTGAATAAAAGGTGATATGAATTATTTGAGTTGAAACTGTCCAAGATACAATGCTTCTGGTTCTAAAATCTACAACAGAAGAACTCTGGGTTGCTTTTTTTCCCCTGCTCTGTGACATGCCTCACAAGTAGTGAAAATAAATATCTTGGTAGATAGACATCTGATATTTTGCTGTCTTTCCAACAGACTTCTAGAGGTTCGTGGACGGCTTTATGAGCTCCTAACACACTGCATTCCTCCTGAGATTATAATGAAGGTATTCTAGCTCTTAATTGTGGTATAGATATTAACACTGATAATCTTTTATTAATTAAAAAAAAAAATCAAAATCATCCAGATGATGAAGAAAAGCTTTGTCCTTTCCAAATGGACCTGAGTGATTTCATGATGCTTTTGTTTCATTTTACTAAGTAACCAAAATAGTCCAAGTCATTGCTTTGAAGCACTGGCTAAGTCTGTACACATAGATATGTACATTCAGTTGTGAAGATCCTGAGTATATCTGCTGGACTGTTACATTCATAGCTTCATGTATTTGGAAACTGATTGAGTTGAGAAAAAGCAGAACAAAGATTAAAGCTAATGTTTAACTACCCTGGCTGGACATTGCCATCAGATACGATTACAGAACAGTATTGGTTTTTTTTTTGGATCATATTAACTGATTCTTGTGTAGTGACAGTCACAGTACTTATTTTGCGTTAATCTTCCTTGCTGATGGTGGGTTAGTGCATCTTGTCTTCACGCCAGAAGTGTACTCCTAACCATTCATCTTTCCTGAACTTCAAATGTGCTACTGATGCTTCTCACTTAAACCCAAGTTTTAATAGAGAGGCATTTGCAGTGATTTTTTTTCTTTCTTGCATCTCATAGTGCTTTTTCTCATGAGTAAAGTATTGTGAAGTATCTCGTGTCTGTACGTGCATGTGTACACTCTTTGTGTCATGAAATAAGCAATTTTAGCAAACTTTATCTTGCTGTAATTCTCATGATCACATGCCTCTATGCAAGTATATGTTGTAGTATTTGGAGATGATGTTAATTTATTCCATTCACCAGACACGTGATTTAATCATTCTTGAACACCTTTTCTATTTAGATTCGTGAAGCTGCTGGTTGTTGCTTGGCTGTTTGTGGAAAACTGGGGTTATTCTCTCATCTAGAGGTATATGACTTCTTAAATTGCCTTGTTTTTGTCTTTTCAGGGTCTCCTGACGGAACTTTTGAATAACTGTGATGGACAACTGAAAGGAGAAGTTGCGCAGATGGCAGCCTTCTATGAACACCGCTTGCAACTGGGCAGCAAAGCCATTTATCATCTTGAAGCATTTGTAGCAAAGTTTATGGCTATTTACAAGAAATTTATGGAGGACGGACTAGATGACATGATGTTCTAAGTCTGTATACAACTTCAGGTGTCAGGATGTTGTATCATAGGTATGCCATGTTATTGTTCTGCAGTCCATGTCTGTTGGCATGTGGGTCTAGTTGAAAGTCAAAATATTTTATTTCTTTATGGATAGAAACCACAGTGAACTAAAGAACGGTGTTCAGTTTTGGAAACCAGATTGATTGCTTAGCATCAGTAGATTTACAACAAAATACTTTGTGCTTTCAGAAAAGCACAAGATTGCCTTTGAACATGGATAAGATGATAGTCTGCTTGTATTTTAAGCTTACATTAAGGAGAGAGAACATGCGTATTGCTTTTAATTGTTCAGGGCCAGAGCTGTTAGCAAAACATATATCCATGCTGTGGTAAGTTGCTGTTTGAGCACGTATGTATATATTTTGCCTACTCATATTTTAGTTTATTTTTTGGATATTGTGTTTTGTTTTTGTCACAGCAGTGTCAGTGATGTGAGTCAGAAAGCATTGTGTCACCACATTTGTAAGCATTTCTGTTCAAATTACATGAGTGATACTTCTGTATTGCCTGTAAGTCAGTTGGACAGCATTTAACTTCGTATAGAAAGAATATACCCAAATAAAGTAAGATCATGAGCCAGTTAGTTTCAGCTCACATAACTGCCCAGGTAAAGATTATTCCTTTGACTCTGGTATAACCAGTGGTCAAATTTTTAACAGTACGTCTTTAAGAAGTGAAAGAAAAGGATGTGAACAACAGGTTAAATGCTGAATTAGGGCTTTATGCTATGTAGGTGATTACCTGGAACTCTTAAACCAGGTATATGCATTCATTTACTTTGATGTAAGCTGTCGTTTAGAAAAGTGGGACAATACTCCCTAGTGTATGTCTTCAGGGAAACATCAAAGGAAAAGAACCCATGCCAGTTTGTTCTGCAGGTCTTTCACGTGTTCTTCCTGTGTGTTCTGGTACCCTCATGTTGACTAAATGCTATTTGTCCCTTTCAGTTGTCTGATTTAGACAACTGCTAGATACTTGGAAAAAAATATTTTATATAAAAATGAATTTAATTGCCAGTCATCTCTCCTCATTTATAGTCTTTGGCAGTTTGAGCGTTCATGAATGTTCTGGCAACACACACCTTCCTGTTCAGTGCTAGCATGCTTTATATTGAACTGGTTTTGTGAGTGAGGAAGTCTAGGGGATGGACTTTGTCTACCTTCTGCTCTGTGACACTCTGGACTGACTGAGGGAGATCCCAGAAAACTTTTGTGGATTCTGAAATGTATTAGCAGAGTCAATAATTGTGGAAATAAGCGCTCAAATATCAAATGTTTTACAAGAAAGAGCACAGGACTGGGAAAGGGGAGTGTAATTTCAACATGTATAATTGCCTGCTCTTTTGGGAGGCTAGTCTACACTCATTTTCAAAACCAAACAAGACTTGCTTATTGCCCACTGTAACTCAAGGATGCCATGGCAAGGCTAAGTGACACCAATTACAAATATTTGCTTGCTGTTTCTTTTAATCCATTGTCTGTGCAAAGAGTGTAATGGAAATTGAGTGCACCCTGAGTAAGTTTGCAGATGACACCAAGTTGGCTGGAAGTGTTGATCTGTGTGGGGGTAGCGAGGCCCTACAGAGGAACCTGGACAGGCTGGATAGCTGGGCTGAAGCCAGTGGGGTGAGGGTCAACAAGAGCAAGTGCCAGGTCCTGCACTTTGGTGCCACAACCCCAGGCAATGCTACAGGCTTGGGGCAGAGCGACTGGAAGACTGTGTAGAAGAAATGGACCTGGGGGTATTGGTCATTGCTTGGCTGAACGTGAGCCAGCAGTGTGCCCAGGAGGGCCCATGGCGTCCTGTCTTGTATCAGAAATAGTGTTGCCAGCAGGAGGAGGGAAGTAATTGTCCCCCTGTACTCAGCACTGGTGAGGCTGCAGCTTGAGTACTGCGTTCAGTTTTGGGCCCTTCACTGCAAGAAGGGCACAGCCGCCCTGGAGTGCGTGTAGAGAAGGGCAATGAAACTGGTGAGGGGTCTGAAGCACAGATTTTATGAGGAGTGGCTGAGGGAGCTGGGATTGTTCAGTCTGGAGAAAAGGAGGCTCAGGGAAGACCTTATTGCTCTCTATAACTATCTGAAGGGAGGTTGTAGTGAGCTGGGGGGGTTGGCCTCTTCTGTCTTGTAATTAGTGATAGGATGAGAGGGAATGGCTTTTAGGTTGCACCATGGGATATTCAGACTGGATGTTAGGAAATACTTCTCTGAAGGAGAGGTCGGGCGCTGGAATGGGATGCCCAGGGAGGTGGTGGACTCACTGACCCTGAAGGTATTCAAGGAATGTTTAGACTTTGTGTTGAAGGATGTGTTTTTGAGACAACTAGTGACAGGTGGACGGTTGGAGTGGATGATCTTGTAGGTCTTTTCCAGTCTTGGTGATTCTATGATTCTATGAAAGGCATCAGGACCTGGAAATCTTACTGACACCTGCCTCTTTCTTACCACTCTGCTTTCTATGAGTTAAAACAGTTTTCCCTTCATCGTTTATCAAATCCAACTTCTTGCTCCACACAGCACCACCCAAAATCCAGACCCTGTGTCTGCGTGTGTTGTTCTAATGCTCCTCCAACTCCAGTAGGTGTGGTGCTTAGACTGCTGCTATACAGAGCCTGTGTACCAACCAATAGTACTGATGGGTCTGTACAAGCAGGTGGCCATCAGCAGAAAAGACTTTGCTGTCTTTTATCTTTATGAGGCTCCCATGCAATAGCACCATACGTGTCTTTTACCACAAAAGCAGGATCTCTGTGTGGTGAGAAAGCCTCTTGGTGTGGGTATTTCTGCTTCCTGTATATGTGCAAATGAACAACAGTGCTCTTCAGGATGTATGCTGAGCAGTGCACACCTGCTTCGCACATAGCAGGAGAGGCAGGCAGAAAGGCTTCTGAACACTGAATAGCACAGCACTGACTTCTAGGTGATGTTTCTTCAGCTGATTTCATCTTTTGAGACCTGCTTGGGGTTGCTTCTGAATTGCATGCTGAGAGGATTAGCCTTGCTTTCATCCAGCATCACCACCCACTAGTTCAAAGTGAGAACTTGGAACTGCTCCTACCCAGGTAGGGCTTAAACTCTGAGCAGTCTGAGAGGTTACATGGGAGTCAGCTTCATGCCTGCAAGGAAAGTCAGAGGTGAGCACTTTTTAAAAATAAGATCAAGAAACCAACGATTGCAACTGCTTCACTTCAACTTTCTCTGCTCTGCAAAGATCATCTACAAAAGGGCGAGTGGTACAGTTGGGCTTCTCTTTCTCCCAGTCCTGAAATGTAAGTGCTAACTCCTGTGAGACATCATATCCTTCAATTTGTGTTTGTTTTTCTTTTTTTAGGTGTCTACGGTAAGGAATGCAACATTAATCATAATAAAAACATCACCTGTTTGGAAGACTGATTTTTAAAGTTTATTTCATTGAATAAATTTGTATTAGCAACGCTGGAGTGAGGAACGTTCCTTTCTTTACCATAGAAGTGGCCTGATTATTGCAGGTTAGAAGGTAAGGTAGATGAGAGTTCATTATCACAAATTTCCTCATCAGCGCAGGGAATTCAAGATTATTACAGTTCATTGATATGAAATAATAGCTGCAATTTGTCTTGTTGGAAAGAGCTCTGGTGTGCCTGAGCGGTCTTTAATCCTTCTTGCTTAATGCTTTGTGCCTGCACTTACAATTAGTGCTGTATGGATTTATTGCATCGGATTTCAGTCAATGATCCGAAACAAAACCCAGAATTGGAGCCCGTTAAACAAAAGTTGTCTTGACATAATAATGAAGTATTCTTCCAGTTCCTGAAAGTCTAGATGCTTCTTTATTTTTCACGCAGAGGTGAGGAAAGCAAACACATAGGCATGCAAAAGGAATCAGCCTTTACCATCAATGTGCCCTGCAGGCTGATCAATACAAAGTACGTCATCTGAGCGATTGTGTCAGGAATTGCTTTCACGTTGCACCATGATCAAGATTAAGGAGTTTACCTTTAGCTTTGATATGTTGAGGAATTGACTCAGTTGTGTTGTTGTTTTTTTTCTGTCATCAACATTGAAATTATTTTCTGTCCAAATTCATCAGGACAATCAGGCTTAACACAATTGGGTTATATATATATATATTTAAAAGCATGATGATTTTCATGTCTGAACAAGAAGCTAATTAGCCGTTAAACATCCTTGTAGCAGTTTTTCTTCTACGTGTAATGTGCACTAAACTTCGGGAAGAAATGATGTACTCTGTTTCAGTATCCCTTGAGCAAGGAAAGGAGATTGAAGGACTTCAACAACGTCAGGTCCTCCTGCCCTGGCACTGTCAGTGCTTCCCAACCCAAAGCACACCTTGAATTCCCTAGTGTCCCTGCTGTTATTTGGAAGTCTGTGACAGCCAGTGTATGGACACGGAGGTACTACAGCTAAATGTTGCAGATACAGGCTTTCACCATCTGAAAACTGGTGTCCACCTTTCAATACTATGTTTACTACGTTCACATGAAATCATTTGCGGTGCCAGATGATGAAAGGGATGCTTAGCACAGTCCTGCTCACAATGATGTGTTAAAGATACAGTAAAGAAAAACAAACACTTTGAGGAATCTATGAAATATTTCAGTCACTGGGAATTCTTTTGCAAAAGATTGTTTTCAATCTTGAGTGGGGAGGCAGGCAAAAGGAAATCAAGAACCTAATCAAGGAGAAGAAACAAAGAAGTCAGAAGGATGAAGCAGACAAGGGCAGACCCAGGGGAGGACAGGTATGCTCATTAATCGTATTTACATTTCAAAGACAAGTTAGCTGCGGTGTTCTTAATTATAACCTACACTTGAGTTCCCTGCTGCACATCACCAATAATACGCTTTGGTGGAAAGGGTGAGCGACCCCGTGGGTTTATACTGTGGTTAATTTATTGGGTGAAAGTAATTTGAGAGGTCAGTATGAACGCCTATGGTAAATGACAATTTTAGGCCTGCAAACACTAATTAAGACAGGAGTCAAGGTGCTGACTAAAGCACTTTTGGATATCATATATAACCTTGCAGGAGCTGATTAACTCAAACAGAACGCCTCCTTAGGTGGTAGCCACCAAATGATACTGGAATGGCTTTTAAAACTGAAAAGGATGAGGGAAAAGGATTTATGAAACTCACTCTTGGCTGAGTTTTCTCTGGAGAAAGAATTTTGATAATAAGTGGGATTAGCTCTTCGCCAATTAGCAGACAATTAGAAGAAAGACATTCACCCAGTGGGCAGGAGTCTTTTATGAGAGGCTCATCCTCATCAAACCTGTTTATGCCAGGGGAAGATAAACAGTGCTTGCTCACAGTTTCTTAGCTCTAGGGATGTGAGCATCAGTGGCTGCAGCCACTGTGCCAACTCTGCGGTGTCTGCATGAAGTGTGACAGTGCTTACCATGTGAGCACAGAGCAGAACACTCCTACTGTATGCTTGTGGATCCCAGGGCATCCATGGATGGCCATGGAAGAAACCAGGGTCACCATCATATGGAGCGTGTGTGGAGAAAATGGAGAAACCTCCCACACTTGGGAGTTTTTTGGGGAGAAGTAAATCAGAAGGAGCAGGAAGGCATTGGCTTTATGAGTATCTGCAAAGGTGATGGACAGTGGTAGATGAAGGATGGTGTTAGAAGCCTTTTTGAGAGTGTTCCTTGGGCAGGTGAATGCCCATGAGCTTTGGTGTGGCAGATGCTGTAAAGAAGCATCTTTACAGCTTGGAAGAGCTGAGTTGGTGTGGTGGCTTAACCCAGCAGGCAGCTGAGCACCACAGAGCTGTTTGTTCAGAACTGAGAAGAGGAAGTGCAACATCTCATGGACTCAGATATTCTAAATAAGAAAGGAAATTAAAAAAAAAAAACAACAAAAAACACAAAACAGATGCACAGAATTGCTCACCACCAGTTGCCAACACGCAGGCAGTCCCTGAGCAGTGGCAGCCCCCCTGGCCAACTCCTCACAGTGTTACAGTTTTCACATGACATCATATTGTACGGAATGTCAGTTTGTGTCCTCTGTGCTAGTTCCATCTCCTCCCAGCTTCTTGTGCCCCCCACTCCTCACTGTCAGGGCAGGGTGAGGAGCTGAAATGCCCTTGGCTCTGTGAACCCTGCTCAGAAATAGCTATAGCACTGGTGGGTTATCAACCTAATCCTCATCCTAAATCCAAAACACGGCACCCTACCAGCAACTAGGAAGACAATCAGCTTTATCCAAGCCAAAACCTTGAAAGCTAATTTGTTGCTTCGTGTCTGTTTTCCAACTTAACAATGACATTTTCTGCAATATACAGACATATAGATGGCACTGCTTGGCCAAAAGGTGTCTGGGGAAGAATCTGTCTGGCTTTCCTGTGGTTCATGTTCCACTTTTTTATTCTTAGATCCTATGTAGCATCCATCTTTCCTGAGTGAAGCATCCAAGACCCAGTGTCTGAGCTCCATTCCAAACTCCTCCTGCCAGCAATAGAAGAGCAGGTGCAGAACACGAGCTCTCTAACTGCAGCACTTGCTCAAGGCATGTTTCAGGATTCATCCTCTAAAGGATCTATTTCTTGCCGTTAGCTCTGCAGGTAATTCAGAGCACAGAGTAAGACTAACACATCTACATTCCAAAGGCCTAAATGTGGCCAGAAAAATTGTACCCTTCTGTTTTAAAATCTAGCTCAGAAAAGTAAGAATGAAAAGAAGATGTAAATGAGGGCTAACAGTGCTTAGGAGAGCAGTTGGAAGAGTTCCCATTAAGGCAAAAGCCAGCGTTTGCATCACGTACTCTTTAGCTCAAGGTGATATGGCTCTTTTGTAGGAGCACCTGGCCTGGATCAAGCAGAACTGGGGTATCAGAGTTAGGAGAAATCTGGTAGCATCATGAATGGAGATGTTGAGCTCCACTTGTTCAGTGAATGCAGGAGGCAGTGAAACCCTTCAAAGGGGAATAGTGAGGATCAGTTAAAATACTTGGGTTGAGTTCCAGGATAAATAAACACCAGGTGTGCTTTGAGGGCTGGGATTGGCAGCAGTGATCATATGGATTTTTTCTGTTGTGTGCTCTGGGTTAGGAACCTGTTGATGAGCAGGAAAAGACATGATGCAGAAACTCAGACCTGCAACGTGCTGCTCCGGCTGCTTAGCACGACCTGAAGCTGTATTAAAAAAAATAGTGAAATGCTATCGAGTCCTCCTTGGCATGGAAAATGGTGTAAGCTGAAAGCAACAGCCTTGTCAGATCAGAATGGCATCAGTGTTTTGTGACTGAGGAACTTTCAGTTGCCCAACAGTACTAACACTTGGGGGAACAGAAAGCTGCAGAGGCAGTAATTGCTGATGGAGAACACTGATGATCTCCCCCAGCTTCCCCACCTGAAAATACAAGATGTGTGATACAGCCAATGTGAACTCCATGGGAGGAAGTCGCGGAAATGTGATTACAGATATTACAGCCAAACTGAATTAAAGCTGCATTAAAAAACCTCTGATTACTGCGTGGTCTCATGCTACTCTTGAAAAGATGACATGCATCTGCTACTGGCAGGCCCATAAAGAATATACAGGGCGTGCTTCCCATAAAACAGATTTGATCTCTGACTTGCTGATTCGTAAACCCACAAAAACAAAGGCAGAAAGAGAAATCATCAATAAACCTTGATGTAAATAATCATCAGCACGGCAGCAATGTTGCTAGGATTTTTTTTTTTTTAAATTTCAAATATTTGCTTCATGTTACCTTAAGCAAATTTAATAATCTCTGTTTATCTTTAAAAATCAGATGATGGATCTGAACTTCTTTGCAAAAGGCAGACCCATACATAAAAGCATCATTACTTCATGCTGGTTTTAAGAAACGTGATCTCAGTGGACCAGTAGTCACTGGGTCAGTTTTCTGTGCTATGCTCTTTCACTCTACACACTCAAATGAGTTACTAAATCCTTCTAACACTGTGTTTTTTCTAGCAGGGGAATAGCAATTCAAGCTTAACCATACATCTAGTGTTCACTCTTAAGGCTGTTTCTAGAGGGTTTCATGCAGTGTCATATATGGAGGTAAATACTTATCTGCACTGTTGGCTATGACTTACGAAGCAATGAAAAAGATCTCTACTATGGCAGTGTCATGAGTTACTGTCCCTGCCACCAGGGCCCCCCACACCCAGTAATTCCTGTAACAGACTGCCTATCTGGCATAGCCAGAAGTTTCATATAAGATGACAAAGAGGGCTGAAATAAAACAGTCCATCTTTCAATTACTTCCCGTGGTACAAGTGGCAGAGTGCAGTAAATTCTGGCAGAACGAGTTGACTTGAATGATGATGTAGTTATAAATGGGTAACAAAGACTTTTAATGCACACACAAAAAATAATCCATCAATCCACTTCTAAGTGTATTATACCTATTTTAAAGCAGTAAAACACAGCTGGCAGCTGTTTATTAAACGGGATCGGTGTGCTGAAATGTGCTCAGTCAGAGCTAATAACACTAGAAAGAAGTACTTCAATAGAAATGTATTTTAAGAACAAAATCAAAGAAGAAAAGTTACAGAACCTGAGAGTTTCAAAGCAGACTCCTCCTCATCCTCCCCCCCTCTCCTGCAAAACAAACCCAGGGCTATAAAAAGCTTTAGGAAGGATTTTCAAAGGCGCTGAGCTTTCAAAAGGCAGAAAACCCTCAAGTGCTCATTGTGCATTTCAATCGAGATGTTTCCCCAGATCTCCCACGCTTTGTTATTTTCTGCAATCACACACAAATTTGCATGGTCAGTGTACGAATGACTGACGCGTAGCTCGGGATGATGATGTTCTACGGCCTCAGCCAAAATCCCCGTCTTTAAAACGTGGTGGCACCTCAGCCAGGTCTCAAGAGGGCGTCCCTGCTGCCTGCTCTGTGCGGTCAGGGTGCACACATTGCCCTCTTTCTGCACAGCCTGGCCTGTCCTGCTTTGTCCTGAGGTTTGCAGGAAGCTCCTCTTTTTTTGGATGATCATCTATTTTAAGTTGCTGTCTGACAGCTAGTTGTTTCTGATAGGAAATCAGATCACCCCTCTGCTGCAGTCATGAACAGTATCTGCAGCCATAGGGAGCTGTGTAGTTGCTTGCCCTAATTCTGAATAGCAAATTCTGGCAGCCTTGGATCGATGTGACGTGGGCAGCACAGCTTTAACAAGCACTTCAAAAGCTGCTGCATTTTCAAAACTCTGTTTTCAGTGTGGAAAAAGAAGTTGGAAATGCGTTTCAGAAAGCCACACTCTGTTTTTTACTTCAACTTTTTTTTCCTATTCATTCAACTGAGCATTGTAATTGCAGCGTCTACTTATCTCTTCTTGATCAATCAGATTGAATACTGAGTGAAGTGACCCTGAGAACTGAGACCATCTCTGAGATACATCTGTCACTGTGCATGATAGCTTTTCTCCCCTCTGCAGGAGGAGCTTTGTACTTTCCTGTGAGCCCCTCAAGTCCTGTCCCACTTAAAGCAGAACTGGTTGAAAGCCAGCTGTATGTCCTCCTGAAAATTGATTTGTGTATTCCTTGTGCACCAGGATCACCTGAGGAGCAGGAGGGAGGTGAAGGACTCCAAGGAACAAAGACATCTTGCTTTTCAAATCCCTGCCTGTGCTCCACTGCCCACACATACATCATTATCTGGCCTCCTATTCTCCAGATGCAAGCCATCTCTTTTATGGCTCGCACGCACCTCTCTTCTGTTGAAAAATGGAGACTCACTAGAACTGAAGAGATAAGGTGAATAAGCATCCCTCAGGACACTAATGAATACAGAGTGTAAGGACAGGGACCGGCTCTGGAGCGCTGGCAGCTGGCGGCTTGCACCACGGGAGCACATCATTTATCTTCCATTGTGCTATACGCTATTGTTGTACTATCTCTAATCTGTGACAGGAGTTCATAACACACTGACTTATTTTAAGAGCATGCTAGGATTTAGAAATTCATTTCACCATGTTGAAACAAGCAACATCTTTCAGATCAGCAGTAAACATCACAACAGCCATGTTTTCTCAATACGAGCTTACTGTCTGTAACTACTGTCTACCGTAGGTAGCAAAGCAACCTGGTGCTTTTTTATCCTTGCTTAATGCTCATCTGTAGCCTGAAAGAAGCACTTCTGACCAGACACCATATACTGAGGCTACACATGGCTTCTGCAATGGATTCCGCTGATAAAATCCATTTAAGGAAGGCTAAGTTAAACCTGCTTGCCTGCTTCTCTTCCGTTATTGACAGGCATCAAAAACAGAGCAGGAAAAATGAATGGCCACTACTTGTTTTGGATACATCCAGATCATGAACACACAACTGAAAGACACTTGACCAATTAACAGTTGTGTACTTTTGTAATTATTAAGCAATTTTCACAAAAACAAATAGGAAATCCCACTCTCACTGGATATCCACACCACACCAAAAACATGCATGGCAAGGGGATCACTTCATAGTTACAGTGGTGAAACTCAAGTTGCACACCTTTGCTAGAGCAAGAACTTAGAGTTCACTCTAATTTTGATAAAAAAAAACTGCCCTGAATAAGGCAATTCACTGTGTTCCTCAGTGAAAATGCCTGTGCCAATTTGGGCAGATACTCCTACAGAAACCACTTCAGGTTATAATAATAAACTAGCTATTTTTGTTCAACTCTTGAGGTTTTGGCTTTCACACACACACACACACACACACACACACACACACACACACACACACACACACACACACACAAAGCCAACCAACCAAACAAAAAACAACAACAACAAAAACCCAACACTTCTTTCAAGGGGGAGAAAAACAGGTGCAAGCTTTCAGCTCCATCAGGAGAGGTAAGTATAGGAAATACCAGCAGAAGTGCTGTACATGCAGCCTGTCAGGACGGCCATTCACCATCCGATCCATTTTGCCTTAGAAAAAGAGACTCTTAACAATTAAAAGAATAACAGTGTGAAATCCAGATGAGATAGGAAAACACTCTGCTTGCCCTGAATGATGTATTCAGAGCCTCGGCAGCAATGTGAGGATCAAAAGGCAAGCTTTAAAGGAGCAGAGCCTTTTAACATTTAGTTATTCAGCTGCTCTGCCTGGAGGTTTCACTTGTTGGAGATGGGATGAACAGAAATCAATTCCAAAAAGCTCAGGTCTTCCTGAGCAGTAGTCAAGACTTTGACATTGAAACATCATGGCCTTTTTAATTAAAAAGACATCAAGTGCCATTTAAGAAATTACAGCTCGTTAACAAAAATCTCATGGTGAGTAAAGTTTTGGTGTTGTCAAGGTAAATTTGTCAGATCATTTTAAAAACTACAGATGATGCGTTATGTTTAAAAATGCACAACCCTCATGACGTTCAACAAATATAAGTGCAAGGTCTTGCATCTGGGTCAAGGCAACCAATACAAGCTGGGGGGATGAAAGGTTTGAGTGCAGCCTTGCCAAAAAAGACCTGGGGTTACTGGTGGATGGCAAGCTGGACATGAACAGCAGTGTGCCCTCACAGCCCAGAAAGCCAGCTGTATCCTGGGCTGTATCAAAAAAGTCGTGGCCAGCAGGGTGAGGGAGATGATCCTGCCCCTCTGCTCTGTGCTGTGAGGCCTCACCTGGAGTACTGTGTCCAGATGTGAAGTCCAGCACAGGAGAGACGTGGGCCTGTTCAGGGGAGGGCCACAAAAATGATCCAAGGGATGGAACACCTCCCTGTGAGGACAGGCTGAGAGAGCCGGGGCTGTTCAGCCTGGAGAAGAGAAGGCTCTGGGGAGATCTGAGAGCAGTCTTTCAACATCTAAACGGGGAAGCTACAGGTAGGAAGAGGACATACTCTTTAGCAGAATCTATAGGGATAGGAGAAGGGAAAATGGTTTCAAGCTTAAAGAGAGGAGAGATAGGTTAAATATAAGGAGCAATTCTTATACAGAGAGGGTGGTGAGGCACTGGAACAGGTTCATCAGAGAGATGGTGGATGCCCCATTCTTGGAGACATTCAAGATCATGCTGGATGGGGCTCTGAGCAGTCTGACCTGGCTGTAGGGTCTCAGACCACTGCAGGAAAGTTGGACTAGATAGCCTTTAAAGGTCCCTCCCAGCCCAAAGGATTGTGTGATTCTGTGATTCTATGAAACACAATATCTGCGTGGGGCAGCACTGCACCGTACAGAAATCATGAATCACCCTGCAAATTGCTACTCATGGCTTTGAACCTGTCAGACTCCATGGTCTCCACGCAATTACACTCAGATAAACAAAGCTGAAAATAAAAGCCTAAAAAAAAATAGAACCATATCTTTCCTTTACGTTAAATGCCTTGTATATTGAAGCTCTATTTAAACTGAACCATCTGTAATGTGCAGTAATGGTTCCGTGTGAGAGATATAACTGCCTCAGAGGCTCAAACACTCCCCAGGAACCTGATTTCAGCCCATGAGCCTATACCCTGTGGCTGCCCCTCCTGCAGCTCACACAGGCAGGTGGATGGCACTGGGGCTGATACTTCAGCACTGTGCCCCTTCTCCAGCTGTCTGATGTGTTTTACGGTGATTTTCCACCATCCTAGCACTATAAAGCAACAGTCCATGTGCTTGAAAGAGTATTTTTATATTGACTGATTTTAAATGATTTTTTTTTTTCCTAAACCATAGAAAATAAGGAACCTTGCATATAGGGAAAACTCATTTGGGTCAGATTAAACATCTCTCTGCTACAGGGCTGTGGCAGCAGTCAGCAACAGACAGTTGGGTAAGAAATAAGGGAAAAATAGTAACCCTCTCTTCTTTGGCTTCCTGCAGTCAGCAGCTTAAGAGCCTTCTCAGTGCCAGGCTGGACCTTGTATTTAACAATCCGTGATGGAGTCATCCTCCATGGACACTTTCTTGCATTTGTTTCTACATCTGATTACTCAAATTCACCCGTTGAAGGAATCTGTAATGTAATTCCTATTTTTTTTAATGGTTCCACACATCTTCTCCTGTTGCAAGAAGCCACAGAAATCCACTATCTACTCACTTACCTCATATAATTAGAGAGGTCCAGGATGTTATCTCCTCTCCCTCGGGAGCAGCACTTCTTTTATGATAATCTATGATGTTATTATTTCTTACATGTAGAGCACCAGTCCATTATCCAATCCTCATACATAAATAGTTTGCACCTCTGATATTTGTAAGGATCTTCACCTGTTCATCTATATCCTCGCAGAGATGGAGAATATCTTGTTTTGGTAAGCACTGAAGATATAGATGCACCAGTTATTTATCTCCTACTGTTCCTAATTGTGTTTTTTTCTTTTTTCATTTTGTTCTTCATGATTGATTGCTTTTTTCTTGCTGACCAGGTTTGAATATGGAACAAATGTTGTCAGAGAACTGAAAACAACTTCAACATTTCTTTCTTGAACAGAGCACCACCATGGATGCAGGCTTAGTTATTTTTTTAATACGCACGTTACCGAGCATTTATCAGCAAGTAATTTTGTGCGGTGTGGTCGTTAGTTTTGTGTGAGACTTTTCTGTGATTCTTTGCAGTCAGTAATCCTGAATAGCTCTATGCCATCAGTAGACTTTACCACTAGCCTATTCATTTCCTTTGTAGTCACAAATCACACAGGAATTTAAATGGCATTGAACAGCGTCCTTTTTATAGATGCCATATGTCTACGCTAAGCGTTCACCAGGAGTCATTCAGCACTTTCCACACTTGTCTGCTAACATTTCACCCTTTTGGCTTTTCCATTTGCTTTAACAGTTTCTACCTTTTTGATATTAGAGTCTGATACAGTGGATTTTTATAGCATTTTTGTTCCTAGCAGGAGGTTTGATTATGACCACGTTACATTGGGAGAACATGGTTCTTGCACAGTTACTTATTGATGTGGGCCTAATTCAGCCTAGTAAGAGTTTTCTTCCTTTTCTGCATTATCAGATTAATCTTTCCAAGAGGCTTTGTGCCTTGTGTGCGTCATTTATACAACATAGATATGGATAATTGAAGTTTCCCAGCATTGTGTTTTCTGCCCTCACAGCCCTTGCAATCTTTCCTGATCCTTCATGGTCATTTTCACCAGTATTATCACGGAGGCACTGACACATTGTTGTTGTTATGCCCTTCTCTTTTAGCTGCCTACCTGCAATCGTTTCTTCTAGAAGTTTATCCTCCTGCTTTTTTCCACAGAAATATATTAAAAGTTTTTTTTTGCTGCTGTGCAGTTCTTGTACATTTTTATTATACGAGTTGGAAGGGACCCACAAGGATCACTGAGTCCAACCCCTGGTTCCACACAGCACCACCCAACATCCAATCCCTATGTCCAAGAGCATTATCCAAACACTCCCTGAGCTGCGGCAGCTCGGGGCCGTGCCCTGGGCAGCCTGTTCCATGCCCACCACACTTAAAGGCCAACTGGTCCGACCCCCTGCAATGAGCAGGGACTCCTACAGCTCCATCAGCTGCTCAGAGCCCCATCCAGCCTGACCTTGAGTGTCTCCAGGGACGGGACATCCACCACTGCTCTGGGCAAAGCCTCATCGTCTTTACTATAAAAAACATCTTCCTCAGATACACTCTAAATTTCCCCTCTGTTAGAGCCCCAGCTCTCTCAGCCTGTTCTCATAGAGAAGATGTTCCATCCCTGTGTTTCCTGTCCTGGGGAGAGACATTCTGAGGTATGTCATGGTCATAGTACACAACACCATACTTTGGATGATGGAGGCAAGTAGGATCACATTCAACCTTTTAAACATCCAAACAGATCACTGCAAAAAAAGTAATCTAAGCACAGAAAGATTTAATTTGGGGTGAATTACAGTGTGTGGGGGAGAAAAAAAAGAGGGAGAACAGAAAATAATAAAAAATATATCTTCTTCAGGGAGAGATTTGCAGAAAAAAAATAATAAAAAAAATGGGGAGAACGTACAGCGATGTTCAACTTCCTAGCTTCCTGCTTTGGGATTCTGTAGCCCAGAAAGCCAACTGTATCCTGCTCTGTATGCAAAGCAGCGTGGCCAGCAGGGTGAGGGAGTGATCCTGCCCCTCTTCTGTGCCCTGTGATGACAGGCTGAAAGAGCTGGGGCTGTTCAGCCTGGAGAAGAGAAGGCTCTGATGTGACCTGACAGCAGCCTTTGAGTTTCTACAGGGGGGAGCTACAGGTAAGAACTACTCTTAGCAAGGTCTATAGTTATAGGACAAGGGGAAATGGTTTCAAACTAAAAGAGGGGAGCTTTACATTGGCTATAAGGAAGAAGTTTTTTACTATAAGGGTGGTGAGGCACTGGAATAGGTTGCTCAGAGAAATTCAAGGTCAGGCTGGATGGGGCTCTGATCACCCTGACTGAGGTGTAGGTGTCCCTGCTCACTGCAGGGGGTTGGATCAGATCGCCTTTATGAGCCCCTTCCAACTCAAATGATTTAGTGGCTCAATGACTGTATGAACTGCTCCAGAAATACCCGTGTGCTCTAGATGAATAAAGCAGCAATGCAGTTAACAGTGGTCAGAAAGTGTTTCTTTTCATTCTTTCATACATTCCTCCAGTGTTTCTGAAAGTCAATCCAAATCAATTTTGTGCCAGGCGCTACTCATTCCCACCACTTCTGTTTAAATTGAAATCTGAAAGATTTTCCATAACTGAAAGCACATAATGTAATTCAGATTTCAAATGGAGGGAGTGAGAAGGGAGGGAGAACAGTTCAATGATTATTCTCTTCTTCATTTCAGAAGAATATAATTAATTGCTCCTTCTCTTATTTTAATACTGTGACTAATCCATCTAAAAGGGATTATTTAGAACAAACAGACAGTGTAAGATACATTTTAAAGTCATTCAGCCATCTTCACAGAACAGAGCTGAAAGCAGCAACAACTTTGTCTGATTTTTTTTTAAGAAGTCATTTTGAAAATTGATATTTTAGGTCAGCAATTCAGTTTGAACCCTGTTAAATAGCAAAGAAATCTGTGTAATCAGAAATAGGTTTTCTCAGTCAAATTTCTTCCCTCAAGCTAAATCCCTTTAGAGACGTTTGGAAAGTATTTAAGGATCACAGAATCTTTATCTCAGAGTCTCTTTTGTATATACTGTGTATGCACTTCGGATGTCACTTTATCTCTGTCAGTTCTAATAATAGGAACAATTGGAACATATACAGAAGGCATGATTTTAAGTTCAATATGACTTTGTTCTTCTTATTATGGTGGTATCAAAGATAAAAAAGGGAGGAAAAATAAATTAAAAAAAAAAAGAATTATTAAAAAGAATTATTGGGCAAACTTCAAACAGTTTTTCCTTTTATTTTTTTTTCTTTTAAAAATATAACTCTACTTAGACTGAAAAACTTATTTCTTCTTTACTTTAATGGTTAGCATTTGCAAATGACAGTTCTGCCTTTAAAAAAATCATAATAATTATGAAATTTAATTAGCTTATTAAAGTCTTGATTCAGGAATATAATTATACGCTTAACTTCTAGCATCTGTGCAGCTACACTGATTTCAGTGGGATTCCTTTTGTGTTTGTATTAGAGATAATTCTGAGAAGCTGAAATGCTCATCACAGCAATAAAGACGTGGAGATGACAGTGAAAGAAGCCTTGGCACGATGCAAGTACACCTGTCCCAGGTGTCAGAATGTTGCTCTGGATCCAGTCTAGACCTCCATGCCTTGCTGCTGGTCTGCGTGCTGAGAGAGCAGAGGATATCAGCCACACATTAACAATCGGTGCAGCCAGTGACATGCTGTCAACTCATTAAATGACACAGCTGGTCAAGGCCTCATAACCAAGTAACACTTGTAGACAGCATGTGGCTGAGACTGAAAAGAGATATACTGTCAACATGACAGTGTTAGTTAATATGGCCACTGATAGAATGCTGTGGTCTAAAATAAATAATTGCCCTTAAAAATGCTGAGTAGGTTTCTACTATATGTTTTATGCCGTATTACATACTTTGAATTACACAAAACAGAAAGTTAGATTTGGATTTTGCACTAATTCTGCTCTGTAATTACTTGGAGAATTAATTAGAAAAGCCGTAAGGGGCAGAAGTTGTTTTTCTGTGATGTTCATCTTCCAAGGAAAAAAACACCAGGTTTTGTGACCTGACCCTATTGTGACATAAGTATGTATATTCACTGCAAATAAGATTGGGATATTTTTGATAAATCACTTAAAACTTGCATGAAAATTTCATTGTCGGGAACACAAAACTGCTGATTTGAGATAAAAATCAAGTTCCCTACTGTTGGTGAGATCTGCAGTGATACACAGTGCTGTCAGTTGACATGACCAGGGAGAGAAGCTGTGTGACCAACTGATAAAGCCCACAGATGTCAGCCACAGGCTCTATGACACTTTTCTGCATCTATAAGAATTTGCCATTGCAGACTTATAAATAACTGTACTCCCCATTATATAAAAAAACTAATGGTGATGAGACCAAAGCTGAAGGCAGGACTTGCAGATGTCTCAAAAGAAGCAAAGGTGGGTCACCTTATCAAAACCACAAATTTCCAGTATGGATAGGATTTCTTCTCTGCTTGTGAGGCCTCTTGTGATATTCTGGGTTATTACTATTTTGCACCTCTGACTTTCAGCAGAGAGAAGAACTAGTCACTGGTAGAAAAGCAACAGGGTATAGGATAGAAGACAGATTTTTCCCCAAACAGCCAGGTGGCATTTACATTCGAGCAGATACAGAAAAACAGGTAGTTCTCATCCTGTCCACAAGGCAGAATTAAATACTTGGCCCAGATGTAAACCAAATTAGTCTGAGCTGCCCTTAAAAGCTTTCTTACATCTGGACCAAACAACCCTTGCTTCAGTTTAGGATGATTATTTTTTTTTCCTTCCTGTGTAAAGAAAAGATCAGCTTTTTGTAAAAGTCATTTATGTAATTGAAGTCTATTATGCTTCTTTCAGTCTAATAATTAAATATTTCCTAAACTACAATTACTAAAAGCATCTCCATACTGACTGCAGACTTTTAAAGTTGTGATTCCCAAAAGCAGATGCCATATTCCACTTTGGATCTAAAAAGCACCGAGCCCAGGAGAGTGGTTCATTCTTGTGACTTCCATTAAACCACAGAAGGATACTTGCCTGTTTATTGTAATAGCATAATGCTACCCACATGTATTTGTCTGTGGCCCATCTGACTCTACCATTATTTCTCACCTTGTTCAATTAATCACCAGCTTCTCAAGTATGGTACTTCCCTCTGGATGGTTTCTGTATATATTCTTGTTGATTTCTAACAGCCTGTCCATCATTTGCACATCAAACCTCATCTTCCAAAGCAATTCCTACTGTTCCTATCTAGGAGCAATTCACAAATTGTCCAATATTCTATCTAGCCTACAATAAAAGTTGTTAATTAAAAATTTGAATAGAAGCAGGTAAGGTGGATCCCAAGAGGATCCTCTTTGAAATGAGTTCTGCTTAGGCAGTGAAAAAGTGGACCTATTTTGAGAATGATTTTTCAGTCTTATGTATTCCTGCATTCTTAACTCTCTTTATTTATTATACTTACAACAATGACTGGAGAGTCAAGATGAATCATGCCTTTTCCCACTATTCTACCTGTTGGGATGATTACCGTGTTAAAGATGGTAAACAGATTGATTTATTCCTGACAAGTTCCTGTTGGTGCTTTCCCATTGTATTGTCATTCTGTAGATTTAAATTGTTTATTCTATTTTAATTAGTTTATTTAAATTATTAAATTATTCTAGTAACTCTGCATGACATGAGAATTGAGTGCACTCTCAGTACGTTTGCAGATGACAGAAAATTGGTGGGCAGTGTCCATATGCCCGAGGATGGGAAGGCCTTACAGAGGGGATCTGCATAGGCCGGATTTCTGGGCTGAGGCCAAGAGGGTGAAGTTCAGCAAGACCAAGCACCAGGTTCTACACTTTGGCCAAAACACCCCCAAGCAACATCACTTAGAGCTTGGAGCAGAGTGGCTGGAAGACTGGAAATGTAGGGGAAACAGATCTGAGAGTGATGGTCAATGCTCAGCTGAATGTGAACCAGCAGTGTGCCCAGGTGACCAGGAAGGCCAGTGGCACCCTGGCTTGTATCTCCGACACTGTTGTCAGTGGGAGCAGGGAAGTGATCATCCCTCTGTACTCAGCTCTGGTGAGGCCAGAGCACTGACATCACCAGCTTCCTCTGTCATTAATCTGTTCCTTTTTTTTTTTTTTTTCCTTTTTGTCCTCCTCTTGCTTTGCATGCATTTATAAACTCTTTTCTTTTAGTTATAACTAAAAAAGTTATGCTGTAGTCATTCTGACTTTAGTTCTTTGCACTTTCAGTTATTGAAGGTTTTTGTTGTTTTTTTTTTCCAATTTCTACAGCCTTAGAGAGTTCCTAATGTTGTCATGGCAGACCTTATTATGCTCTGCTTTTACACTGGGATAGACTGTTTATTGTGCCTTTATTATCACTATTTTTAAGAACAACATTTTCTATTCATGTTGGATTTTACTTAGAAAAAGTTAGAAAAACCCTATTTGGATGTTCCCAATCGATCCTTAGGAAAAACAGAAGTTTGGAGAGCTGGCAGGTAGCAGTGGCATGTGTGTATGACAGAAGTCAGTGGTATGCAGAAATAATCAATGCTATGCAGAAATGTGGGGTTTCTTCTCAGGGTAATGAAGGAATGGAATCATTGCATTCCCATGTTGTGCTCATATTAATTGGCCCCAGAGTGTGATATAACCACACTAATATGATTGTTCTGATCACTTGGTCTCTTCCTGCACAGTGTCTCACTGATTTTTACCAGAAAGACAGAATTTATGTAGTAGCTCCTGAACCTTTCATTTGGACTTTTTCCCCCAAGAGACTCCTCCACATTTTAAAGTTTAAGGATTACACTCTTTGTAATTGCACAGGCCACATTCTCAGACAGTGTAAATTAGAGGACTAGGCAGCCTTACCTCCCCAAGTTACCCCTCACATTCTCTTTTAAATTACCACATAACTAAAAGATTACAGATTAAAACAAAGTTAATTTTCACATGCTGGTATTAACACCAAGGAAAGCGATTTGATGCACTTCGCTATGGAAACCTTTTTTCCCTACTGCGATGAAGAGTATGATCAGATATCTCAGTAATACAATTTACCTTCACTGACTTGAGTATTGGACTCCTACTAAGAGAAGAAAATTATCTTCACCTTTACATGTGGAGGAAAGAAATTACTTAACTAAGTTAATAGAAAAAAACCCTGCTTTATATCCTTTGTCCGTATAAAAGTCCAAGAACTCAGCATGTAGAAGGTTTTTATTAACTCAGAACAGGATCTTTCTAAGTAAAAGGAGAAAGCCATCTTGACGAAGATAAAATTATGCTAAAAATCAGTACTGAACTGTGGATGTGATCAATTCCTTAGCCAAAGTGGAAACATGAGTGTGTCCTCTTTCTTTTATTGTAAGAAGAAGAAATCGTACTTATTTCAGTAAGACAGGAATGACTTCACCAATTTAGGGTACAGAGACTTGTTTCTGTCATTTGGTAATATTAAAACTCAGTTAAGACAATGCTGTGAATATGATTTCTTATGGCAGTGAAAACATTGTGGAAAGAACTGCATACTCACAGGGCAAATTTGTCTCCTTGTGCAGGAAGTTAAGCACTGCAAAGCAGGACATTTTAAAATGTTGATGATTCATCATGTCTAGATTTGTTTCCTGTCAATATAGGATCACAGAATTATAGAATTGTAGGGGTTGGAAGGGACTTCTAGAGATCATCGAGTCCAACAGTAGGATAACTCATGGAACTTGCAAAAATGCTTCTTTATGTATCTGTACACAAAAGGTGTTGAGAATAAGGAAAAATAATTAAGCTAGAATTGACACTGCTATTCTGCCAACTTTTCCTGTTGAAGACCTGGCTTTAGAACCCTGCAGAATGTTCTTCCCTCCTTTAACAATCTCCTGTAAATTAAGGAAATATGTGCTTATGTATGCGTGTGTATGTTTCTACACACACATATATATGTATATGTATAAATAAATACATATACGCACACACATATGTTCACTTGTATACATGCATATACACATACATATATCACAGAGTCATAGAATGGTAGGGGTCGGAAGGGACCTCTGGAGACCTTCCTGCCAAAGCAGGTAACTGCAATTTGCAGCCATGTTATAGTCCATTTTAGTAAATGGGTCGCATTCTGTAATTGCATAGTTTCACCTGTAGCCTAAATGTCTTTCTGGCTTATTCACCTCACCCAGTAGCCATGCAAAGAGAGCTCTCAGCTTGATGTGGATGGGGATGTCTGCAGTCCATCCATATCTCAGTGGCAACCTCAGGCACACCACTGCTCTTCTGAGTCTGGTCAGAAGTAGTACTGGGGCTTTTGAGTCAGACAACTTTTGAACATCACTATGTACCATTTCCAACAGGGCAGGATGTCCTTCACTTCCTCACTCAAGATTTCCAGAAAATGCCAAATATCGTAATAAAGGACTGTTAGCTAATGGTCATGTTTCTTAATTTATGACTGGAAGATTTTCAGACACTGCATATTAGCTTCATAGCACTGTTGAATGATGTACCAGAGACAACAACGCAATGTCAAGGTTCCATCAAATGCCAAATTATACGGCATAAACCTGAACTTAAAAAGTGAAGTCCTCCAGGGCTTAAAGAAAGGTCACCCGAGATATGGAGAAGAGGTTGTGTAAGGCTACTTGCTGCCTTCAGGAGATGTGAGATATTAACACTACACATTGATTTAAGAAGGCTTAGAGACCTTCACACTCCTTTGGTTGAGAAAAGGAAAATGAAGTTTGCTGAGCAGTGTAATTTGTTTAATTTACAGTATTGTCCTACTTTTAATCAGCATAACCTTAACACCTCAGTTGTAAGAAGCAGCTGAGTAATTTCAAGGCTCCTTACATTAAACTTTGAAATTTAAGAGAAAAATAACAAAGGCTAAAACTACCATTCTGTGTCTGCTTTCAAAGTAGCAGACAAGTAGTTCCTCCATCATTAAGTTAGGTAGAAAAGGGCAATTAAATAACAAGGAAAAATCTTAAACGGAGTGAAATTTGATGACATTTGATGGACATTTTGTGCCTTTGAAATAAATACTTCTGCTTGCTTTGTTGTTGGCTCCTTCTTCTTCTGTGCTACCCCCTGCTTATTTTCTGTATCAGGTCTTGCTGCAGTGAAGCAAAGGGGATTTGATTCAGCTGAGAACAGTCTTATTGCTGGGTTCCTTTCTGCTGGATCAGTGCTACGGTCATTCCCCTCATAAGCACAAAAATGATTGTGTTGGCTGACAGATTGTGGAGTGTGGGAGTAAAAAACAGTGTTTGGAAAGGAGCAGAAGGATTTAATTCTGTGCTTGGGAAATTTCCCAAGTGTTCTAAGCAAATTTTCTTATATTGTCTTTTTGACAGAGACCACATTTAACATTTCTGCTGTGTGATAAAGCACAAATAAGGTTTTCCTTTCTTCTTTTTCACTCTGTAGTCAAGTAGTGCTCGTACTGGAGTGAAACTCAATTCATATCTGTGATTTACACACTTTGCAGTTTGTCACTGTGTTTGCAATGGCATTTTTTTTTTTCCTAAGATGGATTTCTCTGGTTTACACAACTCGAATTCAGTTGTTGAAGGAGAAAAAAAAATAACAAATTTAACCTAGAAGAGGCTGATATACCAGCTTAAAAGTTTTAGGCCTTGTGCAGATCTGAGCTACAGACACCAACAGTATGCAGGATTTTCCATCAGTGCTAGATAGGAATGCTCTTCCTTTGGTACAATGGACACAAGCTATGGTTTACCATCACTTCATAGCCTTCATTTCATGCTGGTTCCATAATCAGGAAGCAGCAGTTGCAGCCCAGCTTATAGACTTGGAAACTGATATGAATGAACTACCATTTTTTGCAGCCTGAAGAAAAAATGAGGGAAAAGAAAGGTGGACATTTGGTGTCTTCACCAAGGAAAATGTGCTCCTTACACCAGCTGTAATGAACTGAGCCCCTGGCTGGCCACTGCAGTTTAAAAATCCCCACTCATTTTGCAAAAGATACAATTGCAGTGAAATTCAGATGATTTTTTACTATTATAGTGAAATGATCACAGACTGCTCCTATCTGTCTAGCAGGCTCTGCGCTGCATGACAGGAGGTGCTCCAGCAGGATTGCAATAGAGCATTTACCTTGGCCTTCCCACTTCATACAGAATCAAAAATATTTATGGTAATGATGTTGCTGCAGTTCTCCATGTAATAGACTCAGAATGATAAGTGAAATCAACACGTAGTGGGAGCATGGCACCAAAATATTCTGTGTATAGAAATGCTGATAGACAAGCTAGGATACTAAGCAATTAAGTCACTATTAGCCCAAACCATTAAATCCATTGTTTGCTGTTTTAACTGCTGCTAATTGCTGTCACCATGGCAACGGCAGAGTTTCTTCTTCTGGTATCTCCACACAATTTCCTTTTCATAATGGAGCCTGTGACATGGAAATTTACATCTTCCCGAACTGAAATACTTCTTGTGTTGAAATAAAGGCAAACATGTTTAGATAAGAACTATTTTAATGTCAGCAGTAAAATGGATCTTAATGAAAATTTTGGTAATTTGTTTGCAGAGGAGTTATCTGGACCTCACTCCACAAAGTCATGCATTTAAAAGTAGAATAGAGATTTTAAAATCTTGCTTCCTCACTTACATCATAAAAATCATAGTTCAGAATAAGATCAGGGAGATAAATGCACCTGGCTAACATAATTCCCTGCACCTTATGCAGACCATAGTGCACATCCTGTGTATGGCTGTTCTTACACCAGACATTCAACTTGGGTCAGAGCCCAGATTCTCTCTCTCTCTTCTCTCTCTCTCTCTTTCATTTCATTTATTTCTTTATTTTTTAATATATAATGATTTTGGAGCTTTCCAGATGTTTAAGTCCCTGTATTTAGGGGGCAGCCTTTCCGTGGCATCTCTGCATCTCCTCTGAAACCCTGTGCGGTTCCCAATGTTCTGTAAGGAGCTGTCAACTCTCATCGATTTGTTACACTGTTTGAATGGGAAATGAGTCATTGCTGAGTCACAGGTAGAAGTTCACTCCAAAATGCTGGCTTAATATTAACTGCTGATCTCCTCTCCCAGCTCTGAAATTCAGGAAGTGGCTGCAGATCTCTCAGCCCTTCCCATGCCTGACTGCAATACCAGCTGAGAAGAGGTGCTGAGAAATGGTGCCAGAATGGCTAAGTTGATTCTATTTTCCAAAGAGAAAGAGATGAAGGAGAACCACCCTGGAGAACTGACTGGAAGAGATCTCCAGGACATTTTCTGTTTTCCACTTCTGGGGAAGTGTAAAGCCTCCAGTATGAGCATGACAGCAGCTACAAAAGACATTTGCTCCAAGCTGACCCCACTGCCTGACTACGTGGTGTAGGGAACCTGCTTTGGCAGAGGGGTTGGACTCGATGATCTCTTGAGGTCCCTCCCAACCCCTATGATTCTATGATTGTATGATTACCAGGATGGAAAGGCAGAGAGCTTCGACCATGGGGACAGCAAGTTCAAGACCCGCCTGGATACCTACCTGTGCAACCTGGGCTAGGGAGCTGCTTTGGCAGGAGGGCTGGACTCCATGACCTCTAGAGGTCCCTTCCAACCCCTACAATTCTGTGGTTCTGTGACTCTGTGAATAATGCACCAGCAGCCTCCAGAAGAAAAGCCCAGAAGCCAAGGCTGTGATCAAATCACAGTGTTAACAAGGCCCAAAGTCTGTGACATCAGTAAAAATTCAGTGTGCTGGTCTGTAGTATCTACTTATTTGATCAAGCTGGAGACTGCAGAATCTGCCAAGATCTGGCAAGAATACAGTTCCCAGCATTTAAACTATGATAAACTAGTAAACGTGTAAAGTTTGAATGACACCCAAAACATGAGTGTGATTAGCCTAGCCCTCAGGTACTCAGTTTTCTCTTTCGTGGACAATCTCATGCCATAGTTAAGGATAAAAATTAAAGAATAAATGTGTTGCTGGAGAAAATTAAAGGCCCCAAAAGATGTAAAAAAAGCTGTTAAGAAGACTAGCGTAAACATGTAGAAATGGTGTGCTAATGTTATATCCCATCTGAGCAATCAGCATTATCTACTTTTGGTGCAGCTGCTGAAGCTGGTGCACAGGTTTCCCCCTTATAATGCAGGCAACCTCAAATTTCTGGGGATCTGAAAACTACTGGATGCTGAGAGAAGACAGACTGTCTTCATAATACCTTTGAATGGTAAAGCAAAGTAGGAGAAAGAATTGATAGTTGGACTGAGTGTTTTTATTTAATTGATTAATAGGTTCCAAATTCTTCTGCAACAAGTACTGATTGCTAGAAAGAGAAAACATATCTAGACCATCATTACCATTATAGCAAACAGCCCTGCTCACCAATTGGAGTAATAAGGCTTCTTGTTGCTCTAGTGAAATGCACTGGTGTACATTGAGCATGCATTGTAGCATGCATCATTGAAGTTAGGAGCAATTTTTTTTCACATAAACTGTGAACACGGTCCTTCACTTGATTTTCTTCCTTCTCCATCACAGATAATGCTGGGATAATTCACCGAAGTGAAAGGGTGGGAGAAATACAGTCACTGAAACTTGTTATCAAAATGCATTTCTGTTAACTTAGGCAGGATGACATTCTGTTCTTAGTAAACAGTATTTCCAAATACTATGTTGCCATTAGAGGGAAGCTGCTGAAGCTTTTAAAGGTAGAAAGGGTATGTATTATATTATATTATTCAGTGTACTGTTTTCTGATATAAATCTGATGGCAATTTTATGACCTGCTAGTCAATGTTTATTAACTTGCTTATATTGTTATACTTTGGAAACTTTTAACTTTTGCTTCATAAAACCTTCTGTCCTTTTTGTCTCTCCTTGAAAAAGGTATTTATTCAGTTCTTCGTTTACAGGCATGTCTTAAAAAAGAGCAACTGATGATGATAAATATCAAAAGCTGCTCAGAATATGAAACAAAATCCCCAGGAGATGTGATGTCTCCTCTTCTTCATTCAGTGCTTGAGAAGATGCATGCTTATGTCCTTCCCATTGAACAACATGTTGGCACCATGTGTTAGTGGGAACAAAAATCTTTCAAGCTTTCCAAGAATCATTTATTTTGCAGCTGTTATGGATTGCCATGCTGAACTGGTATTAACAATGCCTGCAGGAAAACCCCCTGGTATTGTGAGCAGCCTATTGCATCCTAAGTCATTGCTTAGTTAATCATGAAGTTCTGTAAAGCAAAATAAAATAAAATAAAATAAAATAAATCCAGTGCAACTGATGCAGCCATAAAAACTGTGAATTTCATTTTACATATGTTTTCCATGTCCACATTTCCATTGAATTATATGAGGGTTTGGGCCACCAAGACAGGCTGCTCCTCTTCTGCTCACACCCTGCAAAGACCTCCATAGAGAATAACTTCTCCGAGCCAAAGTTATCCATGACAGCACCAAAGATGTCTGCACTGCACACTGGCCATTAATCTGACTCCTGATACATTCCTGATATGGTCCTTATTTACAAACTCGTAAGCAGTTAAAATCCTGTTGACTCCAGAGATGTGTTTGGGGATTTCCTAAGCAATTACATCAAAGAAAAACACTGGAGCAGACAAAGCCCAAATTCAATCCTGCAGTAAGCAGCAGTGAGAAACTAACTCTAGAGGGATACTGGTCATGTAATTTTCAGATCTGAAAAAACTACACTAGGATTAAATTCTGTGGCCTTGCTTTCTTCTGTCATATCAGATGCTTACTCAGCACTGCTGTGAAATGTCCCAGACTGAAAGTTTCCCAACCATTTTGCCCATATCAAAATGATGACAAATGTTGGAGTGGGGTGAAGAAATTATTTGGAAGATCAATGTTCTCTTTGTTAGATGTGCTATTAAATGACAGCCACTTAAGAAACAGAGTTAATGAAAAAAAAATGATTCTGAGTTGTCTTTCCTGTGCTTTACTACATCTGCTTTTAGCTTCTAGTGAGATTTAAAGCCACTGTGGGCACTTACACAGGTGCTTAGCTTTGTGTGCACAAACAGTGCCGCTGATTGTGAATTCAGTGGGGATATCCCAGGCATGGAGTTCACCATATGCATTACTGCGTGACAGCTCTCCGAGGCTAAAGGATTTTTGTTATTGTTCTTCATTAAAACCAAACTCTGCTGGAACAGCTAGTTTTTAAAAAATGCCTTCAAGAAAACCCCGGTTGAAATAACTGAAGTACTCTATTGGGGATCATATCGAGAGGAAGCTGATGTACTATCAAATATACAGGAAATGGCAGAAGGAGGCGAGAGAAGAGAGGAAAACTGTTCTTCAGAAAAGCTGCAACATCATTTTAAAGCTTTGCTATTGCTTCATTTGACAAGACGAAATAATAACGTGGTGAAGTGATATAAGATCAGAAGAGCTAGGAGAACAGAACTGCTTCAGTTTAACTCCAGGCTTACACCCAGTGTAGCCTACTGAGGTAGAGGGTTGTCTGGGAATTCCTGTCTATCTGCTTAAGATGTTTAATTATCAGGAAAAAGAAGAAGAAACCTATGAGAGCACCTAGCAAAAGAGAGCACACAGAGTAAGACATCCACTCAAACAATGGCAAAAAGAAATTAAATGCAAAACAACAACAAAACAAACAATCAAAAATAAAACATCCCAATCATGCATTCGTGGTTAGTAGGACTACAATTACTTTTCACCTAAAAGGAACAAAGGCCTGTAGTATCCTCTGTTTTAAATAGGTATCTTCAAGATTGGAGACAATGGTCTGAACTCTCCGAATATTAAAAATCCAGTTCCACAAGGCACTCTTAAACTGAGTTTTCTATCCTATCCTTATAAGAAGGTAATTATTTTCTGGGGAAGCTGGAGGAAGAGAAAACCAACCAGATCAGTGCCCAGTGACCACTAACAGCTGTGCTACAGACATTTCTGCTTAGAGAAGTCCAGTGAACACCCATCTCTTGTGCTAACCAAGCTCAAAACCACAAAATACTTGTCAATGCTCCATTTGCACAACAGGCTGAAAACCATATACAAAACCATGCACTAGAGGAGGAATGCTGAGTTTGAGCACACAGACTAAAAAACGTTCATACAATCCTAGGAAGGTGGTTATAGCCACATTACAGAAACAAGGAGAAAATATAATCAGAAAACAAACAGAGATCCTTGACAACTTGGCCTGGGGGAAAATCATTTCTGAAGGATTGCTTCATGGTCAAACATACGATTTTTACATGCCCATATGTACCTCAAAAACCTCAGTTACTCTATCATTCCCAATGTTCTCTCTCAAGTCTCAGAGAGAGAGCCAGAAAAGAATGTAGGAGTTCAGCTGTGCATTAGGAAGGAAAAACAGAATTAGATACTCAGTGCTTCAAATGTCACACAGTGACATTTTACATTAGTATTTTTTTGCTTACATGGATAACTAAGGCTTTGGGGAATGTAGGCATTTCCTTTTGGGACACACAACTCTACCTTCATGACAAAAAAAAAAAAGTACAATTCTGTTCATCAGGAGTTGGCAGGAAAACGAAGACATGCAGTGCAGCAGTACAGACTGGCTAGATGTCACCAAATTTTACTCACTCTTGAAAGCTAAATTAAATTTGAGTTTAAAATCCATTAAAAACATCCAAATGATTGTTGACTTCCAGAACATTGTGAATTCTCTGGATGCTCAGGATGCAAGCCCTTGGGCAGACTGTGTTCCATGCATGAGGGGGTCCCATGGCCACAAGCACCCCTGGGGAGAGGCCCACAAAGGGAATTAGTGGAGGGGGCTCTGGTTCCCATATCCAGAGCACAATATCACCCTACTGGTGTGGTGGCTTCTGCTGTGTTATAAGTTCCTAAGATTTACCCATGAATCTTAAAAAAATATTGCTTTGGGGTGGAAAAATTAGTTTTAAATAACCCCACATAAGGGCAGTGTGAACTTAGAGCAAAGAAGGCTGATGGTATCCTGGGCTGCGTTAGGCCAAGTGCTACCAGCAATCAAGAGAAATGATTTATACTCACTATTCAGCACTGATGACACACATCTGGAGTGCTGAGTCCAGTTCTGTGTGCAGTGCCAGGACTACAGGCCACGGGCACACCCTGGCACACAGGAGATTCCCTCTGAAAACCAGGAGCACATCTGTGCTGTGCAGGTAATGGAGCACTGGAACACCCTGCCCAGAGGCCGTGCAGTCTCCTTCTTGGAAACTCAAGTTAATGAATATTTTCATGATGATAGTTTTTAAAAGCCTGCTTGACTCTTTTCCTTCTCCATGTCACCTGCACTACCATCATTCCACCTTATATGCAAACGATGATCTGCACCTCTTTCTTATGGGGACAGTTGTGATTTTGGAAGCAAAACTCCAGAGTTGTCCCATTGCCAGCTGTCACAGCAGTAAAAGGGCTTCAGTAAGGTTTATCTTCCACCTCCAGCATCAGACACAACAAGAACACTCTGTCAGTAAAGCTTGCAGTCTCTACCCTCAAGGAGAATATAAAAAAAAAGTACAAGAGAGGAAAAACTGGAAGTGTTCTTAAAGGGCTTGAATGGCAGCTCCCATGAGATGTCAGGATCTGGGGAAGTACTGATTAACAGAAGGGGAAACACAACATGGGACATAGTCAGGATGGGAGAAAAGGAGAGCTAAAAGAAGTTATATGGGAAGAAAAAGATAAAGGGGAATTTTATAAATAATAAGGATGTAAAATGAAGGGTAAGGAAGGAAATGGAAAAGAGGAGAAAAAGAAACAAACAAACAGAAAAAGAAGAGCACATAAAAAAGCAAAGACATGTAGAGAAACTCTGGGTATTATTTAGTTTCCCTTGCTGCCTTTTTTTTTCCAGATACCATCATGCACTAGCATGACATCACAATTTGACAGTTAGTCAGCCACTCAGGGACCACCATGCTGTATTAACACTACTGTAGCAACGCAACCCTCCTACAGACTCCTAGTTTCTGAAGCACATCCCACAGCCCCACCCTCGTACTCTCATAGTGCCTGCATCTCATCCACCTCCTTAAAACCATGGGGAGCTGCAGCAGAAGGTCTGTTCGTGCCTTTCTGTGTTTATTGCATTCTGTGTTAACTGTATGGAGGTGGTTATATGCAAGAGAAACAGGAAGGAAAAACTGTATGGAAAACCAGACACTGATACAGGCTCACTTAGTCCAGGAAATTAACCCTGAAGTATAGTTTCATTAATTCCTAATAACTGGATAGAGAGAGAAACCTGAGTATTTTGAAGAGGTGATGATGTTTTCTGGGTATCCCTGTAGAAAGCTGGATCTACAGTGCCAGAGTGCAATCCAAAAGCAGGTCCTGATGCAAATGGAAAACTGTGGCCCCTTAGACTACAGAAAGAGTTGGATGTCAGAGATCTGAGCTACACTCTGATGACCTCCATGTCTTTCAAGACCTGAACTTTAGTATTGATAGAAAAAACAGTATTGCCTGTGCTTACATAATGGAAGCAAAACTTACTGACAAAATTTGGGACACTGAGTTACCTGAATGTTAAATAGCTATCAACCCACTTTGACTTGTGCCAGTGCTACATTCTTGGACTTTCTTGTTTCCATGGTGGTTGAACTACCAGCAATTACCATTCATAAGATTTGTCAATATCTGTCCTTCTTACCTTCCTGGAGGGACAGAAATCTTGGTTGGTAGTTTGTATTGCAATGATAACCTGTCAATCTCAGTCCTTTGTGAGTGTAGCACTATGACACCTTTTCCTAGGAATCCCTTGCAATTGCCTGAATAAATGCAATATATGGAAGGAACAACAGCTATTACTCAACAAAGAAGAAAACAGAAAAATTTAAATAAATGGGAAAATAATCCTTCTGCTCAGTCCTAACGTGGAAAGAAAATAAACTTCACAGTTTTTTACAAATCACTGGTGAAGACATCACTTCCAGAAGCTGTGTGGCTATGCCTCTTATACTTGACTCTTCTCAGCTGCAGTTGTGACAAAAATTTCATGTCTAGCCCAATTCATCTGACATCTGAAAAGAATTTTTACAAAAACATGTTGGCAATGACTACAACTAATATACCAAAGTTGCATCATCACAGATCACTGTCCCTGACATGGGGCTGCCACTAGAAAGACAGAGGTAAGCAACAAAACTCCCCTTAGAGACACATGCGTGCTGAGAAAGCTGCTACTGCCTGAGGTGCTACAGTAAGTGGGGCAGAAGAAAATGCTCCAAACAAAGAACTACCCAGCAAATGAGGGCCAATGTCTATTCAAAGTGTTCCTTATGTCAGGCGTGCTGGGGACTTGCTTTACACATGATGTCACTCTTGGGTGCTGCAGCTCAGTCTGCCATTGGTATATACTAACAACAAGGAAATGAGCACCAACATACATGCTCTGATTATACTGGTTCCTGGCAGCATTTAAGTACCAGAGAAAGTCAACTAAAGCAGAGCCAGTGAGACGCTGCTGTCCAGCTGAATCAGCCCCTGAAATGCACTTTCATCAGAAGAAGCTGGGAGCTTGACTTGTAGCATTTTGTGAAATCACTGATAAGACTCAGATTATTCATCATACAAACCTCCTTGAGCCTAAATTAAACTCTACTGTTGGTACATCCCTCCCTAATAAGTCAAGCTCCGTCTGATAGAGATATAGACAAATTTGCTTGTAACAAGGGCACTCCTTTCATAGTTTGTGAAATAACCTTTTAGAACTATCGTCCCTTTACACAGCACAGAGAGATCCTCTTTGTAACAGCTAGATGGGAAAACAAAGGCAAAACAACAGGAGTAACTTACGGTACCCAGTGTATGTGCAAATCTATAAAGCAATGTGGTATTTTTTTTTCTGTATAAGATATGCCTAAGAAAGGGAAGTAGTAATTGGATTATCTTGGATTGAATGTTACAACGCTACTTCATGCTGTTCTAAAATTGATATGATTGTACAAATGGAAAGCATAAAATCAGAAGCATTAAAATAATGTTCTTGTAAATTTACTGCTTCCCCTCTCCTGCTCCAGAGATCTTCAAAAATTATATACTTACGTAAACTGCGTTAAAAGCCAAATCCATCCTCAGTTCTCTCCCCCAAGCCTGAGGTACAAAGATGGAATGTACCTGGGAGAAAGAGAAAGAAATATTTCCAGCACTGTGCGTAAGGTTTTATGCATGTGGTTTCCATTATTTGTGCTAATATTTACACATTGAATTTCAACCTTGAAGAGCTGAACTACTTCAGAAAGATAATAGTTTATATATGCATAGAAAAAGTCAGTAACCAATGAACTGCACTTTCAATGTTTTATTTAAAGAGTTATTTAAGTGTAAGAAAATAATAAGATGAGCCTCTGGCCACTGAAAACTGAACCATTTTATAAACGTTGATGTATCTAGTCAGCTGAACAGAACAGTGCATGACAGCATTTTACAGTTCAGGGACTGTCTGGAACAGGGACATCATGCAAAATAATTTTCAGTATAGAACTTTCTGTTTAAAAGAAACCACCACCACTACAACAGTAAAAAATCAAAACCAGTTTATGAACAATGGCAAATAACCACATAGTCAAGAAAATGCATCTGTTAATTGCTGCTCACTCTTACAATGTTATTTTCTTAAAGATTTTGAATCTATGGCATTTTCAGAGTAAAATGTGACCCAACATAGATTCATAGATACATTAGGTTGGAAAGGACCTACAAGATCATCTAGTCCAACCATCCTCCCACCACCATCCCTACCCACCAAGCTACTAAATCAAATCCCTTAGCACCTCATCTAAACGCTTCTTGAACAGCGCTAGGGACGGTGCCTCAACCACCTCCCTAGGCAGGCCATTCCAGTGCCTGACCACTCTCTCAGAGAAAAAGTTTTTCCTCAAATCTAATCTAAATTTTCCCCGGCGCAACTTGTGGCCATTCCCTCTCGTCCTGTCATTAGTTATCTGGGAGAAGAGGCCGACTCCCTCCTCACCACAGCCTTCCTTCAGGAAGTGGTAGAGTGCGATGAGGTCTCCTCTGAGCCTCCTTTTCTCCAGGCTAAACAATCCCAGCTTTCTCAGCCACTCCTCGTAAGACTTGTGCTCCAGACCCCTCACCAGTTTTGTTACTTTATGCAAAACCTCTGATAATGCCCTGAGAGCAAGTGAGTACCCTCATTTGTACAGTACAAAAAATCCACTACAAGGCTTTATGATTTGTGGCAAACAAACAGAAGAGATGAAACCAGCCGAAGATACAGCTGTTAACATCTGCACTGAAACTAACCACCCACTAGGTGTATTGCTGTAGCAGTGTCAGGCATCTTATCTGGATACAAGCAAGACTGAATAAATTATTTACGTGCTGTAAGTCTGAAAAATCTGCTAATCTGTTCAAAATAGCCATATATGTGCTTGGAAATGTTTGTGTCTGTACTACCTTAATACCTGTACGTTGTAATTTGGATTAAAAGACAGTGAAAATTTATTTCTTCTTTTCCATCTTCACATGCCCAATATAGCAGGGATATAAAGGCAGAATTCATAAAAGCGTCTGAAGAGGATATAAATCGCCTTGTTTTGGTTTTATCTAATAGAGAATCCAATATGGATACATCTTCCATGGAGAATTTTCTTTTATTCAAGGGATCACTGATCAAATATCTTGATATTTTTGCCTGTTGCCTATGAGTAAAAGAGACAATGCTGTGAAGGAGAAACTGACAGCCTGTGCAGCTTTGAGAAAAGTCTTTGTCAACACCCCAATGGACAAGAGAAGAAAATGTGGGCAATACAGCTGGACTTGAGAGATTTTCCATGGACATGTTATACACTCTATTCCACCTTTTCTTGCCCAACTTGGACTCAGGGCAGCATTAAAAGTCAAGGGCTAAAATGCTAATACCTTTGGGAATATTCTAAGCATTACCATTCATGTTGCTGACAGTCAACTAGGCACGAAAAGATTGTCAGTTTCTCACATAATCAAATTTTTCTCCCTCATCTCTCTGTAATGCATTCACTTTCCTCATGTACAACATAAGAATCTTCATTCATTAATACTATTACATTCTTGTTCTACTGGTATAACTGAGCACTGCCATCTGTGCCTGGTAATCCTTCCTAGCATGTGTCCAGCACACCCTTACAAATCTGTTTTGATCAGATAAATGCAATCTATATTAGCACTGGTCATCTGCACTCCAGCATGTTGTCTGATCCTGTTTATTTAATAAAGAGTTAGGATTTGGAAACCATTGGCAGTAGTTCAACAGTGAAGGACTAAGGATTTAAATGTTATGGATTTACAAAAGTGGAGAGAAAACCAGATGATGTAGAGCCCTGCCAGTTCAGCTGTGGAGGAGGAGCTCTCCACTTCATAACTCCTACGATTGGCCCAGCCTGGCCTGTGGGACATCTGCCATACAGGGGAAATGGGAGAGCTCCTGGCCTCGTGTTCTCTCATGGGGAAAAAGAGCTGAGGGATAGAACTGGTAGAGATAGAGATGGATTAAGTTGCACAGCTGTTGCCAAGTTGAAAGGTGTTTTCAATTTTGCTTAGTGACAGCTGCAGTTTTGGCATCACAATAATTAATTTATTACCTCATGATTTAAGATCATTTTAACAAGCTTCCCCTTTCCTCACCTCTATTTCTACCTTCTTTTAACTGCAGAGAAGAAAATGCAGAGAAAATGAAACATCAAAGGAGGTACAGAAGCATCATCAGGTTATGAAAGAAGAGTCAGTACCTGATTTCACTTTACTTTGGACTGTCATTAAAACATCCCAGAGATGGCCCAGTGGCCCACCAATGAAGAGCCATTCTAAAATGACAGAAGAATCTTTCCCCACCCCAGCTTCTTCTGCACTACAGTGTTTGTCTATACAACATCTCTGAAGGATTTAGGAATGATGCCAAAAAATGGCATAGCAGCTACCCAGTGAGAAAGTGAGAGAAAAGAAAAATACATATGTAAATACAAAAACATCATCCACAGATAAATTCTGGGGAGAGATGGGTAATCTAATCTGTGAAAGGACAGAGAAAATAAGTAATCTAACAAACTAGCCCCCCCCCTAAAAATTTGGTGCTAAAATTCTGGTTCTACAGAAATCCTGAAGTGTGACCATCAAGGCAGCGAGAAGAGAGCTATTCAGCTGTTCCTCTACACTTTTTACTCCAATTCATTGGTTAATCTAAGCTAAAAATAGCCCAAATAAGCACAGAGTATAGTGGACTAAGGAGAGGACCACTGTAATTTGGGTAACAGACTGATAAAACCTATCTTAGACCCAGCAGACAGACCCTTGCCTACCTTCCTGCTCTGCTTAATGCTTTTAACAAACACGAAATGCATTGCAGAAAACAAGAGGAAGGCATGCTTTTATCTCACATAATCATAACCATAGCTCATGGTCACAGAAATAACGCTTTGGACTCAGAAATCAGCTTGTGTCAATCTGCTCTAAAAGAAGCCAGTCCTAAACAGTATGGACACAAACTAGACGGTGACACTTCTCCTACAGATCAGGGAAGTAGTCCCTGACTTTTTCTTTATAACACCACAGACAAAACTGTCAGGTACATCCCATCACACTGTCTCTGAGCTTCAGTGACGTGACTAGTTTTTTCTAAGTTGCACGTGCTATAAAGAGGTGGAGCATGATGTCAGGGATAGAAAAGAGTTAGTGTTGTCTTCAGGGTCACATTTAATTCAGCCGTTTAAACACAGGAAAAATTTCAAGAAGCACAATTTTTTGCACAGGATACTCTATTACCTTGTCATTAAGAGATACTCAAGAGCAGAAGTCATTAACTCTTTGAGGCAGTGCTCTGAGACATGCTGTATTTGCTCTACTGATGTTAGGAGCCCAGGTTGCACAGGTAGGCGTCCAGGCAGGTCTGGAACGTCTCCAGAGAAGGAGACTCCACCACCTCTCTGTGCAGCCTGTGCCAGTGCTTCATCATCCTCACTGTAAAAAGGTTCTTATGCAAATCTGTTCAGAACTTCCTATGCTTCAGTTTGTGGCCGTTTCCCCTTGTTCTGTCACCACACAATGCTGAGAAGCGTCCAGCCTCATCCCTTTGCCTTCCACACTTTAGATATTTATAAGCATTGGACAAATTTGACAGAACAAATCTTGGGGAGATGAAGATACCTCATATTTCCTTTTGACTTTCTCTCCTTTCACCTCAGCCTAATGCTGGATTTAAGCTGGATGTATCACCTTAGGAGCTGGTAATTGGAGAAGCATCATAAGCAATGGGAAGAATCCACATATTCTGTACAGACAGTTGAAGCAGAAAAGCATCGTAATTAACATGAAGACTTTTAGACAATCCTCTTTTCTCCACTGAAACTGTAAGATATTTGCACTTCTGTTGAATAGACAGAACCATTATCCCTTTTTTTTCCTTGCTCTACCATACCAAAGAGCAAGAAATAAGAAATTTCAGTCTGTGTAGCAGTGCCCCAGATAAGTAGGAAGGATTTCATTGTAAGCAACTAAAAGCTACTGAAAGAAGTAAATCCAAGTCCACTGGAGCTGAAAAGTTTTAACAGTGAATTCTAGCTATAGCCTCACCTAGCTGGTTCTACAATGCTCACCTCATCACCTTTAGAGTGTGGTTTACGGAACCCTGCATTTTACTCTCACATGTGGTTATAGGATCAGAGTGCATCCTCCAACAATTCTAAATTTGATTTTACAGGGCTGATATACCTTATACTGGAGAGAAAAATGGTGCAGAAAAGAAGACAGTGCAAAATAGCCTCCAGCCTCACAAAAAGGATCATGAGAATTTGAATTGCAGCATTAAAATGCCTTGAACAGGATTTACCAACCCACCCCTGGCTGCAGGACTTCCTCTGCTGCAGCTGCCTTCAATAATGAAGTCTCAATGCCTATTGTTTTGTTCCTCATATACAAACAATTCCAAGTGGTCGCTTTAATTATGCTGAATACAAAGCCAAGATGTCTCTGGCCAGAATTACTTTTGACAGTTAGAATAGTTGCAAGGCTCCAGTCTTTCAGGCCTCCAGAATTTAACCTGTCTGCAAATAGTGAGCACAGCTCCAAGGTTCATCTTGCTGAGATGAAAACAGACAAAGAGGACAGTCATTTTGCAACACCTTTCAGCTTAAAAAAGGCAGAACTTTAAAAACCTTCAGAAATACAAAGAACGGGAACTGTTGTCTGCTGGCTCACAAAATAAAAAGAAAATAATTGCTATTTGCTTGCTATTTCTTTGCTTTCAGAACAAAGTAAAACCCTATACAACTGACTTCAGACCAAACAAAGAAAAAAAAAGAAATTAAAAAAAAAAAGAAAAAGAAAGGGCGATGTAGAAAGCTTGAGTTATTTTCTTACGCCAAACCAAACAAACATGAAATAAAGAGAACAAGTGAGAGAAGAGGGAATCCATTAAAATTTCAAAGCACTATGGAGCCACTTATGAACTAAAGTTTGGTCTGTGTCATGATATTGTAATGCCAAAGTGACACAAGTAATATCAACAGGACTCCTCTGGCTTTATCCTGCCCTGAATGAATTCACAGTTTGGCACTGAATTTTTTTTCTTTATTGTACAGTACTGTTGCTACACTTGTCTGTTTTTTAGATGTTTTAAAAGCGTTCAGTGAGCTGTAGTTATTTCCAGGATGTGGATGCAGTAGAAGAAATTAGCCAAAAACTAGAAGTCAGATCTTACAGTGATGTGACTTCATGCCAATTATTTTTGCCATAAGATATGCATCTGATATGCTTTTAATGTGAATATTACTTAGGACAAAATGGATCTGTAGAGTATTCTCATCTCTTTGCCAAAGTACTGATCAACATAACAAGAGTAGTCAAAACTGAACACAAGGTCACTGAAGATTCAGACTTAGGACTGTGAATTGCGCCCTCTCTCCTGCCCTCTAGCATGTGACTGAGACTATTCTTACTGTGGAGACCATGTTTTGCTCAATAAGCTTATGGTATTTTTCAGCACTTCATGCAGCAGAAGGTTCAGCTGAGTAGGTTCCCTTCCTTCTAATGGGGGTGAGGTTCCTGTGTCCCTCAGTCCAAGAAGCTGATTGAATTCAAGTCTATGAAGGCCTTGGTGTGTGCGAGATTCAGAAGCTATGTAAAATTTAGAGATCTGTTCTCTGCAGTAAAATAAACTTGCTAGCAGTAGCTCAGCCACTTTATATAAAGGAATATATGGAGATTAAAAAAACATATGCTGCCAGAAATGCTTATGTTGCTCTGAAAGTAATACCTCCTATTTCTTTCCATGGAAACTATACAAAGAGCACAATAACAGCATTTGACAGAGCAAATTCTCAGTTACAAAACTCTATTTTCCAACACAGCCACCACCATTAGCCATCTGTTTTCACCAGCAATGAACAGAGCCTTCATGCCAATCTTGAAAAAATCTGCATGATCATCTAGATCATGGCTTGCCTTTCATGTCTCTGTTGCCACTGCTGAAATGCATTACCACCTCCTCACTCTGCTCACATCCACTGTTTGGTCTCCACAAGCATTCAGCATGTGTTGATGAATGTCAGTGGGTGCCTTTTTTTTCTTATGGAGGAATTCAGTGACACACCATTGTTCCATACACTTGTCTATGTCAGATGCCATTCTGTCAGACTACCCCTCTTCTGCTGCCTGCCACATGACAACAAAATGTAATGGGATATTGGGAAGGTTCAACCTCTACTGCCATACCACCAACATCCAACTATGACATCATGGGCCAACATAATAAAATAGGAGGCATTACTTTCTGAGCAGTCCCTGTACATTTTGGAATAAATAGAGTTTTAAAATTCAAAATAAATAAGTTTATTCCTAAGCCAAAGGAATACTTCAGTGTCCTCAACAGGACTGTAGCTGCTCACAAAGAATAGTGATTTTCTTGTCTATTCAGTCTGTCCTATTCAGTATCCTTGGCCTAAGGAATGAGATGCAGGGTGCCAAAAATTCAGTAATACTTTATGGTGAAATTAAAGGAATAATTGACAAAAGAAAATTGTAATTTTTCTCCACATTTGTCTCTTCAGTGGAATAAGAAAAGACAATGTAATGATGACCAGATGGTGAATAAACTGGGCTATAGCTCCTTGTATGGCCAAATAATCAGAGAAGTTCAATGTTGAAATATCTTCTTCATGCAGAATGACATCAATCCAATCTTCTAAGGAAAGTGAAAACCTTTGCTACTTAGAGAGATATTGAAACTTTCTGGAATCTGAAATATGTGTCCTTATTAGAACAGTCATTCCTGCTTTTCAGAAGAATTGTCTCCTAAAGTAGCTATTAGATGAAACCAGGACAATTGAAAATGTCTGTAAAAGATGGATATGTTTGATATAAGATGTAAGATATGAGATATAAGAGTTTGATTAAGTCAATAAAATGTACAGGGTCCACTGAGGAGCTGAAACTCTTGGTGAGCTATAGCAGCACATGAATTTATTTGTTTTTTGCAGTAATGAAAATTTCAGATTTGTAAGTCATCTGAAGGGTTCTTGTTTCTGTTTAAAGTGCTTTAGGGAGACCAAAGCATGGCCTTTTTGCACAAAGGGGCACCTGTAGGCAGTTTAGTAACACTCTCATGGCTCGTGCAAATGAGAACCACCTAAGATTTCATGTCTCACTGTTTAAGTGATCTCCCATGGCAAGAAGAACACTCGAGCCATGGTTGTATGTGGGAACACATTGGGTAAAGGATTGAAGAACCAAATAACTCATGATGGACTGACCACTTCTCAGGATTCTAAGTCAAAAAGATGGAGCAGAATTACCTCCCTTCTATCTACGTTATATAAAAACTTCAATTATCTCTTAGCAGTAAAGATTCTGAGACACATGGATGAACGGATTTGATTCCAATAGCTCAGAGCAGTAGTATGCATATGAATTAGAGTTAATTATAAGACATTCAATCTTTCACTATAATTCATATCTTGGGAGGTCAAAAAATTATTTCATAGAAAGTAAAGGTGCCTTTCTTTTAATTACAAATTCTAAGTTATGTATTTGGAAAATTGAAAATTCCTATAAGAATAGTTGTTCTCTACTGAATACCAATTTTTAAAGAATCATTAACTGAAATAGACGAAACAAGATTAATTTAGATCACATTATGTCAGTAAATGGCTCATAAACATTTATGCAGGCCCAAGTTTAAGCCCAGAAATGAAGGAATTGCTACACTGGCAGAGCCCAAAGGTGCTTCTGGCCTGGAGATCTGTCTCTGGCAGCAGGATATGCCAGAAACTCTGGGGGAAATCTGTATCGTTCCTCGGATTGATTATCATAATCCTACACAGCATAAACTTGCTACCTCCTGTTCTGCCTCAGCTACTCTGAATGGAAGTTCAAACAACTGCAAATTTTATCCCTGTGTTAAATGTCAAAGAATATGCTTAGTGACACTTCTAACGAATGAATATATATGTATTGCATTTGCTTTCAAATAGAAGACTTGTTTCAAACTAATGTTTCTAATTTTAAGTTACCCTTTTACAACATTTTTCACCCTATGTGGTTTTTCCTTTATTTTAAAAATATTTGCCACCTTCTTACAAAAGTGGGCCATTTCAATTCTATTTTATGAAATACTATCTGTTCTTACCTTATTTCTAGCTGCTCTGTGTGACTTTTGACTGTGTTGCATCCTCCATATCTTGCTGTTCTATTCTTCCTTAGAATATAAGTGCCGGCTTTATTAAATCTGCTGTGACACCAATTCTATGCAGGAGCATTTGGGTCTCCAGTATGATCTCATTGATGCCTTTTGGGAAAATATTTGTCCTCTAAATTAATGACTACCGGTCAGACAATAATCTTTTTGCTACAATAAGGAGAAAGCTATTGTCCAGGTGTTAAATTTAGAATATAAGTACCAGAAGGATTCTAACCATCTTCCCGGTACATATATTTCCTTCACTCCCGATCTCCTGCCCTGTACATCTGCTTTTTGCTGTTTCTCATTACAAACAGTTGTGTGATTCTGAAGAAGGTTAACGCTGTTTGCTGCTCTGTGTTCAGATCCAGATGCAGAACTAGTTAAATGGACAAGCCGTACAGTTCACTCATTTCATAGGAAGACCGGGCATGGTGTAATCAACATAGTCACAGTGTCACCAGCCCCTTTGCCCGTAAGTGTCTTGCTTCCTGAAAATTTGGTTTATGTATAAATATAACCTAAATTAGAGACAGTTCTGCATGCTGCTCTACTATTCAAAAATCAGGTTAAAATTTTAATGGAAATTTTAATCTGTACTCTTGACCAATTAGACATCTGATAGGTTAGGCCTTCATTCTGTATCTCTATTACTACCATATTTTCCTACTGGCTATTTTACTTCTGAACACATTCACCCTTGCATCCCACTGGGTGACCTCCAGAACACACCACAAACTTATCTGTGACTGTGTAGAACGGATGGTTTATTACTGCATCTATCCTTGGAGGTGCTCAAGGCTAGGTTGGATGAGGCCCTGGGCAGCTTGAGCTGGTGGGTGGCAGCCCAGCCTATGGCACAGGGGTAGAACTAGATGATCTTTAAGGTCCCCTACAACCAAAGTCATTTTATAATTCTGTGATTTTCCCCATGTATTATGCTGTTTTAAATCCATGAGAAGACTTCATCTTTCATTCTGTAGTTTGTAAGTCTACTAACAAATTCCTGTGAAAAAAAACTTTTTATCAAGCCTTCCCTAAAGGAGAAACTGTGCCCATTTATTAATCAGGCACCAGGCTGAAAATGCATTCAAAAAAACACTAATAAATTAGAGAAATACATTTTTTAGTAGGTGTTGTGTTCTAGTTTTCATTTTCCTCTCCTGCTACTCAGCAAAGCCTTTGTGAGTTTTGCTTCGCTGACATGCACATACTGTGGGTTCCAGCTGGGTGATGTGTAGGGGGACTTGAGGGTGCACAACTTGGTGAGATCACTGTTGACCACAGATTGCTATTTTTCACTGCCTCCCTACACTTAGCAGAATGCCTCCACACAGTAGAGGCCAAATTGGAAGTCCTTGAGCTTCAGTTGAGATACCTGGTTAGAAACATTACAACCTTGCGTTCTTTGTGGGAAATTAATCGGAATCAATCTGGACTCCACTAAGTAACAAGGCTTATGCTATTGTCGCAAGATGGTTGTTGACTCACAATTGCTTTTCCATTGCCCTTACTCCCCTGCCTGCTAACAACCCCACGCTGTCTCTTGAATTCTAGTCTGAGCTGCCTTTATGGCAGACACAAGCAAACCACTCACAGCTCATGTCAGTTATAAAATATTCATTCTGATGCATCTGTACTGTGGTAATACAATTGGATTGGAAATGGAATAACTGCATTAGCTGAACTGGTAGAGTCACTCCATGTTGGGCACTGCACCATGCTAGGGAAAACCTAGCCCCTGGAGAATGGCCATTCACATCTCCAAGCAAAAGCCTACAGAGGTGAATTGCAAGCTCTTTTGTCCTTGTCTTTGCAATGCCTTACACAATAGGGCCCTAGTCCATGACCCTAAGTACCACTCAATGATAAATAGTTAAAACAGTATTCAGCTATCTGTGTAACACACAGGCAAGAGCCTGTGTAGGCAGGGACCAGCAACCAAAAGCTCTACTTTTATCTAAAGGACCCCATACCAAGGAGGAACAACAGCAATGTGCCAGAAAGCGTTTGCACTTCATTTCTGAAATACTGCAGAGCTACTTGCAGGGTGTATGAGCACAGTGAAGTTTTATCTTGACAAATTGACTGGATGACAGCCCCTTCACAGTAGCCTGAATTTCATCTGAATGCTAATGCTGGCATTGTGTTGACTTTACAATGCAAAGTTCTCACACTCACACCACCAGTTCAATGACCATACAAATTCCCTTCATTACTGCTGTGGCCTCACAATCCAAAACCCTCCCTTGCAGGAAATTACATGCTTTTCAACACTGGCAACAAACAAGATCTGACAAGTAAATATTTTGCTGCGATAGGATTTAGAATCTGGACTTTGAATGCCAGATGATACAGTATCATCGGTTTCTTCACACGAAGCTTTAAAAGTGTGCATCCTCTTTTCAAAGCCACAAGAAGAATCACTGAGGAGTGTGAAATTTCAATTAACACTAGCTCCCAGAAGTTAAACCAATTAGAGAAAGATATTCAGTATGTGTACATTTTCAGCAGATTGAAGGTTGGAAAATCTTAAAAAAGTGTTTTGAAAGTCTCTTTCTTTTCAATTACACCAATGAAAATCCAAGGCTGTTAGAGTTGGTACTTCAAGCTGTACAGCTGATATGAAAATTATACAGAATCTATACCAGCCCTTTCTTCATTATGCAATGATGATAATTTATCCTACACAACCAAATCCAAACCTGAACTCAATTTTGAGAAACCATCCAGCTTGATGTAGTTTATTTTAATTGGTAATTTGCAAATATCAAAAGTCCTTATAATGGGAAACTGGCATCTACCGAAGTACGGAAATGACACATCTGGCATGTGCTGTGTTTTGCCAACCATAGCTTGGGGAAACTTCTCTTTAGGGCCACAGGGTGCATTTTAGCAGGCATCATGTGGTAACATGTTGCCAAATCTCCTGCAAGAAGGAGATGTAACTTGCTCCATCATCATCCTCTCCTCTGTTGTTTCAACAATTCAGCACCAAAAGTAAAATTCAAAATGCTACAAAATAAAATTCAGCTCCATGCTATAAGTAGGTGTAATTTGCATCCTTCAGATCCTTTCTAGCAATACCCTGTGCTATTATGCCTTAAAAGCTCAGAGATCAGTACATTCTGCCTGAAATGTGACAGACTGACATGCTCGCCCTATGTTCTTTTCATCCCAGTGTTCTATCACTATTTCTGACTCTCTGTGATTCGTTCAGGTGTGCCCTCTTTCATGCTTCAGCTGTTACCTCTGTATGTAGCAAGCATCTTTCCCCCTTGAATTTTACAAGGACCTCAAAATCCTGGTGCATCTGTGTGCCACACTCATGTAGGTTCACGGCCTTGGGGAGAGCAAACACATACAGAACATCCAGTCATAACTGCCTTAAAAAAAAACCACGTAGAATCATAGAATATCCAGAGTTGGAAGGGACCCATATAAGGATTATATTTGCAGATGACAGCAAGCCGGAAAGGAGTGCTGATCTGCCGGAGGGTTAGAAAGGCAGTACAGAAGGACCTGGATAGACTGGATCAATGGGCCAAGGTTAACTGTATGAGTTTCAGTAGGGCCAAGTATTGGGTCCTGCATTTTAGTCACAACAACCCCTGGCAACCCTACAGGCTTGAGGAGGAGTGGCTGAAAAGTTGCCTGACAAAAAAAGGACTTTGATGTGCTGATGGACAATCAGCTGAATATGAGCCAGCAGTGTGCCCAGGTGGCCAAGAAGGCCAATGGCATCCTGGCTTGTATCAGGCATGGTGTGGTGAGCAGGACTAGAGAAGTCATCTTCCCCCAGTATTTGGCAATGGTGAGGCCCCACCTAGAGTACTGTGTTCAGTTTTGGGCACCTCAGTACAGAAAGGACACTGAGATGCTGGAGCAAGTCCAAAGAAGGACAACAAGGCTTGTGAAGGGCTTGGAGGATATGCCCTATGAGGAACAACTGAAGGATCTGGAGCTGTTTAGTCTGGGGTAGAGGAGGCTGAGGGGATATCTTATTGTTCTCTTCAAATACCTGAAAGGTGATTGTAGTGAGAGAGGGGATTGGTCTCTTCTCACTGGTGACAGAACAAGGGGAAATAGCATCAAGTTGCTCTAGGGGAAGTTTAGGTTGGTTTCAAAAAAAATTCCTTTACAGAAAGGGTTGTTAAGCACTGGAATAGGCTGTCCAGGGAGGTGGCTGACTCACCATCCTGAATATGTTTAAAATCTCTTTGGATGTGGTGCTCGGGGACATGATTTAGTGGTGGGTTGTTAGAGTTAGGGTAGTATGGTTAGGTCGTGGTTGGACTTGATTATCTTGAAGGTCTTTTCCAACCTGAGCAATTCTATGATTCCATGATTCTATGATTATTGAGTCCAAGTCCTGGTTTCATACAGGACCACACAAAAATCAGACCCTTTATCTGAGAGGGACAAGAGAACAAGGATAATCTATACCCACCTGCTCCTTGGTGGGTTTGTACTTCTTTTCTCTATACACATACCAAATTTCCCATATATGTTGTAACTTGGTACATTTAAATGACCTGTTCGTCGTTTTGGTTAAAATCAGCCATCATTTTAACAAATTACTGGGGAAAGGAGTGAATCGCACACAGAGCAACATCACTGCATGATTTGAGTATCCTTCAGAAAGCAGGAAATAAATAATAAGTAAATGGATTCTGTAATGACTGATTTTGTTTAAATGGGTCTGAATTAAGCTGCAGGACAAATATTTGTGAAAAGAAGAAAGAAAATAACTCATAATCCCATTTATTTTTCCTCCCCAGATATCTGCTGCCAGCACAGGTTAGCATTTCTCCTCTTTGTTTATTGCAGTTCATTTTATCTTCAGGCAGGCACATATTTTAATCTGAGCTGTTCCTGGAGATTCTGTAGATGTTGTGGAGTTGCAGCATATTTTCACCAAGGTAACTAAACTCAGAAGATATTTAAAAATAGATTTTGTCATTTTGTTTTCCTTGCTCTCCCGTTCTGTGTGCAGCCTTTCCGTTCTTTTGTCTGCCTTGCTGCTCCAGGTTTCCACTGCAAAGAAATATTCCCCAAAGTCCCTGTTCCTTGAAACACAGTGTTTTCTATAAAAGGCAGAAATGACTTTGTGGTCTGACACTGGAATACCTGGGGGATTTCTACTGAACTTACTGTGTTAATGTTGACAGACTCAGCAGGAGAGAAATAGAAGCTTTACTCTTCTAAACAGGGTCATGGAAATGCCACTATATCTATAATGGAATGTATAAATCCCAAATCCCTTTGTTCATTGTTCTGCAAGAACTTCCTTAAACTAAACTAAACAAAAAACACTTGTGCAGCAATTCTTTCAGATTACACCAACAACAGAGGAATAAATGAATACTCTAGTCACAGTCTATTGAAGCCTCCCTCTAAAATTCTTTGCTTTTCATGATACTGACTTATATCAGAAGAAGACACCATGCATGGGTCTATTATTAACAGTATGTTATAGGTAGTGTACAGCAACATCTGCAGTAATGAAACAGTCACTGAATTTTGACTGACAAAATATGATAAATCACTTTCTGTGAATACCTTCACTGTTTGACTTATCATTAGTGAATATATTACCAGTGGGAGTATCACTGGGAGAAAATGCTCCACTTGCTACTAAAATCCTTCAGCCTCATCTTCATTTGGAGTGCACTGGAGAAGTGGTAAGTCAGACACATCAAAATCTATCCATTCTTAAGTAATTAAAAAAACAGTGTCAAACAGAGCCATAAAGGCTCCAAAAATGCCTACACAATAAGAGGTGAAGAGGGAAATGGAGGTACAAATTAAAAAAAAAAAAACAATTATTAGATTATGAGAGATTTATAGCACTGTTTATGAAGTGGGGGGAATTACTTTGGATGTTTTAAGTTATATATGCACACTCAGTCATGCTGCATGCTTTCCTCAATCTTCTTTCTTAGGGAGAAAACAAGACACAAACATGCTACCCCACCTTTTTGTAATTTGAAGTACACAAGAAACAGTGAGGTATTCAAGATCATTACTGTTTATTCTTAACTAGAGGTATGACTACATTCACATTTGACATTTATGAGTACAACCAAGATGAGAACAGAGAGGATATATCTGCACACATGAAAAATAGTGAGAATATGCAGAAGCTAAAAGTCCTACACTTCTGAAGACTACACCAAAGAAGGTTCATATGGCATGTCTCTCCATTCCCTTTCTGAGTTTCAAGTATAAAAGCATCTCTTGTCCATTTCTGTTCCTTTGATAAAATCTAATTTGCATCAATCTACTTGGGGATGTGTCAACATGACATTCTAAGGCATAATTCTGGGGGAACTTCTTCACAATGCAGTGACAGAACACTGGCACAGGCTGCATAGAGAGGTGGTGGAGTCTCCTTCTCTGGAGATGTTCCAGACCCGCCTGGACGCCTACCTGTGCAACCTGGGCTAGGGAGCTGCTGTGGCAGGGGGTTGGACTCCATGATCTCTGGAGGTCCCTTCCAACCCCTACAATTCTGTAATTCTGTGATACCCAAATTTTAAAGCATCTAGTTAGTGTACACAAAGTACACTAGCTGTGGTTGGAATCCAAAATGTTTGCTGACAATTATGCCAGAAAATATTAAGTACTGAAATTTTGTCCAGATTGAGTCACGTTATAAATCCCATTCAATTCAATTCTCTTTCCAAATCCAGGATAAACTAGCTGCAGAGATGTCAATATACAAAATGCAACTCTTTATTTGGGTTACTCTGATCATAGCACTGTGACACCATGTCTAGTGATATTAATATAGCAGCCAACAACAATAATTGAAATGTGCTTGGGACTGAGCTGGCACTGAGGCTAACTGGGACACAACAGCCAACTGGGACATAACAGACAAACCAAAAACTCTTACTGCTTTGTACAGGCTGGCTGCACCTGTACTGGCTCGTGAGAGTCCCTGGCCCATCTTTACTGCTGACTCAGGGCCAGGGTTTGTTTATGACTATGAGTATGGTCAAAATTGTGCCAGCAAGTGTTGAAGTGAGCCAGAGACTGAGCTAAAGGATGAGATCTCTGCTTGCTTACAGTGCTTAACCCTTGAAGGATGTTTTGAGCTTCTTTGACTGTATTGCTGTTTAGCCAACCCCTCTGCACTGACTGCCCCTTGGCCAACTCCCCTCAGTTTCATAGTCTTTTTCACATGATGTCATATGGTATGGAATGTCCCTTTGGCCAGTTTAGCTCAGCTATTATGCTTCTGTCCCCTTCCAGCTCCTTGTTTACCCTGCCCCTCGACACTGGCAGGACAGTATGAGGAGCTGAGAAACTGAAACATCCTTGGCTCTGTGCAGAACTGCTCAGCAACAACTAAAACATCCATGTATTATCAAGAGTGTTTTTCTCCTGAATCCAAAACATAGCATCATAGCAGACACTACGAAGAAAATCAGCTCCGTCTCAGCTGAAACCAGGCCAGACTGGATCTCTCCAAGACACCCAGGGAGAGGGAGGAGCAGAGATCACTCTAGGGCCTGTCTACAACACACAGAAGAGTTATAACTGCAGTTCATGGCTTAGGATAGTCTTGGCTTTCATCCTGAAACTCTTCCGTGTACTCTCCTGCCACATCTCAGGGCATGACATAATCCTTGTATCACACTGCATAAACATGAATATAGAGAGCTCCAGCAAAGGTGTCATAGTATTTCAGACAACTGAACCTCACAAGATCCACAAAATAGTATTCAAAAAGGCATCACTAGAGGTGCTGGGAAACTCATAGTCAAATATATGTTTGCAGCCCAGAAGGCCTGGAAGCCCATTCTGGGCTACATTGAAAAGTGGTGGACAGAAGAGAGGGGATTGTCCCACTCTGCTGTGCCCTCACAAGGCCTCACTGGAAGATGGTAGCTAGGTTTGAAGCCCCAAGCACAAGAAAGATGTGGAACTGTTGGAGAAGGTCCAGAGGATGGTCACAAAGGTGATCAGAGGTCTGAAGTACCTCCCCTAAAAGACAGGCAGGGCTTGTTCAGCCTGGACAAGCAAAGACTTTGGGGAGAACTCACTGCAGCCTTCCAGTATTTAAAGGGAGATTATGAATGTGAAGAAAATAAACTTTTTACATTAACAGATAGTGTTAGGACAAGGGGAGGTGATTTTAAACTCAAGGAGAGGAGATTTAAATTAGATATCAGGAGGAAGTTTTTCACAGAGAGGGCAGTGAGTCACTGACAGGCTGCCCAGAGAAGTTGTGGATGTTCAATTTCTGGAGGTGTTCAAGACCAGGTTGGATGGGGCCCTGGGCAGCACGAGCTAGTACATCAGCTGTTGGGAACCCTGCTTGTGGCAGATAGACTGGAACTAGATCATCTTTGAGGTCCCTTCCAATCCAAGCCATTCTATGATTCTATACCATATAGACTGGATGAAGTAAATCTGCTCCATGAAGACCTTGCCCTGGGCAATTAAGGGAGCCAGATTGCCCCAAATGGGCTTATGTGTAAGTATTGCTCTGTAGTACATTCCTGTTGAGCAGTACAGAAACAGTTGATGAGATTTCACAGAAATGCAGAATAACCTAATGCTTCTTTGATTCCCCTTTCTACATCCATTATATCTAGAGCCTTCCTTTCCTCGTCCTAAAATTTTCTCTCTGCAAACTCTTCCATAGGATGGACAATATTAAATTAATCTTAGTGGCACTGTAAAATCCTTTACAGCCCCTCTTGTGCTCTGGACATTGACAAAAGGGATGAGATGCCTCTTGTGATACCCAGTTTTGAAGGTGCCTTCAAACTCAGATCTGCCAACTAACTACATCATAAACCTCTACATTTGCCTCAGATAAACTCAGTCTGAAACTACTACACTTGTAGCTTGCCCCAGCTCATCCCCTTCACTGCCTCTTCCTTCATGTTGTTTTCAGCCTGGAGGTCTGAGAACTTGGAAGTCAGTGACTGTCTCACGAAGTCCTTCATATTCTATACTTTTGATCCCTAGTTCTTTGGCATTTCTCTTTGCTGTCCATATGAAGAGTCCATCAGAAAAAACAGCCGTGACATCTAAGCAGGCCTCTCTTTTGCAGCTAAGAAGCAGAAAATGTGGGTTTCCTTGCTATGCATGATGAAAGAGATATAGATGGTGTAAGACAGCTCATGTGGTTCAGTATAATTGAGAGGGAAAATCAGGATAGACCTTAGATATGAATATAGACGGATTATACTTCCTTTGTAGATGGCACACACCTCAGCATATAGATGATCCATAAACTCTTTAGTCCACAAAAGTAAAAGCTTCATGCCTTCTAAATTAAAAAGATCAAACAAACTGATACAGCTAAAATGAAGCAATCAATATAGGTCATTAAGTCTATTTCCTTGGCTTGACAAGGTGCCTGACTGACCAAAAATTAGGAAAAAATCATTGTCCTTTACCTCAATTATTGACATAAAATGATTTCAGTGTTTCTAGATTCACATAGAAGAAAAGGTTTTTCTCTCTCCTTTTTGAACAACACTGGGAATATTTTGTTTTAATCAACTGAAGTCTGATGTTGCTACACTACAATCAAAATAAGTCCTGACTATATTATACATTTTCTCCTTTCCTAGTCTGTTTCTACTTTCTTGTTCCAAAATGCTCCTAGCTGTAAATTATTTCTGCATTTCATATTTCTAGAGAAATATGTATAAACCAAATGAAGAAATGAAAATATATTCATGCAGCTGTTTCTGCCTATCACCTTTAATCTTTCATGCACTTTAAAATATGTGCTTCCCACAAAAGGAGAGAGAGATCTATTTTTGCTTTATGTGAATATAAAAGTAATTTGTTACCATAGCAATATTTTTCCATCCAAATGCTCTGAATGCCACAGTTGCTTCAGGTTTTGGGCAAACTGTAACTATCCCAAAAAAACATGTAAAGTGTTATGCTTCAATAACCCCTTCAGTACCATCATAATCACATTTTTCTGCTAGACATTATTAACAAAAAATAATTCAATGCAGATGTTTATGTCTGTACAAGCTTACTCCTACAGACCAATTTCAAAATCATCTGCTTGCATCTTGTTTAATTCAATTTGCATTAATTTTCAGTAGAAAGACTGGAAAAAAACACCCAACCAATCTCTATCCAGTTGGCCAAATTTTAAAACCCACAGAAACTGTGGTTTCAGATTTAAACAAAGATGTTAATCCCCTCCAAACTGTATTTAAAAAATGTTCCCCATCCTCTGTCACAGTGCTCTTTAGCAGTTCTTGGTGATGTTCATTTCCATAGCAACCCTCTCAACAGAGTGGAACAATTTGTTGAAAGTTTTGGGGTTCAGCCTTTGAAAATGGCAATACCAAAGAGATCAGCAGGAGAATCCTCCCAGAGCTTGAGACAAGAAGTACATGAGCAGCACCATTTTTTCACTTTAGGTTTGACCTTACCCTGGGACCAGCAACTTCCATGGCTCTGGGAGGATATTTCATCCAAATTGGAATGACAGATTATGGTATGTAAGTAGTGCCGGCTGGACCTTGCTATATATTCTTACTGCAGTAATATATTATGTTTAGAGACAAATAAAACAAGCAAGAAACATAGAATTCTCGAGATCTTATTAAAATATATACCAGAACATATGGATGTTGGCAGCTTTCCACCCTCTTTCACCTACGTCTTAGGAGTGATTTCACAGCACAGGGGAATTGATGTGAATTGGGCCCCAACCCACTGACATGGCACAGTGCCACACAGAACTCTTGTCAAAATCTCCACACTGGCCACTCGATGCTCACATGTCCTGTGCAGATCTCCAGGAGTTAACAAAGCAGAGTACCTATGGAAAGCAGGCACTTTTCGTATCCATGTGTTTTCCCACTTTTTTTTTGGTCTGTACAGGAGTTGTGCACCCATATCTATCCTTGCTATCTGCTCACATTTTCCCCAGGCCTGGTTTGCCTATGTGTCTTTTGCTGCCCACTCTTAGGTCCATGCACCCTTGCTATGCATTTTGGTTCCTGTAAACTGTTTGGAGATATTCATTAAACATCCCAGATGACCCCAGGTCAGTGAGCTTCTCTTTATGGCTACAATACAAATGCTAAACATACGCATTTCTTATATGCCAGATGTGTTACTGCAATATCCTCTTTCTTCCAAAATCTAGCATATGCTTTCTTAATTCAGATATAGTTCACAATCTAATGTTGTATTTAAGTTGCCATCATCATATTTAAAGTTGACATGAAATGCAAAATGGTCTTTCTTTTCCACTCAATCATAGTCAACCTGAAATGCAAAATGCATTTTACATTCAGATTACTCCAGTGCAGATTGCCTATTCAGAAATGATTTCTGTGGCAGCACTTCTGTGCATTCATTTGCACCAGTGGTGTCTGCACGAGTCTCAGAGAGCAACAGAGTGAAAAGAGCAAAAAAGAAGCAGTGTCATTGCCAGCCCATGAAAAGTGCTCAGGGATACTTTAATAGACAGGCATTTACAGTATAGAAACTACTGTAATGTGTTATATATAACAATAACACATATAAGATGAAGTTTCAAACTCAGCTTCTAAAAACCTAAACATGTATACTATTGTACGAGGACTGCTCCAAAAGTAATGCCTCCTGTTCTATGATGTTGGTCCATGACTTCAGAGGTGTACATTGGTGGCATGGCAGTATAGGTTGAAGCTTCCCATCAACACATGTTGTTGCTATGTGGCAGGTTGCAACAGAAGAGCATCTGACAGAACAGTGTCTGATGCTGGAGTGATTATGAAGCAAAGGTGTGTCACTGAATTCCTCCATATGGAAAAAAATGGCACTCATCAACATTCATCATGCTTGCTAAACATTTATGTAGCCCAATAGTGGATGTGAGCACAGTGAGGCAGTAGGCGGTTTGTTAGTGGTGGCAGAGATAATGTGTCACCTCCACTGGTGCAGATTTTTAAGAGTGCAGCATGCAGGCTCTTGCTCATGTCTGGTGAAAACACATAGGTCAAGGTGGTGGCTATGTTGAAAAATAGTGTTTTGTAGCTGAGAATTTGCTCTATCAAAGAGTGTCATTGTGCCCTTTTTATCTGTTGTATTCTCCACATAAATAAATAGGAAACATTCATTTCAGAACAACCTGTGTAAAAAACAGTAGTGTTCTTGCCTTCCCTTTTGCTCTAATCTGCATGTCAGTCCAATTCCTTCTGCCAGCATTAAAGCAAGACTGGGTTGATCTACCCCAAACTATTTTTTCTGTTTTTGAGTTTTGCCAGGTTAGTATTCAGTCAGATCAGTTTCCAGACTTGGCTGGTCAAGCAGCCTGCCACCGACACCCTGATAAGAGAGAAATTACCCTTTAAAAGGCACCACATACAGTAAAAATGAAGGTCAATTAATCCCTATTGTGAAAAAAATACTCTTAACTGACTAGATTTCATATTGATAGTGTTCTCAAAGGGATAATACACAAAATGACTATCAATCAGTACGTGACACTGCAGCTTACTGCAAAAGGAAGAAACCTGCTTTAATCAATGTTTCTATGAGACAGGCATTTATTTAGATCACTATTTTATGGATAAAGAAAGAAACCAACTACATTAGTTTTTATCCCTAAGGGCAAACAGAAACTACCTAAAGCAGGATAGAAAGAAAAATCTTCTGCCTCTGAAGTCATGTATCTTAATTACAAAGGTACCTTTTTTGTATATCAACCTTTGCTTCATATGTGAATGTATACTTATACATGTATATCTGTTTCACAAAGGATGTGTATAACAGCAAAAAAAACCCCAAACCCTGACCTTCTTTGTTCAAAAACAAAATGACACCTAATTTGATAAGCTCCAGCAAATTACAGGAAAAATTGTGAAAATTAAAAAGCAGGATGAGCACAGAATAATATTATAAAACTTCATAGATTAATAGACTTAATTCTTAGCTGCTTTTTACACTTTGGAATAACAATAAAGAACCATTGCATAATGTACACTGCTAACTTCTAGATGCACTTTCAGATGATTTTTTAATAATTATTATTTAATGTGAAATTGAAACAATTTTGGTTTACCAAGAATCAGTAGGTGTTAATATCACTGCATCAGTGCTTAGTGCTTGTTACTACTATTTTATTGTTAAGCTCATCTAAACACTTCTTGACAGGTAGACAACATAAACTATTTCAATCACAATGGCAGATCAGCTCTGCTGTTGCTTGCATTAACATCACCATTTTAGAATTGCCAGCTAACAATGAGCAGGATAGGTGATCAGGCACTGAATCGCTCTCCTTCCTGCTGCTGACTTTCTCTCCTCAGGCAGTTCCCTGTTTGGCAATGCTCCAAATGGCATGGAGATTCATATATGCAAATACGTATTAAGTATGCAAACATTATGGATCAGCGTGCCCTGAAATATGCATTTTCTTAAAACATTGCAATGTAGTTTCCTGATAATACATAATGACATCTGACAGTTCATATTCTACACAGATTTCCTTCTAGAAGAAGAATTAGTGGGGAATGCAAATGGAGAGATGCAGGAAAGGGAATTAAGTAAGTTTATGGAAAGAAAGAAAATGCAAGGGCAAACACAGAACTCCCCAGTGTTGACCATGCTATGGAAACTACTGATGATATTTGTGGTATATGGTACAGAAGGTCTGTTCCTGCAAAGCACTCAACAGAGGATTTTGGAACATTTGGGAAAGTAGGAATGTGAACTCCAGAGCAGAGGTGTGCTCATGAATCTGCAAGTACACAGGCTTTCCAGCCAAACTACTCTCAAAAGAAGGTCGAAGCAACTGTGAAGGTACTCGTGGGGGCAGACGCACAACCCTCACAATCCATGGCTCATTTATCATGCTTTAGGTCACGGCTCTACCCTTTGTGAGGTCAGGGATTTGTTCCTCTTTTCATACAGTGAAGCATCCATCAAAGTTGTTTAGTTAGCCGCTTCACCAGATGGAAGCAATGTGCCAGAGAGATATTTTTATTCAAGCAAGCAAAATACCAATTCCTACAGCTCCATAAAGGCCCTTTATGATCCTGGGAAGAGAACACAGCTTGGTGGAGAGCTAGCATCAAAAAATGCATCTGTGTCCTACGTCCTTGAGGAAGTCCGAAGATATGGAGCAATGCTCCAGCACAGGTGGTTAGAGAACAGCCAGACCACCTGCTGGCTGCACAGGCACTCAAAAGTCTCACTGAAGAGGAGAGGGAACCCAACTGGATTGGTGATCCCCTTGCCACCCTGTTGGACTCTTATCTCCAGTGTGTGGCTGTGTCTTCCTGAGATAACTTTTATCCGAGTGGGATTTCCACCACAGGGTTTATCCCAAGGAAATAAACTTCAAACTCCTATTTATGTGTTGTGCAGCCCTATTTGCAGTGGGATGCAGAAGGTGGGCTACAGGGGCTCAGGACATTACCAACTTGGAAAACTAAGCTTGGAGAAGAAATTCCTACAAAAAATCCTCTCCATCTTTTTCCATATCCCTCCATAAATGAATAGTAGGTGAAGAAAACCTGGACAGTATCATTGCCTCCCCTATCCCAGCCTGTACCTGACTTACGTCCTCCAGGTTGGCCTAGGTGGAGGCAGGGGCATAAAGCCTTGAAGTCAGAAATCCACTTGTGGCACTGTCTAAGGATGCCAGGTGCTTCCAGTCTGCACCAGCTTTTGCAGTCTCACAAACTGCTTATGAATATAAATATGGACGTTCATTTAGGCTCAGTATACAATGGAAAATAGTTTAGTTAATCTAATTGTGCATTTCAGAACAGAAAGAAAAATCAATGCTTCAATGTTTTCTGACCAATATAAAAGAAAAATGCAGGACGTTGATGTTGGTATGAAATAGAAGAACTAGAAGAGTGGGGAATACTGTCAGAAAACAAAAAGCTTAGCCCTCAGGCCTCACACATTTTATGAACAGAAATGAATGGGGAGCTGCATGCAATATTAGCCAGCTTTGGCTCCTAATAGCGGTTTCACCACTGACTTGATGTACAAAATTGCTCTGAATCACTGAATTTATACGCAGGTTTCATTCCTTTCAAAATAGCGATAACAAGTTTTATCTCTCTGTGAGGTGCTTCAGTTTCCATGGAAGAAAAGTGATTATGTATGAGTCTCCTTACTATTTAATGAGTAAAATCTGCTAGGCAAAGTCTATCATTTTGTCTTATATCTGTACAGCACTTAGTACAATGTGGGCCTTCCTTTGTTAGTAGGACTTGAAGGTACTTGCAGGCCTTTAGAATTATATAGTTGTACTTTCAGTTATTATCCTTTCAGTATCTCTAGGGGGACAATAAGGAAGGAGACAGATTGGTAGGGTCTGTTGTGATAGGACAAGGCAAAATGGTTTCAGAATAAAAGAGGGGAGATTCAGATTGGATACAAGGAAGGATTTTTATTTTTTTTTAATAATAAAGGTGGTGAGGCACTGGAACAGGTTGCCCTGTCCCTGAAGAAATTCAAGGTCAGTCTGGATGGGGCTCTGAGAAACATGATGGAGCTATAGGTATCCCTGTTCATTGCAGGGGAGATGGAGTAGGTGACCCTTCCAACTCAAACAACTCCATGATTCTATGATACCAATAACTGATACTGTCATTACGCTGACAGATTAGAGGGCCATTATAAACAAAACTGATTATATGTCAACAGGAAAAATTAAAATGACACATACAATAGCATTTGGTAAGATATTATGCCAAAATTATTTATTTTGTCTTCTAAAGGATGAAATTGTATTGTTTAGAAATGTTTTCTTTCAAGGTTTTACTTTATCAGTTGAAATCTGATATACTCAGATCAGAGACAGTATTTTTAAGGACAAAAAGTTAAATTATTTTCTAGATTGAAATAACTGTGTGAGAAGATGAGAAAGCCCATTTATTCAATCTAAATCCGAATAGATCTCACACTGACAATGAAAACTGCTGAAAAAACTGAAATTTATCAGACATGTAGCTGTGCTTTTCATTGTTCTGATGAAAAATCAGATTTAAGATGATAGTGCTTTAATAACACATCTTATAGTGGATAGTAAATTATTTTAAATGGATAAAAGCAAAAATCTTCCATTTTTAATGGTACTTTACTTCTGTGAATATATTAAATAAGTGAATATTGATTTGATAATGTCTCAGGATCCCATTAGCTATGAACGTGAAAGTACAAAGAGGTGGATGGAATTTAATACCTATCTGAGGACTGCAAATACGACCTGTGAAAAGGCACGTATGAATGAAATCTGTGCCTTGGGATATCTCTTGTGTATTCACAGGAGTTGCTGCTGCAGTGATTAATATGCAGCATACAGTATATGGCATCGAATTCAGTGACTATCTGTGAAATGGTTGCAATCATTCTTTTTAGATGTAATAGAAAGCTACAATGGTAAAATTCCTGCATTTCACAATAATTAGAATTCTCTCAGAAAAGTGTTGCTGAACTACATCTTCTACCTTCTATCTTCTACTCTTTGTGTCTTTCTGGAAAGGTTTGAAAAGAAGCTCACTCCACTCTGGCTTTCATTGTAGGAAGATACCTGCGTGGGCCTGAACAAAGGTGGGGATGGTGCAGGTGATGCAGTGATTCATTTGATACAGTCATCCAGGGGGCCAGGGAACACAGAGCATGCTGCAAAATGCATTGTCAAAGAGTTAGTTGTACTACACTACAATTTCTTCTTAGTCACTGTGTTGACACTTGCAAATTACGTGACACCAAGACATGACCTCAAATGGTCACCAAGGTTAAACTGTTGGAATGTTTCCTGGTTCTGTTATGGCATTCAGAGTTAACTAACTTATGAGTTAAGACCTTTTCCAAGAGGCAGGTTGGATGTAGCTTTCTTGCCTTGGAAGCATGGAGCTTAACTGTATGGGCATGGCCTCCAACTGGACTCTGTACCACCAATCACAATGCTCTGAGTTCTGACAGTCAACCAGTTCTCAACCCATCTCACCGTCTACTCATTATTCCACACTTCCTCAGCTTTGTTATAAGGATGCTGTGGGAGACTGTATCAAATGCCTTGCTGAAATCGAGGTAGACTACATCCACTGCTCCACCCAGCCAGTAATGACATCATAGAAGGCCACCAGGTTGGTCAAGCACAATCTCCCCCTGGTGAACCCACGCTGACTACTCCTGATAACCTTCTTCTCTTCCAATTGCCTGGAGATGGCATAAAGAACAAATTGTTTGAACACCTTTACAGGGACAGAGGTGAGGCTGAATGGTCTGTAGTTCCCAGGATCCTACTTCTTGCCCCTTTGGCAGACTAGAGTGCCTCTGGCAATCCTCCAGTCTTCAGGCACCTCTCTCATTATCCAAGACTTTTAAAAGATGATAGAGAGCAGTTCAGCAATTATCTCTGCCATCTCCCTCAGCGTGGATGCATCCTGTTGGGACCCCATGGATTTACATACATTGATGTTGCCTAGATGCTCTTGGACCATCTTCCCCCTCACTAAAGGGGATCGTTCCATTCCCCGACCCTCAAACTTACCCTCAGGGTCCAGGAGTCCCAAGGGGGAGTTCCCACAGTGAAGACAGAAGCAAAGAAAGTGTTCAGTACCTCTGCCTTCTTGGCATCCCCCATCACCAGAACACCCCCCCTAATTTAGTAGGGGACTCATGTATTCCCTAGTTCACGTGTTCCCTTTTACTGTTGACATACTTAAAAAGCCTTTCTTATCCTTTATCTCCTTTGCCATAATCAATTCCAGGTTGTCTTTGGTCTTCCTCTTCACATCCCTGCAGCCCCTAACGACATTCCTATATCATTCCCAAGTAGTCAGACCCTTTCTCCACATTTCATGGACTTTTATCTTCCCTTTGAATTTATGCATGAGCAACTTGCTCAGCCACACAGGTCTTCTGCCACCCTTCCCTAATTTCTTACTCACAGGGATGCACCAATCCTGAGCCTGGAAGAAATGCTGTTTAACTGCTGACCAGCTCTCACAGGCCCCCTTACCTTCTAATGACCTAGCTGACAGGATAGCTCCAAGAAGGTCCTGGAAGAGATTGAAGTCAGCCTTCCTGAAGTCCAGGGTAGCAACCCTACTTTTTGGTTTGCTTCTTCCATTCAAGATCTTGAATTCCACCATCTTGTGACTGCTACATCCCAATCTGCCTCTGACATTCGCTTCCCTAACATCCCATCCTTGTTACTAAGAACAAGGTCCAAGAACTTCTTTACAGTGCAGGAGACAGCACTGGCACAGGCTGCCCAGAGAGGCTATGGAGTCTCCTTCTCTGGAAATATTAAAGACCCACCTGGACACCTACCTGTGCAACCCTGGTCTAGGGAGCCTGCTTTGGCAGGGGGGTTGGTCCCTTCCAACCCCTACAATACTGTGATTCTGTAATTCTGTGAACAGCCTCTGGCATCATGAGCTAGTGAGAAGTTTCAAATCTTGCATTTTACTGACCTTTTCTGACTTCTGAAGTTCCCTCCTTCCAAAGGCAGCCAGTTGGATATCCCAGTACAGTACAGTTACCATGTGCTGTAGCCTAATAGTCACTATGAGTTTAAGAGCTTTGCGTAGATGTGAAATATATTTTTCTTGTGTTACATCCTGAACAGAATAAGCTCCCTTCACACATCTTCACAGTAGCCTCATGCTGAGTCAGTCTTTCACACTGATCTCCAAACCCTCCCTGAAATTAATGCTTTCCAGTCTACATTCCTCAGTTCTGTAGTACAGCTTGTTTCGCCTGGTCCTGGCTCCTGGATCTTGATTTCTATTTTCTTAAAGAGTAGTTTTAAGGGTCCACATTATAAATGACTCTCACGGCTTTCCTATGCTCACTATTATTTTTTTTTAAACATTCAAAATAGAATATGTTTTAATATGACCCCTGAATGGTTACTTTATAATCAGTGTTATTTAATAATGATTTTGTACTGATTATTGCTTTCTGAAACCTGGTAGACAGTGTTTCCAATCCATGTAGGACCTTTTTCTTCTAGGATTTTACTGTGATTACAGAATTCATTCCCATGGAATTCCCATGGAAGCAAGATGCCTGTTTATGTCCTAACTCCTCCAATAATTTTTCAGCCTGTTTGTCATTTTCAAGCACATTTGTGGAGAGATAAATATCTTAAACATAGCCATATATCATAAGAATAGATAATTGTAGAAAAAGTCTACTAGAGTCCAAATATTAGTCTTAATGATTTCTAATTCCACTGGGTGTTTTCTATAGTTAAAAATGGTACCATGTCTGCCGGTTCTAAATACCCAGCAGCAGAAATAATAGCCCTGTGTTGATATATGCAGAGTAAACAGAAAATCTAAGTGTAATACTGTTGAACAGTCAATTAACCAAGAGAGAGGCAATTCCCTAGAAAGCCAGGTTTTGTTAGCTCTCCGAGCTTCTTGTTTAATCAGGTTGTCATGTGATACAAAGGCAAATACCTCACAAACCTCTGCCACACATTCTTTATCAAACAAATTTGTAGTGTAAAAAAATGAGATTGGTTTGACCAGAATAATTTAGTTTCTTGAAATTCTATTCTCATCTCTTACTATAGTTTTTCTGTTATTAGGTCCAGGCCGATTCTATGCTTAAAAGATCTGCCAGCCATTGCAGTATCCTTTTGTGAACACTGACATAACATTAACACTGTTTTTGTCTTCTGGAATTTCCTTAGTAATCTGAGATTTATTAAAAATTAACCTAAACCATTTGTTCTCTTATATCCTCACCTCAGAGGCCTTCACTTTAACATTCTTCTTCTTTACTAGGGATGGACTGAGAAGCACTTCTTTGCCTTCTTATGAAATTAGATATTTATTGAGTTCTTCTGTCTTTTCTACATCATTATTTAAACATCTCCTTGATTGTATGTCTTATTAATGAGATCAGTGTCAAAGTGCTTCCTGAATTATTCATGGTAGTTTGTGGTGATGAAACCATGGAACAGTGCAGAAGATGAATGGCTTTGTGGTTAAGATATTCTCTTAACATTAAAAGATCCAGGTTTCAGTCCTGCAGACTTCCATTATCAAATTAAAACTCTTTTTGTGTCATCGACTTACCACTGCCTGAAGCTCCTAGTGAAGAAGTTAAAAACTTAGTCCTGTTTTCCTAAATGTATTTTCTGTGCTTCCCTCATGGCACACTTAATTCATGAAGACACTTATTCTCAGTTCTCAACCTCCCACTTCCTAGAATCTATCATGACCCATGGTCCTATCATTTCAAAAGACAATGAAAGGTGGTCTCAGACATGCCCCAAGATCTCATGCATCTTTGGAAACTGTCTTCAACCTTCATGTTTTTACCTCTCCATTTTTCAGTTCATCAAACATTGTACAGAATCATAAAATCAATTTGCCATCAATCAGCTTTCCCATGCATGGGCCCTCTGCTGTAATGTTCAGTGAAAATCTTCTAACGCAGTCTTCTGTGTGCTGTGGACATTCCCTAAATCGCAACATCATATGTTTTTGACTGTCATTGGTATCACTGCTATCTTAAATTCGAATTCTTCATTTTTCAAATTATTATACTTCAGGTTCTCAGGCTGCGCCTATAGTCTAAAATTTCTTTTATTTTGATTCATATGAATTTGGTAGCAAAACAAAAGGGAAGATTTCAAGAGCTTCATCACATAAGTGGCTGTTTTATTCCTTTTGCCTGATAATTTCTGATTTAATACTTCTGCCCAATAATATTTTTGTCCGAAGAACAGTAAGACTAAGTGACAGGTCCTGCACTTTGGTGAAAAAAAAAACACCCAAAAAAAGCACCCAGGCAACACTACAGGCTTGGAGCAGAGTGGCAGGAAGACTGCACACTGGAAAAGGACCTGAGAGTGTTGTACAATACTTGGCTAAACATGAGCCAGCAATGTGCCATGGTGGCCAAAATGGTGAACAGAATCCTGTCATCTATCAGAAATAGTGTTGCCAGCAGGAGCAGGGAGGTGATCATCCTTCTGTACTGAGCTCTTGTGAGACTTCACCTTGAGAACTGTGTTTGGTATTGGTCCCTTCAATACAAGAAAGACATCAAGGCCCTGGAGCATGTTCAGAGAAGGGCAACAAAGCTGTGAAGGGTCTGGAGCACAAGTCTGACGGAGGAATGTCTGAGGGAACTGGGGTTGTTCAGTCTGGAGAAGAGGAAGCTCAGGGGAGATCTTATCGCTCTTTACAACTGCCTGAAGGGAGGTTGTGGTGAGGTAGGGGTCAGTCTTTTCTGCCAGGTACAGTGACAGGATGAGAGGAAGTAGTCTCAAGTTGCACCAGAGGAGGGTCAGGTTGGATAGTAGGAAAAACTTCTCTGAAAGAGCAGTTGGGCACTGGAATGGGCTGCCCAGGGAAGTGGTTGATTGACTGTTACTGGAGGTGTTCAAGAAATGTTTCAGTGTTGTACTAAGGAACATGGTTTAGTAAGGAAGTATTGGTGTTAGGGAGACAGTTGGACCAGATGATCTTGATGGTCATCAAACTTTCTCTGACTAGCTTGATGAAAGAAATAAGAAGGTTCACTGATAATCCATCAGATCAGATTTAATCACAATTGGAGCTAGCCAGGATATCTTTGCAAGCAAGACTGGGGCCATCAGCAGCAGTACTTTATAACCATTGAGCATCATTTCTGGATGAGCGTTTCCAGGTGACAGAAAATGGAGTCTTTCTGTATTCAGGTTTATAAAGGCTTCTATTTTTCTTATTATAGACAGAACTGCAACTGGATTCACTCACAATCAGCTACTTTAGTCAGGTCTTATTATTAAGAATCACAGACCAGGTGGCATTATTTGTGGATTTATAATATCCCTGAACGTGCATATGAACAGTTTGCCACTGCTATTTCTGAATTCACATTCTGTGCATTTTATGTTCCATTCACTACCTTCTACCAGTTCTCTCATTTCATAAAGATTTCTGTCTTTAAGAAAACTATTCACCAGGTAAACCACAGCAAGACACAGCTATTTCCTGCTGTAGCAGGTTAAAGATAACCTAACTGCATGCAAAGAATTTACCTTGAGGAGTATATAATTACTGAAATTCAGCACTGTGTATAGACCAAGTATGGGGAGTACAAATATGATTGTGTAAACTCACAAGCTTGTGTTTTTGCACCAGGGTGGTACAAGCAAGCCCTACTCAGCACCCAGAACAGCCTTTTTCTCCCCAAACCCATTTTAAATTAGTAGTCTAATACAGACAAGAAAATTATCTCAAAGGGGAATCCCAGTTTCATAGTAGAACGACTGGCAACAAACAAGTCTCAAATGATTTACCAAATATGCTGACTTCGAAAAAATTGAAGTCTCATGTAGACAGAACTGGGAATGATGCCAGGACCGATACCAGGACTTAGGCAGGGCAATGCATAGATTTCAAACACCTTCACAAACCTTTAAGCTCATGCATCCTATTTACTATTACCCATAAGTATGTCTATATTACTGTATATGGAAGGAATTTCCTGAGTTTTGGAAACGAAGCACTTCTAAAGTGTGTTCAGTTTAAGTGCAGAGAATACAAAATAACTTTTTATAATTCATCTTCTGTCTCCTCATTCCAATTGAATCTTGTCTGATCTCATACCTTCAAAATGGCAGGTAAACAGGGAAAAAAATGAACATAAAACCCTGCTGGTTCTATAAGCAGGCCTTTGCAATTTTTACCACAATTACTGAGTTACTTTTATAGTCTGAGTAGAGTTTTTATACAATTGGTTTCAGTGAGTAGTTGCATCAGTCATTTTTGGATTTTATGTGATTGCTGTAATACACTGACCAGGTTTTAAAAGCATACTGGCCAGTAAAATGCAAAGGTAGTAATTGCCAAAGTATTGAGGCAATAGCTATAGCCTATTCTCATTTTGTCTGTTCCACATGGGGGGTTCCAGAGGACGGGTATTTCTTGCTCAGGAAATATTAGGTCTCAGTTGTTTAAAACTCTCTGATGTAAGTAATATGGAAACAGCAAGGAGCTGAGAGAGAGTATAGTACCCATTACTGGCATATGGATGGACGTCAAGTCCCTATAATTCCTCACCCTTAGGTTTTCTCCACTCTGTATTCTGTTTATTTCCCTACATAACAATGGTTTTGGAGTCACCAACAAATAAATAAATTAAAAAAAAAAAAATGAAAAGTGCATTTTTACTATGTTGGAAAACATAAAATCATCTGGACTGCATGTGGAATTCCTCATACAAATCGGAGACACAGCTGTTAAATGAAATTGACAGCGTCCTCTATGTATAAAAACTGAGATGTTGTATTTAAAATGAACTTCTTTTTCTAAGGCATATAAAGCCTGGGACAAGGTTCCTCTAGCAGTTTCCTTCGCATGGGCACTCTGCTTCCACTGCTGATACTAAACAAGATGTGATCCCATTCTCTACTTTAGCTGTCATGTCTGATATGTACCACTGGATGCAGAGGAGTTGCATGGCTATTACACTGCTCTTGAAGTATGTTCACTTTGCTGTGAATGTGCTGTGTATCTTTTCTTCCAGCTTAGCAAACTCATGGGGAGTATTTCAGAGGATTTGTTCCCTTCTTTAACTTGGAAACAGGACATTCCATCTAAGGTCTGTATTTCCACTTCTGACAGAAAACAATCCCAAAGCACCTCTGTGCTGGAATTGTGAAGAATAGGAAGGTGTCCCACAAATAGCTTGTCAGTTCTTAATGATTATATTTTCTCTGTGTATGGTACCTGCAGCCTGCACCCACAAGTCTCAGTACTGAGCAAATACACACTGAGACTCAGGTTAGAAATAGGTATCCAAGATGTAGAGAATCTGTACAAAGCTGAGGACGGAGTTGGAGCTCATCTGAACAGGATGTGGTTGCTTACACTGAAGATGAAGCCCTTGATATGTTCTGTAAATCTGCCCCTGCCTTAAGCCTACAGAAATACTTGCAAAATTTCTCTGAAAGTCTTTACGCCTTGATCTCTGTGACATATCTAAACAAAACCATTTTGATACCAGCAGTTGTTTTTAACATATTCTATTTTTCTACCACTCAGTTAAATAAGCAAAGAATGCTGACAGAAAGCTGAACACATGAGAACTCAAGCTGCTAGAAGCCTGATCTGTTTATCAGAAATTTGCCTTCAATATGATGTCTTGCAACTGTGAAATGAAAAAGCAAAGGCATTACATGTGCAAATCAGATTGCATCTTTAAAGTTCCTAACACACTGCTAAAATGTATGGAAAATCTTTAAGACTTTTCCTTAGTAGAGATTTCTCTTTCCTTGTCATTACTGTTGATGATATAATGAAGTCCTTAAACACCAAGAGGTACTCTCATGCTATCTGAATATTTCTCCTGCTCTTTGATAAGCCACTGACTTTCAAACAGCCCTCCCCTAACCGCCTCAGAGGATGGGATGCTTGAAGTCTCAGGCATAAAAATAATGCTGCTGCTGAAAATTGTAATTTCAGGGCTTCATATGACAGTGTGCTAATTAAATCATATGTCAAAAACAGCAACAAGAAAATCAAAGCTGGATTTTTAAAAATACAGCACTGTGATACCATTCAGCATATAGGCAGATGTTCATATTTGGAACAATTCCGCAAAAGAAGAACCTGTAGCCAGCCTAACTGCTTAGTGGGTGCACCTTCTCATATGCAGTGTGAAAGAGTTGTGCTGTTAAGAATACATTCATTCATTATCTTCATTATCCTGCAGGCTATGCTTTCTGTACTGCAAAAGATTAGTCTTCCTCAAACAAACAGCACTGCAATCTGATTTCAAAACATAAGCTATCTGCCAATATTAAAGCATTCCCTGCAGTAACTCAACATGGCATAATAAGCTACCCTGGAATATATTTTTAGAAATGATCTTTGCTTTCCCCAGCTTTTTGCCTTGGAAAAAAAAAAAAGAATAAAAGAAATAGAAAAACAAAGAAAAGAAAAGAAAGAAAAAAAAAGAGAAGAAAAATAAAAGAACTCAGAAGTAACCACAGTGTCAGTGAGAGTGAAAAGCTCTGATTAATTATAACCATTGTCAGGCATAAATTGTATTGAACAACAACTGTAACTGCAATTTTTAGGCATCTTGACTCACTGTTGAAATTGTGTCCCAAAGGAATGCAATAGAGAATATGTTTGGCTGCAGAGTGTATGAACATGCGGTTGTGGGAAGAGAATTCAAAGCTCAGCACAGACCCTGAAATCAATGTGGTTGCACCAAAGTAACTGAGAGCAGAATGTACTATATCTTCAGATTGAAAGTCCTGTCATGAGTCAGGCCAAGAAGAAATATATAGCACGCACTAAGTGTAACATGACTAATAGGAACTAGCCATTTTCTATGATGAATAACTTGAAATCTTTTGCGTTCTGTAAAGAATAAATTTTAATTTTAAAATATTAGGACTATAGTGCAAGGCATCATTGAAGCTGCACTTCTGTTTGTTAAGAGCTCTTTCATTGTAACTGATTCACTTCTATTATAGCAGTAGCTAGAGGGTGCAGCAAGGGCTGAATAAAAGTTGGAATTTCCATCCACTTTGGGACAAGAAGTCAAAATATCAGCATGCGCTGTGGGACAGAATGTTCTGCAATATATGGGTTCAGAAACAATTGAACATTTCTTCTTTTCCCAGGCGAGCACAAAAGCTGCATATTTCCACAGTGCTGCACTGCCTAGTGGGGTCTGGAGTCTGAATCTCCTATTGTGTCCTTCTGCCCTCTGTGGGTATGACCTCGGGTTAGGGCTGCATCTCCGGCACTGCACTGCAGCAGTGGCAATGGCCACAAGAGGAGGGAGTGCATTGTGCCTATATAGATAGAGACTGAGCGGGGAATTAGCTGTAGGAGGCAGAAGAGGCTAAAACTATAAGCTCTATTATCCAGTTCCTACTGAACTATGCTAGAACAAAATGTTGTGATACAACCAATTTTTGCCATATAATTATTATTATTTATTTTTTCCCACAAGAAAGCAATTCTTACTAAAAACAGCCAGGTGGCAGTTTGACTTTCTTCAGTAGTGTCCTGGTAGTGCTAGGGGCTGAAAAAAACTGGGCAAAGCAGACTATATCTGGAGAGATTAGGGATTCCTTCCTCCCAATCACAAACACAGTCTCAATGGACTGTTAGCAGGTTCTACTCCTTCGCATGATGCTCTGTTTACACCAATTGTAGAACCACGGAATTGTTTGAGTTGGAAGGTACCCTTAGAAGGCATGTGGTCCAACTTCCACAAAGGACAGGGAAAGCTACAGCTACTTTGGGCTGCTCAAAGCCTTGTCCAGCCTGACCTTGAATGTCTCATAGAACATGAGACAAGACAGGAAACAGAGTAGGCTCAAAATAGGCCTCTCCCAGCACAGTTCTAGCCTTCACCATCTAACACTATGCCTAGACACGGTCTAGGATACAGTACAGATCTTAGTATGCAGTATGGATGAATTCATCATATTTTCGAGGAAAAATTACCTGTGGTGGAGGGCACCTTACCACACCTTTTGCCCATGATCCATTTTACTTGCTTGAATCGACAGTGACAGATGTCATTCTGTGAGGTAGTCAGAATGGACAGTGTATCTAGAATGATATGGACCTTTTTTTTGCACCATTTTTGTTCCAAGTTTGTCTATCAGTCCTATTCGACACGCAATTGCACCACTGCTCATGCAGGGACATGGGATAGGGAAGAGAGTGCACTGAGGAGTGCTAGAGGGCAAAGAGAGTAGGACTGCTGTTTTTACTGACTGAAATATTTCCATACCTCACTGTAGATGCTTACTTGCAGGAGTATTTTTGAACTGCAGTTGCTGGGCTCAGCTCTGCCTTCTGTGTCAAGGAGTGAGCATGTGACATGAGCACAGATCTCAGTGAAGGTCAGGGCTATGAAGTTCTTACTGTGGGGTACACAAATAGCAGGATGCACGTGACTTGTGCAGGAACACACAGAAAGCACTGGGGAGAGCAGGTTGTCCAAAATGCCTGGATAACAGCATAAATGGTTTAACCATAAGAACATATTTCTCCCTTGATAGAGGTTTGACTTATTAATGCATTCATTTCTCTGAACATTTTATAATTGAACCAGGTACATGGAAATGTACATGGAGTATAGAAGCTACAGAATTGTGAGCGCATGTACTTAGTAATTGAAAGTAGGAATTCTAGCTGTAAAATGCTTCACTATACCTTCTTCCAGTGAAAATTAAGAGGTTACTTAGAACTGCCTGCTTTTGTTACCAAAATCTGCATCAGATGCTGAAGTGCAATTAAAATCCTTTGGGCCCTCTTCTACAGCTATGAAAAATTTGTGTAAACTGAGTTCATTAGAGTAATATTGATTTTCAGCACCTGAGTATCTGCCCCTCTGTTTTAACTTAATTTTTTAAGTGTTTCTCTCCTATGGCAAGAAGTTGAATAGGCAGAAAGAAGTCAGTATGAAAGAAGAAAGAAATAAGTGTTCAGTGCCTTAAGTAAAGGTTATCATAAGGAAACAAACATTTTAAATGAATATGTATTTTCATCGTGCTTTTGTGTTATTTTTATTTGTGCCCATATTAATGTAAAAAAGATGAAAATAACAACAGAACTGAGTCTTGAACCATCTGTATAGAAATACATGAGAGAATCTGTATAGAAATACATGAGAATTCCTGAGAAGGAGATCTTAGCCGCGTACGAGGGGGTTCGAGCTGCTTCCGAAGTAATCGGTACTGAAGCGCAGCTTCTTCTGGCACCTCGACTGCCAGTGCTGAACTGGATGTTCAAAGGAAAGGTTCCCTCCACCCATCATGCTACTGATGCCACTTGGAGTAAGTGGATTGCGCTGATTACACAGCGAGCTCGGATGGGGAACCTCAGTCATCCAGGAATCCTAGAAGTGATCATGGACTGGCCTGAAGGTAAAAGGTTTGGAACAACACCCGCAGAGGAGGTATCACGTGCTAAAGAGGCCCCGCCATACAATGAACTACCAGACAATGAAAAGAGATATGCCCTGTTCACAGATGGATCGTGTCGCATTGTGGGAAAGCACCGCAGATGGAAATCTGCTGTGTGGAGCCCCACACGACAAGTTGCAGAGGCCACTGAAGGAAAAGGAGAATCAAGCCAATTTGCAGAGGTAAAGGCTGTCCAGCTGGCCTTAGATGTTGCTGAACGCGAGAGGTGGCCAGTGCTTTATCTTTACACTGACTCATGGATGGTGGCAAATGCCTTATGGGGGTGGTTACAGCAATGGGAACAAAATGGCTGGCAACGGAGGGGTAAACCTATTTGGGCTGCTGAACTGTGGAAAGATATTGCTGCCCGAGTAAAGAATATGGTTGTAAAGGTGCGCCATGTAGATGCTCATGTTCCTAAAAGCCGAGCAACTGAAGAACAACAGAATAACCATCAGGTCGATAGAGCTGCCAAAGTTAAGATGGCTCAAGTAGACTTGGACTGGCAACATAAAAGTGAATTATTTTTAGCTCGATGGGCCCATGAGACCTCGGGCCATCAAGGAAGAGATGCAACATATAAGTGGGCTAGAGACCGAGGGGTGGACTTAACTATGGACGCTATTGCACAGGTTATCCATGACTGTGATACTTGCGCCACAATTAAACAAGCCAAGAGGATGAAACCTCTTTGGGGGGAAGGGCGATGGCAAAAGTATAAATATGGGGAGGCGTGGCAGGTAGATTATATCACCTTGCCACGAACTCGCAATGGTAAGCGTTATGTGCTCACCATGGTGGAAGCAACCACTGGGTGGCTTGAAACATATGCAGTACCCCATGCTACCGCCCGAAACACCATTCTAGGTCTCGAGAAGCAAGTCCTATGGCGACATGGCACTCCAGAAAGAATTGAGTCAGATAATGGGACTCATTTCAAAAATTCTCTTGTAAGTAATTGGGCCAAAGATCATGGCATTGAATGGATTTATCATATCCCCTATCACGCACCAGCTTCTGGTAAAATTGAAAGATACAATGGGTTGCTAAAAACCATGTTGAAAGCAATGGGTGGCGGAACATTCAAGCATTGGGAGAAGCATTTGGCAGAAGCCACCTGGTTGGTCAATACTCGAGGATCCATCAATCGTGATGGTCCTGCCCAATCCAACTCTCTACCTACAGTAGAGGGAGATAAGGTCCCTGTAGTACATGTAAAGAACATGTTGGGCAAAGCAGTTTGGGTACTTCCAGCTTCTGGAAAGGGCAAACCTCTCCGTGGAACTGTCTTTGCTCAGGGACCTGGATCCACTTGGTGGGTGATGCAGAAGAATGGGGATGTTCAGTGTGTACCACAAGGGAATTTGATGTTGGGGGAGTGCAGTCAGTAATTCCATGTATATACTTGTATATATATGTTGTGTGTGTGTATATCTAATTCATGTTAATCATTGTTCTTCTGTATGTATCAAGCATGATGTAACGATGTGGAATAAGGGGTGGAATGTCATGGTTTTATGATTTTTGGTTCTGGTATTCCACATCATAACATCATGTATTGCATTAAGAGTTAAGGAGCTAATACTCCAGCTCCATAGATCATTGATAATTCCAGGTATACCTGTCTCAGAAGAGAAGAAGAACTACATTCCCCAGAGGACTTTGCGATGCTTTGTATTTTTACGTGTTTTCCGCTCAGAGGGAACAGATAAAAACCCTCAGCGGTCACGGGACACTCTCTTTCCTTCGGGATCGTCTCAGCAGTGGGTGCTCGCTGCCGTATCGCCTTCAGCGTTAGCGTAAGGCCTTCGGTTTATCGGACACTCTCTCTTGCTCATTTTATTTGATTCATTAGCCTCAATTCCAATTATATTGTATTATATTCTGTTATTTTACTTTCTGATATCTTATTTAGTAAATTAGCTTTCCTCCTCAGATCGTTGCCGCTGTTTTGTTTCTAGGCCCATCTCCCTTTTCCCTTTTCCCTTATTCCTTCCCCTTTCCTGGGGCGTGGGTCTGTGGGTCCCCCGCACCAATTGTCACGGAACCGGGCCGATCCAGCCCGGTAAACCGTTGACATGGTGAGATAAGCCTACTGAGAAAATTATGGAAAGCTTTTTTTCCCTCAAAATGAAAGAATGACTTCTTCTTCAGTTATCATTGTTGTACATTGGTACCATCCACATAAAAAGTTAGTAAGACTTAGTAAATTGTCCTGTGCATTAACAGATGGGCTCACATAAACGAAATAAAGTGAATATGAGGATATACCTCAGGGACTGAGAGAGTGTGTATAGAACTTGTAACTTTGTAGTACTTAATTTGTTCTGGTACATTTAGAATAAACATCTATAGAGAAAGTTCCATCTTAATATCCATATTTTTGTCATTGAGCACTTCCTAAATTATGCTTTTGTGACACTTCATCAGTAGCAAAGGATATCTGATACTATCAAATGACAGCTGCACTTGACTGCATTTTCTGTCCTTTCTATAAGATGATCATTGTGCAGAACAGCTATGGTGTATATTGATGAACTGTCAGTGAGGGCTTGGTATAACTTTCAATAATTTAAAACAATGTTTTATTAATTGCTGGCTGCTTATACAGAGCAAAAATGTGTTCCTTTTAAAAATCAAATGGATAAGCCTACCTTTATCTAAAGAAAAATATGTAAAGAGAATGTTCAGGGGGAATATACAATGCCTTTTGTCCCACTCCAAGAAACTATCTGTGGCCAACAAAGCCAGGAGGCCCTGCCCAGCACCAAAAGCCAGCAAGCATGTGAAGAAAGGCACAGCAGGGGATGGGGAAGCAATATGTTTTGGAAACATACCAGAAGCTGTTTCAACCCCTTAACAGCCATAAAGAAGCAACTGATGAAAATGTTCTCTAATTTGTAGTGCACAAGAAAGTCTTCTGTAGGATTTCGTGGGTGAGGAGGTTTGTTTCTGTCTGTCATTATGGCACTGGGTGGACGACTGTTTCTGCTCCTCTGCCAAATTTAGACAGACCACGTGGGGTGAGGAGCTGTGATGATTAGAAAAGGAAAGAATATGTTATTTTACATAATCATTTGATCATTCAGAATAAACAATCAATCTTTTGGTGGAACCAGGGTCCAACAACTGCGCAGAAACAGTAAACAAAGAAAGGGAAGTGAGGAAAAGGGGAAAAAAAAAGCAAGCCTTTACCAACTACTACCATCTAGTGGTAAAAAGGTAGAAATCAAGGACAGACTTGCAGAAGTAGTTGTATAGGAGGTATAAGGGCAGTGAGTGAAACTGAGGGATCAGAAGACTGCTGTAGGCAGACTCTTGCTCCCAACTGCAGCTGCACATCATCCATCCTTCAGCAGCCTACACCCTGCTCCTCACCCTAAGCAGAAAGCCATAAATGCTCAGTGAAGGAATCAAATCCCTGTAGGCCTCAGAATGTACATCTTCCTTTCATATAACATGATTTAAGAGCTTCCAGCTATTAACATGTTTTCATTCATATAGACATGATCACTAACAAAACAGGACTCACAAGATTGTGGAATCACCAGCTCACAGGATGGCTGAGGAAAAGTGACCGCTGGAGGTCAGCTGGCCTGACCCCTACTCCAGCAGGGACACCCAGATCAGGATGCCCAGGGCCATGACCAGGCAGCTTTTGGAGATCTCCAAGGATGGAGCTTCAACTGCCTCTCTTGGGTTTTCTCTGTTAAATACAATAAAATACTAGGTCACTTACATAACTGAATATTGCTCCTGTCATGGGAGTTGCACTCGGTGGAGATTAGTTCAGAGTGATGGTGTCATCTTCTAGCTTGTCTCCAGCTGTCCCTCCTAGGTAGCTGAGGGAAACCCTGCCTATGGGATGTTTGTCCACCCTTGCCATATTCTCTTCTGGCCTTGCTGCCAGGAGCAGCAGAGCTTTAGTGTTTTGCTGAGACTCTTGCTGGTGTCTGAGAGATCCCCTATGGGAGAGCACTGGGGCTCCAGGTCTGTGGGCCCTGTGTCCTGGGGTATGTAGGACCTGCACCTTGCCAGGCCTACTGCTAGTCTACAGGCAAACTTCCACCTCCAAGCAAAATGAGTTAAATCTGACTGAAATGCAAAGCTGAGGGATCAGTTTCTATATTTAGGACAAACACAGGGAAGGGAAATAATAACAAACTTTACAGCTATCTTGCACATTGTTTTGGCTTCAAGCTGTGTTCCCGTCAGCTCACAGATGAGCTGCTTCTCAAGGTGATTCACATCACTTACAGAGCTGGCATCCAACTCTTCAAATCTGCTTCAGTCCCCATCAGAGCCTGCTTTCCCTCAGCCAGTGATAATCCTAATGCTTTTTAGCTGATGGGAATCGTGATAGAAAATTCAGAGGTAGGCTTGTGTGTGTGTCTATGCATTTATAATGCTAAGGAATTCAGGACGCTAGTATACATAAGGAGAACAGCACAGGTTATTCATTACTAAGATAATACTAACAGGACAAGAAAAATTGGTCGTTATACATTAGAGGACAGAATAAATGCCATTAATTTGTGAAGGATGTTGTAATTTTATCCTATCCACCATTTAATGCTTTGCCTTAGTTACAGCCTACCTGTCTGCATGTGCTGGGGGCAGCTCTACTGAGCTGCTGTGCATCACCTCAGAACTAAAACACATTTAAGCATTTGTAAAATAATAGTGCATATATGCTTCATATGTATGTTGAATTTGTTGTGTGCTGTAACTTTTTAGATGGTCTTACAACATTTCTCAGAGATGTGTCTTCTGAGCGTGGTGCAAGAACATTGTTTCTTGTTGGTACTCTCCTGGTAATGAATAACCTACACCATTTGTGTTTGCTACAGTAATATATGTGTCATCTACTCTAGTGGGGACAGATCCCAAAGTTCCCTAAGGGACACAAAGAGCACCCCCTCCTAATATAGTACTGAGTTGAAGTCAGTGGCTGCTCACCCATATTTCAGTAGGGCTCTTGATGCATATGTATGAATCGTTGCTTCCTGCAAGCTTCAGTAATTATTTCATCAAGGCATCAACTTTTTTGTCATGTGTAATTGGAATGATGCACAGCTCATCTCCAGCCATTGATGTGCTGGGTGTCGTTGGAGCAACTCTTCCTCCTGACTGAACCTGGACAGCTTTCACATGAAGCTGATTGCAGCATATATGTTTGTACAACGCAAATATGCCTTTACCTTACAGTCAGTTCTGAGTGTAGACAAAACTTTCTGTTAGTTCAAAGCAGATGGGTCCTATTCGGTCAAGATTGATTTCAGCCTTAAAGTCCATGCCTTAAACAGCATTGGAGAATCAACCACCCAGCAAAGTACAATTCCTAACTGTGCAAATAATGAACAGAAACAAAACAAAAAATCAACCATGAAAGGCATGCTTTATTCCAAACACAGTTTCAAACTTAAAGTCGATGCCTACCTATGTCGATCAACCAGTGACAGTGCTCCACTGACTGTGGCCAACTTCAGCACAGGATACAAGAGCTGAAGTTAGGTGGGCTCTGACTTAGCAATCAGTGGGAGCTTTCATTCCTGACAGAGTACTGAAGAACAGGGAGAAAAGGTCAAGGGAGAAGTTCCCTGTTGACTGTTCTTTTGGAAAAAAAAAGCAGCAGTTGGTCAACAACTTGTTCTAGAAGAAAAGCTTAGGGAACAAAGCGCTGCCTAAAAACAGCACCATAGGCAGATTGGATCTCCTTTAGCCAAATTATATCTGTTTGCTGAAAGGCTTTTCAATGCTTTATCACCATCGCTGTAGGAGGTTCTTATTTATCTATCTATCAGTAGCATGAAATTCCACCAGGTTAGGGAGACATCGCAGCCCCATGTTCCAGGTGGCAGACAAGCACTAGTTTTTTGCAAAAATCTGTAGCAGAATGGAAGATAAATAATTCATGATCTGTCTCCTTTCTACCTCCCCAGTTTTTCCTGAAGTCATATGTTAGAATGAGGCTGTCTCACATTTATTCAAGTGTCTATTGCTGAGAGACATGAAAAAATAAAAAAATAATTATTCTTCATCAGGATGCAGTTGCATTTATAGAAGCATTTGTTATATTTATAGAAGTGTTATCTACTTAAACAGTTATTCATGTGAGTTTATATGCTAAGAGATTCTGCAGTATTTATAGTTGAAAGAAATGAGGAACTTTAAATGAAAATGGCACACAGAATATCTTTGTTCTGATAGATGTTGCTTTTACCATTGCATCTATTTAATTAATCTACTTATTCATTTATTAATTTCAAGCTGTACATTGGATATTCTTTCTCCAGCCAGTTGCACTCAATTTGTTCATCTTTTGTACTGGTAATTGTACTTCAGTCTCCTCAGGAAACATCTAGAAGTGCATTCCTCCTTCAAAGGCCTTGTTCCTGACAAGTATGTTTGAATTCTGTTTGCCACATCCCACATGAAATAAAAAAACCTACTAATGAATAATATTGAGATCCTCCAATTATTCTGATTAGGCAGGTGGCATCCTGATGACTCAGATAAAAGTGGCTTTTGTTTGCAAACTATTAAGCCTGCACATCAGGATTTAGTCGTGTTTTTTTTTTTTTCTCTCTCTCTCTCTCTTTCTTTCTTTCTTTTTTTTTTTTTCTTTTTTGGCCTGGTTTTATGAGAAATGATGTTAATGAGATTGTGTTATCTCATTGTCCTTACTTCCTTTGCTCCCTATTTGTCTGGCTTTAACCAATTTTGGCGAAGTACTAAGTGTTACAAATGTGATAACTAGGGATCAAGTAGAGTAGACTGACTCTTTTCATGCTTCTTCTGAGTGAAAGGGATAATTGTGATCTTGACTTCATCCTGGTGAAAGATCAGTGTGTCTCTAATTCTGTGCCTGTGTTGCCTCTCACCCAGCCAGCAAGACCTAAGAGGTAGACAGGGGAGTGGGATGTGGGCAGACAGAAGTACCTTGGTATGGGATACATGTGACAAATCCACATAAAGCAGGGTTTTTTTAGCACTGATGTTCATTTACTAACTTGTTTCATTGTTCATTTACTAGCTTATCTTCTTTCATTTTCATTCCTTTATTGTGTTCCAGAATCGTGTTCATCCTCTGAAATGCTCTCCATCTATCCTAGATTCTTCTGCACTGGGCTCTTTTATAATTTCTTGCTCATGATCATCATTTTCTAAAGTGAAAAGCTATCTAAGGCGAATGTATGCTTCAGCTTTTTTATTACTTTCCATTTACCAAAAGTATTTTTTCTTGTGTGTAAACGCTTTATGTCACCTTCAGTTTTCTTTATTTTAACTCCCCATTTCTTGCTTGCTGCATAAAGATAATTTATTATCCTCTTCTCTGTGGCTGCTGGATACTCAAAAATTGCAATGTCATGTGCAAACTGCATAGGTACTTCTTGTTTATTTTCTACAATCTTGCTGCAGTACAGCTTTCTGAATACATTCACAAAGCATTTAAAGAAGAGGATGGATTGAATTACATTAGCAAATTCCTTCATTTTTCCCTAACTTTTAAAAAGTATTTTTCTGATTCTGTCTGTTAGTTGGTAATTGATAGATACTTTAGCTTCAAATTAATGAACTTCCTAATAAAATTATTGGGTAGAATTTCATCCACTATGTGATGCAGGTCAAATTAGATGATTCTTTTGGCATTAAAATTTATGAATTTATACATTTCTGTTTCTCACTTGTTCTTGTAGTGCTTCCTAACATTTCCAACAAGTAAAAGCTTTCTCATCTATCAAATACCCAAAGCTGAAGTAAATTATTCTGCATGACCTTTGATACTTTTCTGTTGTTTTTGTCCAGCCTTACAGATGTTGTGTCTCCAAAGCTCTCAGTAGGTTAGGAGTTATGAGTGCCTAGAGATGCATAATGTTTTCTATACCACATTAGTGTATTGAAGGGCTTGTCTTAAGTTTCTGGCCATGTAGAATCCTGTGTATCTAGCTGGCCTGTAGGAGTAAGATGTTTATGATTCACAGGGAACTTATATATTTTTTTCTGGATACATTATAATGATAGAAACAATATATTTGTACTTATGATCATAGAAATGTATTATATTTGTTTGTAGCTGCTGCAGTCTCCATAGGCCTGGCTGTAAGCTGTCCCCTGCCAACCAGTGTTTCTGACCATACACTTGGACACAAGATGAAGCTGTGATACAACACAACTGCATGATCTAAACACAAACTGCTCAGAAAAAGTTGTGAGAAATTCTGTACGGAAAAAAAAGTCCTATGGAAAAGCCATCAGGGAGGCTAATGTTGTTAGTCAAGGGTTAGTTGTAAACCATCAGCTCAGATCGTCAGTGCCGTGAAGCAAGGATGATGATAACCCAGTGACAGAGGTTGTATGTTTTATCTCACCCTAACCATAACCGTAACTGTAACCATAACCTTAACCCTAGCCTCAGCCTTAACCCTAAACTTATCACTCACTGTTTTGGGCTATATTTAATAATTTGCCTTTTTTTTTTTTCCTCTATGAATTTCTGCAACAGCCTATAAAAAAAGATAAAAAGCACATTTGACATGCAGATTTGCAACATACTCAGGTAGCAGAAGTTGAATTCTTCATAAAAATCTGTGTTTTATCCTTGGTTGGACTACACACACATCACAGGTGTGTGTATTTTCGTTGCTTGTCAAACACAAGTCTGGATTGAAGTTTTATTAAAGATTCCCCAGAAGGGAGAAAGGAGAGCATCTGTCAGTGGAAGAAAACTTGCAGAAATCAGCTGTGTAAACTTTCCAGTCTGCCTGACTTTTGGGATCTGTCCCACAGTTTGTAGGTAGCCTAAAGATCTCTTTAGAGCTATTAGGGGCTAAGTGAAGTGACTGCTTTGAAGTCCCTCAAAATGTCCCTGATGTCCCTGTGAAGGGCCGAAGGAAGGAGTTTTGCATTCATCCCAAATGGTCAGCCATTGTAACTAGTGTTATGACCACTAAAAACTTGTCAGGATAGACATCTACTCTCTTCAAATTGGCTTATCAAAATGATTTATCTAATGAGGCACCTATAGAAAACACCTTGAGAGAAACAGCCATAAGACAGATTCTGATTTAGGTCTGTGAGGCAGAAAAATGTTTGAACTTTTTTTTCCCAAATTTGTTGAGGGAAGGGATGGGAAAACACAAGATACTTTTAGTACTTTTTAGGTTAAATCAGCATTTTCAACCAAAAATAGTAAGGTGACTAATTTGAAGGGAATATTGTAATCATTTATAAAGGGCAACCTTCACAGCTGTCAGCATAAAAACAAGGAAAGCAAAAGACAATGAACTGTTTTTTCATAATAGTGTGAGGAAAATGACAGCCACATAAATAAATACTCACATAGGTACATGGTTTATTAGTTTTTTATTAAATTTCATTATTGGATCAGAAGCTTGCTAATGAAGGACTGTTTTTAGCAAACATTCTTCCTACTACATATTATGTGCATTATGGAAGCATTTTTATTAAAATTGAGTGCTAATAAGTTTTGAAAGGATTTTCAGTCTCACTATTTCAGAAATACTGGCTTCTCCATATTTACTTCAATGTTAAGCTTTAAAGAGTTCTTCCTTTAACCCCAAGTGCTAAGGTCTTTCCTCTCTCCAACTCTTAATTGCCTCAGCCAGGGAGTTTAGGAACTTGGGAAAAACACCAAATATCAATGAGATAAATAAAAGTAGTGCAGCTGGCAACTTTAATAGCTCCTCAAAATATGTACAGTGAAATATCTCACTCCACATTTGAGTAAAATATCCTGAAGTCATTATGGTTTAGATAAGTGAAAAAAAAAACACAAATTGTTGAATAAAGAAAAATATTCTCACAGTGTCTCATAAATGTGTTCCTGACACGTATCATCCATGGAGATTTATAAAATAAAACACAGAAATCTGTTGTTTTGCATTTTGGAGGAAGCAAGTTTGCTGCAGATTTCAGTTCATACATCTATCAAATATCTCTCGCTCTGATAAACTCTGCTCTTCGGGCAAAATCAAGTTTCTTTCTGAATGCAGTAGGCAGGATTATATTGGTCATCCAGAGTAAGAATGTGATTCTTATGTCACTGAAGTTAAGAAGAGGACAGTTTTGAGAGCTTTTTAAATCATCTTATTTATGTGGGTGGTCTACATCAGATTGCATCTTACATTGAAAACATCTTTTTTTTTTATTAGGGTATTCATTTACTTTTCTAATCAGACAATAAATCCTATAAGAGAATATACAAGTCCATTCTAAAAGACAAAAGAGACCAAGGAAGAGTTGAAGGGGGGGAAAAAAAAAGATGAAAACAGTTATTTCTTTCCAAAACAAATGTACTTAATAGAAATTTCTCCAACACAACAGATAAATATATGCCTAACTACAATCTTTCTTCATTGGAAAGCAAAAGGAACATGAGAAAGTGGTGAGGACTGCTTTCTTTGAATAAGTCTAATGAAAATACTGTCCTTTGTTTAAAGCTGGCATGCTATTTGCCTGATGAACAAAAATATTACATTTCATCCCTTAGGGAACTTCTATCCCAATAAGTTACCCCTTCCCTGCTTTTTGGTTTTCGATGCTTTTCCAGATTTGCTGAAATAGAACAGATAAAACGTGGTTGGAAAATAGTAAAATGTATAGATACACACTTAGATTTGTAGACATATAAAAACTAATTTGCAGAATAAATGAAACTCGGTTACTTTAATCTCTACTAATTTTAACTCTAATTTTCATACTTACCTTTCAACAGAACTACAGTATATTTTGACAAGTATAAGAAAACCTTTAGGAAAAGTTTCTAAATCTTTTCTCAGTTTTTTTTTTTTTTTTTTTATTCCCACATATGTTATATCTGCTCAGTGTTATAAATTTGAATTCACTTTAATATCCAATACATTAAAATGATTCCACATTCCCATGCCTACAACAGTGAGACCTTTTTCTGCATTATACTGAAACAGTAAGTGGCTTTCATTTGTTCCTATTCATTGACTTTTTCTATCTGTGTTTTTAAAGCAAGAGTAAAAAGCGCAAGTTAATACAAAGAAAAAAAGATGTGAATTACTAACTACTACAAAGATTATCTGTGGAATGTTTCTCTGGAAATAGTATCTGGCACCTTTTAGACATTACTAGCTTCATTCATTGTCTCTCTCTCCTTTTGTTCTATTGTTTTATTTCTGTTTCCTCTTTTTTTTTTTTTTTTTTCCCAGTATTAATTAGAGAAATGCGGGTCAGTTCTAGCATCAGTTCTAGTATAATAACATGGAACTATTCTGTGTAGCCCGAGAAACAAACTGAGAAATCTTTCTCATAGAATCTTTTCAATAGGTATTATTTTCTGTGGACGCCAGGAATCAGCGACATAGGGGTTGGAAGGGACATCATCACATAATATAATCTAGTGCCCTGCTAAAGCAGCTTTCTTGGAGCAGATTGCGCTGCATCGAAACTTATTTTCACATTTTAATTTTTGACCACGGTGTCAATTTTGGGCCACATATCGATCTGTGCTTATTGTTATAACTGTGTTTTTTCATCTGTTCTTCATTCTGCTCAGGATTACTGGTCTTTCAATTATAATCAGATGGGTGATTTACCATTATGGCTAAAAGCAGTGGAATTAGCCTATCAGAAATTCAGGGTAATCTGTTTTTCCATTACTAGCTTTGGTTTGACTGCCTTCTTTAGAAGGCAGAAACCAGTGCACTAGGGAATTGTTTTGAGGTGACACTGTACATCATTTCTGGGGAATCAAAAAGGAATACGCAGCCACAAACCCCACTAGAGTGTTGAGGGCTGGCCTCATTTTCTTTCATCTCATGAGAATAACTTCCAGAATGCTTTTATGTGAGTGTGTCTCAAACTGGCTGCTCTTTTCATGTACAAAGACTGAAGTAGTCCAATTCACTAAATAGAAAGGCATGTCCCTGTCCAGGCTGGGCATGCCTGCTCACTAGTAATACAAGTGATGAAAAAATCACTCTTCACTTGAGGGTAGACCCCAAGTATAATGTCTCTTATGACCATTTTACTACAGAAGATTAATCAATAATATTTCTGAGCTATGCCCCGGAGTTAAAATATCTTTTTATGTGTACATCCAGGGTCAAAATTGAATAGATACATGTTGTTCCCACCTATAGTATGTGCTATGTCTTTAATCCACTTTCTATGTCTCATTTACTTTGAGGTTGGATTTCCCTTCAGTTTGTGATGTTAACTACAACACCATTGAAACATAATATCTGTATTTCTTTGTTTCCAGACACTGATTTGTCATTGTCCTTCATATTGTGTGCTCGTGAAAGTATTCAACATTTCATGCTATCTCCAGTCAGAAGTTACTTCCTGTTGTCAAAAAAAAAAAAAAAAACAAAAAAAACACCCTTCATTTCTCTAATTAATCTCTTATAAAAACACAGACACAGTTCTGGGGAAATTAAAAAAAAAGAGAGGAGTCAAGTTGAGGAGCTTTGGTTCCTCTAGAGCAGTGCTATGGAGAAGCTGTGTGCCTACGTCTTTTCTGGTCAGGTATTGTATAGCTGAGTGGACAGTGCTGTATTCCTGTGGGGATGGCACTGTGTACTACCGTTTCTGCAGGCAGTTTCTGCAATAAGCTTGGTCATTAGTGTTTGACTGGGCTGGGAAGCATCAGAATTTCCATTCCAAATCAAGGTTTTCTAAATTCTAAATTCAAAGACTGAAAGTTAATTTTAAAATACTGGTCAAAAACTGAACCTTGCTGTTTCTATGTATGAGAGTTACTTGCTAGAGAAATGAAGGTGGCATCTGGAAACACACCCATTGTGACATCCTCAGTCCAGCAAGTACTCTTGCGCAGATAGATGATAAGCCTGAGTAATCCTGGGTGCCAGCTGCTTTCTACCAGCTGGATAGCAGGAAGCAGATGCTGTGGGACCAAGTGCCTCACATCATAAGTACAGGCTGGAATAACTGCATGAAGTATGAGACAGAGAGTGATCCAGCTCCTCATAGCGCTTGGGCTTCTGATACGATATGACTGCTTCTAGCATTAGGGAACAAGAATCAGTACCCTGGGAGTCCCTTTTGGCTATATGCAAACATGCTTATCATAGAACCAAAGAATGACTTAGGTTGGAAGGGACCCCAGAGATCATCAAGTTTCAACACCTTGGCTGTGGGAAGGGTTATCACTTGCCAGATCAGGTTGCCCAAGGCCCTATCCACCTTGGCCTTGAACATTTCCATAGATGGAATGCTTCCAGGGATTGTTGTTGCGTTTTTGTAGTAGGTACTCTTTTCTTTTTCCTAAAAAAGGCCCAGATATACTCAAAGAACTCTGCACACAATGAAAATAGCGTACTGCTTTATGAAACAATGCTCCTTCCTTTACACTCAGCTCTAGCATAACTTCCTAGGTGCGTACATGAGTTTGAAGATGCAAGCATAAATCTGAGAAACTGCTTGTTCATGCTAAGTGATGATATGTTTGAAACTCAGTTCAATGACCCCATGTAGAAGAGTTTTATTGAGGTTAGGTAATGACAAGTGCCTTAGAAAGATGCTGGCTATAGTATTTGTGCAGGCATAATTAGTCCAGGATCTCTGTGACAAACTGAGCCTAAATTAGCAAGAACATTTAAAAATGTACACTTTTATGATAAATGTTTCTTTTGAATGCTACAGAAGAAAAAATGAGTAACCTGTGGGGAAGAAAATCAAGTTTAGAAAAGCTTGTTGACGCAAATGTATCTTATTTTGAACAACAGTGTTAATCTTGAGGTTTTCAATTATAAGAAAGAAGAACAAGAACAAGTATCTTTGTGAACATTGTATTAAAATGTGAGTAATTGAAGAAATGAGAACATTCTGTTCCTCTGTGGAACTGTTTTATAATATTTGTTCAAATTTTGATAACATAACAAACGGAATGCATCTCACATTTCTGTTAGTGAGGAGCATTATTTCAAAATCAAGACGGCAATTACGAATGAAGAAAAGAATAAAATTATACAGTGCCATTTTATTATGGCTTCAAAATAGAATCGATGAAGCAAAGTCAGAATTTAAAAGGAAACTGTATAGCTGTTATTTAGGTTGGCTGGGTATTTGTATGGATGCCTGATAAAAATGGGATTCCAGAAATGGTCTTGAAAATGTTATTTGCAAAGTGCATTCTGCTGTGCTGAGATTTGTACTATGAGTTTTGCATATAAAAAGACAATCTATGAGTTGATAGGAACTTTTATGCCTTTCCAAATAATCACACAGTAAGGAATGTAAAAAAATAAAAGCTGGAAGAGTCCTGCTCCACCTTCTAGTCTAGGTCGCTTGTCAGAGTAAGATCATTTCTTAACACATTCTCTTGTGTATTGTTCAGCTTGGTTTTAAATTCTCGGGTGATGATACTTGCACAGTTTTCCTTGTAAGATAGCCTCAGAGTTCAGGTCTTCTGTGAAGCAAAGAAAGGTCAGCAGTGTCCTGATTTGTCACATAATGACAGAGGTTCCCAAGTATCCTATTTTGGGACACAAATGCTCCATCTCTACAAAATGACAAAGAATTTTAAACAGATGACCGATTATTTTCTCAGCACACCATCTCAGTGACCGTGGGATGAATATGCCTCCTTGATTCACTACCAGAACTGTAGGTGGGAATGAAAGTCTGTGTCTGCTCTGTGGGTCACAGAGGTGAATGTGATCTATGGATCCTTCAGTGTCCAACAAAGTTCAGTACCTTTCTCACACCAGGAAATTCTGCTAGCAGGCGTGCAGAGATTCTGACTGTTAGATTTTCCTGCAGCCACTTTGGCTTCTGATAACCTCTGTACTTTTTGCTATTGGATAAAGTTAACTACTTCAGCTGATTTTTTCACAAAGAACCAGCAACTGTTTTGCTGTGGCTATGGAAGCTGAAGATGAGGTTATGCTGCTCCAAAGCTCTTATGATAAGTGTAACAATTTAAATTTTAGTTTTAATTAATAGTGTGAGTATAACTGGCAGAACTTGTGTGAATCTGGGAATTCCTGCTATGTTTTTGAAAATTCTTCAGAAGCAGCTCCCTTGTAAGAAATTTCACACTTAAGAAGCTACTAAACAAAATTAGGCGTGATTGTGAAAGCAAGGCTCTAACAATGCAACTGATGAACTGAGAAAGATTGACCCAGAAAAACCAAACCGACAAAACTGACTTTTGGAAGACCCCCAAAAAGTTTAAAAGAGAGGCAACTCTCTACCACAGTGAAAGCATTAAAGAATTTGAAAATACAGCAAACACTTGGAATGAAAGAGAAGAATGAAAGCACAGGTGTTCTGAAAGTACTGAAGATTTCTTTTTGCTCTAGGCCCAACTAAGGTCAAAGAAAGTTGTCATGAGGATAAGCCCCTTTCTTGCAACTTGATTGTAGTTTCTGAAGTAGAAAATGGGCTCCAAATAGAGATTGTAGCTGCAGTCAGAAGTGTTTAATAACCAGCTAATAGTGTTCAACTGTTACAAAACAAAGGTTTTTGTCATAGAATCATAGAATCACCGAGGTTGGAAAAAGACCTGCATGATCATCCAGTCCAACCATTCACCTATCCCACTAAACCATGTCCCTCAGTACAACATATAAATATTCCTTGAACACCCCCAATAGAATCACAGAATCACCAAGGTTGGAAAAGACCTACAAGATCATCCATTCCAACCATCCATCTATCACCAATAGTTCTTTCTAAACCATGTTCCTCAACACAATGTCTAAACATTCCTTTAATGCCTCCAGGGTTGGCGACTCCACCACCTCCCTGGACAGTCCATTCCAGTGCCTGACCAGTCTTTTGGAGAAGTATTTCCTAGCATCCAGTCTAAACTTACCCTGTTGCAACTTGAAGCCATTCCCTCTAGTCCTATCACTAATTACATGAGTGCAGAGGTTGAATTCTCACTCACTACAACCTCCCTTCATGAAGTTACAGAGAATGATGAGGTCTCCCCTGAGCCTCCTCTTCTCCGGACTAAATAGTCCCAGCTCCCTCAGCTGCTCTCCATAAAGCCTTTGCTCCAGACCCCTCACCAGCTTTGTTGCCCTTCTCTGGACATGCACCTGGGCCTCGATGTCTTTCTTGCAGTGAAGGGCCCAAAACTGAACACATTACTCAAGGTACAGCTTCATCAGGCCTGAGTACAAAGGGATGATCACTTCCCTGCTCCTGCTGGCAACACTACAAGCCAGGATGTCACTGGCCTTTTTGGCCACCTGGGCACACTGCTGGCTCATGTTTAGCCAAGCATCAACCAATAAACCCAGGTCTGTATGCTCTACCCAGTCTTCCAGCCACTCTGCCCCAAGCCTGTAGCATTGCCTGGGCTTGTTGTAGCCAAAGTATAGGGCTTAGCATGTGGCCTTGGAGAACTTCATCCTTTTGGCCCCAGCCCTGCTATCCAGCCTGCCCTCGTCCAGGTCATCAATAAAGATACTAAACAGGACAGTCTCCACTATCAGCATCTGGGGAACACCATTCATGACTGGTCACCAGCTGGATTTATTTCCATTCACCACTGCTCTCTGGGTCCAGCCACCCAGCAAATACTGTACTTGTCTAAGCCATGGGTTACCAGCTTCTCCAGGAGAATACTGTGGGACACAGTGACGAAGACTTTGCTCCAGTCTAGATCAACAGCCTCTATTGTCAACAGCTCTATTTCTAGGTGGAGGCCAGTCATGACTGATGTCCCCAGGGGTCCATCTTGGTACTGCTGCTCTTCAAGATGTTTATCAGCGACACAGTCAGTGGGATCAAATGTATCCTCAGCAAGTTTGCTGATGACACTGAGTCATGTTCTATGACTGTGTAGCAGTCATTGCTACAGGGACAAGAATTTGAAAATTCAAAATTGTAGAAAGGTGCTGCAAGAAAGATATCTTCAGCTGTTAGTACTGTATTTTCATTTTACATTTGCATACTTCAGGGATCAGGGAGAAGAACAGCACTATTTTAATTCAAGCCCCCACGTCTCTTACTCAGAAAGTTGTATGTGCTTGTTCAAGCAACTTGTTCTGTTCTCGTTATCTGAAAGGAAAGCTAGCTGAGCTCAGAGTATGCTCAGACTTCACAAAAAAAGAGGAAATGAAGAATTTAAGAGAAGACACTGCTCCTTACATAATAGCTGCCATCTTGGTGCTAAAGCAACTCTACAAAATTTTCCCAAACAAACCATACTGTCATTTTATATCAGTATTTACATCTCGTCACGGCTTGAGGGGAGGTATAAAAACCTTTCAATGTTTGCTTCTTTCTCAGCCTTCCAGCTGATGCGTAACACTGTGAAACTATCTGACAAGACAAGTTACTGTGTCACTCAGTTTGTGGCAAGTGTGTCACTCAGTTTATGACAAGGATAAGTTTATGCTGGTGCAGAATTGTATTTCTTACCTGAATACAAAGATGAAAAGGTATCAGGAGATAATGCTACCAGAGATATCAATAAAATCCCTGTGACACAGTCACTTCATGCAAGAATGTCTTCTTAAACTAGGCTCTGTGGCAGAACATATATTAGTAGGTAATGCAGTCCAAGAGGAATGGATTTGCAGAATTAAGCACCTGAGGCTGTGGACCTGATGTCTGTCTGTCTGTCTGTCTGTCTGTCTATCTATCAGCAGTGTGTGGTGATAGGACGAGGGGAAATGGCCACAACTGAAGCATAGGAAGTTCCTCACAAATGTGTGTGGGAACTTCTTCACAGTGCAGTGACGGAGCACTGGCACAGCTGCACACAGAGGTGGTGGAGTCTCCTTCTCTGGAGACGTTCCAGACCCGCCTGGACGCCTACCTGTGCAACCTGGGCTAGGGAGCTGCTCTGGCAAGGGGGTTGGACTCCATGATCTCTAGAGGTCCCTTCCAACCCCTACAATTCTGTGATTCTGTGATCTGCATTTCAAGGAATCTTACTGTGGCCTAGCTCTATCCTTGCTTGGATTGAACAGCCATAAGTGGCTGGAGTGTCTGAGGTTCTCCCCTGAAATGCATCTCCCAGTTCAGCTGCACTGGGAGGAACCCAGCTGGAACATACTGACTCCTCTCCACAATATCAACCAAGGTACTGAATGTGAAGAAGAACTGGGAGACTTCTTTCAAAACTGCACAGCTGCCACAGACTAAAATGCTTCTGTAGATTCTACTAACATGCTACTACATAGATGCAGCCCACATATCATGACCTGAAAAAGATTTGCAATTCAGTTTGAGTCACTGAACACAAGTGAATCTGATTTGCTAATTGTGTTTGTTCTGTTGATGATTCTTCTTTCTTATAAATGCTTCAATCCAAAATAATAAGACTAAGTAAAGCAAGACAATATTGTGAGACAAATTACTGTGGTGTGAACTCACCTCAGTAACCTCAGTAAGTTTGCAGATGACACCAAGTTGGGAGGATGTGTCGATCTGCCTGAGGGTAGGGAGGCCCTTCAGAGGGAGCTGGATAGGCTGGACAGCTGGGCTGAGGTCAATGGGATGAGGTTCAATAAGGCCAAGTGCCGGGTCCTGAACTTTAGCCACAATAACCCCATGCAATGCTATAGGCTTGGGCAGAATGGCTTGAAGAGTGTGTAGAGGAAAAGGACCTGGGGGTGTTGGTTGATGCTCGGCTCAATATGAGCCGGCAGTGTGCCCAGGTGGCCAAGAAGGCCAATGGCATCCTGGCCTGTATTAGGAATAGTGTGGCCAGCAGGAGCAGGGAGGTGATCATCCCCCTGTACTCAGCTCTGGTGCGGCCGCACCTCGAGTACTGTGTTCAGTTTTGGGCCCCTCACTACAAGAGAGACATTGAGGCCCTGGAGCGTGTTCAGAGAAGAAGGGCAACAAAACTGGTGAGGGGTCTGGAGCACAAGTCTTATGAGGAGTGGCTGAGGGAGCTGGGACTGTTTAGCCTGGAGAAAAGGAGGCTCAGAGGAGACCTCATTGCACTTTACCACTTCCTGAAGGGGGGCTGTGGTGAGGAGGGGTTCGGCCTCTTCTCCGAGATAACTAATGACAGGACAAGAGGGAATGGCCACAAGTTGAGCATGGGGAAGATTTAGATTAGACTAGAGGAAAAATTTTTTCTCTGAAAGCGTGGTCAGGCACTGGAATGGCCTGCCTAGGGAGGTGGTTGAGGCACCGTCCCTAGCGCTGTTCAAGAAGCATTTAGATGAGGTGCCAGGGGATTTGATTTAGTAGCTTGGTGGGTAGGGATGGTGGTTGGAGGATGGTTGGACTAGATGATCTTGTAGGTCCTTTCCAACCTAATGTATCTATGAATCTATGAATCTACGAATGGGGAATTATTCAGGCAAGAGATGCATTAGTATGTGTCTATTTCCAATGGAATGAGAAGAGATTTGTTTTACTGCATCTGTTGATGACTGAGTCATTTGGTTCAAAGAATCTCTTCAAGCAAAAATGATGCCCAGTGAACTAAGAGATGAGACTAGCTAAGAAATAAGTGCCTATATTTTCTACTTCACCTTCTTCCGTTATTTAGAAAAACAAGGAGCTTACAATGGCATGGATGGTTCACCTTTATCAGACCAATCATCTAGCATAGTAGTATGAAATCAGAAATAGTTTGAAATATTTCTTAAACTGAAGGCATCAGTATTCATTACTCTTCTGCCCATTCTGATATTTTTGGCTATCTGAATCATGTCAAAGGATCCAGAGCGAAACTACAATTGTGGAGGCAACAGATGGTTATGGAAACATTAAATAAACTCTCATTTGCTGCTGACTGCAAAATGGAGACCTGTCAATGACAATGCATTCTGATCACTTCACCAAAGGTGTGAAGATGACTTGGAGGCTATTTTCATCCTGAACATATTTTAAGCAGGTGGGAAAGTCTTCAGTAAATGAACGTGCAAAAATAATTACTCTTCAAGGTGTGAGGTCACAATTATATGTATTCTAAAGACTGAAGGCATTAAAATGGTGTTATCTGACCGAGCCTCTGTAAACTCCACATGTTTTTACATAGATCTAGGTCCAGAGGCAGTGATACTGTCTACATTTGAGTTGCTTCTAAAGAAAGTTTTTTCTTAAATGAGTAATTCAACATTATGTGTTGTACATGAATTGCTGCTGAGAAATTTGGTGTCCATGAAGACCTGGGCCAGAATTTGGAAGTGTCTGAGTGTATGTTACTATTCAACAAAGCCTGGACAACAGTGGAGTTTGGTATTCCTGCTTCAGGTGGACTGTGTAGCTCTACACAAGGGTTTGGATTATGCATGGTTGCAGTTAAATTCAACAGTCTTTCAATAGTGCTTGAATTCAAACCTTGGTCAGATCCTCTTTGAACCATTCCCTACTACCAGAAAATCAAAATGCATACAGATTTCTAACCATAACCACAAACATAGTATTTTAAATACAGAAATCTACACAGATATACACCTCATGTTATTTGCAATTGCTGATAAAAATCAACCATTCAATTTTAATAACTCATTTGGAATCTGCCCCCAAATTAACAATAGTTTATACTCCCTATCAGAAATGAAATTTTCTGGATTGACTCAAATGTAATATTCTCTACAGCCAGGCAGAAAAGTGTAGCACATGGATTGAATAATATAGTCAGCCCTGAGTTGGTAGTTTTGGGTCATGGTCAAGGCACTGAGTATGAGTAAGTAACTTCAAGTTCACAGAATTTGGATTTTAAAGTTAAGAAAGAAGGAATGGCATGGTAGGAAAATACAGTTTTTGACTCAAACCTTTCTGAAGCAAAATATATGCATATGTTGTTTGAAGATGGAGTTGCTATGGTAATTTGTTATTTACCAGAGAGGAGTAATTGAACACATTTTTTTCATGACTGGTTTATGAACAAGTCACACCTGTTCCTGAGTGGGTTTAAATTACTCACTCTTCTTTTCTATGCCAAACTTTTCATGTTCAATTGCTTTGCTATTTCAGATTCCACGCACTCCTTTTACTGATGACTGGTGCCACTTTCCATTTACAAATATTCATTTTTTTCTAGCTTAAAGCTTTTTTAAAAAGTGAGAAAAAAATACTTTTTTATTTAGAAACCCTACTTAAAAATCAATAAAAACTATGCATTGATTATGTCTTTTATTTATACGTATATAAAATGTATATATAGGTGTATGTATATGCACATCTGTATTTCATTGAAACTCAGGTAAGCACTATTTTTCATTAGATTGAGGGGATTTAATATTCATCAGTTTTTCTTCTGCAAACTCTTTGGATACCAAATGAATTCTTAGAACAGATAAGAAATTGGATCAACAGAAGAAATAAATTGTTTCCGAAATTAATTGATATTCAACTTTGCACAGTGTATTGTGCACTAAGCCAGAAAAAACATATAGAGGCAAATGATCCCTACTGAATTTTAGCATCTGGAAAGCTTCCTCTGCCATTTGCTGTGTATGCATTTTTTCCCCCTTTTATGTATATATTTATTTCTAGATAAACTTCTACAGAACAGTAAGTTACATGCATCAAAAAAGCAACTTGTAGCAAATGTCTTAGTTGGCTACAAGTGTCCATTAGCATCACTTGACAAACTGTTGCCAGAAGAGAGGAAAGGGATCAGAAAATCATGTTGTATCATGATTTGATCCTACTACACATTCAATTAGATCAAAGTTTACTAACTCAAAATGCCCATTTTTTTATTTTATACAAATGCCTCAGGGCAGAGAAATGGGTGCAGTGGCAGACATGTTCTGTGATGATAAGTGAGACATTCAAGACTCAAAATATTCCGGATTTTTAGGGCTATAATGGTAGCTTTAAGGTTTTTAATTAACACCTTCTGCATGCATTAAATATGCTCCTTTCAGACTTTTTGTTAATCTCAAATTCTCTGAAAAAGAGTTTTGCTTTAGGTCTTCTATCACTATCAAGAAATAATAGCAACCACCACATTAAAAAGAAATTAACCGACAAAATGAAAGATTTGCTTGGCTGAGAGTATGAGAGAATGCATTCAGTTGTAGCTTAGCTCTTACTATTAATTACATTACCATGATCTTCAGAGTAGGAAACAAGATGTTTAGTCAAGATGATAGGGAATAGTAGGGGCCCAAATGTTATGGTGAGGGGGAAGGCAGACAAAAAATTCTCTCTGAAGAGCTGATGAGCAACTTAAATCTTATGTATATGCAGATCTAATACAAACCAGGCAAATGTTGAATCTGCATGTATGGCAATCAGAACAAAGCTGACAAACAAAGCTGTGGGTCACTTGCATAACAGTGGGTGGGGGACACGTGAGACACCTCACAACTTGCTGGCTTGAACCAACGTATAGACCACTGATAGGTTACCATGGGGATCCTCTTCCATAGAATCATAAAATGGTTTGGGTTGGAAGGAATCTTAAAGACCATCTAAACCCAGCCCCTTGCTGTTGTCAAGGACAGCTCCCACTAGATCATGCTGCCCAGGACCCCATCTAATGTGGCCTTTCAGGTTCTAGTGTGACAGGGAAGGGTTTTATTACAGAATCTTTTTAAAAACATTTATTTATTTATTTATTTATTTTTGTTAGTAGATTAGAGATCTTTATTGAACCAAACCTTCATCTGTCTGCATACAAAACTTCTTGCACACAGGACATTTCATTGCTGAAAGGCCATCGCCCCCTGCAGAACATGCCAGGTTCTCCAAGGTAAGGCCATTTACTCTTTGGGCAGAACAGCATTCACATCTGGCCAGAAAGGAATACCTTTTCCTTCTTTTTTATCCCCACTACCATTCCCCTGGCTTTCCTTTCTTTTCCTTTCACAGTTGCTATTTTCCTCTATATCATCCTGGATTTCTGTCCTTTTACTTTTTAAATGCTTTGTTCCTCAGCCCCAAAAGTTGTGATGCCCCGCAGTATTTCCTCAATTCAAATTGTTTGAAACTTTTTTTCTCTGTCCCTCCTTTCTTTTATCTTTTTTTTTTTCCTGCCCTTATTTCTCTTTGATATCAAGTCTTATGTTCTTTGTGGGGCTCCAAAGTTCAAAAGCATCTAAAATTAGTTAATAAGTCTGAAATTTGAGGCTGCTGTTTATACATGGCCCATTTGACCTTGCTCCCTGCCCACAGGCTGGGAAGACACAGTACCTTGCAGCATGGCTTGAGGTGATTAAAGACAATGACTATTAATTAGTGTGTTGGTAAAACCAGAAAGCTGACAAAAAGCTTAACAATTCAGGGAAACGTTATTGATTAATCATGCAAATCACCTTTTTTTTACTTACTCTGCTGTACTGAATTCTGCTGCAGCAGTGCCTATCTGTCCCAGGGGCATTACTGTACTGAGTATTAAAGGAAAAACTGTTCCAGTTTGGGAATGTTACAGTTTGCAGAATTTGGATGGCTTCAGTGTGAATCCCTTGCACACTTCATAGCAATGGTAAGATCCTGCTGCTGTCTCATGGACTTACAGCATGACATGTGCCAGTGGAGAGACTTGTGAGGTGTATCTCTGGGCAGTATCAGAAGATGTTAAGACAGAGGGTTTAGTTTCAGCTCTGGTCAGTCTCTTACAGTTTGTAACACTAAGGTTTGCTTCCAGTCAGTGGGTGGAATTTATATATTTACACACTGTCTTCTCCTTGGCTCACACAGAGGAGGAGGAAACAGAACTGCAGTACTGGTGAAGGTTTGTTCCATGTAATGCTGTGTACTTCAGCTGAGCAACACTGAAACATTTTCTTGATCAGCATCAGCACTCTCCAAGCTTTTAAAGAAACTATTTCCTCAGCCCTTCTACATTTATGCTGTATTTTAAAATCTTTTCTCAGACGCTTTTAAGTCCTTATAGAAAAGTTTCTGAACTTTTTACCCCCAAGGAAGTGTGCTTTGAGAGCTTGTTTTGTGGCCTAGATCTGCTTCCAACTCAAATGTCCCTAACAGTGGGTTTTTGTTGAAACTGTGTCTAATGACAGCCTTCTGGTGGGCCCAGAACTCATTCAGGTACCTTTCCCTCTAGGAGATGGTAACCTATTTATATCCTGAAAGACTGAGTTTTGTTCCTTTATTTTTGATATATCTTTTCAAGCTAACAAACATGAATGATGAAATACCCCCAAACCTCGGAAGTAAAAGAAATCTGAAACTGTTTGTAGAAGCAGACTCAAAAAATTAAAACTTTAAATATCTGCAAGAGCTGCTATTATCTTCTACCCATACAGTGCATATACAACACAGGCCGGTGACGCAGACCTTGTCTTGTGAGTGAGATAGATAGAATATTTTTTTCAAAGACATCTACACTTGATTTAAGGGTTTCAAGTGGTGGACAATCTCACACATTCCTTGACAGATTAATCCTGTAGTTCTTTATTTACAATTTTGATAATTCAGAAGAGCAAACAGTGACAACTTGTGTTTTTTGTGCCTGTATTTGTCTGATGTCAGCTTCTACACACGGGCTTGGCTTTTGTACTTACTTTATACTTGCTTGATATGGGAGGTATTTTTGTGAGAAATATTCTTCCCGTTAGTATTTGCAAAATGATGGAATAATTGCTTGAATTGCACAGATCTGAATTAAAATCTTGACGTAATGGAAAAAATATTGTAGGACACTGTCTTCAAAACAGATTCCTAGGAGGAGAGAAAGTCTTCATTTCAGACACACTGTTCTGCATTTGTTACCCAAAGCTTGTATTCAGAGGGAGCTCATCTCAGATGTAAGCTTCCTCCTCTTTGTGTCTCTGCCATTGTTCTCACTGAACAAGGGAAGGAGTGGTTACACAGTGGCAGTGTCAAAGCGGTTGTCCAATCTGTCCCCTTTGTGCTGGATAAGCAGTGTAGAAGGACCTCAGCCAGCTGAGGCCACCCACAAAGGCGGCAAGGGTGGTGGTCTACCCCTTAGACAAGCCAGCAGTGGGGGATGGAAGGGACAGAAGGTTCTGACCAGCTCTGCATCACACTCACTGTACTGATACTTGTGAGGAAAGCTCGTGATTTGGGCAGATGATGACATCTCCGTGGTCAGTCCTGCATTTGCACTGTAGTGCCTTTGTTAGCCAGCATGACTAATCCTGCAATTACACACTGGGATTTATCTGCACTGTGAACAGACATTTGACAAAGTGAATGTCTCTCTTCAAAATCCATTTTGCTTGCAGTAAGCTGAATTTTTTTTTTCTGCCTTAGTGCTTACTATCTATGCTCCAATCAACCTAAATCAAAGTATAAGGCATAGATGAAAACTACAAATTCCTGTATGAATTTACCAAATCTATCTTGACTTTGATCCAAGAGACACCAGCTTCCAGCAGAGACTAAAAACAACCGTGGCCATTTGTTTCTGCCCACATAAATTCCCTCTGCAATTTCATCTCCACACACTCTTTGTCAGGAGTACTTTGCTAAGTTGCTATTTTGAATTAATATGAATTGTTATATGTTCTTTAATTCCTGGAAGAAATTAGTGTGTTTTTTTTTTTTAATGTAATATTAGCAAAAAAAAAAAATTGTGAAATCCAGTCTGAAAAAAAAAATACTTAGCTTATAGCGTGTTACTACATTGGGGCATTATGTAGAATACCTGGCATAGTTAAAGGTCTTTCATTAGCACAGAAATCAGCTGACTCTGATGTGTAAAGGAGTTTTACTATTAACTCCAGTGGAGCCAGGATTTCAACTATCATTTTAAGGGTTTTATTATAGAAGAAGGTTTATTGACTGATTTTACAGTTTTGAGACAAGAAAATCTGCCCAGCTTCCTGTCTTATTTTTGTACCAATAGCTCAGAAGTCATACCCAGACAAAATCTATAAAAAACAAATGTATTTTATAGGCAATGGAAAATGTATTGAGTTGAATTTAGCTTGGTTGTGTTTGATCAGCTGCTCCTGTGGCTCTGCATGCACTGTCTGTGTGCCATTGAGTGCATGGTCAGCCTGCTGTAAATGAACTGTACTGGACAAAAATGGAGAGGAGACTCATTTTCTGGTAAAATCAATGACAATTTGTAATGTTGCATTTAAAAAAACACACGTGTCACTTCGCAGAAGATACACAGCCACAACAGAATGAATTCTTCTGGCTAAGTCTTGAACTGTCAGTGGGGTTCAAACTTGAAGTCATTGGGCTGATGTGTTGTTTGTATAAAAGAATGAAAGGAAAAGGAAATAAAATATTAAGTGAACTTGCAAAAGGAATAAAGGCATCAGATGGAGAAAGAAGTGCAGAATGAACAAAACAGAAGAAAGGCATTCAGAAACTAAACTTGTAAAATACAAAATGTTCATAAACATCCACTGAAACCTGTGTTACATAAGGCAGCATTTCTGTTAGGTTAAGTCTTGAATTAAGACACATCTGCAAAGAATTCATAGAAGCCTGAGTATGCCTGAGTATGATTTTTGTCTGTCATTAGAAGACTTTAGAAATGACTGGTTTATGTCAGCCTTTGATACGGCTGCATGAAAGACAAAACATGCCATACACGTGAAAGTTCCTCTCGTCAACTATCCTGTGTTTTTTTCACCCCTTGACTTTGGGTTATGAGGTGTTCCATGATGACTGATGATAACACATCCTAAAAAAATATGTACAATCCTTTTATTTTCTTCCCCCTGGTATGGATTTAAATAACAGAATAACCTGCTGTATTTTGCATTTCTAATCTAGCAGTTTTTGCTGCATACAAAACAATCTTTGTTGAATCACTGTATTTGATAATCCTGCCTGGAAAAAACTTTGTAGCAATGCATTCTTGGAAGATTTCTGATGGATGTTCACATGAATTGACTTACTTTCCTGCAGTCAATTACACACAGAGTTTTTGGGCTATAATATTTTCAGCTCTCTGTTGCAGACCCAGCTTGAATGGAATACTTCTTCTTAGTCTTCCCTTGCAAACAAAGATTTTTAGAGCCAGGCCTTAAACCTGAAAAGAAGACAGTATACTTCACCCTTCACCAGGGAAGTATTTACCTAAAAAATATTTTACAGGTCAAAATTGAGAAAAAATAGAAAAAGCAAAAAAAGAAGTAACTAAAGGCCTTTACTATTTCCTATTTTATTGTTACTATGCTTGCAGCATGTCCATAAACATCAAGAACAATACTAAGTTTTTGTAATGGTTTCAGTGCTCTCACATATAGATACAAATATCCCAAGTTGTACACCAGTACACACAAGACAGCTCATTTCAGGAGAGGAGGGATGAAGATCCCCACACTGGTGCCAGGACACTTGCAGGCTGATAGTACTCCTTTCTGTGCAGGGAAATGCATGCTCACAAGAGGCTGCAGAAGCTCTGCCAGAGAAGCACAGCCAGGCAGGGGCTAGAAAGGAGAACTGCTCAGAGGGAACTGTGGGTTTCAGTGTTTTTTCTTGCCTTTTGCTCTGTAGCAGTGAAGGTGTTGGATGCTCACTGCCTGCTGTGCAGCACAACTCATGCATTGTGCCCAGATACTCTCTCCAAAGAAACAAGTCTTTTGGAAACTGCATTACACAATCAGCATGGTATTAGATATTCCTTGCCAGGCAATCCCATTGAATGCCAGCTGGAATAAGATTAGCTCCTCCCTAACCCGAGATATGAAACAATGGCTGCCAGACTCCTGGTAAGCATTTAATTTTGCTTGGCTTCCTTCAGGATGGAATAAGCCTTCTTTTTTATAAACGATATGGTAGATTCATCTGAAATTATTTTCCTCTTGAGAAATACTCTGAGGATATTGTTTATAAGCTGCTGACCTTTAAACAGTCTTCTTGTTCCATTAACATGGTTCTTTGAGTATTTAAAGCCCCAGGTCACTTTCACTTCTAATTGTGCTTTATTATTCTCCATTGTTGCAGAATGTTTCAGTCAATTGAACTAGAAGGGAGTCTTATACTCTTCCTTAATAGGTCATAACAAAATGAGCAATTATCCTAGCCTATTTTATTAATTTTAATCTTGTCTGATTTATTTTTAAGTGTTGGCAGCTACAAAGAGAGCTTATTGTGGGTTAGCAGGAGGAAGTTCTCCGCTGCTGAGAATGAAAGAGAGCTGAGGGAGAACTATGAAGTGGAGAGAGTTTAATACCACTAGGATTTTGGAATAATTCAGAAGTTCATAATATATGTTAGAGTCAAGTGAAAATTAATAAAGCCAATCTTGTCTGGCATTCAATTCTGACAGTATTCTTCCTCTAATATAGATAAAATCTGGTGAGCAAAAGTAAGCCTGCATTCATTCCCAAACAAGATTTACTAATTAGAATCTAGTTGTAAAGTGTTAGACCATAGTTCATATAAAATCATGCAACTTCCAATTAACAAAAGTGATTATGAAACATGTAAAACACATTACAGTAACTTCAAATGCTTTTCCAATAACACTTTTGCAGAGCTGTAAGATGCCAATTAGCTTGCTTGCTGCAAGTTTCAACATGAAAAGTGTCTGGAGTTTATTTTTAATTCTGATTGTTCTCATTTTCTCCCACTCCATCCTAATTCTGCCTTTCTCTTCTTACACCCTTTTTGCTCACTTTCTTCTCCCACTCTGCTCTTATTCAGCTTTCTCATTCTTCTAGCACACTGTTCTCTATTTTAAATAATTTTAGATATTACCTTATTTCAATTGCAGGATAGCTGCCATTTCAGATAGTATGAAAACTGTAGAAAGGGATTTGACACTAGGGAAAATTTTAGGTGCTTGCAGTTCCTCAAAATTCAAATTTTCTATCTACCTACCCACAAACACCCAACAAATGCCATTTGACTCCAGGGTACCTAGGCTTTCACTTGAAGGCTTTCTTTTATGCCAAAATTTCCTTCACCTTGAGTCACTCTTAGCTAGTCAATGCCCTACTATGATGACAGTCCAGAAATTGAGAATCCTTTTTTCCTGTAAGCCCTTAGTGTGAAAGAAAAAAACGGACATCACAACACTTCTATGAAAGTCATAATATGAAGACACAGACTTCACAATGACTCTAAAATGATTATAACATGAAAACATGGACTTGTAAACATGAACAGTATGTAAAGACAACTCTTGTGATAAAAAACTTCAGATTGGGCCACATCAGCCAAGTGGCTGCTTCTAATTTTTTGTTTCACTCTTCCTTGTTCCTCCTCATTGGTCCTACTCTGCTCCAGCCCTAATGGGGTTGGATAGAATGGGTGTTGTGTTGTTCCATAGTGGTCTAAGAATAATAGTAAAGGGATTTTTATTTGCAGAACTAATACTTTTTAATAGAACAGTTTAAAGGGTTGAAAAAATATGGCACATGTGCAGTATTTGTGCACAAATATGCCTAGAACAGAAGCAGCAGAAAGAAGCTCTGTGCATGATGAGAATTATGCAGTACTTGAGTTGAGATTCTGAACTGAGTCCAGTTGATACAGCTGTTGAATTGCATTACGTAGTGGTGGGATTCACCTCACTCAATGCTAGATGTCTCATGTGGTTGTTTGTGTCTGGGATAAATCACTGCAGGTGACCTTTGGAAGAGATGGAAAGAGTTCTACCCAGTTTCCTGTGCCTGTTGAGGTTTAAATGGATTGATCTGTAGAACTTCACATTGCCTTCAAGGGCACTGAAAGGAATCCAGACAATTAGATCATGTTAGACCATATGCTTTTTGATGTCTACCTTTCATTCAACAAATCTCCCCCAGTGAGTTTTACTTGTAGGAGAATCACATGGTGATCGACAAGCTGAACTTGTGGTATGTAGACCAGATGACAGATTTTGCCAGGAATCAGGAAAGGATTGAGAGGCTCAAGTCTAATCCTGAAATGCTAAGCATCTCCTACTTTCACTAAGAGTAAAATACCCATTTCATTCAGGAAGTTCTGATTATTAGCAAATACATACTTTGTTGGAAAGATCTTGTAAACAATTTACATAGTTTATTGTGATATTATAGCAGCTCATGATGAAAATAGGTTAATGCTTTAAATTCATAAAGTTTATAAAGAACAATGCTAGTGAAGAAATTACTTGACCATTATGTTGAGGGTTGTATTGTTTGATCAATGACTGAGTGACAATATTAAGATCACTGAAGTTGCCAGACTAAATCAAAACAGTAGTGTGTGAAGGGTTTTTTCTACAGATAGTACAATAGTGTATTTCTTATCACAAGTGTTTTACTAAATTACATCCTGAAAAATGAGGATTGTTAGCTAAGGTAACATTTGTTTTGTGTATATTTGTGTGAGTTTTTGTGCTGTGTTGGCAACCACCAGATACGTTTTTGGTCATCCTAAGTTATTACCCTCATTGATTAAATTTATGCTATTAAATAGAACAGATCCAGGGCCATTGTCTCCCTGAGGGTAAGTGTTATGGCACATCTTGCATTTCAGAAGGCCAGGAAATGATTTCCATCCCCAGGACTGATGGCACCATCTGGCTTGCATTCAGACTGCCACTTCACAGTGGAGTGTGTCATAATACAACAGATTGGCTTAGTACTTCCTGAGGACTCAAATAGTAGTCTTAGGGCATAATAATTATTTTATTTATTATTATTATTATTTTTTCCTGTTAACGTATCTGACATAACATCAGCACTATGTCAGAATCTACTAGGGGCATGTCTCTCATGGCCTGAAGAGCATCTGGAAATATCTTGTCCTTAGAGGATACCCTCAGATGACAGAACAATTCAGAAGGAGATGAACTGGTGTTTTATCATCTATACAGGTTGTTGTGCCCAAAGGGAACTACTTCCAAATATTGCTTTGCAAGAAAGCAAATTGACGCTGCTGAGAAGAGAGTCAAGAATTAACAATTGGAATGCCCAGAGGCCCAGTGAACTCCCTGGTCCACGTTTTACTTAGCAGTGCGGAAACCCTCAGTGACACCTTGTCTCAGTGAATTCTAAGTCCGGTTGCAATTCATCAGAATATACGTATATTTGCAGCAGTTTTCAGCTGGGTAACTGTTGATTCCATTAAACATTCTTTGTCTCTCATGCAATGAGAGGGGATAAAACAGAGCATGTGGCCTATACTTGTACTGTGTGCCCCATTCCTGGTGGTCTTCAATGCCAGGTTGCATGGAGCTTTGGGCAATCTAATCTAGTGGAAGGTGTTCCCCTCCACAAGAGAGTTGGAATTAAATGATCTTTCAGGTTCATTCCAACCCAAACAGTTCTATGATTCTGCAATACTATGTCTCTTTTGTTTCACAGACCTGTACCATTTCCACTCTTAAATAAAAACAATTGGATGAATTTTAGACTGCAAGACATTTTGGGTAGAAAATATTTGTTACATGCATACAGGCGTGCAGCGAAGAGAAGAATCTGACTTTTAGACATTACCATATTAGAAATCATGAACAGTGATTATTTTTTAAATTATTTTCCATATCAGAATCTTTTCAGTTTTATGTTTTGTTCTAGTATCTGCAATATTTTTTAGGAAACACATAACCAGATGTTAGCCTATAAACCTACTTGGTCATTTGGTGTTTTATATCAATTTTGTGAACTACCATGCACTAAGGCAAAACTTCATAAAATGGTTACAAAAAGTAATCTGTAACCTCACAGCTGGGTATGAAGTTTTTTTTCATAGAGGTGAACACACGCTGCTCTTGTACAGTTTGGAATGTTTGGTTCTAGTGGAAACCAGGTCATTCTGAATTGTGACATGTAGGTGAAAAATCCACCTTTGAAATTCTAAATGCAGACCTACCCTGCTTTTCTTTTGAACAGCCTTGGACCTTATTTTTTCACTGATACTATAAACTCCACTGTGTGCTGTATATGCTCTCTCCTTTGCTTTTATAGTAAATCTTATAAAAATCTGTAGAAATAGAGACAGAAAGTGTAAATGCAGTGCAGTGTAGGACTGGAGTATATCTGTGACTTACCTGGCAGAAATGTTAATTACCTTCAAGGGCTTTCTTTCCTTAGATCTTCTTAATGACAGGACTGAGTTTATCTTTTAGAAATGCTGCTTTTTAAATTATTATTGTAGAAATCCCTTCCATGTTGGTCCCTGTCATTTGTCTTTGTGGTTGTGCATACATCTTAGACTAAACAAAGAACCATGCCTTTGATAAACAAAGAAGAAATATCTGTGAGGAGTCTAAGAGTGATATCAAACTGCAAAATATCAGATAATTTTGAGTCACATTTTGGTGATCTATTTACATACTCAATATAATCTATTCTATCATTGCTTCTTTACAGGCATCAGAAAGTGGTTACTGTTGCTTAGGGAAATAATAACATGCCCCCTCCTCCGCCTCCATTACTGACTTATGATCCTCAGAACTTGTATTAAGTCAAGACTAAGTTTGAGCATACCTCAGAACAGAGTCAAAATCCAAGAACTGTTTTTGTGAAGTAGCTAAAATGCTTGTTTTTTAAAAAAGAGTAATCTCCTAATCTAGTTTTAAATATTAATTCTAATTATTAATTTGCACTTTTGTACTTGTTTTGCATTGAAAATCCTTTCTAAAAATACTTGAAAGTGGGAATGAAAGTCATAGGGTTTGCGAGAATAATGAGAATAAGTAAACAAACAAAATTTTAAAATGAGAGTAAAGTACAAATCACTTTAAAATTTACAAGATAATTAGGAAGAGAAAGGAGAGGACAGTAGAATGCAAAAAAGCCCCAAGTTTTTTGTGATCTGGGGCTTTGTCTCTCACATTGCAATCCATCTCACAGGAATAACACAAAGTATTAGAAAGATGAAATGTGGTGATGGGAAGAATAGCAGAAACACTGCTGTAACTGCTGGACCCCGCTGTGTGTTCTTACAAACAGCATTGTGATATTTCCTAAAGAGCTCTGTAAGTCAGTGTAGTTTAAAACAGGATTGCCACAACAGAGAGTAAAGCCGCCTCTTCTGTCTTAGATACATTCTGTCATTTTGGTCACTGTGAACAAATGGGTAACAATTAAAAGCTGATCAGAAGCTTTGGGGGAAAATCTTTTCCAGTGAAAAATGCACTGGACGACACAAAAATATTTTACACTTTCAAGTCTAGAAAAGCTACTAGCTTTATCTTTCTTTCTTTTTTACTTCACACAGCTTTTAAAAAGGTAGGCCTATATAATGTGTCTCAAGTGTTAAAAGATATGGAATCAATGCTTTCACTTCAGTGTTTCTTGCAATTACCTCTTTACATTATTTTATTTTTAGTTTTAGGTCTGATGGGAGACAATATTCACTGCTTAACATGGAAACAGTGCACTGGTGCAGTATTCATAATCTGTGAAGACTGTTATCTGCCTAATCTCAGCTAAAGATACTCGGCTCGCAGATAATTAATTGGTCAAACAATTTAATTGATCCCCCATCTGATCCCTTATTGAACTGGTGGTGGGCTTGGGCCCATAGCTGAGCTTAAGATACAATTACATGCATTCAACCTATGTCACACTGCAACCCATCTAAGCATCCAATCTAAGCAGATGGCCTCAATTTGCACCAGGGAAGATTTAGATTAGATTTGAGGAAAAATTTTTTCTCTGAAAGAGTGGTCAGGCACTGGAATGGCCTGCCTAGGGAGGTGGTTGAGGCACCGTCCCTAGCGCTGTAAAGAAGCGTTTAGATGAGGAGCTAAGGGATTTGATTTAGTAGCTTAGTGGGTAGGAGAATGGTTGGACTAGATGATCTTGTAGGTCCTTTCCAACCTAATGTATCTATGAATCTATGAATCTTACTTCAGATGCAGCCATATGGAAGGAGGATGCCAAGGCTATATAGCATACTTACCGCAATTTTGAGAACTCAGATGGCACAGCAATTGTCCCAAAGCCCTTAACATCCATGAATGATTTGCATTTCTTCAGGGAGCTGTTTTCCTGCAGGACAAATAGCAGTTGGCAGAGAAATAAGCTTCAAGGACTAATTTCATTTAAAAGCATGCATTCTGTTACAAATAAACACTCTATCATTAACTGGAGCTGTGAATCTTGAACTGCAATAGTACCAGGAAAATCTGTGTTCTCAGATATTCTTTTGAAATTCATGATGAAATACTAATGAGGGAAGTAGAAGAGGATCACCTCCTCTTTATTGTTTGAGTTATGTGATTGTATTTATGTCAATCCTGCTTACCAGAGAGTGTAATACTAAGAACTATTATTCCCTCTTTTCATGAGAATGAGAACCAAAAGATCCAGAAGGCTGCTTTTCAAGAAGATGCTGATTTCTTTGCCCTTTGATGATTTAAATGATTTTGAAGACATGCCATGTGCCTTTGCTTATTTCCCAAACACATTCCATAGCTAGTAGACCCTCAAAGGTCTGATTGCTTTTTCTTCAAAAATGTGATGTATTTGCATAGAAAATCTGATTTATTGCCAAGAAACTCACAAGAATAGACACTGTTCACCTCTAGTTTTTCCTGTCTCTTTTGAGGTTATCTCAGGCTCACAATAGGAGGGGGACCTGCCCCATTCTCTTCCCAGCCCACATCATCTTTGCTAGTCTTTTTGCTTCTGATAGATTTGAAGAAGTGCTTTTTGTTGTCCTTTATACCTCTTGCAAGATTAAATTCCAGTCATCTGCAGCCCACCATGAGAATCCTATCCATGGGTATACAGGGCTGGGAATCACAGACAGGGACAGGCACCCAGCCTACAGGGATACAGAGAGACAAGACTCACCCCAGTGTGTGAGTACCTTTCAGATATTGGAAGAGAGCAATAAGGTCTCCCCTCAGCCTCCTTTTACCCAGAATAAACAGCCCCAGTTCCTTCAGTCTCTCCTTGTAGGGCATATTCTCCAAGCCTTGTTGCCCTTCTTTGGACCTGCTCCAACACCTCAATGTCCTTTCCGTAGAGGTGCCTAAAACTGAACACAGTTCATGGTGCACTCTTTATGATCTTTATCTGATGAAACTCTCCACCCACCTAGCTGATGGGGGAAGAATAGAAGGGGAGCTGGGGTCAAGCCCTGTACAGAGCAGAGCCCTGCAGCCTCTGTTCTCCAGACCTGCTTGCCCTGATACCTCTGGAATAAGGAAACAGAACTGATACGTTGCTCCAGATGAGCATACCAGGAACAGAGCTGAGGCCACGATGCCCCAAATGACCACAGCCCCTCCATGCACCTGCCACTCTGCAGATTGGCCCAGGGCATGCGCAAGGCCTGAATGGGTGCTGTCCCCCCCAAAAAAGAAGTGATGTGTCACTGAGGAGGAAGTTGAGTGCAGAGCACTCACACATCCCCAGATGGGATATGCCTCTGCTGTGTGCTGGTGTCACCCTGCTGTCATGCTTGAGGTGACAATGTCATCATCCCCATAGCAGTGTGTGAGCTGTGCCTACGGACAGACCACAACACCGAGATCTTTGAAGAGACGTGTCAGCAGGACAGGCTGTATCCATGAGAACTGCCTGGTGAGTCCCAATCCCAGGCATCTGGCCCTCAGTCCTGTGCTAGCTGCTGCCCCTCAATGCAGCTGCAGGGCCCCAGTTCCCTCCTGCAGTACCAAGACAGAAGGATGAGTGTGTCTCTGAAGATAAAGGCTGCTTTGGCTTCCTCTGCTGGGCCAGGACCACCCGGGGCTGCACAGCACTACTGTACTCAGATGTGCTGCATCAACCAGTAGGGCAGCCAATCTCTGTGAACTGCCCTGTGATGCTTCTGCTGCCCACTCTGCCAATATATGTGACCTCAGCATCAAAGTCCTCCTCCTTCCAGGTGGGTTAGAAGTTGGTGAGGATGCTGAGCTCAGCATGGCACAAAGTGCACTTTAATAACTCAGTGACAGCCACTGTGGTGGGACTGTGATGGACCACCTCAGGTCTGGCATCCCACAGCCCATGGATCCCACCAGTAGTGGGGCTCTGGCTCCTATCACTCCCCGGGACCTTGAATGCTGCTGCTCTGCAGCTACTGCAGTTTCTGTGGACCCACGAGTGCTGCTCTGCCATCGGAGAAAGCACCAATGCCTTCAAGAGCAGCGACTGCAGTTGCATGGACACTGAAGAGAAATGTAACACCGACACAGAAATGTGTAGCTGGCTGAGCCAGTGGGAAGATCAGGACAGTGACAGGAGTACTGGCAGGACAAGTTCAGCATTCACAAGCATTACCTGGTGATTGCCTGGTCCTCGGCCCCTGGCCCCTGGTGCTGTGCCAACCAATGCCCCCTGGATGCAGCTGCAGGGCCCCAGTTCCCTACTGCAGTACTGAGCCAGCGTGACTCTGAAGATGATGGCTGTAATATTGTCCCTGTAGATGTGCTCCTGTTAGCAGGATTCCCACCACTGCCATCGTGAATGAAAAATCTCTTCACCAGAGATCCCGTCTCCTAAAAATTATTTCAGATGTTTATTACAACTTGGGGGCCTCATCCAGGATCTGTCAACTTTTGGTGGTCTCTGGCTGCCAAGGACAGGAGAGGTGCACCCTGTTAAGTTTAGCAGTCCTGAATGGGGAAGTGGGATATCTCCCCAGAACGGATGATGAGACTGAGACTGTTTAAAGAGTCAGACTCTGTGATAGATTGAAGAAGATGGGAGAAGGTATAGGCGTGGGAACTGATGTGTAGACTTTGTGCATGGACCAAAGTAGGAGAATTTAATTCTGGCCTTGGGGGTCAGGTGAGACTCTCGAGTGTGTGTGACTGAGATGCACCTTTTGTGTGAAGTGAGTGTGGAGTCCTGATCCGCGGAAGCAGGGTCATGTAGCCTGCGAATAATACAGGGGTGTGCAGAGATAAGATCAGGAAAGGCAAGGCACAGATGGAGCTGAATTTGGCAAGGGTGTGAAAAATAACAAGGGGTCCTACAGTTACACAGGCAGGATGTAACAGACCAAGGAGAGTGTTCCCCCTCTGATTAATGAGGATGGAGAACTGGCTTCCTCAGACACAGAAAAAGCTGAGGCGCACAGTAAGTGCTGTGCCTCAGTTTTCACTTGTGGCCAGGCTCCCTGTGTCTGCTGGGACCCTGATCCTCTAGGTGTGGGTGCAAGGAGTGGATTCTGTCTTGTTGTAGTAGTGGAACAAATCCGAGACCTCCTCATTAAACTGATTATCTCCAAGTCCACGGGGCCGGATTATATGTATCCAAGTGTTGTGAGAGAGATGGCTGGTGTAGTTGCCAAGCCATTCTCCATCATATTTGAAAAATCATGGCTGTTGGGTGAAATCCCCTGAGACTGGAGAAAGGGAAACATTACTCTTATTTTTAAAAAAGGGAGAAAGGATGGCCTGGGGAACTATAGGCTGGTGAGCCTCATCTCTGTGCCTGGGAAGATCACGGAGCAGATCCCCCTTGGTACCATGTTAAGGCAGATATGAGACAAAGAGGTTATCAGAGACAGCCAGTATGGCTTCACCAAGGGCAGATCTTTCCTGACCAATCTGGTGGCCTTCTATGGTGGAGTGACAGGATCAGTGGACAGGGGAAGAGTGTCATCATCCTGAACATATCAACAAGAGGGGGGAACAACTGTTTATATGGTTTGACAATGATACAACAAGGATGAATGGTTTTAAACTAAGACAGGGGAGATTTAGGTTAGATGTTAGGAGGAAGTTTTCACTTAGAGGGTGGTGATGCACTGGAACAAGTTGCCCAGAGAAGCTGTGGATTCCCCATCCCTGGAGGCATTCAAGGCAAGGCTGGATGTAGCTCTGGATACCCTGCTCTAGTAGGGGGTTGAAATGAGATAATCAATGATCTTTGAGGTCGTTTATCAACCCAGGACATTCTATGATTCTTTGATTCTATAATAGACATTATCAGCCTATCTAATTATAAATGTCTCTGAGACCAAGACAGCAGAAATGCTTTACACATCAGGGTGTATTACAGACCTGATACCACACTCCACAATGCTTTGTCTTTCTTGGAAGTCACATCAAAATAAAAGAAGACAAATTAGCACTTGAAGATTAAAAGGGGTAGTGTTTTGATATGCAAAATACCGTAGAAAATGAAAGTCAGATTGATTAAAAGATCTGCTATTCTATACATTTGTATATAATTTTAAAAGTCTTAGGAGTACAGTTTTGGTGGGGAGTATTTATTTATGGTTTGTAAGTTCAGTTTAAGTGACATCATGCTGATTCTCTGTGAATTTCAGCCTCCTGGTACACTGATTATCTCACATTATTACTCCATGGAGGGAATGCTGATTTGGCTGTATAAACTTTGATTAAAAGAGCCATAGCACAAGATAAATTTCAGATTCTGAAATATCTTCCTTTCTTTTTTACCACTGAAGACCTTTTTCAAAAACATTGTCTTAAAGTTTAGTAATTTTATTCTCAGCAGTGGTAGGTATGAAAATCCTGAAGCAAATGTTCTTCAACTCTCTGTGTAAAAATTCATTAAAGAATGATGCTGATGTACTGTCAATTTCAGATCCATTTTCAAAACCTTGCCCAGAGGATTTCACAGTTTGAGGTTTGGAATCACATCCATATTCAACAAGGGTTAGGTATTTTGTTCCTATTTTTGAAAACATCTATTGATCTGTGCTTGTTTTCAGTGATTGTGGAATATTAGAGTATGCAATTATGGTATATTTTCTGTTGCCATATTTTGTTATTATTCAGATAAAAATAAGCCTATTTTTATTTTTTTTTCCCCCGGCTGTCTTGACACTTGAATCAGTAGTAAGGGAAATCCCTTTGCACAGCTCCCTCAATTTAGATTGTTTTTGTTCTGAAAGGTCTTCTTTTCAATTACTACAATTCTGCCCAAAGAAAATTCCTGCAGCCTGCTTCCTCAGTACCTCCAACTGCCTCAGATCCATGCTGTTATACCTGCTTTCTTTTACTATCGATTCACTAAATAAATCATTGGATAAGTAATGGAAGTCAATTTGTATCTATTTTGCAAAAGTCATTTTCATCAGAAAAATAAGCATTTTAAAACCTGCTGGAGATGAATATGCTATGTTAGAGTATAATTAATTACATTTTAAGGAAAAAAGTTTGTAATTGATTTTTACTATGCCACCTTGCTTGTTGTTCCTTCCCTTTATTGAAAAAGGCATTTATATGGAGCAGATAGCCTGGAGATGGCTGTGCATGCAAGTTGGTACATTCTCTTATTAAGCATCATTAGGAATGAGAAAGGAGAACTCTGAAAACAGGAAGTGTCATAAACCATTTTGTTGCTTCTGGACTATGTCTCGGGTAACTTTGTTTATGTCTTGGCTGCAACACTGACATTTTGTGAATGCTGCCTCATTTAATAAATATAAATGTGATTACCTTGAATAGTCTGAGCTGTTTAGAGTGTACTCTAACTAGATTTTTCCCTTTCACATTATGAGATTCTTCTGAAATGTGTATGCTTTTTTTTCCCCCTTGTTCATTAGGACCAAATCCCAGACTCACTTCTCAGGTTGAGGAGCTGGAGGACCTGGTGGAAAGGTCAGAGTAAGAGGGAGCAGAAGTAGCTTGTCAGGACAGAGATGCTGCAGGCTTCTCTGCGTCAAGTGAGGCTTCAGTGGTTTAATTGCTGCTGCCTTTGGCCCAAAACTTCCAAAGTCTTCATCACACTCTTTTTTTTTTTTTATTGGAACATTGAGGCAGAGAGAGGCATGGCCATTTTCATGCAGTCAGAGAAAAACTTTGAAGCAGTGTAAATAATAAATGAAATGATTCCCCTTAATACAAAGCAGATTAGGTGACTGAAAAAATTCCCCACCTAATTTGGCTGTTAATAGTTATGAGACAATGAGAGTGTGATACATTCTGTGTATATTTGGAGAAGGAGCAGGGCAATAAAGTTATGAATTAGATACTAACCCTGTGGGCCATTAGTGGTCCTTGCACAACAGAGGAATAAACATATGGAGGGTAAATACCAGGCACTAATTTGATCAGAAAATCAATACTTAGAACAGTATCCTCGCACTTTTGTCAATTAAGGCAATGATCAACAAAAGTCCCTGGACTGCTTACGCATGTTACATTAATTCTTTATTGGATAAAAGCCATATTCAGGAAACAGAACTCCCTTCTCCCACCTGTGTGACCTAACTTAGAAGCAGAGGTCACAGTCCTTCACTCTAGGTCTTTCTGGCTTGTGAATACTCCTTTTTGGCTATCCAGAAAGCAGCTAGAATCTTTCCTCTTTCCTCCATTGGAGTAACTCTAAAGTCTGTTGCATATGTGCACTCATTTGTATACAACACCATCATGCAGGAGAGCATGGGGTCAGGATCTCAGCCACCACGCAAATGGATGCTCTCCCTCTAGGGTCACCATACAAAGTGGTGGTGCGTCTCCATTGCTCTTTCTGTAGCTTGAAATAAGTGAGTGCACTGTGTTTGAATTCCTCCCCTTAGCCAAGACTCAGCACTCTGAGCAGAAGTGTTGTTGTTCTGACTAGTATCAAGCCCTCAGAAGAGTGGGAGTTCCCTAGTGACTGCCTTAGGACAGGGCTCATGCAGAAATATGCTCCAGAGGGCTTCTCCTACTTGGCTATATCCTTCATTTTTCAATCCCTCCACCGCCTACAAAGGAAGATTTCAATTCAGTGTTAAAATATTCCAGTCCACAATGGATATCAAAACAGTGCAGGGTAGATCTTGCCTGTTGTTTGCTCTTTTTTTAGTTTCACCCCTATTTATTTTATCTCCTTGGGAGCACTGGAGGACCTAGATCCTATCCCAAATTTTTCAGATGTAGGATCCTGGTTCATTGTCAGAGTATGTATGCTGTGTGAAACCTTTCTTTTTGCATGAAGACTTTTGTCCCTCGGCTTCTGAGTAAGCTGGAGAGACCTTTTTTTTTTGCAAACTACTTTAGTAATTCAAGAATTTTGTAATCTGAATATGCAGTGTGGATATTAATAATGTAATTAGATATTAAGTTTCAGTTCATGCTCTCCATTTCCTTAATGTGATTGGATAGTATTTTATTTCTTGATTTGAAATATTGAGTCTGCACATCAGGCTTAAAAAAAATAATTGATTGTTAATTGCAGAATGGTGAATCAAATCAGTGGTATGAAACCAAGTGCGCGTTTTACACATTAACTGAGAGCTGTACTCATCTGACCTCATTCACACTTGGTTTTATGTTACTGTCCTTTTGCTGATGTGATGGAGTTAAACCAGGTTTACAAGACCGTGCAAGGCAGAACACACAAAAAAGGAGATGTCTCCCTACAACTCTGACTATAGGTGACTGTGGAGGTAGGTTGAGAGGCATTGTACCCCTATGTGTCTGCACTTCAGAGAGAAGGGGACTGTCACCTCTGCTTGCCTGGGTTTTGCCTAGTTTAAACAGCAAGGCTCACATTTTCCTTAACACTACCAGAGCAGCATGAAAGCCCTTAAACTGTGAGTGAAAGAAAAGTACTTGAGTCTTTTTGGAGAGCATTTTTTGGGAAGGACATTTTCCTTCAATTCTGTGTGGCACTAAGCCCAGGGATTAATAGTGTTCATTAAAGTGGTAGTAACTCTATACCCTGAACAGTAGCAGTCCAGGTGTCTCTCAAAAATTTAGACCTGTCTGGAAATAAATTGATTTGTTCTCAGTCTGAGTTTCTCCTCCTCGGCCTCAGGCACAGACTGAATTAGATGAATTCCTTGCATTTGTAGTTCAATAGGATTAATTTAATTCAACATATTCCGTAAAGAACCTTGATGTTTCTTGACTGCGAGCTCTATTTTACTCAGTGCATCTCTTCCACTACTGAGATTTTTATCACCTTAGAACCAGTGCCAGGATTAGGCGGTCCATTACCCCAGCCATGTTGTAAAGCACATTTATGCATTGATGTCCAGCAGGTCCTTTTCAGTTATTTGATGTGTGCACCAAAGGTGATGATAACATTGTCGAAAGTGGCGCAGATGTTGTTAATGCTTGGTGTCAGTAAAAGATGTGATGGTACTGGGTAATCCCTGAAGGATAGCCCTGCAGGGGTGAGATCTGGCTGCTTAATGTGCTTCTTCTTTGTCCGTTGTAATGAAAGATGTATCTATATATCCACAGTAACACAGCTTTTGTGGAGAACTTATTATTACATTTTCTCAGTTAATATTTGTATAGTGCTAAGAGTTTCTTGTGTGCAACACGGAAATAAAGACAAAGTCTGTACCTTGAAAAGCTTGTGAATTAACGTCTCCATTGAGCTCAACAGTCTTGCTGGTTGTGAATTGCAAGGACAGGCCTTAAAAAAAGCAATAAGTTAATATGGTGAAATGTACAAAATGGTGTACAGTGAAACATCATGGCAGCAGCCATTAAGCTTGTGGCCTGTTATTTCTGTTATTTTTGTATCAATTTCCTAAATTATTTAATGCAGTTTCAGATTTAGCCATTTTGCATGCAACTCACCTCAGAATGAACCAGTGGTATTTGACAGGATCAAGTCAAATTTTCTTGCAGGCAAATTACCTTAAAGAAAAGAACAGGTGCTACCATTGTTACCCAGTTCTCAAGGATACAGAGTTATTACCAGAATCCTGTCAAGAATCTATAATTATTAAAAATATTAAACTAATACTAAGTACAGATCTGAGAAGACATCGCTACTTTCTGGATCTTTTTTATTTATTTTTTTCCAGTGAGAGTTTCATTTTCAACATCTTTCAAAGGAAACAAAATGTCTCTCATTATTATATCTAGGACTTTAAGCAGACATCCTGGTTTGGACTTGCCTGTGAAATTCTTGTAAATTTTCAATTACTTTTTCTGACTCTCACTCTAGTAGTGTGAAAAAAAAAAGTTAGTAGTAAGAAATAAGAAAATATATATGACCATAATAATGAAAAAATGAACTTTCCTGAGTTATATGTCATTTTGCTTCTTCTACTCTTTATTCTACAAACTGTAAATTCTGGAGAAGTCTACAGAAAATATTCAGTATCAGTTTGGTTTCAGATATAATGGCACACAAATCTCAGGTGACTCTTATTCTCAGGTAGTGAAGAACCTAGCTCATATCTTCTTGCATGTTTTCTGTTTGTTTGAGGTCCTTCTTTAATTTCCAACTGTTCTATAGTTATTTTGTTTGTTTGTTTGTTTGTTTTTTTGGGGGAGGGGGTCAGAAATTTCCTGGATTATCACCATTTTTAATATTATTGTTTTTTAAATATAACTCACTTTACATTTTTACTTCCTGATGCTTCTTCACACTTTCTAACTTCTAGTTAGTGGTATAGCAATATAATTGTATATTGCGTTACTTAGTCTAAGAGCACTGAAGTCAAAATATAACAATTTAGTTGTGTCAGAGAAATGAACAAATATCAGGATGCCTTTGCCACAGAGTATGGTGATTTCATGAATTCAGATGAAATCAAATTTGAGAGGGTGGTCTCTGTAGAGTTGATGGAGAGAGTCTGGAAGTGTTAGAGAGCTGCATAGAGGTGTCTGAGATGAATGAAATAAGGTATTTATCTATGAAAGGGGTTTTGACATTCCATTGTGCTTTGGAGGAGCCCTGACAACTGTTTCATCTCTCAATCCAAATTTTTATGTGGCGTAAGTTACATGAGATCAATCTCATCTATTGTCTATTTTATAATCTCATATAGTAAGATCTTCATGAGGGAAGTAGTGCTTCCTGCCCACTCATGTAGTAACTAGCATAATGGCATTCAATTTCAGTTGAGGCCTATAAATGACAGTAATAAAATAAAATTACTTTGCTACTTTCTGTTCTATCATTACCGATTTTTCAAGGTTTTCATTAGCTTTACAAAGTGGATCTTAAAATATGTTTCTGTGCAGTACTGAACATAAACATTCACACAAAGAGCAGCCATTGTTTTAGAGAAGGCTTCTAGGATTTGAAATGATAGATAGGTCCAATTGAATGCTCAGATAACTGAATTCAAAATACTTGACTAATCTGTCACACTAATTAGGTTCTACAGTATATTTCAGATGTTTTACAGCACTATCAGCTGCAAAAAAATTCATACCTGTGTACTTTTTATTAGTAAAAATGTTTTATCATATTTAGAACCATAGAATCAAAGAAAGACATGAGTTGGAACTTCATCTAGTTCCAACCCCTCTGCAATGGGCTTGTTGCCACCCACCAGATCAGCCTGCACAGGATCTCATCCAGACGGGTCTGGAGTATCTCCAGGAATGGGGCATCCACAGCTTCTCTGCTCATCCTGTGCCATTGCCTCACCACCCTCTGAGTAAAAAATGTATTCCTAACATCTAACCTAAATTTCCTCTCTTTTATTTTAATGCCATTTTCCCTTTCTCCAATCACTATCAGACCACGTAAGAAGTTCCCCCCCCCCCCCCCCCCCCTCTTATAAGCTCCCTTCAATTACTGGAAAGTCGTGACGAGGTCTCCCCAGAGCCTTCTCTAGACAAAACAAGCCCAGCTCCCTCAACCTTTCTCCTCTTCTAGAGAGGTGCTCCAGCCCTCTGAGCATCTTCATAGCCCTCCTCTGGACCTGCTTCAAGAGCTCCATGACTTTCTTGTGCTGGAGTCCAAGTCCTGGACACAGTAGAATAGATGGAGACTCATAAGGACAGAGCAGAGTGAACAATTACTTCCCTTTTCCTGCTGTCCACCCCTCTTTTCATGCAGCCCAGGGTACCGTTGGCCTTCCACATATTTTCTGAAATACACATTTCCTCAGAATCTTTGCCTCTGCTTTTTACCAATGCAAAAAGCTTTCATTATCATCCAAGCAGCCCTGGAGCTGCACAGAGCGGGCCATCTCAGGGCCCTTGGGAGGCTCCTGGAGCTACACCTGGGCCCAAAAGTCACAGCTGTAGCACCCACACTCCAAACACAAGAACGGCTGAATGCAGATTCAGAACATTACTGTCGCTTTGTTTATACACCACATGCCATCATTAGCAATATGAAAAATATGACATTTTCTTCTTTTCAAATAGAAGAGGGTGCTTGCTCCTTATGATGCTATTCAGCTGTTCCCAAATCTGCTTTTCATGCAGCTGTGATTCTTCCTTCCATCTTATTTATCTGCTCCTCGAGAGTGTGCAACAGTTAGCCATAGAAGCAGACACCTGACTTAGTAGCTTTTCTCCAATTTTGTCCTTTTTTTTTCTTTTTGTTGTAATGCAATATGATGTTTAATCTTCTCTTTATTCTTTTCGAATCTTCAGTTCCCGCTTTTCTCATGCCTGTGTGTCATTCATGTGTCAGCACTATATAATGTACTGAAGTATTTTCTGCAAATATGAAGCCGCCCAACAGTTCAGTTTCAGATGCAATGGTGCAAGGTATACACTGTTACTAAGTGCCATGTTTTGCAAATCAGTGTAATGTTCTCATTTTTTTTTCTGTTCAATTTTGTTCAATATTTCCTTCAGTCTAGAAGAAACAGATAACAAAAGTGAAGTTTTGAACATGGAAGTGAAGTATGCATCAAATATTGTAAACAGAGATCTGTTAAATATAAACATAACATTTAACTCAGACTTACAAAGCAAGGTAGATATGCTTTTTTTTTTTTTTCTTTTTCTTTTTGAGACAGAAATATTGGCATTCAGCCATAAAGAATTTAATTCTCTCATATTATTATCTCCTTATTTATTGAAAAGTGCTGCTGGTCCTTGTAAGTGGTTGTAACAGGCAAAGGCCAGAATGATTCAAGATAACAGAATGTTAGAGAGACAGCCGTGTACATCCAGCAAGCAGGAGTTCTAGGTGGTCATGGGAAATGCATGATATGGAGTACCTGGGCATGTTGCCAAGGAGAAATCAGAGGCTCAATGCAGTGTCCTAATATTTTGAATCATTTTTACTCTTATACAGACAAAGGCAATCTGATATTCACATGAAAGGTGACAGCACTTGCTGATGGAGGAGGGGAAGGGCCTTCTGATCCATGAGGCTATATGCAGTAGAAAATTTTTCTTTGGTTTAAAGGGAGACAGAATGTTTTTATTGCCTAAAATAACTGAGTTTGAGAAGATCACAGAATGGCTGTTAAAATTAAAGTTCATATTTACTAGTTGCATCTATAATGGTATTATAAAGGAATGTATATGTAACTCCCTCTAACAGACTTAACAGCATGCTCACTCTGTGCTTTATGTGTTGCTATTGTAGCAACATTAATGAAAACCGTTTCTGCATCTGCTGGGTGTACAGAAGTGCAGGCACATGGGGACATGGAACTGGGAAACTTGGGAGCTCTGTCCTCACTGCTGGGGCTCAAGCATGCTTGCCAAGGGCTATGAAGGCTGCCAGCCCTGCCACCACTCTGAAACTGTCTGTCTCTGGGGAGCTCTTGATGTCTGTGAAGTGACTAGTGCCCACTAGACATGCACAACACCTATCAACACCTTTCACCTTCTGCAAGGGATATAATAACTTGGAAATCCGTCCTTAGACCAGACTCGAAAGTAAGGGAGGATTTGAAATAGGACACGATACCCAGCTGATGTGCTAAATCCCAAGCATGTTTTTACTGAGTGAATCTCACTCTCAATGCTTATTAAATCCATCTGTTGATCAATGGATGTTTCTATTTTCCACTGCTCCTTGACAACTTGTATGCACTGTGACTGACTGGTTCAGACAGCCAGGTCAGAACAAATTGTGCTAATTGCATACAAGTATTTTCCTTCTAAACTTCTTCCTGTGCAAGGGTATCTTAGAGCTAATCATAGGTACAATGCCTATTTGATTATTTCTTTAATTAAACACAGAAGACTGTGCATTAGAACATCGACTTCAGATGATATTGATTTGGGGGTACAAAGGCTCCTATCATTCCTCCATGCTCAGGGTGCTCTGGAGGCTTCTTTATTGCTTGTGCTTCAGGCTATCTTCCCTGACAGCACCAATGGAGTCAGCATCATTTAGTGTCTTTACCAGGTGCTCTCAGGCCTTCCCCAGGACAGAGAAAATGCAAAAGTGAGATAAGCAAGTCTCTGTGCTTTTCCAATTATGAGCTTTTCCCTGAGGAGGACAGGGAAATAGAGAGAGGATGAGCTCTGTGCAGACGAAGGCATCCACGCTTATTTTTCTCATTGCCTTGCTATAGGACTCTTCTATGAACACATGCCCAGTGCCTGTCCACTCCCAGGAGAGCCATCATTAACAGGTTACTAACACACAGAGGGCCTGTCATATGGCTGGATTTATTCACAGTGTCATTTCAGATCTCCTGAAGAGCAATGCTATGCTCCCTCAGGAATACCTAGCATAGCTGTACAGGAAAAAAAAACCTTTCAGTTAAGAAAGCTATTAAGTGACAACAGTAAGAAAATATATTAAACTACATAATTTGGAAGCCTTTCCAGGAATGGTCCCTTCCCCCTAGTTTCCAGTGATCACATTATTGGCAGGGAGGTAGAAAATGTTTCAATTGACTTGACAAAATAAGTAGCTTCCTTAAAGAGCTGAGACATTGGAAAAGCCAGGGCTCTGACATCCTGCATAACAGCCTGTTCTGGAGAAGGTGAATCTTTCCATCTTCACACCTTCCTGGTCATTAACAGTAGTCAATAGCAGTACAAGATCTGACAGCGTCTGGGGACAGTCACCTCCTGGACTGACTTCTGTGGCTTATTAGGGCCCACACTGGCAGGTCATCATCTACTCTTTTGAAGTTTTCATGCACACTATGCAGTCACTTGTCTCTGATCATCTTAATTGCATATTAAAATGTGAAAGTAATATAAAACAAGCTCTCAGAGCACAATTCATAATAAAACTGCTGTTGGGGCTTTAGTGTTAAAGATGTAAAGAATACCTTGGTGAGCATAAACTCCAGCCTTAAAAATAAATAGTGTAATGCAGATATATCAATTTTTGTGCTTAAAGTATTATAAAGTAATTCTGAATTCTGTACCATGAAGCTCAAAGAACACTAATTCTGGAATATGTTATTTTCTAGCAAAGTTGCTTAAGCTGCAAAATCCAACATCTTGAACAGTCAACAGGAATCTTTTTAGGACATAACTTCAAAGATTAAAAAAAAAGAGATGTCATATTAAAATATTCTCATATTATTAGAATCCAAAGGTCACCATGTTAGTTGATGATTATGAGCTTCACAGTTCAAGATTTCCTTCCAGTTTCACAGGGGTTTCTCTTCTGTACAGCAGAAGTCATTCATACATTCATAGAACCACAGAATAACAGAATGGCTTAGGTTGGAAGGGGCTGTAAAGATCATTGATATCTGACCCTCCTACCTTGGATTAGGCTACCACTCACCAGATTAGGCTTGCCAGGGCCCCATCCAACCTGGTTTTGAGCACGAGATGAGAAATTCACAGCTTCTCTGGGCAGCCTCACCATGCTTTGAGTAAAGAATTTCTTCCTAACGTCTAATCTAAATATCCTCTCTTTTAGTTTAATGCCATTCTCTCTTGTCTATCACTATCAGACCATGTAAAAAGCCACTCCTGTTCCTGCTTATAGGATCCCTTCAAGCACTGGATGACCACAGTGAGGTCTCTCCTCTTGTACAAACTAAACAAGCCCAACTCTTCAACCATTCTTCATAGGAAAGGTGCTCCAGTCATTCTCTGTACCGACTGTAACAACTTGTGCTGGGAGCTCCAGGTCTCTACATATTACTCCAGAAGGGCTCTCATAAGGGCAGAGTAGAGGAGAACCATCACCTCCCAGCTCTGCTGGCTACCACTCTTCTGATGCAGTCCTGGATATTGTTGGCTTTCCAGGCTACAAGTGCACATTACCATCTCATGTCCAACTTTTCAATTCACCAGAAATTCTCAATGAATTCTTCCCCCAGAGTGTACTCATATCTCGAATTGCCCAACCTAAGAGCATTACTTCTCACTTGACCTTGTTAAACCTCATTAGATTCCCATGTACCCACTATTTAAGCCTATCCAGATGTTTCAGGATGGCATTACGTCTTCTATTTTGTCGACTGCACCACTCAGCTTGGTGTCATCTGCAAACTAGCTGAGTGTACACTCAAAGTAGTGTCCATGCCATTGGTAAAGATGTTGAAAAGTACTGGTCCCAAAATAGACTCCTGGGGGACACCACCTGTAATCACCTTCTGCCTGGAAACAGAGCCACTGACAACAAACCTCTGGCATAGACCAATTCTTTACCCACTGAATAGTCTAGCCTTCAAATCTGTATTTCTCCAATTCATAGATAACAATGTGGCGTGATACCATGCCAAAGGCCTTGCACAAGTCTGAGGAGATGACACCAGTTATCCTTCCTTTATCCATTGATGCTCTCACTCTATCGTAGAAGACCACCAGGTTGGTCAGGAATAATCTGCCCTTGGTGAAGCTGTGCTGGCTGTCTTGGTTCAGCTTCTCATCTTGGATGTACCATAACATGTCTACCAAGAGGATCTGTTCAACGATCATCATAGGCAGAGAAGCGAGGCTCACCAGCCTGTAGTCCCTCTGATCTCCCTTACCCTCTTTCTTGAGTATGAGAGTGGTATTTCCTTTTTTCCAGTGACTTTTCAAATATGATGGAGAGGGGCTGGCCACACCAGCCAGTTCCTTCAGAGTCCTGGGATGCATATTTTTCAGCCCCATAAACTTATAAACATTCACCTCTCACTAGATCAAGTAGCTCAAAGCCCCATCCAGCCTAGCCTTGAATGCTTCCAAAGAGGGGGCATACTCAATCACCCTGAGCAACCTGTTCCAGTGTCTTACCACCCTCACAAGAATTTCTTCTTTGTATCTAGTATAGATTCACCCTCTTCCAGTTTAGAACTGTTTCCCCTTGTCCTTTTGCTACATGTCCTCACAAAAGGTCCCTTACCAGCTTTCTCTTCTCCAGACTGAAGAGCCCACATCCTATCCTCATAGAGGAGATGCTACAGACCACTGGTCATCTTTATTGCTCTCCTCTGGACCTGTTCTAATAGCTCCATGTCATTCTTGTCAGTGGGAACTTCACCAGTCTGCCATGACCTTTCAAATGTGATGGTTAGCAGCTTGGAAACTTCGTCTGCCAATTCCCTCAAAACCCGTGGATAGATCTCATTGGGTCCCATGGATTTGTGCACCTTCAGGTTTTTTAGATGGTCTCAGACCTGATCTTCACCTACAGCAGGTAGGTCTTCTCCCTGTTCTTACCATTTCCTTCTGCAGCTTGGGTGGTGTGGCTAGAGCCCTTGCCAGTGAAAAGTGAGGAAAATAAATCATTGAGCACCTCAACTTTCACTGTATTCCTTACAACCGTTTCTTGAAGGAAAATTGAGTTTCTTATCAAACTTTCCCCTTCTAGGGTGGTAGTCATAGCTGATGCTCCTATGTAGCTCTAGTCCATGTATCTATTTGCCTGCTTCCTACTAACTAGCAACTTTATCATTAAGGATAAATTATGCATATGTAAACAGAACTCGATACAAACACAGGTGTATGTTGTAACAGTAACTCCTTGCTGATTACTTAAACGAAGCTCAATTTAAAACACACAGCTGTTTTGGTACACTTACAATTCTCTCAACTATTGTTTTTTAAAAGTTGTGAATTCTGCTCCAAGGAGTATTTTGTCACACCTGCTAATAAACATCGAGTGTGTGATAGAACAGTTTTATGCAGAATAGAATGAAAATGTCTTAAAGATATCCACAGTGAAATCATCTTTTATTTTTCCTCCCCTCCCCTCCTCTTCCCTTCCAGAAAAAACGAACAAACAAAAAACCCTGAAGATCTCATGACTTCCATAGTTATACCTGTGCATATAAAATATTTAAACTTTGATATATAATGTAATAAAGAATTCCTTGGCCACATTAATATATCCAATCTATTCTGAAAGTACTGATTTTTCCCCCTGAAATCTGTATTTTCTTTTCATCATTCATACTTACCTAAGATGTATTTCTTTTACTTCCATGAACTTTGTGTTATTACTTTTTTCCCTCAAGACAATGATAAAAATTTTATGGAGGGTAAGAAACATTTCCATTGGTTCAGGTTGTCATAACTACTAGTATATAGAAAAAAGAATCTGCGATTAAGTTATTAGAGAGGTTAAAATAGCTATATGGAATACAATAGTCAGGAGGCTTTCCTATTATTTGACATGCAATTAAATAGTCTTATGTGCTGAAAAGCAGAAAGGTGACAGCACTAGGGAATCTTGCAACTCATACTTTTGGCCTTAATTAGTTTAAACCTTACATTTTGTGGGTATTTTTTCATATAATTACAGAATCTAGAATCTGCCATATCTAGAAGGCAACGTAATGTAAAGATAAATGGTAGAAAGAATCCCAAACCTAGGAGAATTATAGAATCATTTGAATTGGAAGGGACCCTTAAAGGTCATCTAGTTCAGCTCCTCTGCAGTGAACTACAGCTACATCAGCTGCTCAGAGCCCCTTCCTGACCCTTAATATATCTAAGGGTGGGGCATCCACCCTATTTCTGGGCAACTAGTTCCAGAGCTTCACTATCCTTCCTGTAAAAAATTTATTCTTACATCAAATCTAAATCTCTCCTCTTTTGGTTTGAAACCATTTCCTCTTGTACTGTCACAACAGAGCCTGTTGAAGAGTCTGTCCCTTTCTTAAATTCTTGCTATCACTGGTAAAATAGCTCAGCAAATATTTCTGTTTTCTTCTTGCCACAAAAAGTACCAACAACTTAACACATTTTGGTGCATATTAATCTACATAATCCAATGCATTTTCTTTTGTAGTATGGAATAAATAGAAAGACTCACACTTCCTCAAGACAACTTAGAAGAGGGGAGTTGAGATGACAACAAAAGAGTGTGCGAGTTCAGAATTCATAATCACAGGGAAATTTTTTATTATTTCAGTAGTTCAAGGTACAACCTCAGCTGAAATAGACTACAGTCTTCTCCTGGTATTTGACTTGTAACTGCAGAAGGAGATGAATAGGATTTTCCCCCCCACACTGAATCAGTGCTTTGCAGTTCAGAGATTGGCACAGCTCTACTATTACTGATGGAGGCTGATGTAATACTTCACATTTGCTCCTTAATAACATTTAAATATTTTGAGGGCCTACTTGTCAGTGCTCTTTCTCTGTCAGGTACTTTCATCGTTAGTTAATATTAAAGCATTTTTTGGTCATAAATTATTATTGCATAGGCTAGTATGTTCATTTGTATTGTGTTTTCCTTATGACAAGTCCAATCAGAGACCTGTAAAGACCTGGAATAAGTAGGGAATGATCTGATTTCTACTGTTATTATAAATCTGACCAATCAAATTGCAATGTACAGGAGGTGCAGCAACGAGGTACTCTTGAGAGGAAAAGCTTAGAGACATGTTGGAAAGAGGGAGTAAGAAAAACTTTTTAAAAATCTTTGGGATTGTGATATGATTTAAGATAGGTATAGTCAAGCACAACCCTTTTTCTCCTCTCCTAAACATGATGAAACATTGTCTGGGAAAAAAACACAAATGATTAATGTCTGCCAGTCTCAAGAGGAATGAAAAGGCAAAAATACAGGAAGAAAAAAGTGCTAAAGGAAAAAGAGTAAGCAACAGACTTGCTTTCTTCCAGAAGACATCACTAAGTTTCAGTTATTTCCTGGCTTTTTGTGAGGTTATTTCTTCTTTTTAGATTTTGAATCTATATATGTAATTAAAGGTTTAGTACATTTACAATAGTTTGGTAAGACTTCCAGTTGGTTTGGTAATAATTGAATTTTATGTTTATAGCATTTCCTGTGCTCAGTTACGAGCCTCATTCTTCCAGAAAGAGGAAACATCCACAGTGTGCTTTGTTTCACTGTTTCTCTCCCTCTCTCTGAGTCTCTGAGGGTCTCTTCAAATTAAAATAGCTTCAGGAGTTATACCCCTGTACTGCAGTGAGCAGTAATACATGCATACAAGGATACAAGGATTTTAGCCAAGGTACTTGGAAGTATTGCATTCTAGTGGGATTACTGAGAGCTTGACTGCTTTGAATAACTGCTTATTCCACTTGTCCCTACCTTGGCAAAATAAGAAACCCCACACGGCTTTGTGATGCTTGCTTGCCCACTGCAGCTCTGGGTTTGTGGAGAGGTCACCCAGCAAAGCCTGTGTGAGGCCCACAGCTAGCCAGTGCATGAACATGGAGAGGATGCCCACATTTGAGTCACAAAGTGATGGTGTTGCATGTGTTTCATGCGTACTACGTCTGCAAAATTAAGTCTAAAACTAGAAATGTAATCACTGGAATTCCTCTGGAGCATGGGAGCATCTAGGAGACTAAAAAAGAGAATAAGCTAAACTCTCACAGCATAAATTTAATGAAGTTTGGGAATAAAAAAAGTCATGGTTGCAGAGAGATCTAAGTCCTGTTTTACTTCAGCAAACATTGACTTTGATTTTGAGACACCACTTTCCTCTCACTATCATGCAGGGAAATCTGTTGTATTGTTTCTTTCCATTCAAGCTTCAAACTTTGTGACATCAGAACGCTAGTCTTCCTTGCAGTCCAAGGTTGCCAAGTCCTGAAAAACTCCTGATGTTAAATCTTCTGAGCTCACTAATAGCTGAAAACAATAAAAAAAAAAAAATCAATGTCTTAGGATTTCTGAAACTATTGCCTGCTTTTAGTCCTAACACAATGCTTTTGAACACATGGCATTGGTTGTAATGATTTGCTCATCTGTGAAATCTGGATAAATATAATTAGCTGCCTCAAAGCAATGCTGCAATGTTAATCACTTGGAAGACCATATGAGATGGAAGTTACTATATGCCTGTAAAGTATTAGTGTTATTAGTTGCAATATTTTCGGCAATTAAAATATAAATTTTCCTAAACTCAGGCTTTTAACTAACAACAGACCATAAAGTATGTTTTCTCTTTATGTGTAATACCCTGGAGGAAAGCTTAGATCTATATTTACTGTCCAACAGAAGGGATGAGTTGGCTTGTTCAAGGCAAATTGCATTAAGCGTAGAAACCCAGCAAAACATCAATTACTGTGTTAGCCCTTATGCACTCAGCTTGAGGTTGTTCACCAATCATGTGGGAACAATTATCTTTATGGATTATTGATTATATTCAACCCTCAGGCAGCTGTGGGTCTTGTAAGGCACTTTGCGGTTTCAAAAAGGGTAAATTTTGCTGGCTTTTTCAAGAGCCTTCCTGAATAATTTGAGAATGTATTAATCAATCTCTAGGGTCAGTTACCATCAGACTAGATGGACAATTTGATTAATTAGGGATTCTTTAGGACATAAATAGATACAGTGTTATTGTTAAGTAAACTGAAAATGCGGGGTATTGACACAGAGGTCCAATTAATGCATTTACAAAGAAAGTAAATTGTAAATATTTTGAGATCTATGGTTGGAAACAGTCATTGTTTTCTCCAGAGATTGCCTGAAGGAAGAAAAGTACAGCACATCCTTCTCCTCATGATTGCCTCTGTGGGGCATAACAGCAGTTTCCTCAGCTGTTTCTGAACAATAGAAGTATTTTTTTTCCCTAGAATGAACCAATTGAATATAACAGGGTTTGAGCAAAAGCCCACCAAAGTCTGCAGAAACCATTCTGTTTTGAATGTTACTATACTAATATGAGGCACTCTTTAATTCTGAAATATCTGGATCCTGTTTTCAGTTTGTTACTCTTCCATCTTTGAAGGTTTTCCCACTCATTTAGGGAAATGGTATCCTTTACATACTGATAATACAGTTGTGACTTAAGTAGCATGTCTGCTGTAAATAACTTAGCATAGTTGTTTTTACCTATCATGCACGCTTATTCTGTTCTTTAATCTTCTTTTCTGTTTTATTATTCTTTTCTTTTTTTGTCTTTTTTTTTCCTCTCATACCATTTTATGCAATTCCATTTCAATTCAAATTGTAAATCACTAATAACTGGCTATTAAATCATTAATTCTAGCAAGTCTTTCTAAGAGAGCTTCTGGGACTGCCCAGGGTCTGAGGAAAAACATATCTTATGTCCTTGGAAAATCATTATCAATGAAATGTTCTCTTCAGCTTTTCAGATTGGTATTTTCCCACTTATTCCTTCAAGTATGGTCAAGATGTGGATGGAAGAAGGACTGCTGCACAGAAACAGGCCTGGCAGAGCTTCAGTCGTGACACAAATCTCACTGAGCACTGCATCTCACAAAAAACAAAACAAAACAAAACAAAAAAAACAACAACTGGAATTTATAAGGACTGAAGTGTGGCTTAAGTTATATCCTGTAAAAAACTTTCCTAACTGCCAGATGGACAGGTATACCTGTCTGCTTCTATTTATGAAAGCTGCCTTTCTCAGATACCAGAAATGTAGACCCTGTCATTGAATTTTTGAGCATCTTGTAGTCCAGTGGCTTGTACACCTCCAAATTTTTAATTTATATTTAGAGCAAGAAGTAACCCATCCTTTCCTAGGAAAAAGACAAAAGTGCGTGAACAAAATTTGCACGCCATTGCATGGTTGTTTTACTAAGCACAGGCTTAATAAATAACAGAATGGAATTGCAGAATAATAATGAATAACAATAAAGCTAGATTTGGATCTAGTGTTGGATTTTTTTAACAAGACTAATTCTGGCTGAGTAGGCTTCTGTTAGACAGAAGGACAGACCTTGCATATTAGATTTCAGCATTCCTATCTCAGAGCAATTCATGTCCAAAAATATATCTGTGGCTTGTTCTTAATTAACAGTTACAGCAAATGTAAGCTGAATCTCTAATGTTGCAGAAAGCGTATAATCAAAAATGTGTGTTTATATGGAGACATTTTAACTCTTCTGATACATTATGCCTTGAACTAGAGTATCACCTAGTATGTATGAGATCTTATCCCTGAGAGAAATGAGTCCAGCTTATTTATGTTCCCTCAACTCCTGGACAATGATTGAGACTGGATTTGCTTTGCTGTTTTAAGAAACAGAAAGAAAGGCAAATTCTTGTATGGTGCAACTCTCTCTATCTGTTTGCTAAATATTTCTTGCTATTAGAAACAGAGAAAGTAGTATTTTCCAAGCAGCTGTCAGAAGAGGGAGGAAAATGTTTATGGAGACTGAAATTTAGAGCAAAACGTTTTCCTTTCCTCTGGGGAACTTTCTCCTGGACTAGTGAGGAAAGACCAGTTGGGTTTTTATGTGATTGTCAACCATACCTCATAGCAGTGCAGTGCCTGGAAGGTACTCAGCTCTCCGGCTGTGCTGGGTACTATTGCCTTGAGGCATACCAAGGTGATGTGAGATAATAGTTCCTACTTAGGTTTCTATTCTAATATGGAAGGAGAAAAGAGGCCAATAAATAATTGTGAGAGATACCTCTGACCACGCTTGTGCAACTCGCACAATGAGAATAAAGAAAGATGCTGACCCAGGGCCCCTTAGCAGGGCTGCATGGTGGCAGGGGTTGTGGTTCCAGCTGGGTCCCATGGCTGAACTTCAGCTGAAAGCATCTCCCAGGGGCATGGGTTTGCTCTGGCAGCAGCATCTGTCACGGGTCAGCAGATGTCCCTTGTGCAGCTGATGCCGTACATCCACAAAGAAAGATGGAGGGGAGGACTACTAATGTGGAAATCTTATGGCAGCATTGAAATGGGCTGGAACTCATCCTGAGGTCAGGACAGTTTGTGAGAGGTTAATGTAGCCAAGCATCTTGTGTCCAGAAATAACTAATAGCATCTATCCAGAAGAGAGTAAAAGCAGGGCATGTATGCAAGGTACATCACACAGGGACTTGCCTAAACCAGGAGCTGGTATGTTTCTGTAAACAGCTGTAAAGATAAGAAAAAAATATAGTTGTGGGGGGAAGGGAAAGGGAAGAAATGCCTGTGCTGAGGAAACCACGATTCTGTGGGCGGCCTGAGGTGTTCTTTGACTGAATATGTTTTTAATCACTTATGTTTTCCCTGTATCTTTCCTGTAAGCTGGTACAATTTCCTAAATTAATTTATATTTTTCTCCACACTTCCTGTGTTTGCCATCTCAAAAGCTGTGCTCCTGTCAGACCTTCTACCTACTAGATAGCATGTGTTCCTGGACTTCATTCTTTTGGAGATCTGAACTCTATAGAAGATGAAGTGTCCTTCCATCTCTATTTCTTCTTCACCATGAAAGTCAAGCTGTGAGCATGTGAAGGGGCAGTGCATCTCAATTGCATTCTGCCATAGTCCTGATAAATCCAGCAGCATGTGGCAGGTAAGTAGTAGACAGACTTCAGATATAAGTAAGATAAATGCTGTTCACTTTTCCAACAAAGTGCTTCATAAAAATATGAAGTCACTCAGGCCGTGATCTGGGCCTCTTCCTTCGGGGAACTGCAGTATTTTCCCATCTGCTGCATAAAGGAAAAGCATATCTGTAAAACTTGAGAGTCTGGGGAATTGAGATGGTAAATTATATAGTGTCTATTGTAAAAGTAGAAAGAATGGTGCTAACAGACATTACTGCTAAAAATGGGGGTGAACTCTATCTATCACTTGTAAGGATGTCAGTTGTTCAGAGAAGGTTTAAGGAAGGTCAGAGGTAACTCATTTTGTACCAAACCCTCTGCAGAAAGTCTTGTGGAATATTGGACCCAGTGCTGCTACGCCAGGACAATGAAAGCTAAATCAGAGATCAGCGTGTAGTAGCACCTCCATCCTCATCTCACCATCAGATTCCATCTAATTTGCATTCATTAGGAGAGCATCTTTACTTTTTTCTTCTCCTCCATAAACTCCTTTATGTTTTGCACTTGTGACTTCCTTCCTCTGAAACAGCAAAATGCCCATTTTTGTTCTAATAGTAATAAAGCATGTAGGCATTCTGCTGTAGAGGTCAGGCTGGAGACTTGCTGTAAAGTTTCAGGTTAGTCCTTGCTCATTGCTTCAGGTTGCCTCCTTCCACAGTGGGGCCAGGAGATGGCTGTAAATAAGCACGTCTTGGTTCCTGCTGCTACAGAGCAGTGCCAGGGGATACCAGCTTGGTGGGACACCCAGCTGTGAACAGCTGTGAGCCTCTGCAGACTCTCAGCATCCTTCGATGGGCATTTCTGACTTAGTGCCTGTATTTTTTTTTTTTTTTTGGCAGTATGCCTAGTATTGAGCATAGATGCATGCAAGCCTGAGCTGGTAGCAGCTGTGCAACTTGTATGTATAGAAAAAACAGGTCTGCAAATGCTCTGGTTTACACAGCATGGCAGAAAAGTTATCACTGTTGCCTTCAGATTCCTGTCCTGTTCTATGCTACAGTATCTGTGTTACGCTAAGCTATGCTATATGTGCTTTGCTCTGTCCTGTTACCCTTGGTCTCAGACACAAAATTAAGGGACTGTGAACAAAGCTACGTAGTTTTCTGAATCACAGTAGCAGGCCAGCACAATAACAGTTGTGCCACAGCACATAGACAAATTTGTTCTCCAAGGCTACCTGTATTTTCATGGACACTAATTTTTGCTTAAGGAGGTGAAAAAGATGAACTGAACTGAAGCGGAATATCGAAGGTGAGGCAGAGAGGCATCAGTCTGTGAATGTTACATCTGTGCAGGCATTACTCCAAATAAATCATGCCCTCTTTTCCAGGTAGATTTCACTAAATGCTTACCTACTGGTTTGTGCAACTTTAACTTTTCATTCTGTAGTTCACATTGCTATATAATGCAGTTTTAACAGTGCCTCAGTGAAAAGATGCCAGCTTCTTATTGCAGTGGTTTAAACTCCAATTCCTTTGGAAGAAAATTCAAAATTATACATTACTGATGTTCTTCAGCTATAGAATAGGTAAAGAGTCACGACTCTCCTTTGCTGTTAGAATGATTTGAAATATATGGTAGAGTACATTAGTTAGCTATTACTCAAAGACCATAAAACTGTCATATTTCTAGCATTACAGAAAGTGCCTCAAAAACTAAATAAATGACTGTTGGTTTTAAAAAAATGATATATATATATATATATATTTCCAGCTGTGATCATTGCTTGAACTTGTTATTACGCTGCCTTGTGCAGTAGCTATTTACACATTCTACAGACTTTGAAATAATGTAACCAGCTTTGTCTTTCTTCTGCTTAGTAAGGGAAATGCAACCTCACAGTCACTCCCTCAGTTGTACAGCCATTTCACAGGCTTGTTTTCCAAAGAAGTAGCTGTCAGAAGCCCACAGATTCTGTGACAGAGTTATAGAATCACAGAATGTTTTATGTTAGAATGGACCTTAAAGGTCATCTAGTACCAACCTCCCCGACAAAGGAAAGGGATATTTCTTACTATACTAGGCTGTCCAAAACCCCATTCAAGCTGGCTTTGAACACTTCCAGGAATGGAGCATCCACAGCTTCTCTGGGCAGCCAGTGCTTCACCAATCTCATGGTGAAGAATTTCTTCTTTATATCTAAGACTCACCGGAGCCTTCTTTTCTCCAGGCTGAACAACCTCAACTCATTACTTCTTAGGAGAGATGATCCTTCCCTCTGACCATCATGACTTGTCCATTGATCTTGTGCTGTGAGTCCCAGAGCTGAACATAGTACTGCAGGTGAGGTCTCCTGAGAGAAGAGAGGGAGAATCACCTCCCTCACCCTGCTCGTCACATTTCAGTTGATGCAGTCCAGGACACAATTGGTTTTCTGGGCTGCAAATGTACATTGCTGACTCTGCTCACAGAGTCCACCCAGCCCTACAGCTATGAAAACCTTACTCTGTAAGGCCAGATAACTTCTTCAGTGCCCTTTGAATGGAAGAAGAAATCACTCTCTCTCATCCATAGCTCCAAAGACAGGTGATCCTACCTTCCAAACAATTTCTCCTGTACCAGTAACACTATTTGGGCTGCTCAGTAACAGTTTGTGGCATATCTTATGAGAACACTCAGGAAAACAACTGTCATTATATGCACAGGTTTTGCTTGAGTAAGTTTAGGTAAATGTATTATAACAGAATTACATAATAAGGACTCCTTCACTAAGCCAGGTCACAATTAGTTTTTGCTGTTTGAATGTGTATTGCTGCAATTATAATCCAACTTCATAGTCACAGAATCATTTGAGTTGGAAATGACCTTTAAAGGTCCAACTCCCCTACAATGAACAGGAACACCTACAGTTTGATCACGGTGCTCAGAGCCTGACCCATCCTGACTACAATGTCTACAAGAATGAGGAATCCACGACCTCTCTGGGAAACCTGTTCCAGTGCCTCACCAACCATATTGTAAAAAAAAGTTCATTACGATCAATCTAAATCTCATCTCTAATCTATTGCAGCAGAACCTGCTGAAGAGTCTGCCCCCTTCTTATTTATAGCCCCCCTTTAGATACTGAAAGGCTATGCTCAGGTCTCCCCAGAACCATCTCTTATCCAGACTGAAGAGCCCTGTCCACACAGGGAAGTGTTCCATCCCTTGGATCATTTTTGTGGTCCTTCTCTAGACACACTCGAACAGGTACATGTCCCTCCTGTACTGAGAGCTCCACATCTAGACAATGTACTCCAGGTGAGGCCTCAACAGCAGAGAGCAGAGGGGCAGGATCACCTCCCTTGCCCTGCTGGCCATGCTACTTTTGATGCAGCCCAGGACACAGTTGGTTTTCTGGGCTGTGAGGGCATATTGTTGGCTTGTGTCCAGCTTGCCATCCACCATTACCACCATGTCCTTTTTGGAAGAACTATGGTCAGTTTGACAAACAAAGTTTCTGAAATATGAACCTTTATACCTTCAATTCAGACTTTGGGAGATCTAAATTATTTTCTTGGAGATGAAGTTGCTAACCTTTATAGCTTAGTTTGACCTATATCTGTGAAGGTCAAAGGTAGCCCTTCAGAGTTGCCATTTTACACTACAGGTTTCATCAACTGAGAACTATTGATGATAGGTGGACAGTTGGGCTGGATGATCTGGTAGGTCTTTTCCAAACTTGGTAATTCTATGAATTGTGTTTTAACATGCTCTATTTTACAAAACAAAAATAAAATAATAATAAACAAACACACAATGAAGTAAATATTCCCACTAGTTCAGAGTGACCTTTGAAATAATTCGCAAATGTTGAGCACGGTTTCACTGTTGCATGGGCAGATGGTTTGAAGCTGTAGTCATCAAGCAAAAATATCTCAAAAAGAAACCATACACTGAAATGCTGTGGTCAGACGCATGCAAAATAATAAATCTTTCTCAAAGTCTCACAAGTACTAGGGAAATTCTTCGGGATTGGTGGACTTTGCATGTGTCCCAGCTGATTCAAAGTCAATGGTCGCGCAGTTATACTGTACAGTATGTCATCTAAAAAGCAATTTTCTCTCCATTTGCTGGAAAGCTTCAGATTTGATTGATTACACTGCTTTTGCCTGAATTTTACCTGTACAGATCAGTGACTACCATACTACACGTGTAGTACCTGAGCAAATAAACTAAGCTTGCTATTACTTTATTTATGGGGCATATTCAAGGGATATTTATATTCTTTGTATTTTATTTACATTCTGATATATTAGGTTATGACAAATGGTTTGCCTTCAGGTTGTTTACTCACTTGTGTGCTTTGACAAATATGATTTCACTAAGCAAGGAGTAATTTTGTTTGCTTGCCCCAGGCTGATTCCAGTTTGTAGTTGAAAGAATGCCTCATGCAAAAGTAAGGGTCTGTCTGGGAGCATATAACCAATAATTTATAAATTAGAAGTGGAGAATTATGCTGTAAGTGACATAATGCCATCTTTTGCTCTCTGAAGCCATTTTGAGTTAACTGACTTTTAGAAAATTGGAATATGGTTGCATCACTCTGAAGGGACACTGATACGTTGCACCTCTTTTCCTGGCTTTGAGAGCTTATCTGTTGGGCAGAGAATCATAGGAGAGTACGGATGCATCTAAAAATAGGTGTAAATCAGTAGAACATATTTCTGACCATTCCCCTAGAAATCATATATGCCATCAACCACCTCAGAACTTCTTGGAATCCAAAGTACCTTCCACTTCCTGTGCCCTATTTTGGGCAATGTCCTCTTAGCATATTTGTTCATGGGGTGAGGATGGAGAAGGAGGAATTAGAGCTCCCTACCCCTAATGTTATTTGCTTTTTCTCACAGCCCCACTGTCTGTGCCAGGGCTGCACCCTTCTTTGGCATACCTGCCTCACCATCCTTGGAAACATCGTACCAAATGTTTGCCTGACTAACACTTTAGAAAAGTTTCTTTTTAAGTAAAAATTTGAAACAAGCTTGTTTCTCAATGCATTCATTATCAAGAAGAACCCAAACCTGAGTTTCCTGCCCTATTAGGGTATAGCAATGGATGACCAGGATGCTGGTGTGCCAACCTACAAGCAGTAGGCTGGTGTGTAAAACAGCTGGGCAGCTCATTAATTGTTTATAATTAATGATGAAAGCTTCACCTCCTCAGCTATTTCTTAATGAAATTGTGGCTTATTCCTTGGTTAGCCAAATTAAACTGCATTTACTCACATTTTTTGTGACCAGCTAATTATAGTCTGGATAAAGACAGTATCTGTGTTTCAAATACAGCTCATAGATAATTAAACATTCAGTGCTAACAATTAAAATTGCTAACACATAAGATACCGTATCTGAGAGAAATTTGTTATGTTGAGAATACTGGATCCATACCAAAACAAAAATAAATAAATAAAATAAAATAGAAAATAATCTTTGACATCAACATAGATTTCATACATCCTTCACAAATGTTTCAAATAGGTATTTCAACGTTTTTTATGGACTGATGTGATGTAATTTGGTGGTGTGACACAAAGTACTACTAAGAGGCTGCTTATCTTGCCCTAGTCACTTGATTCAGGTGATTGTTTCATGAGATTAATACTCTTGTCACTCTCTTGTCACATAACACTTGCTTCTGTCTAGTGTTATATCTTCCTCTTATTTTGTCTGTGAATAAAATGCAAATAAAAATGCCAACTAAATTTGTCAAGAACAGAATGGCACACTTAGTCAATTTCTTAATGCCTCTGAAAGGCCAACAGATTTTTTTCCGTGTATTCTTCATCTTATTTAGTGATGGAATAAGAAAACATTCCCTTGCAATCCTTTACATCCTGGACTGGATGAGGATGATGCAGATGGCTGCCTTCACTCCTCTGCACCTCTGGCTGCTTATTCTGCACTGTGTTGATGGCAGAGTGTTGAAGCAAACTTGAAGTAGCTGAACAAAGAACATGCAGCTGTTGGTGGTTTCTAACATTTTCTTGTGGTAACAGGGAAGGCTCTGAATGGTGCACTAAATAAGGAGTACTGCTGCCTGAAGTGCACGCTATCAAAGCTATGATAATTGGGACACCAGGTTGTGAGAGTGTTGGCAACTGGAAGAGCCTTTCAAAATGTCAGTAAGAATATGAAACACAGTATGTAGGATCATATCCTGTGTGATTATAGAGCTAACCTTGGAGTAGGAGGAATTGTGGAAGGCTGTATCCATTCTGGTCCCATGACCTACTGCCCTACTTACGTGCACTTGAAGGATACTCTCCACAAGCTGTTGCAGTATTCAGATTATAGCATGGAACATTTTAAACCTCAAACTGTCATTGCTGACTCTCTGCTAAGCTATATCACTGACCCTCTTTTCTCTTCCTTTTTCCTGACAAAATTGCTGGTGTACTGGTTTCTCTTGGGTGCTGGAGAAACAGCACTCTGTGAGGAGAAACTCCTAAATGAGAACAACTAATGAAAAGACACTGTGAAGAGAGGGAGTAGAGGGAATTCCTGATGTTCTCTTTAGGGTGAGAGTGTAAAGATCTTCATTTTCCTACAAAAATGAGGCTCATTATTTCAGTCCAGGTTTCATCTAACAAGAGAAGCTGATTTTTTCAATGACTGCATTTCTTGATAAATGCATTTGTATTGGGACAGCTTCTGAACTTGGGCAGAGATTTTAAGCAGGAAGGGAGGTGATGATGAGGGAAAACTCCCAGGGGGAGGTATTACTGCTTTCTCTGATGCCTACTCCCTTATCCATAAGGATGGGGACACTAAGGTGACCAAAGATCCAGGTTCAACTCCTCCTTAGCAGCAGTACAAGATTACATTATTTCCGCAGGAGAACTTCCAAGGAGACAAGGACTCTGTGGGGCAGAGAGAGAAAGGCCTTTTCTGACAATATGATACTGCTTAGCATAAATAATTCTCAATGAGGGCACTGTAAATCTGCTTTCCCATCTCCCTGATGCACATCCCCACAGTGACAGTCGTTTGCTCTTAGCAGCTGTCTCAATGTGCCCTGTGGAGGGCACAGCTCCAACACAAGTGATAGAGCATCTGCTGCTCCAGAGCTGTGACTTTTGTGTCCTCTTTGGTGACATAATGACATACTTCAGAACAAAAGCCCTGAGGCCCCATGCATCTGGAGTAGCTGTAGCAGGTGGAAGTATGAGGCCAAGAGCATTTTACAGGATGAAGTCCTGAGGAAGGTAAGATGCTGGAAGTGCTATTTCCTTTCTGCTGAAGAAGTAACTAATTATGACTATTCCATTCATGTCTACCCACATCCATTTCAAAAAACACACTGCTTCTCTGGTTGTTCCTATGAATAAAAGACCATTTAGTTGTGTGTAAATCTGCCCAGTGTCTTTGTTTCTTATTAAACCTCCATCCTGGGATGAAATTTCAAAGGAGAAACATATGCCTAAATTAAGAAGAGCTGTTAACAATCAGCGACTTGTTTTGAGTGATAACTTGAGAAACGATGTCACCAAATCCATGAAGATTCATAGAATCACAGAAAGACTTCAGTTGGAGGGGATCTCAAAGTCCACCCAGTCCCATGTGTGGGCAAGGTTGCCACTCACAAAATCAGACTGCCCAGGGTCCCATCCAACCTCGAATGCCTCCAGGAATGGGGCATTTGCAGCTTCTCTGAGCAGCACGTACCAGTGCCTCACCACAGTCTCAGTAAAAAACTTCCTTCTAATATCTAATCTAGATCTCCCTTCTTTTAGCTTAAAACCATCTCCAAATGTCCTATTACTATCAGACCTTGTAAAATGTCAGATCTCCAACTGAAGTGTTAAGGGACACTCATTTCCAGATGAAGGCCTTTGAGAACTGTGAGGTCCTGAAAGCTGCTAGAGGGCAGGATCCCTTTTTCAGAAGGAGCTGAATTAGGACTTCTCTGTGCTGATTTAAACCATTTTATCCATAGATTTACCAGTCTTTGTTGATCTGTGCATAAATTACAGGGGTTTTGATGTTCCAGATGCATCAGTGCACAATTCAGATCTACCCTCATGTGGTCTGGAGATGCCAGCTCTAACAGAGTAGGTTTTCTGGGGGGGATAAAGATAACCTTTGATACTTTAGTGAGAAAGAGAGTGGAGAAAACGAGTTGTCCACGCTGGTCCCAGGAGAGCTGGACACTGGAGCGCCATCCTCTAAAAGAATCTCAGATGTCAACTGAGAGTGGCCATGTCATAGCCAGCACCTCTGACCTGAGCCAGTCTGGCCAGGGGACTTAAGGGTAGGTGATGTTTCTGATTGTCATTGTTTAACCCATCAGGTTTCTCAGTATGACATAGTTATTTGCTCACTCCTTTCCTTCCCAGTGGAAAAAAAAAAAAAAAACAAACACCAAAAAACAGAACAAAATAAAACTTGCAGATTGAGAAAAGGATAATAGTTATGACAAATATATATATATATACATATATGCATAAATGTATACATCAAAAGATGCACAAGAAAGTGGTCACCACCCCCTAACAGATGCACAACTTGTCCCCAGAGCAATGGAAGAGAGCAAGATGAACTCACGTCCCCTTCAAAACTTCTTCTGCTTATGTCATGTGATATGGAATATCCTTTTGTCCACTTTAAGTCAGCTGTGCTCATTTTGTTCCCTCCCAGCTCCTTCGGCCCTTGTCCATAAACAGTCTTGCCCCTGTACAATGTTGCTTAGCAGCAGCTATAAACATCAATATGTTATAAATACTGTTTTTCTCCTAGAACTGAGACATAGCATCATACCAGACACTGTGAAGAAATTAATTCCATCCCAGATGAAAATCAGACACTGATGCTGAGTTTGTCCTAGGTGACAGCTGTATTACTGAGTGAGGATATGCAAAAAAATTATGTAAGTTTCTAGCATCTGCAAAACTGAAGAACTTCTCTCCTTTACTGATTTAGTAAGTAAGGAAGACTAGCTGTACTACTTCTTTCTTCTGAATGTACAATAAATAAAATGCTGCTGCTGTTAGACAAGGCCAGAAGAATTTCTGTTAAAATAGTTTTTTAACCTGTACCTTTTCCTTTCAGCTGCTGTAATTTCTCTGCTACTCAGCAACCCAGAGAGCAGTGCTCAGCATGTTTTACAAGCGCTTTATGTAACTTGAAGAAAAGAATAAAAAGGTCATCTTTCTAATACTGTGTAATCCTGCACAATATTAAGCGCCAAGGTACTTCTCTTTTGTACCAATTCTACTGAAAAACAAGAATGAAAGTCATGGGCATTTAGAAAGTGTTCTGTTAGGCATCAAAGCCAGAAGTGATCCTCTGCTGAGAGAGACATAGTAGGTATGTTTTCCAGTTGTAACACTTCCAGTATCTTGCTCAAGTTCTAAATGCACGTACAGTCAGCAGTGTCCAGTGAATCTATGCAATGGATGTGCTTTCATTTACATGTGGATACTGTGTATATTGATTATCTGAACAAATGATACTAAAGCAGCTAAGTGATGTTTACCCATCTTGAAAAGATAATTGGCCAAATTCATTCCTAATATAACTGTTCCAATCAGTGAAGTTCTGTCAAGGACAAATTTCTCTTGAGAGAATTCCCTGAGATGTGCCTGTTAAACCAAAGTGATTGCCAAGAATAAATGAGGGAAAACAAACTGAAAGATTAGGGAAAATAAAGCAGCTTTCCTCCTCCCCAAACCCCACAGCTTAGTCAAATTAGTGCTTCCTGCTGGGATCCAGAAAGGTATCAATGGAAGGCAAATTTGTATGGCAGCATATTGTCTGCAACACTCTTGTATATGTTCTTTGCCCAAGTGATTAGTCTGAAGAGAATGCTCTGGTCCAGTATCTGAAGGGCTCGGCCTGTGTCTCCCCTGTGATCCATCTCCATAGTGGAATGGGGTCAGGGAGGTGCCGGAGGGAGTTCATGGTGGTTCTCTTACACTCTATCCCTCTCAGTAAAGCACTGGCACAGATCTATACATGATGACCCAAACCATGCCTATGGCTAGTACTGCTTGAAGTGTATGTGAAAGGGAAATAGCTAGTTAGTGAGATCGAAACAGACCTCTTTTTATTTATCAGCATAAACATCCCCAGGGGGCTAGATTAAATGTTTGCATGCTGGGGAAAACAGACTGTGCCAGCAGAAAGGATGAATCACTTGAATAGACAGATGCATCTTGCATTCAGCTTCTGAGCCTGCCAAACTGCCCTGCACCCTATTACCCTGGAGACTCAAATCTCTAGTGTGATTTTCTATTACTGGTAGATATTTTTAGTCAAGTTCTGTCTAACTTTCATGCTCCTTAAATGCTAGCTATCAATGCAAAGCATGTTCTCTTTGTGGCATTTTGTGCTTCGAGTTTCCTGGTTGGATGGGTTGATCTGTAATGTAGGTAACCCTAATGAATAAATAAATGTCAATTTGAAGTTTCATAAAATAAAATAATACAGCTGTTCTTGGTAATATGCTAAAGTAGTTTTACCTTTACAGCAATTCTGATCTCATTTTCAGTGTGTTTTCAAACCTATCTAATATAGATCTGAAAGAACAATTCATTATGAATAATTTATGCGGGAGATTTGACCCACTTTTCTGTTTCCAAATTACTATAATTCCTCTGTAAAGATTGCATTTTTTCCCTCCAGTTTTTGCCCTTCCAATATAGACTGAAGCCAAGTAAGGCTATTCAAAAATAAATGGTAATTCAAGTCTACCTGCTGCTTGTATTTAGGCTGTGGATGCAGCTTATCCATAAGTAAATTTGACAACAAAACCACATTGTAATTATTTAAATTTTGTATTATTCCTTGTTGAGGAGAAGGGATAGAGGTAATTGGTTGTTTGCTGGCAGTTTTATGATATATTTATAGAATTTACTGGTTATTATTTTCATCAGGTGGCCAGTCATCTCAGTATTACTAATGTTGCAAATTATTTAACAAGGTTGATATTTGCAAAGAACTAAAAAAAAAAAAAGAACAAGAATGGTCATGGAAACATCAGTGTGAACTACGGGACTTCCTCTCTCCAGAGCTTTGTCTTTGAGCCTCAGCTGTCAAAAAAATCTGACTTATTTCCTGACTGATGAGAGATATTGCAAGCACATTTATCTGGGCTGGATTAGAAGATCGAGGGTTGTGGGTTTTTTTTTTTTTTTTTTTTTTTCCTGATATCATTTAAACAATGAAATTATATATTCACGGTCTTTGTCACGTGGTAACAACTTTTCCTCTTTCTGTTTCTGATTAATTACAGCACCTAAGTGCTGTTCTGAGACATTGGGTAGCTTGCGCACGTTGCACTCTATCCACAGATCAGAAGAGTTTCTTATGGCTCACGGGGAAATTAAGTCATATGTATTCACCTTTAATAATCCCAGTGGTTCTGATGTTGAGTTATATGCCAAACAGTTCTTTGGAGATTGTGCAACTCTTCAATTAGTTCTTTTGTTTGCTTTTCAGAATACAGTGTGGCAGCATGTATTTCTGCCTCAATAAGGTACAGCATTTGGCATTCATCCTCTTTAAAGGGTCTCTTATTCCTTTGATAGATGGCTTGGTCATGGGAAGCGGAATATAGCCCCTGAAAGAAATGGGAACAATGTACAAATGAGGCAGTAAAAATAAATGACACATTAGATTCTCTAGCCAAGCAAGATGCTACAGCCTACATAAAGGCAAAAATGCTGACTTCATAGGACCCTCTAAGCAAAGCTTCTGTAGGCAGCAACAATTTAAAATCACTGGAACATTAATGAGCGTATGTGTTAAGTGAATTACTGGGATGTTGGTAAATGCTGTTCTCATTAGAAGTCAATCTATTGTTGGCACTAAACTCATAGTTTTCAGATGTGTGTACATATTGCACCATAAAAAATATCATTCTGGCTTATCATCTGGCAAACAGAGTCTCATCGGGGGGGTGAAGCTTTATTTTAGTAGGTGCTGAAGGGGAAATCCTTTTAGACAGTGAAAAGCCATACATATATAAGAAGGCACTAGGAGAAACTTTTTCATTATTTTCCTGTAGAAAAGCAGAGGAAGTAGAATTTTTGAGTTTTTCAAAAGTGTTCAACAGAAGCGACAAAGTGCTTCTAATTTTGAAAACCATCATGGAGTGCTGAGGCAGAGGGCTTGGCGGATTTTACATTTCAGTTGTTGGAAAAGAAATTCTTAAAATCCATCCAAGACTTCCTCACCTGTTTGGTTTGGGGTGAAATGTCTTTTTGCTGTCATCTCCATGTTTTTGGTTACTTATATCCAAGTTTGTAAATGGGTTGGGGCTTCCATTTTCTTTATGTGAGCTTGTAATGTTTGCTGGAGGAGACTCATCCTGGAAGATGTTCTATGGAAGAATGACTCCCCTAACAGATGTTGACCTAGCAAAAGAAGTGTGAAAATTGGACCTCGAAAGCGTTATCTAATCAAAGAGCGGATCAAAAAATATTCTTTGGCTTTTACTTATGCATGCTCATGCCAGCTCAGCTTTGTTTCAGCAATTTGACTGAAGTGTTAAGCCTTGGTGAAATGTGAAGGATCCCACAGTGATGTGAATAAGGATGCAAAGATAATGTACACCCCAGAAAATGGATTTTTAACTGGAGAATAGACCAGTGGGATGTGGAGAACAACAGGAATATCTTTGCTGAGTCAGCCAATAGATTCAATATACTTCTTTTTCTGGCAATATTGTAGTTAGTTACCAAGGCCTATATATAGAAAAAGAAATTAGCTTATTTCAGCATTTGTTCTGTTAAGCTTTTCTTCCTAAGCAGCTATGGACTCTTATAAATATCCCTGCATCTTTACTGGTTGTTTCATGTTTGTGTGACCATTTTCTTCTTAAGGGACTCTGGGGAAACATGAAATTTTTGGTTAAAGACTTTTTCAGAATCCCGTATTAATCTGAACTATGATCAGACTGACTGAAGGGAAGGTGTAAAGTGTTGGTGTAACTAAAGTCAAACACTTTTGCCCCAGAAGACTGGTTACACAAGAAAGAGTTTCTAAGTAACCCAAAGGCCCAAGTAAAAGAATGGTGATTATACATTTACACAACTGTAATCTTGAGGAGCATTATGCACATGAATTGAGTGCTTATTCTTTGCTGACAGGCTTTATAAACAGTGTCTGTTAATGCTCAAGTCTCTGTGTCATAATGGTAAAGCTGACTGGACTTAAAGGCTTCCTTCTGAAGTGTGACAGACGATTCAATGGGGACAGATTCTTTTTAGTGTCGTGCAGCAGTAGAACAGGTGGCAATGGACAGAAACTGGAACATGGAAGATCCATTCAAACACAAAGAACTTCTTTACTGTCAGAGTGATGGAGCACTGTAACAGGCTGCCCAGAGAGAATGTGAAACCTCATTCTCTGGAGATATTCAAGACCTATATGAGCCCCTATCTGTGTGAACTATTATAGAGTTACTTCTTTAGCAGGGAGGTTGGATTAAATGATCTCTAGAGGTCCCTTCCAACCTCTAGAATTCTTTGGTTCTGTACTGCCATTTGAAAAACCTCACATGGTCATGCAGCTGGGGCAGATGCTAGAGGTCACTAGTCTAGCTATGAGCCAGGAATATCACATAGACATCTGTTCTGATCTGTAGTTAACTACGAGGAAAGCCAGGAAACAGAAAGGGAAAGTCTAGTTTCTTGAGGTAAAGGTGTAGAAAGATTCCTGAACCAGCTATTTGTCTTTCAGAGTATATTGCAGCTTCTCTTTGTGCAGTAAATCATAGGCTGAATGAAGAACATGTTCATGTTCTTTAAGTGGCCTACTGCCTACAGTGGGGTCAGGCTGAAGGAGAATGATCTGGAGGCCCCTCTCTTGCCAAGAATAATTTTTTGAATGTAGCTGTTCAAATTGCTGTCATTCCGACAATGCTTAAGAGATGCTCTTAGAGTCAAGACAGAAAGCTCCTATCTTGGTGACAGCCATTTAAGAGTATATATCTTTCTTCACAAAATAGTTAGGGCTGAAGGTACTCTTCAATTTCTCATGCAAGTACTAAACAAGACTGTGCGATCTCACTCAGCAGGAGATGGATACTATCATCTACAGGGCAGATGTTTAGTATTTCTTTCCAGTTACAAGGGGAGATTGTCAATGTGGGCACATCAGGAGGTGAGCACACTATCTGAATCTGGGTGCAGTGCCCACAGAGTGGTCTCTAGGTAGCAACAATCCACATTATGATAATGTGATAATTATTCAGTGTGGTTTCTGCCCACAGTAACTCTTGTGCACAGAGGAGGATGATAGCTTATCACTTAGGGAAATTATCAGAAAAAAATGTAATGGTGGTCAAGCAGAAATGCAGACTATTTCAAATACCTTCACATGCTTGTTTGAATAAAACACAGCAAATACACATTCAGCTGCTTTCAAAGACACGTAAAAATTCCCAGATGTCAACAGACATGTTCCTGAGTTTACATAGTGCTGTGCACACTTACAGGATTTTCATGAAAACCCTGTTTTTCATGAAAACTTCAGTGTTTAACTAATATAATATCCAGCAATAGTAGTTAAACCATTATCTTTGTGTGTGTTGTCTCTACAGAATTTCCTTATAAGCTTTTTTTTTTACTTTATTTTCAGATAGTTTTCGTCTCATCTAATTTCATTGTTAGTACAGGAAATAAAAAACTGCTTTTGTAAAACAGGCAGTGTAAGGCAGCATTTGACTTCTCAAATGAAAAGACAAAGTATAGAAGAGACATAGAGTAGATGCTTTGGTCCCAGAGTGAAAACCAAAAGGTGGCATACTCTGTATAATGCCAGTGGTACCTGGGGACTCAAAATGTCATACTGAGAGGGATGGTTTCTAGTGATAGCCACTTTAGCTCTAGAAACTCTTGTCCATTGATAGACACCAGAAACTGAAGTGAGGTTTGCTTTCTGCAAACCTCAGATTTATTTGCTCTGGCTAGAAAACATATTCTGGAGTGTATGTTAATGTAAGTATTCTTCCAAAGAATCAAAACTCACTCAAAGGAATAACAGATATGCAACCCAGTGCGTTTTAAAAACAGCAGCACAGGTTCTGGTATCCATCCATGGAGCTAGAGACCTAGGTTCAAGTTATTTTCTTCCTTGTAGGAACCCTATTACATCCCATCTCACTTTGAAGGGTTTTCAACTCTGCCTGAGGTTGCAGAATGGTGACTGAGTGAATTCCCTATCCCACCGTTTGGGTTCTTATCTGGGATAGTTAGTTTTAAAAGTCCTATGTAGCATGTGATTGGTCCTTCATATGCTGAACTGAGTATCTAATTCACTGATTCCTGTACAAAAATAAAATCAACAATCACGATTTGTCTTCTAGCAGACAGTTTAACAATATGTATCATTTTAACAGTGGTTTTGGGCTGTAAAACTAACTTTCAACCAACAATGCTAAAAAATGCAAGCCTGTACCTTTAAGATTAGAGAAAGACAAGAGAAAGACAAGATTTCTGAAGTCCTACCTCTTATGCTTCCCTCTGGTTGAACCAGATGCCTTTCACATAGCATGCTGGCTATTATGACATCCTTTTTAAATTGATTAGTTCCCCTGGATATCATACTGGAACTTGGACTTTTTAACTCTGGTTTGTGATCAGCACTTTCACACCTTGTTGTCTCCATAGGTGTGGCCTGGAGGAAAAACAAGGTTTAACAGAAAAGGACATGCAGGGAGTGGGCCTGGTTGACTAATGGGGCCTTGTTATCTTATGTATATTGCATTTCCTGTGGAGGAAATCTAAGTAGCAATATTCATTGAGGGATATCTTGGTATATCCCTTATTTGTTTACAGAACAGTATGGAAAACAGAATAAAATAAACTTTCTCACTTTGTCCCTTGGCATCATGACAGTTTTGTTGTCTTTACACTACAGCTTCCATGAGGTTTCCAGTGGGACTGACTACAGCCAAGAGAACAGAGAAATGCTCTTTTTACAAGTGATGAACATCTGCTTAATGCTGTTAACAGCCCTGTCATGCAAAAACCTCACTTTTTACCAGCTGCTCCCTCCACAGCCTCTGTCTCAAAAATGTTTCCATTCTGGGGATCAAGAGCTTTGTCTTCCATGGAAGACAAAGGTTCCCTGACACGTTGGTTAGACTGGAGAAAAGATTCAGTGATCCCAGTTTAAGGTAGTTCATATTTTGAACAGACTGAATTAAAGGTGCCAGTAAGATCAGACATCACAGCCTTGTCTCTTGTTGTCCAGGAAAGCAGAATGGTCCCTTGCTGACCAGGAAATCAAGTTCACAAGCTCTGGAATGGGTTTAGGAAGGAGCTGCCAACTCTAGATGAGATTTAAAATGACCACAGCCAAATTAGTAATTAGAGAAACTGGATCCTTGGGATTCACTGTGACATCTTCTGACCTCCAGATATCTTAAGTCATTGAGATAAATGAGCCTATTGAACATTTGCAGTAACTCAGTTTCAGTGAGTACAAATACTTTATGATTAAATCCAGCAGCACAGAGTGTCAGGAGATGGATCATATAAAGCTTAACATAATCAGAAAACTGTATCTATTAAAGACACTTTCTGGCCAGCTCAGCCATTAACAGTTGAAATGTAAAAGCATTGGCCTGAAATGCTGAATCTAAACAAAGAGAAGCAGATGAAACACATTACTTTGTGGTATTATTATAGTCCTAAATCTATGACGGTGGAGCCAAACCTCGATATTTTTTTTTTTCCCTTAGTAATTTGTTGTTTGAGGAAAGGAAGAGTTCCAGAACACTGACTGGAGCAATGCTTTAAGTACACCGACTGTATCAACTAACAAAAATAACGATAATCTACAGCTTACAATATAGAAGCATACTTCCTCCATTGCTTCTTTTAATTCAAACTGATAGTGACTTGGAATTGGCTGAGTTTTGCATAACTTACCAATGGTAATGCTTTTTCAAGGGTAATCATAACATTAATATCTCTGTCAGGGCAAGAAATAATTAAAATGCAGTAGAGTTTATATAGAAGTTTCCAATATTAATGTGAAGCACCTCTAGTCAATAAAAGTGAACGGTATCTTTAGTTCATAGAAATGAATATTTAAAAACAATGTTATAATGCATTTTATTTGAATTGCTTTTTTGCTTTTTTTTCCTCCTTGCAATCTTCATTCTTCTTGTTAATAATGGCATCTTCTTTCTCCAACTAATAGCTTTCATTTTCCTTTTATAAGAGCTAGAATGATGACACATCTCCCACAGCCCTCCCCCATCACTGGGCAGCAATATATAGCTCCATGGATACATCTCAGATCAATTGGGTAGCAGATTGCTCTTTCCACAGAAGGAATCAGACTTTAAATTCTTTTATTACGGACCCTGCTCAGCTGCCTGTTCATGCAGAAGAGTTTGTATATGAGAACTGAAACTCTCCACAGAAGGTGGCAAGCTCTGGTACATGTCTGCAGCTGTCAAATACAGCAACACTTCAGAAAAATACTTTCACATTCTCCAAGATATTTTTTTCTAATTATCTTCAAAATATAGTTGTCTATAGTTGACCCTATTAATATACAAGTTATTGTGACATTTCTTTACTGTTTACTGGCATCCACTAGTAGGCTTGGAAACACAAAAGGAGACTAGAGGGAGCACTCTGGATTCCCTACAGGCTGAAGTGTTTGGATTCAGTACCACTATAAGTGACAGCAGATTACCAATGAAATAGCTAATTAATTTATTAATAGCTAATTAATTTATTTACTTCCAACTAGTATAAGAAATAGGGTTGGGGGCACACATCCTCGTCCCTTTCTTGTAATTTCCATGGCAAAATGGCTATTTTGCAAATAATTGAATTGGATGCAGAGAGACAACAAAGATAACTCTACAGATTTACCATTCAAAAAAAAAAAAAAAAAAAAAAAAAGATTGCCCAGGAATAAGCTAATGAACAACCAAATGCCATTGTTGGAGGGTTATTGTCAAAGCTAGGTTTTGACATCTGATCCCTGTGACTGCCAAGTTTACATAATGAATGATTGTAATGGATGACTGTGTTAAAAATAAAAGATAGAGATAGAGCTGAGTAGGGATGCAAACCAACCAACTTTTCCTCCCATCTCTTCTCCTCCTCCACCCCCATATGTCACAGTGCTAGTGAAAAGAATGGTACCCTGCAAAATTAGAGGTTCAATCTCATGCCTGTGACAATATTTTTGGAATGCTTAATCCATTCTACAAACTAAGCTTGCATCAAAGTCTAATCTGTGACCTACAAGATGGAATGTGTTTGGAGAAGAGCTCTGCAAACTTGCCTTTTTGAGACCTGCAGAATCAGGTCATCCAAATTCAGTGTCATATCATTGTTTTAAAAACATTTTTTACTGCTCTGTTATCATGCATAACAGTATATTACATCAGCAGACTGCTGGTAAAGCCATGGCATGCCTAAGAGCCATCACCAATGGCTGATTGAAAACCATGGCATTTTAAATTGCAGTTTGTTGTTGGCCAATATTCTTTTGGCATTTCATCTTATTTTTTTAAAAGGAGTGTTCTTAATCCCTTCTTAAGGGCTTATACACTATAATAAATAACTTCCATTTAGAGCTTGTCTACATTTTGATGCTGAGGGAAAATTGTCTAACTTAGGCATAGTGTATTTTTAAATTGATTTTTGAAGTTACATGAATTCCCTGTGCCAATGGAAACTACTGTGAGAAATGAAGTATACTTTCAGTTACTATAATTTACTTCTCTTTGGATTTTAGAAGAAAAGTAAATTTAATTTAATTTAGCCTCATTTCACTGAATAACAGTGTCCATATAAGAAGTTTAATCTAATTTTACAGCTATTTAGAATAACTTTCCTGAGAAAAATGACAGAAATTTAATGGTAGAAGGTAAATAGAGACTACAGGCAAGTCCTTCAGAGCACGTAAATTCTCTCTTATTTCCTGACCCTTATTTCAGCCTTTCAGGAGAAACTGCAGCATCAGTGACCATTTTCTGTAATTAAACTGTCACGGTAATATTGAAATAACTTGCAGCCTAGGCCTTACTCTTACTAAAACTTATTCACAGATCCACTTTGCCTTTGAAATCAGTTGATCACTTCAAGTATATAAGCCAACCACAGAATCACAGAATCTCAGAATGTCAGAGATTGGAAAGGACCTTGAAAGATCATCTAGTTCAATTCCCCCTAGAGGAGCAGGAATGTCTAGATTAGGTCACACAGGAATGCATCCAGTTGGATTTTGAATGTCTTCAGAGAAGGAGACCCCACACATCCTCTCTGGGCAACGTGTTCCAGTGTTTTCTTACCCTCACCATGAGGAAATTCTTTATAGAATTTATATTGAACCTCCTATATTCCAACTTTCACCGACTGCCCTTTGTCCTATCATTGCATGTCAATGAGAATAGCCTGGCTCCATCCTCCTGACAGTCACACTTTACATTTTTATAAACATTGATGAGACCTCTCAGCCTCTTCCAAGATAAAGAATCACAGCCCCTCCAGCCTTTCCTCAGAAAGGAGATGCTCCACTCCCTTAATCATTGTTATGCTCTGCACTGGACTCTCTCAAGCAGTTCCCTGTCCTTTTTGAGTTAAGGAGCCCAAAAATGGACACAGTATTCCAGTTGTGGTCTCACCAGGACAGAGTAGAGGGGCAGGAGAACCTCTCTGGACCTAATAACCTCTCACCTTCTCATACACCTCAGGATGCTATTGGCCTTCTTGGTCACAGGGGCACAGTGCTGGCTCATGGTCATCCTGCTGTCCACTGGGACCCACAGGTCCCTTTCCCCTGTGCTACTCTCCAACATGTTAGTCCCCAGACTATACTGGCACCTAGGGTTATTCTTGTCCAGATACAAGACTCTACACTTGACATTGTTATATTTCATTATAATTAATTCTTGCCACCCAACTCTCCAGCCTGTTTAGGTCTCGCTGGATAGTAGCAGAGCCTTCTGGCATGTCAGCTACTCTTTCCAGTTTTGTGTCATCAGCAAACTTGCCGATAGTACACTCTATTCCCTCATCCACCCATGTTCAGGGGTTGGAATGGGCCTCTAGAGATCATCTAGTCCAACCCCCAGGTCCCTCTCCTCAGAGCTCCTCTCCAGCAGGTCATCCCCCAGCCTGTATTGGTGCATGCTGTTATTCTTCCCTAGGTGAAAGATTTTATGCTTGCTCTTGTTAAACCTCATCTGGTTCCTTTCTGCCCAGCTCTCCAGCCTGTCCAGCTCTCGCTAAATGGCAGCACGGCCTTCTGGCATGTCAGCCATTCTTCCCAGCTTTGTATCATCAGCAAACTTGCTGAGGGTGAACTCTATCTATCTCCTCATCAAGGTCATTGATGAAGATGCTGAACAAGAACGGACCCAGCACCAACTCCTGAGGAACACTGCTAAGCACAGACCTCCAACTGGACTCTGAGCTGCCAAACCCAACACTCTGAGCTCTCCCAGTCAGCCAGTTCTTAACCCACCTCACCATCCTCTCATCTATTCCACACTTCTTCATCTTTGTTCATGTTCACAAGATACTGGCCTTAAAATATGATATCGGAAAGGAGCAGAAAGAGGAGCATAATAATTGTCATTGGTCAATTCCTGAGCAGTTCACAGGATAAAGACTAAACATTTTTTTTTCACCATGCTGCAGCCAGGTATTTATGCCATTATTCACTTAGTGTGGATTGGATTTCAATGACAAGCTGTAGACTTCTAGTGTGAACACCTACATCTGAACTTACCTTCTATGTCTTCTATAAGCCCATGGAAAGAAGCAAAAGCTACTCAGGTGCTGTAAGTCTCATCTTGAAGTAGCTATGAAGTCATGCTTTAAAAGTATCTATTTTGCTCCTTAACTGAGAAGCCCTCAGTTATGTCAGATGCTGATGTGATATTGCATGAATACCCAAAGTCAGGTGAGATCAATTAGAGTCCTTTCTGTACTGTACTCCCAGAGACTCAGAAAAATATTCAGAGTTTCTGTCTGATAGTGCTTAAGTTTTCTCTCTTCATGATGGACATATGTGTCTTTGAAAAAAGTCATACAAAAGGAGGTGCTTTCATTTTCTTCTAAAAGTTTCAAAGTATGTTAATGACCAATGTAATATTTATGGAAATCTGGGTAACTTGATATCCTCCCCATGAAAAGGAAAGACACAGAGAGAGAAAGAATTTACTTGCTGCTATTAAATTTCTTTACATTATCAGCATAACTTTCTTCAGGAACTTTAATATTCTACTGGAAACCACCTAACATTCAAAGGCCCAAAGTAAATATTTTTTTCTGCAACTGCTTGATTAATAAAAGGTAATGAGAAGATTTCTTCATTCCAGAGATCATTGTAATTCACCATTTCATTCTAAGCTTCATTTATAATCACTTTATTCTTTCATCAGAAAGTCATTTCAAATAATTTTATTTTTCATATATAATTAATAAAATGAACAAGACAAGTATTTTAACAGTGTCTTATCCCAGGTACCTGCTTAAATGTATTTCATTCACCTTTTTAACAATGCATTATGTGTCTACACAAGGCACACAGGTTGGGCTGTATCCCACATACCTTATCACAGGGTTATTTAAAGATAATGTTTATACCTTCCTCAATTTTTGCAAAAGGCTTTGCAAAAGGCATCTACAATGGCTTTTTTCTTTGCCTGTGGAAGGTTACAAAAAAGGCATGGATTTTGGTACAAAAAAGGCAGGGATCTTCTTGAAAGAGTTCAGAGGAGGGCTACAAAGATGATAAAGGGCGTGGAACACCTCCTGCATGAGGATAGGCTGAGAGACCTGGGGCTGTTCATCTTTGAACAAAGAAAACTCAGGGGATCTGATCCATGTCTATAAATATCTAAGGAGCGGGAGGCAAAGGGACGAGGCTGGACTCTTCTCTGCAGTGTGTGTCGATAGGATAAGGGGAAATGGACACAAACTGAAGCATAGGAAGTTCTGCACAAATGTGTGTGGGAACTTCTTCACAGTGCAGTGACAGAGCACTGGCACAGGCTGCACAGAGAGGTGGTGGAGTCTCCTTCTCTGGGGACATTCAAGATCCTTCTGGACACCTACCTGTGCAGACTGCTATAGGGAGACTGCTTTGGCAGGGGGCACTGGACTGTATGATCATCCCTTCCAATCCCTACAATTCTGTAATTCTGTTATGGAAAATCTCATGTGTGAGTGGTGTCTGCTACCAGATTGTCAAAGATGCCCCAAAAATGATAGTATGTATGTGCTCCTGATACACAATTGATTTCTTTATTCTTTAACACCCGTAGTCTGAAACACCCTTTCTTTTGCTTCTTCACTTTTAAAAGGACTGAACAAAATGCAAGATGTACTCTTCTTTCATAAAGCCAGTAGGAATTTGATTAGCTCCAATAACATTGGCCTACAGATTAAGCTATACGTGTGCTGCCAATTCTGACCTTCACCCTTCCAGATATAAAACCCAGTTCTCCAAACTGATGAGACATTAGGATTACTGCAGAAACCTAAAGTGAAGTTAGTCAAGGTGTATTTTTCAGCCTCAAATATACTTCTGAGGGGACAGCTTTGGTTAGCTGGCCACATGTTTGTCATTTGCATAGATGCAGTATTGCAAATGATCTATATGTGCTCAGTAATGCTGGATTTTTGGTCCTGGAGCAGTTTATTACAATTGTCATTGAGTTTCTGTGTGGTATATTGTTAAGTGGAACTGTTCAGAGGCCATATGGGGATTCCTCCTCTCTGAAAATACGGTAGTACAGCATTTTGTAGAGCATCCTGGTCTTTCCGAAGGAAAAAGGTGCCAGGTACATTTCTCTAAAGAGCGTCAGTGCCAGACAGTCTGGCAGTCCAGCTTGACCTCCTGAGTGTAGTTCAACTGTTGCAGTGACAGCCAGAAGAAGAATGGGATTCAGAGCCAACATTAGAGCCATCTGGAGAAAATAAAAGGGTGGTGAAGGTTGGATAGCAAGCAAAAAATCACCTCCATAGCTCTACACACAGTTCCAGATTTTAAAATGTTTTATTACAGTACCAGTTTTACACTTCAGTCTGTGCAGATTACCAGACAGCCAGATTTTGTAAGATAACTAGATAGCATCTAATGCTTATGTGTCACAAGATTGGAAACACCTGAAACCTGTCTGAGCTGCATCCACCTATTCCAGTAGACTACGGCTGATGATAACGGATTAGGATTGATGTTTTCTGGCCTTCATACTCATCAGAATTCAGGCTTGGCCAGGAACAGGATGTGTGAAACAGGATCAAGACAGAGTTGAGAAATGGGATCTTCCAAATATCAAAATGTATTGATGAACACGGAGTGAATTCATGTGTAAGGTGACATGGAGAATTAGTTATGTATGAAAAGTGGCTGAAGAACACTAAAGGTGAAAGGAAAACCGCATTGAAAATTTTGCACAATGTTACTGTATGCACCTGCATTTGGGGGTGGTGGCATAGGGGAAATGAGAAGATTAAAGGTTTCTCACAGTCAGGCCACATTCTTTCCATGATTATTTAAGCATTACTCAAAGCAGATTCCAGCTCACGCAAATATCCGATTAGTGCAGCTAAGACTGACATGGAACAGGCGCTTAGTGCATGAGGCCAGATTTATTTTGCTAGAATCAAATGTGCTTAGGGAAAGCATTCTGGTCCACCGTGGGAAGGGAGAAGCTTGAGGTAATTTGATTCCTTCCTGGACTTAATTTTTTATTATTTTTTTAATTCATTCAGAATGTAGTAGACTTCACCGAGTTTGTGAAAAGTTTAGATGAAAAATTCTTGCTGAAGTTGTTGTTAATGATGAGCATGGAAACTCCAGTTCGTAGGCAGTTTAATCAGGCAAAATGTGCCAATATAAAGCCTGGTACTTAGAGCTATGATGTAATGCTGCCAGTAAAATTGTTCCTTTTTCGGATATGAGCTGCATCCCTGTTAGGGGGGCTTTGACAATCTAATTTCAGAACTATAGACTAAGCCATAGAGAGGCAACTGCTTAGTCATGTGGTTTTTGTTTGCCAGCAAGTCCTTGGAAAATTGCCTAGTGAAACCAGGTCGTTACTTTAGTGAAGACCAAGGACATGCCTTGAAGAAAATTTCCCATTTGATCCTATGTATCCTGCTTTGGGCCATGGAAGAGCATCTGAGCATGTGCTCTTGGTTGAACTGAACACAACAGTGAGCTTCAGGAGAGCCTGAGCACGTTTCAGCCAGCGGTGGGCATTCAGTTTGTGAGGGCTGAGCTACTTGAAGTACTGCTCACTGAAACCAGGGCCATGTGACCTCCAAAGCCTTGGCTCCTGGTGTTCCACCCTGCAGATCTGCTCCTATTGCATGGCACTTCTGACCACAGCAGAAATGAATCAGGTATTGGAGTTAAGACTTTGTGCTGGAAGGGGAAAAGAAGAGGCATATTAAAGCATTTTTATTCTTCTGCCTTATTTTTCTTCAGTCTTGCTTTTTGTCACTGAGCAGCATGGAAGACAAAGATTTGAAGATGATTAGACTGGCACTGGGTCTTTCATACTGCACTTACTAATGGCATTTATTATTTCATAACAGATTTTATTTTCCACTGGGTGAGCAATCAAAACAGCATGACTCCTCCTCTCCTTCCAAGACTCCAGCCATAACCTACAGAAAGGCTGATTCAACTGAACCACAATTGTCATGAGAAGAGTCTCCTCTGTCTGTGAGATCTGTGGGGGCAAAAATGCCTGTGAGACTTCTGCCTGTTCTGCAGAAGCAAGGACAGTCCAATGATTCTATACCAAATTTTTACATAGGAAGGAAGAGCGCTGAAGCTAAACTTTGCGATTCAGATGTCAGAAAGTTGCTTGAAGGCACTGGCTGAGCTCCTGTCACTGTCAGTGGTGAGAAGCATCCTCAGAGGACAGTGCCTTAGCCATCTCTCTTAGGAGTCACATACCTTGCCTGAGAGATTGCTCTCTTCCCCTCCCAGGGATGATTTTAGACCAGATATTTAATGTTCAGTTTACTGAAGTGCTAAGATGAATTCCATCCTAAACTTCTGTTCCCAGTTCTGCCTTCTCCAATGTGCAGCAGTAAGATTTATGTCTGTTTGTCTGCAAGACAAACTCCTATTTATAAAACTGGAATACAATACCTTCTCTTACTCGTGTCATCATTTTTGCAGTTATTAAAAAAATACTAAAATATCCTAAAAATAGTCATTAAGCATTCCATGAAGAGTTTTCACATCATGTATGACCCTATGTTGAAAACATGGCTCATAATTTTGTGATAATTTTTTTGTCATCTATGTTCTTGAAAATGCCTTATAGAGACTGGCAAATGACTTTCATTTTTGAGGTACTGGTTAATCTATCTGTTTGGGCTGATTTTTCAACAGGGTTGACTAACTCACAGGGTTTTAAATGACTGTTAGACAGAGGCCAGACTACAATGCAGTGCAGGACAACGTGATTACAAAATCCATTATTTGTTAGATAGTTCCAAACGGAGTGGGGAGCGAAACCTGTACTGCAGAGTAGTGTGGTCTCCTCTGCTTGTTCTTCTTTTCTCTCAGTGTTCCACTGAAAGAGGAGAGTTTTCAGTGGATTGCTTATAAAAAAATTAAAGATCTTCAGGAGACTGTAATCTGAAGGGAAGTGTTCATGCTGCAAACAGAAAATGATCTGATATGTGTGGTGCTCTTTCAGTTTGAGGAACCTCTACGACTGGGTGACCAGACTGGTAGATGAGGGAAACACTGTTGATGTAGTCTACCTGGACTTCAGCAAAGCCTTTGACACGGTCTCCCACAGTATTCTCCTGCAGAAGCTGGCAGCCCATGGTGTGGACAGGTTCACTCTTCTCTGGGTTGAGAATTGGCTAGAGGGCCGTGCTCAGTGGGTAGTGGTTAATGGAGTCAAGTCCAGCTGGCGTCCTGTCACGAGTGGTGTCCCCCAAGGGTCGGTATTGGGGCCCGTCTTGTTTAATATCTTTATTGATGACCTGGATGAGGGGATTGAGCGTACCCTCAGTAAGTTTGCGGATGACACCAAGTTGGGAGGATGTGTCGATCTGCCTGAGGGTAGGGAGGCCCTTCAGCGGGATCTGGATAGGCTAGACTGAGGCTGAGGTCAATGGGATGAGGTTCAATAAGGCCAAGTGCCGGGTCCTGCACTTTGGCCACAATAACCCCATGCAATGCTATAGGCTTGGGGCAGAATGGCTTGAGGAGTGTATAGAGGAAAAGGACCTGGGGATGTTGGTTGATGCTCGGCTCAATATGAGCCGGCAGTGTGCCCAGGTGGCCAAGAAGGCCAATGGCATCCTGGCCTGTATTAGGAATAGTGTGGCCAGCAGGAGCAGGGAGGTGATCATCCCCCTGTACTCAGCTCTGGTGCGGCCGCACCTCGAGTACTGTGTTCAGTTTTGGGCCCCTCACTACAAAAGAGACATCGAGGCCCTGGAGCGTGTTCAGAGAAGGGCAACAAAACTGGTGAGGGGTCTGGAGCACAGGTCTTACGAGGAGCGGCTGAGGGAGCTGGGATTGTTTAGTTTGGGGAAAAGGAGGCTCAGAGGAGACCTCATTGCACTCTACCACTTCCTGAAGGGAGGCTGTGGTGAGGAGGGGGTCAGCCTCTTCTCCCAGGTAACTAATGACAGGATGAGAGGGAATGGCCACAAGTTGTGCCGGGGAAGATTTAGATTAGACTTGAGGAAAAATTTTTTCTCTGAGAGAGTGGTCAGGCACTGGAATGGCCTGCCTAGGGAGGTGGTTGAGGCACCGTCCCTAGCGCTGTTCAAGAAGCGTTTAGATGAGGTGCTGAGGGATTTGATTTAGTAGCTTGGTGGGTAGGGATGGTGGTGTGAGGATGGTTGGACTAGATGATCTTGTAGGTCCTTTCCAACCTAATGTATCTATGAATCTATGAATCTATGAATCTATGAAACCCAGGGACCAGAAAAATAGGGTCTCCGGGTGAATTATTTACACATACATGGGGTTGTCTTACAGCTAGTTCTTACACCACCTGAAGTGAGATTTGTTGTGTTAATCACATGGTTTTCTCTATAGAGAAAACAACAAGAGCAAAACTATCCAGTAGTTCTGTTCTGAGCTGCTGGGAGCCTGGGACCTCTTGTATCCTTCTGTAGAGTTGCCCCCGTACAAAACTTTGCTTAAATATTTACATCTATTCAGTTCAGTACTGCTGTGATACCAATTAAAAGAATATCTCCCAGCCTGTCTCTATCTGTTGGCTGGGAGTCCTAATATACCTATGATCAATAATCCTAAATTATTCTAAAGTGAGGTAGTGAATGAAGTCTTGTGAAGCAATACATGCTGCAATAAAATATACTCAATTAAAAAACTGTCAGTCTGCAATTCCTTATCTGCTGGAGAGGACAGGCACAGGGCATCCAGAAACTTGTTTGCCCCAGGGAGCTCCAAATATGTGTGACATTGAGTCATGCTTAGAAAAAGAGAGTAGAAAACCTGGGTTTGGATGTGGCTGAGAAATAAACAGGAGTCATGTGTCTATATAATGCCCTTAGTACTCTTCTTAGTATCCTTTAGTTGATATTATTCTCTCGCTTTAGTTTTGATTTGAACATTACCAAAACTACTGATAAGTGGTGTTTGGAGGAAGTACACAGTTCTTGAGCCTGATATTGATCTCTTTCTTCAGCTGATGCTTTCAGGAAGGGAACAGTCCTTTAATCCAAAGGCTGCTGCCAGAGCTCCAATATCTGCCTTGCCGAAACTAGTCCTGAGTGCTGATTATTTCAACAGCCTCTACTTCTCTTGGTTCTGCAGCTGGCATTCAGACATGAGTAATGATAGGCATTTGCTTTTCAGGTGAACATCCATACATTTCAGTCAAGGGACAAAAGAGCAGCTCAAGGGAATGGAATATGTGAATATTTACAGTCACGCAGAACACATGATTTTCTCCTTAATGCTAATGATAGGCTTGAAAAAGCCAGACAAGTTTGGCAAAAGAAAAGCATTAGTCTTGGTTTAGTATTTGGCTGACAAAAAAACAGGAGGTGTATTTCCATTCTAATGTTTTCATTGACATTTTTAGTATAATCTATTTCATGTAATCCTATTTTGATTCATAAATACTTGCTGACATATATTTGATATGCAGAATATACTCTGCATCTATTTTTATAACAAATTGACCCATTCTCTTTCCTTAGGGGAACAAAAAAATATTGAACAGTAACTGAGCTTCAGACTTTACATTTTCAGGCAACGTTACATGAATAAATATGTTCAAAATAATAATTAATTAATTTGTTCAATAAAACAATAAACTAAAACATACACAGGATGACCAGCTCTTCCTTCCTTTGGATGTATCAGCACCTGTGAACTGTGCTGATCTGAGTATTATCAATGCTAAAAAATAGGTATTAATGAACATTTAAAGGACCCTGCTCATTATGAAAATTCTACTCATTAAAATAAAAACAGCATTTTGGAAGTCTTTGAGAACTATTTGCATATCAGAGAAAGGAATCCAATTTGGAAGAACTCTTATAGCACGGTTTACTAGCTGGTTTGCCTGAGATTAAACTAATCAGCTGGCATTGAAGGAGTTGGCATTTGATCTTACTGATGCATTACAAAAGTGCACTGTTGCATTCCCTGCTCCTGTAAGCTTTGATTAAGGTTTTACATAGCAGTTAGAAAAACGTCTTGTTGCGGCAGGGAGAAAATTTACATTCTCCAGGTCCATGTGGTTGGATGTTATGAATGAGAAAGGACTGAGTCAGAAAGAATGTGATCTGGATTAAAACATGCAGATTTCTGCTTGTCAGCTCTAACAGCAGAGCAGAGTTCAATTTACCTTGTGCTTAGTAAGCAGGTAACCTAAAAACAAACAGGATCTAAGAAAAGGAGGAGCTGAGGAGAAAGCAGAGACTGACTGGGGAAAGCAGAGGAAAGTTATCAGCTCATTGCCAAGTGTGGGTCCAGACAACGTGGTGAAGGACAGGGCTGCCAGCGATGCATGGGCAGCCTCAGGGTATGGGCCAACTGCAGACTCCTGATATTCAACAAGAAAAAATGGAAAGATCTTCCCTTGGATGGGGAAAATAGCTGGAAGAAATACAGGCCTGGAAGGGGTTGACTGCTGTAGGGACAGCTCTGCTGATGCTGCCCTGGGTGATGGTATATGAGGAGGTAGACATGAGCTTGCATTGGGCCTGGAAGATAATACTATCTCTGCTAGGCACCCATTGGACCACGTTTAGGACTCTGCATCCAGCTTTGGGCTACCCGGTTTGAAGCCTTCCGGACCCGCCTTCGGCTTCATTCAGGTGTTCGCAATCGTTAGGGACTCAATGGTCTGTCCATCTACCTCGGTGCACACCAATGTGGTGGGTGGTAAAATGGCGTTTATTTGCTCGTGACAAGAACTTATATAGTCTACCATAGCTTCGTCTACGCCCCTCTTCTTCTACGTAAGCGCTTGCGTTACTACTTCCTTATCTAGTTGCTACAGGCAATCACTTCCTTATCTGGTTACTATTGACAACCCCTTGTGGGCGGAATCTTTCCGTGACCGCCGCCTACATTTCCCCCTCCCGATGCATTAATTTCCCTATTGTAATCAGAGAGGACTCTACTCGCGTACATCCCGAAATCCCCGCATTACGCCTATACATGCTATTGTCCTCTCTGGCAAGCCTTGCCCCGTTACATCCCGATCCGCAATAACCCTAACTCCTAACCCTACTATATGCGTTTACAAGCTATTCTGCATCTTTCTATATTCCATGCGGTAATTGATTGTACGGTCAATCATCCGTTGAGTGCAGCTTAACAGAGTTTGCAAGAAGCAAGGCAAACACACTAACAGAAGCAACATAATTATAAGTCCCAAAAGCAGACCCTTCAGTAAATGCACACCCCATTCCCCTATGCCTCCGAACAGTCCACGCAGCCAATCTCCAATTGGGTCCTCTTCCACGCCGATTTTGTTGACGTGTTCCTTCATAAGCTGCAACTTCTTATGCATGGATTCACTGTGGTCACTAAGATTAAAACAGCACATTCCCGCGACATCCTCACAACCATGGCCGTGAGCCAAAAGCAGGAAATCAATAGCTGCTCGGTTCTGCAGGACCGCATGCCTGATGCTTGTGACGTCCGTTAACAAGTCTCCAAGGAGTGACGTTGTTAAATTGGCCTGCTTAATGGACCAGCAAGCCAGTCTCTCAATTTCCCTCAAGGCTTGCGCAGCTGCCACTCCCGGGGCCAGGATGGACGCGAAGATCCTTGCCGTGGTGCTCCAGAGCTGTACTTCATCTGAACACGTACTGTCCAAACGCGATAGACCTCGTCTACGTCTCACAGGTGCTCGAGTCACGTTGGCGAGCATTTTAAGGATTTCCGTGTGATTGGGTGCTAGCATGGTAAGCTTCCCTAAATAGCAAGGACCCCCTACCGGACGTCTTGGAATTCCCTGCCATGCGCGATCTCCACAGATAAGGAAGATGCCGGGCGGTAATGCTTTTGGCTTATTAAAACCCTGGCTGCCGCTCCTAGCCCATGCCCCTGGTGGGAAAACGTCAAAGATGTCTCCACAACACCCACTGGCGTTGCCAAGTCTTTTGCCAGTGCAATTCTTTTCTATCCCACTCACATTGAAGGACTGCGAACTATTGATCCACTTACCCCCTGTTTCTTCGCACACTTTCCAGGGAGGGGTAGCAGTCTGTACACTCCGTCCCTGAGATCTGCATGTATAGTATGTGAACGCGCTGTTCGTAGAAGAAGAGCAATTGTACAACTCCCAAAATCTGTGCTGGTAACTACCGCACCGGTTCAAGAATGACATTGATGAACTGGAGGGAGTTTGTCAGATGTTACTATAATAATAGGGAGGATGGAGCATTTGCCCCACAAGGAGAAAGTGAGGGAGTTGGGGTTGTTTAGCTGGCATGTTCAGCACAGACAGATGTTATGGGACCCAGTAACACCCCCAGAACTTACAGTGAATATGAAGCCAGACATCAAAGTGATGCTTGGTGGGAGGTTGCTGAACTCAAAGCTGACCATGCTAAGGCATGTGATTGTACTAGAAAAATGAGGTCTCGTGCAAACTGGTTCTATAAATAGTAAGATATAGGAATAAGTCAGGACACTGAAATAAGATTTAAACAAATAAAAATACTAGAGCAATCTTTCTGCCAGAGATTCCCATACAGAAATTTTTGTCCTGGTCTGGATCGCAATTGCTTTCTATGCACCAGTTTTGGCAGCACAAAGAGGTGACATAATGTGTCTGCAGATAGATTGCCTGATGGATAAGCACTTAAAAAATGCTGTCATCCCACCCTGGGAGGAAAGCAAAGCACATGAAATCTCAAAAGGCAGTGAAAAATTGAGAGAAAAAAATTAGAAACTCTGAAAGAGTAGACTTGTCAGGGCAGATTTTGAGACTATGGGAGATGCTCAGCAAGCACAGGTTGTCAGACTGGAACTGGACTCTGGGTTTCTAAATCCAGATAAACAGCTGAATTGAGGCTTGTTACATACAAGAAGAAATGAAAGCAAAACAAAAGAGCCTTTGAAGCACTCTAGTTGTTTTTATGCAGAAGTGACTGAGCTTTCAGTAGACTACTGATCTCCTTAGCACAAGAGAGACGTGGACCCATCCATGCACATCCAAAAGAGGACCAGAAAAATAATTCAAGGAATGGACCAGAAAAATGATTCAAGGAATGGAAATGACTCTCCTGCAAGGACAGGCTGAGAGAACTGGGGCTGTTGCCTGGAAAAGAGAAGGCTCCAAGATGGCATGAGAGTGTCCCTGCAGTATCTAAAGGGGGGGCTGTAATAAAAAAGGGGTCTTTAGCAGGGTCCATTGTGATAGCAGAAGTGGAAATGATTTCAAACTAAAAGAGAGGAGCTTTAGATTAGATATAAGGAAAAAGTCTTTTACAGTGAGGGTGGTGAGGCATTCAATGTACACAAGGCATTCCTTGTAGAAATTCAGTGTCAGGCTGGAAGGGGCTGTGAGCAACCTGATCTAACTGCGGTATACCTGTTCATTGCAGGGGAGATGGACTAGATGACTTTTAAAGGACCCTTCCAACTCTAAGGATTCTATGATTTGTGGTGGTTAAAAACTGAAATAAGAAGATAAAGTGCATGATTCAAAGTTACAAGCGAATATGAGTCACATGTTGAAGCCACAAAATCAGGTCTGAGGCTCAGAGATATCATTAAAATACTCTAGTTAAAAATCAGCATTCTGTTTTAGAAGGAATCAGCCAATTTGCTGATTAATCCTTGTTCAATCCCATAGAACAAGTACTCTTTGGCCAACATAAAAAGTATCAGAGGCTAAAAATCCAGGGCCCTTGAATACATTTTTAACAAAGCTATTTTAATCAGCATTGAAGAATTAAATATATTCAGGGAGTCTGTATGTTTTAGGTGATTTCTAATGGATGACTGAGCCTTTCATTTTGTGTCACCAATTTGAACATCTCCCAGCACTGAAGTGCTTGGAAATCATCACTACTATATGTTGGTGTCAGTCCAATTTCCAGTGGTGAAGTGTCTTTACTAGAAAAAACACTGTCACTCATTTGTATCTTTATTGAGAGCCAGAATAAAGAGGAAAATATTGAAATATGTGTGAGAAACAATGGAATTTCTTGTAGACAGAAATTGAGTGCTATGATAAGATGGAGGCATTCCTGGAGAATGGCAGGTATATTTTCTTCACATGTGTACTCATAATTGGCCAATCAAACTTTCTAAAGATCATTGCATCACAACTTCTGCTTCATCTAGTGTTATTCACGAATATTTTCTTGTACAAGAACTTTTTTGAATTAAAAACAGAGTGGAGAACTGTATTTCCACTTTCAACCTCACCATCTTGCAGTCACAGGATGTGGGAGCCCAGCTACCCACTAATGCCCACAGCTCCCACTAGCTGGTTGCTGTTTTATGTAAAAAACTGTTTCAGAAGAATGTCATTGAATAAAAGCCCAGGTATTGAATCAATTTCAGGTTTTTGCAGACTGTAATGGAAATATGAGAGACTGATCTTTTTCTTGGATTAAGAATAAGGAGGGAAACCACATCTTTGCACACTCCATCAGTGGACAAAGACTTGTTCAGCCCCCCAGACTCATCCACATGAAATGGAAGGGTGAGTGAGAAGGATGAGAAAGCTTCATAAAAAACAGAGTTAAAAGGTTAGATTTTTCCCTCTGCAATGAAGTAGAGCGGTTGCTGGGACATTAGAATGAATGATGCAGACAAACATTTCAGGATGTAGTCCACTCTAGGAATAGAACTGTCTTCTCTGGTAACATCATTTCCTTGAGAGTGAAAATCTGCACCTAACCAATCCACTACCCACCCTATGGTCTATTGATTGTGATCATAAATACTGTTCACATGGCTTGGTGATAATAAAGTTACTTATCTGAGGTGGTAGTAGAGAGCTTAGACAAAATCAAGACAGGTAGTCAGAGAGGGATATGTAATGTTAGATATGTAAAAGTGGTTTTCAATTGTGTGGTTTTTTTCTTTTTTTCTTTTTTCTTTTTTTTTATTTATTTCTGAATGGAGCAAAGCTTCCATTCAGATTGATATAATCTGTTAATGGTTTTACATTTATTACCATAATAAGGATGTACCCAATTAAGCCAATAAACGCAAATATCTTCAGCCTGAGGAGATAACTTGTCTTATCCTTCACCTTCCCTCCCTTTCATTCTTTATTTCTCTTTCCCTTTCCTTTTCCCTTCCCCCTTTCCCCTTTCCTTCCCTTTCCCTTTCCCTTTCCCTTTCCCTTTCCCTTTCCCTTTCCCTTTCCCTTTCCCTTTCCTGCAGACCTTTTCCTCTCTGGTAAACTTGTAAAAGCAGCACCTTCAGGTGCCTATGCACCCTGAAGAAATCTTTTCTGGAATTCAATTTTCAGTTCCTGGCTTCTGCTGGATGTTGATGGGATGAAAGCAATCTGATATTTATCCTTGTGAGCTCAGTCAAGTTTGTGGGAAATGAAGCTTGTACTCCCTCTGCTTTTCCTTCTGCCAACAGCTCCTAACTTGAATCAATTCATGGAATAGTAACACTGTTGCTCAGCTTTGTCATTCGCTGTTAAAAACATTACCTGAAAAACAAATGCATTGTTACATTTTCCTTCATCACTGTATCAGTTGATTCCCAAATGAAAGACAAGTGTACTCAAAATTGTTCTGAGCAGGTTTAACAGCTGTCTGGAAATTTAATTGGACTTTTGTTGAGTAGTTTGGAGTATGGGTTCCCTTGTGTCTGTAAACATTCTCACAGTCCTTATAGCAGTGTCAAAAATCCTGCATGAAATGACTGTGCTGCCAAGGAGAGGGGGATTAGAAATAGTGCAAAGGTTTGGAGATTTTTTCCTGTTGCTGCTGCAACTCACCATCCCTTCTGGCTGTTCTTAATGTCAGTGTTGCAAAGTCATGTATTTGGAAAGCACTTGAGATAGCTGATACAGGTGCAGAAGCTCTAGGCTGGAAGAAAAGACAATTGAAAATTCATTTTATAGCCTCATCATGAATATGTTCAGAAGGTAAAAAGGAAGATCCTGACTTCCATGATTACTGATATTCTCAATACTTTTGAACAATTGTGAAGTATTTGCCTTCCTTTTTATTTTTTAATAAAAATGTTTCTCAAGTTATCACTACATTTTCACTGAGACAAAGCATTAATGCCAGAAAATGAATCACAGAATTCATGGTTGACATGGACAAGGAGGGAGGTATGGAAGAGGTTTTCAAGGCTTGTCCATTTCTACTTTGTGAGAGTTGTAAACACAGGATAGTTATTTTCATTGCTCAAGCAGTTCAAATAATGAATGTATGAACCTGAGGTTCTAAAAATACCATAGCCCCCAATAAATCATACCCTGTGTTCAGTAAGAATGTAATCCATCACCCATAGAATTAAATGAAAATAAAGCCATAGCTTTTGGACTCGTAAAACCATCCCATTGTAAGATTAAACAGATGCTTAACCCCAAATCATGACAAGAATGAGCTCCAGCAAAGGGCCCTGTTTCATTCAGAATGAGATTTTCATGCCCTCTCTTCTTTTCTTTGTGTTAGTCCAGTCTCCTACATTCTCTAGCTTTTCAACTACCTGAGTTATGATTTACTCTGAAAAGCACTTCCCGATGGTTTCATCAAAGTGAATGGGATTATGAATCAAATCACTTTTATATTCTGCAAGTACAGAAGATCGTTGTAATTGTAGCACGTTCAAGGTAGCTTAGAGATCCAGAACCTTAGAACAGAGTCCTCTTTTAACTGAGGGAAAATAAGACCCTGTACAAAGTGAAGACCTACTTACACGATGACTTTTTTTTTGTACAGAACAGCTTTATTACTGTTAAAATGATACACATTTGTACAGAAAAAATAAAATCATAAAACAGGACCTGACAATCATTTGTTTACTGCATTACTTGGTTGACACTTTAATATAAGTAGTATTAAAATAACATTGGATATAAAAATGTAAGAAGAAAATAAATGGGACTTTCAGACACCATGCTTTTTAATAACTCTGAGTTATTTTGCAGTGTTCATATCTTTAGCTGCTGATATGATTCAAAAGGAAATCACAGCTTAGCATCAGTAAAAATGTCGAGTGGAGAAAAGGAAGCCATACTGCATGTAATAAGAAAGTTTCCTCCCCATAGTAAACACAGTTTTGCCCAGCCTTCTCTTTTACAACTAAATACAATCATGTCAGCATTAGGAGAGTATTAGCAGGTACAAAATTGTCAATTAAATCATTCATTTCCTACTCTCAACCTTGATCTTCCCAAAGAGAATTTTTCATATCTTCTGGAAAAGACAGCACAGTGAAATGTTAACAGTACCTTCTTTTTTTTATGAATGTCCACAGGCAGTAAAAGAAAATAGTATCAATACTGTGGTTTTTGAGGTTTTGTTTCATAATCTGTAGAGCTCTTGAGGCCCAAAGCTAGCCAGTGGGCACAAAGCAAAAGGCAAAATATTTAAGGCTGTGTGATTTTGGGTTTATTGTGTTCAGCTGGCCCTCCCTCATCCATTATTTCTTGCAATCTCTTTGTTGTTTTTTGTCTTCCTGCTCCATTAAAGGAGTTTTCCCCTATATTTGTCTTGTAAGCTTACAACAGTATTTACCTACCCTGAGCCCTCCAGATTTTCTTAATGCAATAATGGAAGGAAAGTTGCTAGGAAAATGAGTGGAAAAGCAAAAGCAGCCTCAGAGATGTGACTGATTTCCAGTTGCTCTTTGGCCACATGTATGTCTTTGTGAGCTCACCAAAATGGAGAAAGGAGGAAAGAGGTTCAGAAAGACCTTGAGAAAAAAAGAAGTCATACTGCACAGAGAAGGGAAGATTTGACCTCATTTTGTAATATACAACTTTCTCTCAGCTCTAATCCCCACTGAAAAGCATGAATTCACATTCTTTTTTTACATGGGATTTTCAGTGTTTTACTTCTAATGCTAGAGTAAGTTTCAGTTCTTCTGGAAATAAAACCACCAAATATGTGAACTGCTATGATTATGTGGCACAGAGGGACATGGTTATTGGGCATGGAGTTGAAGTGTTGACAGCTGGACTTGATCTTTGAGGTCTTTTCTATCCTTAACAATTCTATGATTCTTTGATAGTGCTCCATCTTTTACCTTAAAATCTTTCCAATGTTCTACTGATAAAAATTTCTGTCAGTTACCAGCCTTGTAAATCCAACCTAATTCTGGAAAGCTAGCCTTCTTTTTACCACATCCTTACAACTTTAACTGTTCAAATTATGACTCTATGGAGAACACCATTGTCTGTAAATAAAAGCTACCCTGAAATTTGTTCATCATTTGCTGATTGCGGATCTGAGATTGTAATTAGAATTTGCAAATTATAATTTGTAATTGGCTTCGTGACTGAATGTTAATAAATAGTTTCTGCACAGCTCAGAAGAAATAAATTGTAGTCCAATGCTTTAGCACTATTGGCTCCATAGAGTTAACACAGGCGAAAAGTAGTAAAAACTTACTTCTGCCATTAAACTGAACAGATCTACTTCTGAATACATTAAAGTGACAAATCTGATGAGTTAGAAGGTGACATTTTTACTTTGTCACTTTTCAGAATAAAGCTGCACTATTAAACATTATGTTAAAAGGCAAGGTTGCTTGTGCTGATCAGGAACATATTCCATCCAAGGAGAATGTGCAGCCACAGACATGGTGAAAAGAGGATGAGGGAAGATAACAAGTGTCATGTGCCTTTATGAGTACAAAACCTCTCATCTGAACACCTCTTTTTTTGCCCAGCATGAGCTGATCTGGCAAAGGATTACCCACAGACTGGAACAAGGTGATATTCAGAGCCACATGATGCAGGGGATATAGGCCTGGGGCACCAGTAGCTGTGCTGTGGCTGCAAGCTGAGCTGGAGGCTGCTCCATACAGATAGTTGGTCCTCTTACAGAGGGACATGTCTCTGACTGCCTGCTGGATGTGTTTCTGGATTCATTCTGCTTTTGTCTTCCCCAACTCAGTGCTCATTGCACTTGTTTTACTCAGTTCCTTGGGTAATAAAAATCCTTCCCTGGTTTGACGTGAAACCAACAGCAACTCTGATAAGAACACCACTGGAACATGAAGCATTTTTCCCTCCCATTATCATGGCAGCATTGGAGCATCCAGAGAAACTGTAATCCTAAGAAACGTTAAGAAATAATTGTTTGCATGTGATTCATGGAATATATATATATATATATTTGAGAGGCAGGAATGAGCAAGATTAGTGTTGTGAATTTATAATATGTGATGCTGTAAAGACATCACCATGTATGAATGTCTGGCGTTGTACTGTACTCCTCTCCCCTCCCAATTAACACCCATTGCCTTGCTTTGTCCTGGCCTTAAGATACGGGTTGCAATACAGAAGATAGCCCCTCCCTTCCTCTGTCTCACATTGCTGCTTCAGCTAAGGAGCCCTCTGACCTCCTAATTTTTCAGCAGACTTTCCATCTGTTAAAGTTGTTTTGCCACAAGAGAATTTACATATGTGCCCACTTAACACATAAATGGAGTAAGGAATTGAAGGTCACAATAAAAGTCATTGAAATAATGCTTTGAAAGTCACTGAAATAATGCTTTGAAAACACATGAGTGCTTTAAATTGCATTTTGGAGAAGATGGAGGAAAAACTTTAAAGTTTTCAGCAGCTAAAATGTCTCTCCATTTGAAGTAATTGATGACATCTCCTGTTCTACCTCGAATATATCCAGACATGCTGAATAGAACCAAGACAAATTCATTTTAGCATCTCACAAGCAACATTTGTATAAAATCAGGAGCAGGAGGGCTGAACACAGTTTATGTACAGCCATCATAAAGGTAGCTAAGGATGTTCAAGACAGAATTACCAGTAGATACCCACAGGGAAAAATCCAGTTTACTGTCTCTGTGACAATAATACTGCTGATGGGGACCATAAATAAAAATGAAGGAAGCAAAGTGTTTTTCCTAGAAACTGTTTATTTCATACCCAATATATCTGCAGGAAAAAGAGGTCTTATGTCATGTGCTCCTGGGTACCATGGCTTCATTATCAAATCAAAAATTTACTTCACAGGCCAAACTTCCTGTGAAAAAAATCACCTCAGCTTCATAAGCTCTCCTGGAGCAAGTCCAATTTACATCAGCCAAGGATATAACAGGATATCTGAAGACTTCAGAACTATTACTTGCTTCTGGAGCTTTGGATTCTCATTCTCCCCAGTGGCAAATTGATATTTTGAAGCAGAAACAACATCTAACCAATTGCAGAAGGTAAATGTGGGCTAGTAGGCCTGATTTCTCATTATTTTACTTGAATGGGCCAATGTGCACTAACTTGGAGATGAATGAGGCCCCCAAAGCATACTGCAGCACAGAGCATAAGTTTATAAGCACATTTACCAGGTGGACTTGCTTTTGGGGGCAAAGTGAAAAAAAATCCAAGCAGAGAAAAGCAGTAGATATGTGGATCTGAGTCATGCATGCTTCTTGCTGCATTTCATTAAATTTTATTCTTTAAAATGTATTCACACTCTCAGGTCTCACAATCCATGTGATTGGGTTATCATGTGAAAAGAAAGCTAACTAAACAGTATTTGAAAAAAGAACATCAAGTAGCACAGTATCATCAAGGCTGTTTATTTGGTGAGGTAAGAGGTAGAAGAGAAAATAAACAGCAGTAAGGAAACTAACAGATGATCCTTTAAGAACTTTGGTGTATTTGGGTGGTTGTAAAAAATCATTTTTTGAACAAATCAGGAGAAAATAGAACATAGGATCTATTTCAGAAAAAAATGGGATGAAAATGTCTAAGATGGAGATTTCAGTCTGAAAGAAGAAAACTAGTTGATAATGGTGGAAAAATAACATCAAGATTGCCTTTTCATTGTTTGCTTATTAAACGGGTCCCAAACATTGTTTTCAAGTGTATTCAGCCAGACCCTGATGATCATGTAAACATGTACACTCACATGACAACGTAACGTAACTGTGGACATGGGAGTTCTGTCATCTACCCAGATCCATGTTGTAGCCATTTTCTTCACTTGTACTTTTTTCAATTATCCAGATGAGGTCTTTCCCACCCCTGGTTCATGTACCAAATACGATATTGACTTGGTGTTCGTTGTGACAGTGATGTACATGCATGGTCTTGGCTTATGCATTCAGAAGCATACAGGGAATGATGTTCAGCTCTAGACACAGTGAAATATATATGTCTAAATGTGAGACATTCATCTAAATTTCCATTACAGTGAGTGAAGATTTAGCCTCTACATTCAATAGATTCTTTGACTAGAAACCTGCATTTGGGAAGCTGAATAGTTCTTGAAACTCTGCTGACTCATGATGTTAGGAAATGATTGGTACAATCATTGTTTTTAGCTTTAGGAACCAGAAGAATGTTCAAAGCAGAGCAATAAAGGCTGTAAAAACTGTCAGGAAAATGTTGGGGGGTAATATAAATCAGAGACAGGGGAAAAATCCTAGCTATACTAGTGCCTGAAATGAAGCATTTGTTTCAAAATGCTGCTTGACTGGGTCACAATGTGGTCAGGACTCAAAAGGTCTTTATCCCAAAGGAGTCACGGTAACGAACAAGTTATAAGACACTGCAAAGGAATCTGTCTGTCAACAATAGAGGTAATGGCTGTCTTCTTCCTGAAAGAGTTAGCAGGGAACAGTAAAGAGCTGTGCCTCTCTGCTCTGAAAAAGACTTGATATATTGTATATCTTCAAGTAGCGATGAGAAACTATTAAACTGTCATGAATATTCATGCTAATCTTTAATTCCTGAGTAGCATTTTGTGGGGACGGAGGACAGTGTGATGTGGGCCTTCAGGCTTATTAGCTTTAAAATGAATGGAAAAATAAAGTTTGAATGATGAATCTCAGCTACAGGTCTATTTAAAAAAAATGTCAAGTCAGGCGAATGCCCCTGTAATACTTGAAGGAAGCCAAGTGGACAAAACTAATAGCGCTAAGTGTTGCATTCACTTCTGGAGAAAAATCTCTTTTGTCTCATGGGTATTCTGAGAACAAAACAGTGCTTAGTTTGAAAACAGACAAGGTCACTACCTACTTAGAATCATAAGGTGCAGCAATGTTCCTCACCAAATGCTCATGCTAATGTCAAAACACATATGTATTAATTTAAAGGAAAATATTTGACAGTATTCTGTCTTAATTTCTGATTCTTGTAGTATGCTAAGTGTTGGTGGTGCAGGAAATAATAGCTAATGTACATTCTATCAATGCAATATACTTCAAGGCGAAGGTTGTGGTATTTACACCCTTTACTTCCCCCTTTGTATTTAGTCCACTCATTATCCTTTTCATGTACTGCAATTTTGAAAAGCTCTGGATATGTTTCCTACCATGTACATCTTCCCTCTTCAGGGTGGTAGCTTACCAGAAATAGGAATTTAAGACATCCTCAACAACCTTGACTATAGTGATACATAATATTCTTTTGATAAATACTTTTTTTGCTACCTGAGGATATTAAGTCTTTTTTGCTCATGATATACTTGAATTGTCAGTCGTACTTTCTGTGGTTATCATGCTCCATTCATTATGGATGATTTTTAAAGAAAGACTGTGTTGGAAATTTACCTCAGTGAATCCTTGTGTGCAGATAGGTCAATCACAGACAGAACCTCCTGGATCAGTTCTGCCTCTTTCCAGCTCTTTTTCTTTGCTTCTTCTTCTTCTTTTTTTTTTTTTTTTTAATTGTTGTTATTAATTCTCTTTTAATCTTCTGAGCACAATGTTTTAATACAAAAGGGCATTTTACCAGTCGAAAAGAAAGTAATTCCAGCTTCTGAGTTCTCATTCATTTAATTAACCATTTTCCTATTTTATATGGGATCTTAATTATGTATTTATGAGCTTTGAAATACTATTGGATGTATTTCTATCACCACAAGGGAAAAATGTCAGTGCCCTAATTAGAAGTTTATTGATGCATTTCCTTATATTTAGAATTATCCTACATAAACTTTTGAAATGTTTTCCATTTCAAAATCACATAAATAAATAATATTTCCTGAGGGCATTTATTAGTCAGGAGATAGAATATTTCTGGGCACACTTCTGGCAGTTAGGGTAATGAAATACAAGATTCTGTGCACTTTCTCTTTTTTTTCTTTTTTTTTTTTTTTTCTGCAGTGTCTCTAAGATAATTTGAATGTGCCAAAGCTATAGATGTGGAAGACTTGATCATACACTATTTTACACCTTGTACATATTTTAAGCAGCGGTCATACTGGGCTGATATGTCACATGGGTGGTGTGTCAGAACAACAGTTCTCCACAGATCAAAGGTATGCGATGGTGTTTTCCATGCACAGGTTGCAAGATGAATAGGTTTCAAGACTACTAGAATTCCAGTTTGGTAGTTGAATTAGAATCTGTACAAACTGAGTGTCATTCATTGTCACCATATTGTCACATTATGAATTCTCACATGGAGATTTTTTGCATTTGATTCATTCAGCTGTAAGTTTTCAGTAACTGTCAGAAACATTGCTAAAGGTCAAATAGAAAATACTTACATACTTAAAATATTTTTATTGTGCTATTTGTTCCACAAGCACTAGGATTTGAGTTTTTGTTATGCCCCACCTCCTTGCTCCTGTTTCTTTATTCATAACCTCTCGTTATTTATTTTTACCTCATTTTATTTGTATGAACTATAACCTATTATTATCGGAGGAAGTTATGAATATAAACTGAAGGACAAACAAGCTTTTTTTCCTTCTCTGTTACACTGCAGAAGAAAAAAAAATGTTAAAAAAAAAGGCAAAATCATAAGGGGACCTAATTATTTTTTTTCTCTCTACAGTTTACTTGTTTTCCTTATCAATTTCACAGGAAAACCAGTTTGTCTCCACCAAAGTTTTATACAGGCTAAGATACAGTTGACCTCCCAGAATACTAATTACCTATCTAAAGGCAACAGAATCTCATTCTCTGAGTCTCAGGTTTGACTTGATTGCCCTTTCATAGACGGATTATGAAATGTCGATCTACTGAACTGTATATGTTTATATTTGGTTGACTGTGATTCAATGATGGATTTTTATTTTTGTTTAGTTCAGAGCAAAACAGCATTCACTGCCTTTCTTTTCCACTGTGTTAAGTACAATGGATCCCCTGACAAGTGTTTTGGTCTCTGTCCATAACATCTGCTGAACCTAATGTGCAAAATTCTACTTGAAAATATCAATTTGGCCATACATATTTTATCCTCATTAAATCTTTAAGTTAACATATAGAGTGATTGCTTTGGAAAAACTAAGTACACTTGTCTAAGTCTTGATGAGTATAAAATGATAAACAGAATGGAGAGAAAAAGAACATAGTTAAACTGTCAAATGACTTTCAGCAGTACGCAGTAAAGTGTTCATTTATCTACTGAAAATAAAAGACTAGTTAAATACTCCAGCAAAGATTGTTCAAACAGTTCAGTCATTGATAGTAGTACTTATTCATACTTCATCCTCTGAGAAAGAAAAACACCTTCTTCCTATATCGTCAATATTCTTTAGATTTAAGCAATGAACTACACTAGCCTTTCACATCAATATAGTTATTTAGCAGCCTTCTGGACTAATAATGTGTCTCTAGTTATCTGTAATGCATTGTTTGAATTTAGAAGAAATGTTGCAGAGATTTTAAAAGCCATGAGATGATGTTAGTTATGCAGAGTCTGGTAAAACTAGCTGGAGCACATGCTTGGAGAACTGCTTCCCAAAGCTACTTACATCAAGCCACAGTTTCCTTACCTGAGTGGTTACAAATTCTTGTTCCATTGTTGCTTTTTTTTTGTTGTTGTTGTTTTTTTTGTTTTGTTTTTTTTTGTTTGATTGGTTGGTTGGTTTGTTTTTTTGGTGGTTTTTTTTTTTTTCATCAGTAAATCTCTCCTGCAGTTAGAGCAACAAGTTGTTCCTCTCCTCCATCTAATAATAGCTATTTCAGGATTTTTTTTCCTTCGGCAAGTGCATCACTTTGCCATCCTAAACAGTAGAAACTATGTGTTCAGAACTCAAATAAATTTCTGCAGAAGTCAGTAGCTGGCATTTCGTCTCAAAGTTCACAGAGACTAAATCCCTGCTGTCATATACCCCACTGGCTTTGGTGAGACCAAATAGGTTATGTCCCACTGCATATGTTGCTTCCAAAGCAAAGCAAAGTTTTATGCTGATCTGAACTTCAAGTCATGCTTTTTCACTAGTAAAAACTGAACTGCAAAACTGAGGTCTGATGTAGTATAATGTGAAAAAAAAAAGGAGATCTGTAATAATCTAAAAGAAATTTCGTACATCACTGCAGACAAAGAAAGCTGAAAATAAGAGATTGGCTCTTTATTTCTTTTTAATAATGTCAGTCAAAAAAATGTTCCAGTCAGTAATCTGAACGCACCACGGATAGGACAGATTTACCACTTGACTGAATAACGATTTGAAAACTCAGCAAAATCTCTGTAAGAGGAGATGGTGAAGCTTAAACTTTCTGTCAACAAAATACTCCAGACAAATAATGTGTTTTGTTAAAATAGCTCCATGATCCTTGAACTGGAATATCTTAACAAGACAAAAGGTTTTAAAGAAAAATGAAAGGAATTTGTAAGGCATCAGTGATACTAAATGGACTTATGTCTACTTTTGCTGTCATATAAAAAAGAGGAGGGACAAAGCTGGTTGGTACACATAGTCTTGTCGATTACAGTGGATGAGAGTAATGCTGTTGAGCTTTACATTGGGTTTTTCAGTTTTCCTTGGGTACGTACAACTCCTTGAGTGGAAACAAGGCCTCAACCCATGAATCTGCACTTTATTACACAACAATTTATCATGAGCAAAAAAAAAAAAAAAAAAAAAAAAAAAAATTATTAATGATAATTAATAATTTCATAATTCCATAACAATTAATCATGAAAAACTGCAACAATAGAGGGAATTTTCCACTCCTGTATTCTTAAATTTATGCTGCATTTTGTTTACTTTCAGCCTCATTGATATGTTACTGACTAGGTGATTTACTGAATAATGTTTTCAGATTGAACGAAAGATCTTATAAAGAAGAGGGTAGCTAATATACAATGACAAAAGCTTCCCACATTGGTTAATTGGCTTTTTTAAAATTTTTTTATTTAAATTTTATAAACATTTTCTTTAAAAATGTGAATATCTTAATGTTTATAAATTACCAGCGTAGTGACAGAGCAGAATCAATGTCATTTTCTTTATATGTACTCATTCATTTCTCCATTTTCCACATGGTCTTTACTGCTCATGTTACACAAACACGCTCTACAGAAATGCAAAATGACTAATATGAGACAGTATCAGAGATGAAGCTTTATATTGGCAGCAAGTTACAAGAAAAAATAACAATGAACATTGGAACACAGTTCTAAAAATGACTGAAAATTGAAAAATGATAGACACTTCAGCAGTTTTTATGTATAGCTCATCTAACATACTGTACAAATCTCCAGAAATAGGTCAAAACTGGGCTTAATGCACAAAGAATTACATGGAAATACTATGGCAAGAAATTGATACCTGTGACAATACAAATGCCCTACTAACAACAGATTATTCTTTTCTTGACAATTACAGTTGCACTATTAAAATCTGTAAGTTCCCTTGCAGACCTTCCACAGCCTTCGTTGAATGCTTCAAACTTTCTCCACCATTCAGAGAGCCATTGGTGCTGCAAAAAGAGTAGTGTTATTAAATGTAAATATCGATAGCACAATAAAGTCTTCTGTTGTACCAATGAGAACCAGAGCCTGCCTCTTTGAACAACAAAGGAAGTTTTAAAATATTTCCCAATGGCACAAGATGGAATAAATTTTGATTAATATTTTACTTCAGTTTTTCATGTGTTTTTAATTCATAGTAATGTAAGTTTAAGTGTCTGCAGCTAGCAGAGGTACCCAGTGTGAGACCAGCTTGAGTTTTGTTAACTCATTTTATCACTTATTTCCTCATTTCTTTTATTTGTTTTCAATAATTTTCTTTTGCATGACAGAGCTTAAAGAAACCACTTAATATGTGGCTTCTTTAATACAGCAAAGTGCATTTGACTTGCAGATGTTCAAGGACATTTTATCTCATCAGCACCATCACATCCATTGATGTATGTGCAGAGACAAGCATTCATGTGCATACACATTCATGAAATCATAGAATCAGAGGATGGCTTAGATTGGAAGGGACTTTAAAAATCATGCAGTTACAGCCCCACAGTTGTGGTCTGGTTGCCACACACCAGTTCAGGATGCCCAGGCCTCCACCCAATCTGATCTTGAATGCCTTCTGGGATGGGACATTCACAGCTTCTCTGAGCAGCCTGTGCCAGTGCCACACCTCTGAGTAAAGAATTTCTTCCTATCACCAGCCTGAATTTTCCCTGTTTTAGTTTAAAGCCATTCCCTCAAGTCCAGTCCCTATCAGATCATGTAGAAAGCTGCTCCCCCTCCTGCTTATATGCTCCCTTCAAGAACAGAAGGTTGCAATGAGGTTTCCCCAGAGCTTTCTTGACTCCAAGCTAAACAAACACAACTCTTTCAACCTGTCCTCACAGGAGGGGTGCTCCAGCCCTCTTATCATCTCTGTGGCCCTCCTCTGGATCTCTCAACAGCCCAACATCCCTCTTGGGCTGGGTGCCCCAGACCTGAGTGCAGTACTCCAGATGGGGACTCACAAGGGAAGAGTAGAGGTTGACAATCCCCTTCATGTCCCTGCTGGTCACCCCTCTTTTGATGCAGCCCAGGATATTGTAGACCTTCGAGGCTGCAAGAGCACACTGCTGGCTCATGCCCAGCTTTTTGTCCAACATTTGTATGAGAGAGGTGAAGATGAACGATGAAGATGGGTCACTTTGAACTTTCACTGACCTGAATATTCCCAGCAGTAATTTATGTACTTAGGAGACATGGTGAGATTAAGTGGGAAAATTCATCTCAAAGGTTATCATCCTAAAAATAACCTTTGAAATGCTGAGTGCTTTTAACAAAAGAGAGAATTGTCACCGCTCTGGCCACAAAGCAGAAACAGTGGTCTTTTTGAAAGCTAAAGATAGCTGCACCTACTGTGGCAGGAATTTGTCAGAGGTCCCAGCCTTCGAAAGAAGAAGCCCCAGAGGTGGCCACAGGCAGAATTAGTAACATTGGTTGCAAATATATATATGTATTATAACAACCTTTATAAAAGCTCCTGCTTAAAAAACAGACTCTTAAAAGGGTCAATTTAGCATGAAAATAGCAGAAAGAGGTCACAGTGCTCCTGGAGAAAGGAAGAATGCAGCAGGGTTTCTTTTTTTTTTTATGAAAGAGAATGAAATAAAATTGCATTAGACACTCTGTCAGAGAAATAGTCAACAGGACAGCCTTGAGCACTTGCAGTCCTGACAAACAGCAATGGGTGAGGTATGTGGGTGGGTGTTCTTTATGTGCTACTGGTGACCACCATAGAGGCTAATAAGAGCAGGGGAAGAGACAGAAAGGGGAAAAAGAATAAAACCTGGGCATCCTTTCTACTGCTGTAAGATAGCAAAGGAGAATGGCACTGCTGGAGGCATATCATACATTATGCAAGCAGTCACAGCTGTCCAGCTCATCCAGATCCTCAGTATGGTTAACACCAGTGTAACTAACGATGCCAAATGTATAATGAGTGAGTGGGGGATGGGAACAGCTTTAGTCACTGAGAAACCTTGAGTTTCTCTACAGAACGAAAACAGATAATGAGAGAAGGACCACCACACACTCCATAAGGAGAAAACCTGCTGCCTGGGACTTTTACCAGGAGCTCAGTGTTGCTGTTCCCTACTGCTTCCCATCACCTGTGTGAGCTGAGTGATGCACTGGGAGCTATGGAGGGCCAAAAGTGGGAATGGTGGTGGAGAATGGAGTTAAAATGTTTTTAAGATTCTATGAATGAAATTTATGAGGTGTTGATGATTGAAATGTACACAGTGAAGGATGTGTATTAATCAAAGATCCTGCAAGGTAGTCTGTAGCCACTTCTGCTCCCTCTTGATGGCTTAGGGATTGTATGGCACTGCGTGGTCCACTGGACAGCCCCTCCACTTATTCATTCCTCCTCCAGCCTAGATTCATAAGTCCTCTCCCATGATGGGAGGAAATAGAAGCACAGAATCATAGAATCCTTAGGGTTGGAAGGGACTTTTAAAGGTCATCTTATCCAACTCTCTTGCAGAGACACGCACATCCAAATCAGGATGCCCAGAGCCTGATCCAGCCTCAGCCTGAAGATCTCCAGCGACTGGGCATCCACCATATCTCTGGGCAACCTGTTCCAGTGCCTCACCACACACCACACTCACTGTAAAAGAATTTTTTCTTATGTCCAGCCTAAATCTACCCTCTTTAAGCTTGAAGCCATTTCCCCTTTTTCTATACCTAGTACCCTTTTGCAGGGTCTGTCCCTTTCAGATATTGAAAGGCTGCTATCAGTTCACATTGGAGCTTTCTCTTCCTTAGGCTGAACAGCCCCAGCTCTCTCAACCTGTCCTTGTAGAAGAGGTGTTCCATCCCCTGGATCACTTTTGTGGCTCACCTCTGAACACACTCCAACAGCTCCATGTCTCACCTGCACTGAGGACTCCACATCTGGACACGGTACTCCAGGTAAGGCCTCACCAGAGCAGAGCAGAGGGGCAAGATCACCTCCCTTGCCTTGCTGGCCCCACTTCTTATGATACAGCCCAGGATATGGTTGGCTTTCTGAGCTGCAAGTGCATACTGCTGGCTCATGTCCAGCTTCCCACCCACCAGTACCTCCAGGTCTTTTTCAGAACCCAGCTTATATTGCTAGGGAGGGTTGCCTTGACCCAGGTGCAAGATGTTGCATTTGGATTTTTTGAAACTCATGAGTTACACCTGGGATCACTGTTTAGGTCTGGCATCCCGTTACTCTGATGTGTCAACCACACTGCACAGCTTGGTGTCATCAGCAAACTTGCTGAGGGTACACTCGGCTCCACTGTCAGTGTTGCTGATGAAGATATCAAAGAATACTGTTCCCAGTACTGACAAGGAGTGAGACACCATTCACCACTGATCTCCATCTTGACACTGGCACATTGATCACTACCCTCTGCACTCAATCTTGCAGACAATTCTTCATCCACCTAACAGTGGATGCCTCACCAGGGCCTTTGTCTTGCTCCTGGAGGAGCTTCCACACTCTCTGCTTCTCTTCATTCTGCCTCCCAAAACATGATTGATTTTCCTGTGTCCTTGTGCACCCAGCGTTGCTTTGGCAGTACAGCAATGCAACACTGCTAAGTTACAGAAGGTCTTGAGAGGTCACTAGTATTACAAAAAGGTGATGCTTTCAACAGACATAACTCTGCTTCAGTATCAACACAAACAGAATCTCACCAAGGTAAACAGAAATTCACAAGAAGGTGTTCACCTTATCTGCAACTGCTGATAGAGCTCAAGAGGAGCTCTATCAACTCTTCTATGTTATCTTTTTATTTCATATAAACGCTGAAAGTGCATCATGACACACACATTCTGTTTGCAAAATGTGCTATAGCTTAAGAACTTTATTTTCCATAGCTCTAATCACATGAAATATATAAGTGGGACAATTTGTGACTAAATGGTCACAGCAGCAACTCTGCCATTGCATACTTTATCCTTTAAAAGTGCTTCTTCTAGTAGCTTCCTAATCTAAAATTCTTCTGTTCCATAGTCTTTCTCATCAGACTCTCAGAATCCTACAATGGCAAAATAACCTGTCAGATGGCAACGAGCAATTTCAAAGACATACTAAAAAAAGGAAAATTGTTTCCATCCCCTTGAATGAATTGCCTTTATAGATCTGATTTCTGTAGTGATCGAAGTGGACTTGGTGCCTCAGAGCAAAGCAAACACATATGTTTAGGAAGGCTTTTAAACTACTTGGCACCAAATCACCTCTTGCCACCCAGAGAATATTTTTCAGCCTTAAGGGCTTCTGATGTGTCTGAAGCACTGCCTTTCAGACTCCACATTTCTTTTTGAGATACAGTTGGTGGTGTGGTGCTACGTGTGACCTCAGACATCTGGACTCGCTGTCAGCCAGAACCTTCAGCGTTTGCAGCACCATACTGAGGCTCTTTCACATCAGATGGAGAGAAAAATATTCCCAGATACTGGCTCTCTCCCAGAAACTGTACTTCCCTTGGATCACACCTCATGTGAAGCTCTATACGAACTGAAAAGAGAGATGGGTTATTGGCTTATTTTACACAGCCTGTCTGTTGGCTTTATTGTAACAGACGACAGCTCCAGCCTGGAGGAGGCATGACTGCATGTTGCTTTCTGCATATATACTATTTTGCCTGCTGTTTCAATTTGATTCTGTATTTTATCATTGAAGAGTATAAGACAAATAAAAACAATCTCTCTTCCATAGCAAAAATGTATATGCCAGATTTTTGCAGATACTCCTGCAAAAAAGATAAAAGCGTGCGTGTAAAATAAAAAGAAAAGGCAATCTTTACTTATACTTACAAACTAGGACACCATTTAAATTAAAATACGTGGACTTCTTCTGTCCAGGTTTTGTCTGGGTTTGTCCTGGACTGTCCACAGCTTTGCTTTGGCTTGTTTAGCTGTTAGCAGCAATTTCCTAATGACAAGGTGCTCATTGCTTAATTTGTGTTATTGCTGTTTAGCTTTGGATAATCATCTGGTATAACCACAATTTTTGAATAGATAGCATTAACAAGCTGTTGTTTTGTGTAGAACTAAATACTTGACACTAGCAAAATGATGCAGTGTAGAGGAATGGTATCATCACAGTGGTTTCAACGGGGGATGATAGAGTGTGAAGTACTGAGGAGTACTGGCAGTGGAAGAGCAAAACATGGGACTGGAGACCCCAGAGCTGTAAACAACTCATCACTGATCACCTACCAGCAGTGAAAGAAGTGTCATCCTGAGAACTAGGAGCAAAGTGTAAGGTGTGATAGAAGATTTATAGCAATAGCTCCATGTGGGGAGCAGGTTGGAAACAACAGCATCATGCTCGTCTTGCAAATGAGTTGGCATGCCAATGACCTGCAACACTGACACACAGAATCTTTGCAGTTTGGGATAAAATGGAAGGTGATGCATATAAGTGGAAAAAAGGGGCAGGCGTCAGGAAGTGAGTGTAAAGCAATTCTACCTTTACTGTATTGAAGTCCTTTTTATAATGCTATAATTTTCTCTGAATTTTTGTTTGTTTGTTTGTTTTCCATGTAATAATTAGATAATGACTAAAAATGACTCCTTGATTAGATAGTTAAGATTTAAATTACACTGGGAATAAATTATTGGCTTTGTTTGAAAGTTGCCTTTATTTCTACGCATAGCAAGATTTTGAATGTAATGGTGACTGTATTAATTGTAGGACCGGAGCTGGTACTTAGTTGTTGGCATGTGAAGAATTGGATCAGGAACATAAGGACTATGAGGGAGGCTTTGCACACACAGAGGTGCAAATCTAGGAGGTTTCAAAAAACAAATGAAAAATGTGAGAAGAAACAAAGGAGTTCAAAGAACAACGGCTTGAATGGAACTTGAAGAAGGAAAAGGAGTTTTGTCCTACAAAAAGACTCTCAGGAGACAGCTTTGATAACTACCTTCTAGTGTCCCAAAAGGCTGAAAACAGTGCTGGTTAATGTAGAATGATTTGGTAAAGAAGGGTAATTAAAATTTAATTAGGAAAAAGAAGAACCATGGAGCATGAATATAATAAGAAGACTTTGATTGTTCTGTTCATTTTCTGCTTAGGGATTGTACTGTGATTCATGCAGACGGTTGGATTGTAGTTTAGAGAAAATTGCAAGGGGCCCCAAATCAACACTCTCACTAGCTCTTGAGGCCAGACTCTTTTCAGAAGTGTGTGGAGACAGGACAAGGGGAAACGGCCAGAAACCGCAGCATAGGAGGTTCCACACAAATGTGCGCAAGAACTTCTTTACAGTGAGGGTGACAGAGCACTGGCACAGGCTGCCCAGGGGGGTTGTGGAGTCTCCTTCTCTGGAGATATTCAAGACACGCCTGGACGCCTACCTGTGCGACCTGGTGTAGGGAACCTGCTTTGGCAGGAGGGTTGTACTTGATGATCTCTCGAGGTCCCTTCCAACCCCCATGATTCTATGGATTCTATGATTCTATTTTGATGTAGGAAGAGAGACTAGATATGGGATCTTTCCTGCCCCCGGGGACTGCTGTGACCCTGGATTATTGCTATTCTTGAAAAATTCTCTTCTTACTCTTCTGTGATTTTTTTTTTTTTTTTTAAGAATTTTTTGGTCCAATTTCATTCAGAATTGGAAAAAAAAATGGATTTGAAAGTTTCAAGTTCGTGCTTTTCCAACCTTATTGAAATCTAGTGCCAATTTCTGCTTTCTGCCACAGGTTAAGTAATTCACGTTGGGGAGCAGAAATGAAGAAACGGGACATTATAATGAGAGGAGTAGGATACAGTGGAAGAGTTTTGATTTCTGAGTCCAAGGACTTAATGTTAAAACTACCTAGGCAATGAGCCCATAAGTAGCAGTTCTTCTTCCCAAAAACTAAAACCTCAGTGTGGAACCAGGAGAAATTGCTGTTATTTGGGTAATTGCATGACACTGTTAGCACATACGAAAATCTCCTATTGTCCAGGTGGAGAGCTGCTCTAGCAGCCAATGAAGGCTTTGATTTTTGCCTACAGCCTTTTGATCCTGTTTTTCTCATATTTCAGTGATTATAACGAAGACCCAATGCTATTGATACATACTAGCGTAATTTGGCTGCTGTAGGAAGAGATAATGTCAATGACACTGCCAAATATTTTTCGTTATGTACTTTAGCACAAACTTCATGACTATTTCTCTGATGACAGTATCACTTAGAAGTAAGAAGAATACACAGGAGAATGACAACAAAAGTAATCTCTGACAAGGATAAGTGGTTTTAGAAATGTTTTTCAGGTAATGTACAGAGAGATTATTCTGTACTACAAACAAAGCACTTGCAAGCACACTGTGATGATTGCTCTTGCAATGAACTGCATCTATGTTGTGTGCTCTTCTTTGGCAATAGGAAAGGGATTTATGAGAACATGAGTGTCCACTAACAACAATTCCAGTTTGATATACATATATATATATATATATATATATATATATATATAAAGTATTAGATATATTTAATAATCATTGAATTAATACAGTATCACTGCCCAGTAGGGATATTAAATTGTCAGTAACAAATCCTTGCATTCTAAGTACCAAAGCATATAGAAGTAATTATGGTTGACTCAACAATTACTACTGTCATGAATGTAAAATAATATACACCATCTTGGAGATAAATATAAAAAATATACTAAGAAAAAGGGGATAAAGGTAAAGATTTAGAACTCTGGAAATTCATAGGGTGATATTAAAATCCATTAGAGAATTGCAGGAGGGTACTCCTGTAGTTGTAAGTCATCAGCTTAGTTCTCCATTGTGGTGGAAGTCCAGGCTCTGAACCCATAGGCAGAACTACATCAGAGAACACAGCCCCAGCACAATTTCTACAAGGATTTATGATCCTGGATTCTCAGAAGTCATGGTCCAAAGCCCAGTTTACAGACCATGGTTTCGTAACTCAACTCTTCAGCAGGTCAGATTAGCTCAGGCACAGCACTACACATCTGGACCAGCTCTGAGCACAGACAAAATGATCTCTAACCTCACTGCAGGTATTCATTTAGACAAAGTATCCAACTTCTTAAACACATTTTTATTGTGATTGCCAAATTCCCAGTGGTGACTGTTTTGACAGTCACAGTCAAAATACAACTGTGTAATAATAAGTTCTCATGTGGCAGCTGCTTATAAAGTCCTCGGTGGACACCAAGAGACAAGAGACTTTAAGAACTTCTGCTTTAAGGATGGCATGAGTTTGGTAAAATCTTTTAGAGAGTTTAAGTATCTAATGATATTGTTTTCTATACCTCTGGAAATCCACTCCAGCAACAAGAACTGTATTTTTCTTTTTTTTTTTTTTTTTCCTGTGAAAGAAGAGAAAACTAATTTCCATGATCCTCAGAGAAGAGCCTGTGTAACTTAGTTTCTTAGGACAGTTAGACAGGCTCAGGAAAGACTGATGTTTCCCCACCATGACACTATCCATTCCCAATGTAAAATCAAAAGAAGTTAATACAAACTTTCAGTGTAATTCTTTTGTTTTGTTTTGTTTTGTTTGTTTATTATGGGGTGAAAAACAATAGTTACTACAATACAAATAAGTCATCACATATACATAGTTATGGACCACAGCAGATGTTTTACATGGTATAATCTCTCATGCTCACTTGGACCTGAGTCATGTATGCAATTAACTGAAAAAGCTGTATTAACATACTTCTTTTCCTTCTTCTTTAGTAACTGTAAAAAATGCACTTGCATCAAAAGGAGCTTGCTTATCTCATCTTCCTTTTGGAGAATAAAATATCTTAGATCTCATTCATTATTAACTATTTTAATCTCGTCAGCTGTCATTCAAGATGTTTTTGCATGAATAATCAGAAATATGAGTCACTGTGTTCTTTTTTATCCAAAATATGTCCGGTTCTACATACAATTTCCCAATAAGATTGTCAAGTTATTGCTTCTTTCTCCTCTATCTTTATCTTCTTGAGATTGTACAGATATATATTACCTCTGGAGGAGCAATAATTTTGTACAGGTATGTAATCTATTCTAGTGTTGGAATGGTTCAAATCATTTCACACTTTTACATAAAATTGAGGGAGGGAATAAAACAATCCCTAATATCTATAACTGCTTTCTTAAATCTTCATTTCTGGGCCAGTGTAAGCCAATGCAATGAGACTCTCTTGTACACTTCTACAAAGATCCGCATCTTGTTGATACAGACACTCTACTAAATCAAGAGGGGACCATGCAGGAAGACTTCTGATTGCCCACACATGAAAAAAGCAATTTTACTCCCTGTTTTAATTTTGGACCACTCCAAGTAACGCTTTCAATAGAGTAATAATGATAGGAAATAGGGGAGTAGTTTCAAAATAGAAGAGCAGAGATTTAGACTAGATACAAGGAAGAAATTCTTCACTGTGAAGATGGTGAGGCACTGGCAGAGGTTGCCCAGTGAATCTGTGGATGCCCAGTCCCTGGAGGTATTCAGTGCCAGGCTGGAAGGGACCCTGGGCAGTCTGATATCATGGATGGCAACTCTGCCCCTGACAAGGAGTTGGAACTGGTTGATCTTCAAGGTCTTTCCAACCCAAACCATTCTACGTAAAACAGTGCTCAGTTACAAGTAAGGAGATACTTCAGTGAGAGGGCAAATACTGAAGACTGTTACTGGGAATGTACTAGATCCGGCTTTTTCAATCTTGCACAGTCTCAAGAATCCCAGAAGTCTCTTTGTTTTCAAAAACCATAATGAACTTGCATCTCAGTCCAGGCAACACAAGCCTCAGCTTCTTACTGGTATGTTGCAACACGCAACTTACCTTATTTCTCATCTTTAATATGAAAAATCTACTCAAAGGAAAAATTATACAGGAATAATCATGTTCTAGATCCTGGACCAGTTGCTACGACACTCATGGCAATATTGCATCCTGATTTACTATGATTTAAACCTTATCTGAAGGACTACAGTCAAACAATGTTAATGTGACCATCCTGCTGTCGGTCAGGATAGCTCTGAATGGTGCAGAGGTCCTCTCCACCTTCTCCATCATTTGACCTTGGAGTGACAAACTGTTCATTGAAAAGGATGCTTTAAATAGCATGGATGTGAACCTTCTGAGGTTTAGAAGCAGGGACACAGGGCCGTCTGTTGATGTCCTTGTCTGTTGTTGATTTAATAAAGAAGGTTGAGAGCAACTCTTTACCTAAAACAAGTACCTCATATTTGTGTTTGGAGATCTAAATCTGCCTTAATCTTGACATGAATGATACTCCCACGTTGTCTCTAAACCCAGCACTCATGCAATTAATCTTTCCTATACTACAGCTGGCTGTGTCACTGAAACTCTGTTTTGTTTTTGAGGATAGTAAGATTGCCATTTAAAAAAATATATATTGATGATGGAGGAAAGTATGCCACAAAACCCTGCAGACGGTCAGAGAAAAATGTATACCAAACACTCTAGGATTTAGGACAGTAGATAGCAGTATTGTGGATATGCTGCTGTTGTCTTCATAAAAATTCTGAGCCCATTCAGTGATTTTTTTTTTGCATATTCTCATCTACACTAGGTCGGGTTATTTTTAATTATGCACTTCTGCAGCTTTCAAATGTATAACATCCATTTTCTATGAAGAAGTTCTTTTCTGTTAATTTTCTATGATAGAAAATGAAATTTCTATGTGAGCCAGCCAATACATAGTCTGAGGGAAGTAATATCTGGGTTAACAGACAGTTTTAAACATGTTCTCTCAGGACTTTTCTCTTCCCCTTCAGTGTTTTCAGCTTGTCTGCATCTTCTTAACTGCTTGTTTTTTCAGTACTCAGGCAAATTGTGATCTACTTGGAAAAGTAGACTGGATATATTAAAATATGTCTTTTCATAGCAAGTGACAATTTAGAATAATCTGTAACAGAAATGGGTTGGAGAATAATACCCAGAATAATACTGGAGGTATGCTGAGTAGATCAAGACATATTTCATAAGACGAAAAGTCGGCACACTAGCAAATAACTGATCAGTTGCCTTTCCTGTATATCTTTGATCTTAATTTCAACAGAAATGCCAAAAATGAAGAGAAATATTTCATCTTGTAAATGCAATTGCTCCATACTTACTCATGTTATCAACGTAATAGAAAAACTACCAGCATGTTCATGAAAGCTGGACTACCACGATATAGTCAGTCTGTGACTTAAATCTGTGCAGGGACAGATTTTCACAGTTGACCAATCAGTAAATAAATAAGATTTAAAAAAGCAAGCTTTCATAGAACAAAAAATGTTTGCACGTGTTTTACCTCACAAAGGTTTTCATGTACAGCTCTTTATTTCAAGATTTCCAGACCTCCATTTGCAAACATGCAAACCTACATCATAAAATTCCCAGTCTTGAGTCAGTGTCATATACTACCTTTGATATCAGTGGCCTCTGTTTTCCTCCCAGCGGAAATGCTGGAGTTCAGTGCCAATAGTTCAGAGGTAGTCTGATCGTATCCAAACTAAAGGAGTGAAGAAGAAGGCTTATTTTGTGCCTGAAAAGCATTAGCAGGTTCAGTGAAAGAGAAATCCAGGTTACAATACCTTCAGGACTTTGAAATGACACTCATGACAACGTTGCATTGTGTTCTAATGCACTATGATCTATCTCTTATCTGAAGAACAGACATTTCAGACTCTATAGAGGCAGTGTGTAGTACTTTGTATTGACATAATGATGAACTGCAGTCCTACAGGACCATGTTTAGATCATCAGATTCACTCAGAACTTTAGACTAAATTATCAACCACAGCACAAATAATAAAATCTCTTCAGTTCAATTATCTGGCCAAGCCTGAGAAATCAATGCCTCCAGTTCCTACCCTACATTTAAGTTCTTTGTGATGGATGTAACAATAGAGGGTTTCCATCAAAATAATTTTGAAAAGAACTTATGAGTCATGTATCAGGAACTTCATATTAAATCCATTTGATCAATGAACATTAGACATGAGATTTCCTCAAAAAAATTATTGACATGCACTGATGCAGTCAAGATGGCAAGAAAAGAAATGTTTTGTTTTAGGAACAGGAGCAGAAAGCAGTGATTATCTTTAGGTAGATATAAAATCATAAAATATGATAATTTACAAGAAAATATTTTCTTTCATGTCATTCTCTCAAAAAATAAAAAAAGATCAGTCACATCTATATTGCCTGGAGCCCCATATTAATCTGATCAAACTGATTTCTTTCATCTCAATGTCATTTTGGCATTTCAAATGTAGCTGAGATGTCCAGACACCTTTGTTAATAACAAGGAATAACACAATACCAGCAGCCATAATCTCTTAGTAGAGGTATTGCATGATAAAAATGCCAAACTAAGATTCTGGAAATGGGGGATTCTATTTCACATGCTGCATGTGACTCTGACTAGATCACTTAGTGGATCATTCAACCCTAAAAAGTAATGCCAGCACAATCTTACTTCACGTATCAATTTTGTACATGTATTCTTGATTACATCGACTTGTGTTAGAGAGAAAAAAAAAACACATTTCTGGTGCCAACTCCTCTGAGGTAACACAGATAAATGAGTGAAAGGTGGATTCCCTCTTGTATGAAGTGCCTCATACACTGCATTCCCAGCATTGTGAAAGCAAAAGAAGAGTCACTGACATTTCAGGAGAAGTTGGTAAGTTAGGCAGAAGATGCTGTGGCCTAGAAATATCCTGTACTACTCTATGCATTGCAAAAAAAAGTCAAATTCATTGTTGTACCTCAGAGTGAATTTTCAAGAGTGCCATTTGGGAAAAACAAAACTATTCTTCTTATCTTTCACATTTATGTTGGGAATTACTGAGAAAGTAGAGAGCTATAGTTCTAGGCTTTGAGTTCAGAATAAGCCTGCACTGTAATTGTGCTCTACTTGTGGGTGAAGATCTGAATCAACTGTTAAATGCCTTGATGTCCAAAGAAGGAAGGTGTAATCAACATTCAACATTATCTTTATTTGAGTATTTTATATTGCTGAACTTCAGCTCCTGTGGAATGATGCACTGAGCATTGCACAAAAGCCGTGCAGTAGGAGCAGTGCTGCATTTGAGGGAAGTGGCAGAATTGGCAGAAGATCTCATCTGGAAGGCTGCCACACTATTATGTCCTGCACACAACCAAGGTAGGGAGCTCTGTCTGGTGCTGGACACTTTGGAAGCAGTGTGGACCCTCTTTGCCATTAAAAGCAGGGATGTTCTTTGATCTAAAAGAACAAGTCATAAGAAATGCTACAAAATAATCCTGATGTATTTTACTATGAAAAAGGATCAATCCTATGTCATGGTACCTTCATGCAAAAATGTAGTTCTAGCATTAATTTTGTGGATTCTTCAGGTAATGAAAGGAGATATGAGGTCAGGTTCCTGGATGCAGGCAAAGATAGGGCTGAAACTGTGAACTCCAGAACTACATCCCCAGAGACAGCCTCCCAATCCAGCTGTCCTATTATCTGAAGGCCTATGACTGTTGACCAGAATAGACATAAGCAAATTAAAGCTCATGCTGGAATTAAGCCATTCCATTGTAGCTGTTAGCATTCTACTATGACAAAACCAGTATCAGAGATTATTCCCAAGCCCCGTGGGTAATGACAAAAGAAGACCCAAATATAATCACTCACTTCACACATATTCATGGTGAAGAGTGTGTCAGCAACATGCAGTTTATCTCAACCCACAGGGTTCTATCCATAAGGCATGTACAGAAACACACCACAACAGTGATTAATCCTCCACCAGCAGCTCTGCTTCCTTAGTCACTTTGTAGCTTGGAAGATACCCGCATTTAGAACTGAGCTGACAATGGGAAGTGAATATTTTAATGGATTAAATAAATTATCTCCTCATTATTTATTTGTAATCACATGAAGGTTTCCTTTCATACCATAATTATAAAAGATGAATCCCATTTTATCAGTGTACGTATGTGTGAGATTATGAGTTTATTGAAAGGTGTTCAAGACAATATTCAAAATCTTTAAGTGATAACTGATTATATAAGTAACACGGTTCCGCCTATTTTTCCCTCGCTGGCTGAGCGTAGCTGTCAGCATTTGGGCTTGAAGAAGCCAGTGCAGTGCTGCGTACTTAAGATGAGGGTGGTGGTTTAGGGATAGGTTGTAGCTAAGAGAGATAAGAGCTGCATTAAACACTTAAAAATTCATCTTTTCCAAACTACATAAGACATCGCTTAGACAGGATCCTAAAAAATCCCCAGCCTCCTACACTATTGATATAAGTGGTGAAATTGAACTTAATTTTGGCTCACACTGCTCATACAAATGAATCATCTGTGGAAAGGCTAGGCAAAAATTATCAAGAGCTGGTGCTTCTATGGGCCTGAAAGGGTTGACTGATCTCATCTTGTCCATGGAGATGGTGTTACTTCACTACCCGCTGACATAATAGAGAGCATCAGGATGTTGTAGGCATAACTGGAACCTCTGTAGATGGAATTGTGAAGCAGTGGTACAAAGTAAGATGGAAGATAGGATCTGCTCAGGTTGCTCTGCTATCCCCACAGGCATTTGCTGCCTCTTGCACTATCCTGCCAAAGGTTAAATAAAAGTTCATTTTCTTTGGCAGTACTTACTTAGTGCACTCTCTGCCTCCATTCTTTTTTATACATAGATTGTTCAAATACACTCCACACATAATGTAAGTTTATCTCTCATTTTTTGGCAGGATATTGTGACCTTTGAACTGAAATATCCACAGCCTGCTATCATAACAGAGCTGCTGACATATCAGTATAACCCAGCTTGGCAGGCATCCGTGCAAATGCTACAAAAAGTTTTATTGCTTAAAAAGTACAGCTTTTCACTAGCTTGCACTCTAAAAGGGTGCAAGCATGTACACTATGATGAAAGGAATCAGACAATGAGTATGTGGAGGCTACTGAGACTACTTTTGAGAGATGCGGAATGACTTCAGGTGAATTTTAAATTGCAGGACTGGCCACAGACAACATTAAAGAAGATAGCACGGGATGTAAATTTTTACATGGGGAAGGGCAAAAATGTGTAAAAAATCATGGCATATCAGGGAGAGAAGATGTTCGCCTGTGTTCAGATTTCAGAAAGGTCAGCCAAATGGCTGTTGAATCCATGTGCGAAATCAAAGGGAAAGTAAGGATGGTTTGTGTGATGTCTGTGATTTAAGGAGAAGAGTACGGCAGCAAATCTAGGCTGTAAAGTAACTAACTCATGTCTTGCTAACAGTGGACTTGATCAGTAATTACAAGTATCCAAGATCCAGGAAAGATAATAATCTGTGCTGAAGGCCATGCTACTGCAGTGAAGTACTGCCAGCATGTATGTTAGTTAGGTACTCATCCTGTATATCTTGGATAACATATATCTTGAACATTTAATTTGAGTGTTGCAAGCACATTTCCCTCTGTTTATGAAAAGACAGAGTATGGTAGATAACATCTCACCACACTGTAGATTCTCTTCCAGCAAAGTCACAAACATTGTCTCCTGATATCAGTGTTTAGGCCCTAGCTCTGGTTTCCAAGTAGGCTCAACAATTCAGTCAAGAAGTGGTACACTGAGAAACAATAGGACTAAGTGAGTTTCAATGTATTGTGAGTTATGATGACAAGGAAGAGGTAGGAAATCTCCAAGCACATTGATCAGCCTTTCCTTGTGAAATGGGAAGGCATTGGTAAAACACATTTCCATATGCCCTTTCCAGCCTTAAAATGTTTCAATTGCAAGTTAACAAGCTTTGGGTCACTCTGGCTCTTTAGGTCCTCACTGAAACAATGCAGTTCAATCACTTTTGGTCTGACTGTTTAAAACACTTTTTACAAGTACTGGCTTTTTTCTGACTGATCCAATTGAGCTTGGCCTCTGGAGATCCAAGCAGCTGCTGCTAACAGTGACTCCAGACAACCTTCTAAAAGACAGCTTATTACTTTTAACAGAGTTAAACTAGCATGGACGTTTACCCACATCTCGCCTTACCTTATAGATTTAATAATACTTTGTTTTGTTTGACCACCTGTGATGTTTGGACTGAGGTGGAGAGGATCTTCTGCACTACTGCCTCACTCTCCACAAATATTGCCCTTCCCCAGGTAGCTTTTTTCACCTCTTCTCCTCTCTGGGAAGGTTTTTTTAATGAATGGGTGTGCTTTGATCTCTAGTCATAGAAGTGGGACAATAAGCTTTTTAACCTGAGCCTGAACCAGGTAGGTAGGCACTTCTGATTGATAGCTTTCCCATTGTTCTCTGAAGAACTCTTGGTATTTTCCCTGGGGATATCTTATCTCTATCACTGAGCAAGAAGGAAATGAAACATAGATTCATAAAGTTTAAGCCCAGAAGGGACCATTAGAGGAACTACTCTCATCTTATATATATCAGAGGCTCCTTAATTTCTTCCATTTATCCTTATAGTGGGTTCAATAACTTCTATTTGACTAAAGTGAGTACTCCTCCTAAGAGATGAGGAAGATTTAAATTCATGCAGTCAAAAAAAGTATCAAGCACATAAACAGAGACATGTAAAACAGTCATTGGAAAATAATACAGATGTCTCCCTCATTCTTTGTAACTGTGCAGCAGTCCTGACATGCTTTACTATGCTGAACAAGTAATTCTAATATCCACCCAGCCCCAACAAGATCCTGAAAATTAAGATATATGTAACACAGAGATTAGATACCTTTCTAACCTTGTTAGGTAGGTTGCAAACTATGGCATACTGAAATCAATAGAAAAACAGCAGAATGCCATATGCAGGGCTCCATATGTCATCAGTTCAGTCTAGATTGATAAATGAAAGGTCACCCAACAGTTCACTGATTACTTGTTATTTCTCACTCTCCGGTGTTATGGATCACAACTCTCCCTATCCAAGACATATTTACTCTTAAGTAGTCTTATACAGACTATCACTGATGCAAGACACTCAGGACCAAGACACTAGAGGGTGAGAGCTCATTCAGCTCCCAGTCCTCTTTTATTTCTCTGTGTAGGCACTGTCAGTGAGTTTAGGTAGCATATAAGAAGAGCTGAAGCTAGCAAGAGAGTCATTACAGTAAAGTGCAAAAGAGTAATGTACCCCTTGATGCTTTCCTGCAGAGTAGAGAACACTCCATGTTGTCATTAACCAAATTAACTAACTCATCTAGGAAAATTGATCTTACTGTCAAACATAAAGCAATCCCAGACAGTAATATATTTGGACATTTGTAAATTCTGCTGAGACAAGGAAGAGTTGAGACTTGCTGTCTTCTGTCTCTGTGTATTAATGTAGTGCACCTTCTTGAATGCACAATCACACTAGCGTTCTTTCATAGTGTTTGTGAGATTTTGAATGATAGCACACTTCCTGGTGGGATGCCACCTCAAGGAAGTTAAAAAGTATTGCAAATGTAGTCATAACATTCCTTTGTCTAAAGGAATTGCAACACTTAAAATTGGCTTTTGTCCAAGAGTTTGAGAAAGGTTGTATTTACATACCATTCACTGGGTAGATTTTACAGTTACTGGCCTCTCAAAGTTATGAAAACATTTATGTCCAGGTCATATCACTTCAGGACAAAATTACTTAGATGTATTTTCTGATGGATGGAATATGTAGTATATTCAGTCACATAAAATTTCAATCTGACACACAGTTGCCCATGTAAATGCAAAAGGACAAATTCGAGAAGATTTTGAGCAGTCTGTTTCTATGAGCATCTGAATTTGAGAACATGTTCATATGAAATAATTCTGTCAAGTCTGGTGTATCACCTTTGGCATAATCTATAATTTTGTCTCTGGGAGACAATAGCAGAATATGGTTTTACTCCTCTGAAATCTCTGCACTTATTACTACTACCAAGATGAAGTTATAAAACCCACAGCAACATGAGGGAAATATGGTTAAAACAATATGTGAATATGCCCATCCAGGAAGAATAATCTGCAAAAACAGATCAGTCTCAGGGCATCCCTGATGTAGCAGAGCTTTAACTTCTGTCTCAATCTGTCCCACTGCAGCTGTTGCAAAAAGGATTCTGCAGAATACAGTAAACTATTTTATGTCAGAAAACAAGGGAATAGCATGCCAAAGAATGGAAGACTATATGGAGACTATAAAAATCAATCTGTCTTATGTGGGATTCCGTGAATTTCACAAAATGATCTTTATTAAGCCCTCATTTTAAAAATGATTAATTAAGTCCACTACATTTTATCAGAATACAAGTGGTTCAACTCTGGGACAACAGTTTAGCACAAGGAATGAATGTGAAGGGCATTGTACACGTTCTCTCTGATAAACAAGGATTTCAATTATGTCTCTATTTTTGAGCATTCCACTCAAGACTAAATCAGATGCAACTTTCTGGTTTGTATTTTATACCTGTGATTCTTAATTTTTTTTAGAGTGGTGCCTGCTGATAAGAATGTGCCCTAATCTAGCACAGCAGCCCATCTATCAGTATTAATAACTATCAACAGACTCATTAATCTGTTCCTGCTGTGTGTATTTCAACAATATGAATGTCATATGATGCAAAAGTTGTCAGGTAGAAAGGTAATTTATGTAAGTCGTCTCCCAGGCCTGATTATCATGGAAAGCTGAAATATCTTACATTCTCAGAGCAGTTCCACAAACCAGAGACAAAGTTTTTGACTTTGGATGCTGTTTCTTAGATATTTGATTTACATGCTGTGTATGAGTACTTGTATTTTTACCAGTTTATTCTGAGTTTATTTTATGATTTTCAACGTGGTTAATGACTTCCAAATTTATCTTTTTACATGTATTCTTCTCCTGAGGTCAGTACATAATGAGAATATGTACTTTTCTTCAACGAAAATTCTTCTTTCCTCTATGCAGTCCTTCAGTTTTACTCTGAAGTAGCCACTACGTGAGAACAGAATGAAGTCTGGTGACAAACATAGAAAGCATATAGAACTAAATTTCAATTCTGCAGACATTGTAAAAAGTAGTCTAACTGTTTAGAGAATCTCATCTTGTCCATGATAGCCTCTTTAATGTACAACAGAGCAACACTGAAGCTTTCACCTCATTACCAGTGTTTGCACAGAGGTGCAAATTCATGTTTTCCTATAACTATAAATGAATCAGTGGGGTAATTCCCGGCCTACATTTTCATTGCTCCATGTATTTTTGTTCTTATTATTTATAGAGTATCATCATATTTAACTGTAAAGGTCATAACTTCTTGGATAAGACTGCTCCTACTGGCATCTAAGATGTTTTAAAGTAAAAGAGGTGAGATTCAATTAGATTTTAGAAAGAAAGTTTTCAATTAGAATGTGGTGAGGCACTGGCACAGTCTGCGCAGAGAAGCTGTGGATGCCCTATCCCTGGAGGCTTTAAAGGCCAGGCTGGATTTGTCCCTAGGCAGCCTGTTGGAGTGGGTGGCAGCCCTGCCCCTTGACAGGGAATTGGAACTGAATGATTATTAAGGTCTCTTTCAACCCAAGCCATTCTATGATTTGGTGATTTGTTTTTTCTGTGAATGGGAAGAATGTCAGAGACCATCTTGTTATGCAAATATACAAGTCATCATTAAAGTTATATCTTATTTTCCTGGTATATCAAAAAAGAATTATATAGTCAGTGTGACTGACAAGATAAAGATTTTTTTATTAAGTGTGTGGGTACTCTAAGTCTCCTCTGGGTCCAGGAAACAAGGTGTGCTCCTTTCGTCAGTAATATGATAGGTGTTTACAGAAGTCACTGTAGTTCCCAGGACTCCTTTTGAAATCTCAGCTTCATAACTATGTCATTGGCTGGGCTTATTAATGTTAAACACTGCACTGATATTCACCAGTGAGCAAAGGGGAAGGGTTTTGTGTTTGTGCATGTGTGCGCTGTTTGCCACTATATTTGTCTCTGGAGAGACTCAATCTTCAGATGATAAGCAGATAAATCAGCATTTGCAGACAATCCACTTCCCAGGAAACACCTTCTGCAATGACAAACTCCCTAAGATTGGGATCTTTGCTGCCACAGAGGGATGACAACGGTCCAGTTGTTTGGAACATTGTCACTATTGATGAAACCAAGCCTTAGCTGGACAAGAGCTGCTGACTTCCATTCTGAGGACCAAGAGACTGGGCACTCTGTTCCCCAAGAGAGAGAACTGGGATCTGGGGATGGGACTGCAGATCTGTGGGGAGACAACAGTGGCTTCAGCAGAGAAAGCAGGAAGAGCAGGGCCGTTGCTGCGTGTAGGTCACTACCCTGTGCAGCCCTATGAGGACAAGCTGCAATCTGCCCCTTTAGCTGCTTTAGGTGTTCAAGACATCATGCTGTATATTTCTGCCCATTCTTTGTCTGAGGTCCTGTTTGGCTGTCCATTCCCATGATCAGTAGATCCAAAGCCATGATGAGCCCTATCTTGCCCTACTTGAACTTGTGTGGCCCCAGATGTTCCATTACGTTTCACCTCTCAAAGCAAATAGGAGTCTCTGGGGTAGTGCCTTCCTTGTGGTGTGTTTACAAGGAAGAAAGAGATGGGGAGAGTCCCAGCAGAGCTGATGGCTGGAAAAGGTGAGCAAGCTGCTCTGCCAGGCTGGGAAGGTGACCTGCAGTGACTTGTGCAGTGGGGGCAGTGCTGCCAGCATCAAGCAGCTGCTGGCATGGTCCCTGCTGTGGTGCTGAGAAGATTCTGTTCTTCACATCTAATTGATGATTTTGAAACATGACAGATATATTGATGCTCTGAGAGTCTACAGCCTTGGAGGGTGTTCATAGTTTACCTAATAATACTGTGAGTTGCTAAGACAGATGTGGTTCTGCCAGCAACAAGGAAAGAAACGGAGCCAATGATGCTCATAATGACACTTCTACACACTGGAACAAGGAAGATGCTAGGTACTGAACATTTTTTTTCCAAAGAATCTAATACACATTCTGTATATGTTGCATAAACATTTGTTTATGCTTTTTTCAAGAATTGAAGCCTCCAGTTGCTGAGTTCATGACACCTTTATGACATAGTTTTAACAGATTTCAATGGCTGATTTCCATTGTTGTAACAGATACTGTCATGTATCTTGGGCTCCTTTTAGTCAGCTTTTTCTCACACAGAGTTCATGAGTGATTTGGTGAGACCATGATGCCTGCCTGTACCACCTTATCTAACATATACAATGTCCTTGTTACTGCATGGTGTTTGCCATTATGGTTGTTTCTGTGTACAGCTCTTTAAATATTTGATTTTTTGCAATAAGAATAATTAAAACTGGGAATTCTGTATTCAGTGATGTTGCTTTGACTTCATTAATATGCTCCTTTGTACTTCATTCAATATTTGCAAACAGTATTTGCCATGTGCTCTCTTCCTCCTAGGCAATGAGCCGTATGGTCTCTCTTTGTTTCTGTTGATTTACCTGCTCTAGAGCTTGAAAGACCTGTTTTGCAATAGCTTATTTTTTAAAGCAAATACTGATGTTTAAAAATCTCTGTAAAGTAAATACTGTTGTTTAAAAATCTCTGTGTGATGGAGTTCTGATTACAAAGAATAAGATTCACACCTTTAATAGTTATGGCTACAGTTGTATTTAAAGGCAATTTAGGCATCTTTGACTCAATGGAAATGCAGCATTTTATAATGCTTTTCTGCTTAAAATCAATAGGCAACTTGTGGCCAAACTGAAAGTTTGCCAGGCATTGAAGTTCAGCGCTGCATGTGTTAATTTGAATCTAACATTCCAGGTTGAGGTGTGGCCAGGGAAACACTCGCTGTCTTCCCTCCATGCCACCACCACTTCCTTTCTTCTGACTATTTTATTTCAGAGCAATTCTTATTTTCAATTGAATATTAAATATCTTGGAAGGTATTCCACATTACAGCCAGGTTTGTAACCTCTGCATGCCATGATTTCAAAGACAATTTCACCATGTTTTTTTCAGAGATTCAAAAAATATTAATAGTAACTGAATCTTAATCCTATATTCTGTACTGATGTTCTACATTTAACAACTATCTACAGTCAACAAACAGCAAAGACTCCCTGTTTCACCAAGTTATATGCTGCTTAGTACCCATAATGTCAGCATTTGATTCACTCAAGCAAATACAGTGATTACCCACCACATTACAAAGGTGAGCACATACAATATAATAAAAATCCCTTAGTTTCAATAGTTTCTGAGGCATGAGAGCAATGCTAAAAATTTTATTTTTAGACAAACTTGAAAATGAATATGCATCTAATGGAAATTGATCCAGCTTTCTCCATCTCCTCTTGGGTTCTTGGAAGGTTTTCAGAAACTTTTAAGACTCCAGTCATAGGCTGTGTAATTAGTATTTTTGTTTTAATTTATAAGGGAGTTGTTGGCATTCTTCCTGAAATTCTAGGAAGAAATCTTGAATTTGACAATTTTAGAGTGCTTCAGTATTGATTCTGTGATATTGTCCCACAAAAATCCTATCCACTAGGAAAAGGATGCAGACCCAGACTCTTAAGCTTAGGATCTTGTTCTGTTACCATTCACAGACAGTTATAGCCATTTGAGATGTAGTGATGTCAGTGGTTTACTGGCTGGTTTAGCCTGGTCCTGTTCACGGTGCAGGGGACTCATGGACCCATGCCCCAGGAAAGGGGAAGGGGGAAAGGGAAAAGAGAGATGGGACTAGAAACAAAACAGCAGGAATGATCTGAGGAGGAAAGCTAATTTACTAAATAAGATATTGGAATGCAAAATAACAGAATATAATACAATATAATTGAAATTAAAGCTAATAAATCAAATGAAATGAACATGAGAGAGTGTCCGATAAACAAAAGGCCTTACACTAAACACTGAAGGCAAGATAGCAATGAGCACCCACTGCTGGGTCAATCCCAAAGGAAAGGGAGTGTCTCGTGACACTCAAACAGTTTTTATCCTTCTCTCTGTGTGGAAAAATGTAAAAATACAAAGCAACGCAAAGTCTTCTGGGTAACATAGTTCTCTTCTGAGACACGTATACCCAAGAACTATCAATGATCCACGGAGCTGGAACATTAACTCTTTTACTTCCAGTACACTGCATGATGTTATGATGTGGAATACCAATAACAAAAATCATAAAACCATGACAAGTGACTGTGCTTGTCTGCAGTTCCTGAGGACACATATCTTCTCAATGTTCTCTGTCATAATCAACAGCCTGCGTGAGTCTTGGATTCAGTGTTTCACAGCTAATGATACTATGAGCTATGACCTACATGGATATGATCCTTTTGTAGCCTCTTCAAGCCTATTGATCTCACCATAGAGTAAACATCCTCATTATGTTAATACCATTTTTTTCCACTGGCTCATACCTCTTATAGTTTCTTTAAATGTAACTGTAAATTTGCAGCCCATCTTCATTGAAATGACTAGTATCATCAGAGATGGGATGATGAAAATTTCCATACAAGTCTAAAAATTCAAACTCTTTATCCATTAAAGTGGTAATTCCTGAACATACAAACACACCATACATACTACAGGAGGACTACAAGAAAGAATGAGAAAGACATTTTCGCAGGGTATGTTGTGACAGTACAAAGGGAAATGGTTTCAAACTAAAAGAGGAGAGATTTAGATGGGGTATAAGGAAGAAGTTTTTTACAAAAAGTGTGGTGAGAAACTGTCACAGGTTTCTCAGAGGTGTTGGATGCCCCATCCTGTGGAATGTTCAAGGTCAGGTTGGATGAGGCTCTGAGCACCTGAGCACCATATCTATCAGTGCTCCTGGTTGACTGGTGAGGTCCCAGAAGACAGGAGGCTTGGCAATGTGACTCCCAACTACAAGAAGGGTCATAAAGAGAATCCAGGGAATTACAGGACTGTCAGCCTTACCATGGTGCCAAGGAAGGTTATGGAACAGATGGTCTTGAGGGAGATTACATGGCATGTGAGGGACAAGTGGGGGATCAGGACCAGTCAGCATAGGTTTACGAAGGGCAAGTCCTGCTTGACCAACCTGATCGTCTATGGTCTACTGATCTGTCTGGTGCATGAGGGAAAGGCTGTTGACGTAGTCTACCTAGACTTCAGCAAAGCCATTGACACTGTCTCCCACAGTATTCTCCTGCAGAAGCTGGCAGCCTGTGGGTTGGACAGGTTCACTCTTTGCTGAGTAAGGAACTGGCTGGTGGGCTGGGCCCAGAGAGTGGGGGTGAGTAGAGTTAAATCCAGCTGGCAAATGGTTATGAGTGGTGTTCTCCAGGAGTCAGTACTGTGTCCTGTCCTATTCAATATCTGTACTGATGACCTGGCTTACTGGGTGCACCCTCAGTAAGTTTCCAGATTACACCAGGTTGGCTGGAAGTGTTGATCTGCCTGAGGGTAGTGAGGACCTACAGAGGAATCTGGACAGGCTGGATAGCTGGGCTGAAGCCAATGGGATGGGATTCAAAAAGACCAAGTGCTGGGTCCTGCACTTTGGCCACAACAACCCCAGGCAGCACTACAGGCTTGGAGCAGAGTGGCTGGAAGACTGGGTAGAGGAAATGGACCTGAATATATTGGTGGATGCTTGGCTGAACATGAACCAGCGGTGTGGCAGGTGACCAAAAAGACCAATGGCATCCTGACTTGTATCAGAAATAGTGTTGTCAGCAGAAACAGGGAAGTAGATGTCTCTCTGTACTCAGCAGTGGTAAGGCTGCTGCTTGAGCACTGCTTTCAGTTTTGGGCCCCTTACTGCAAGAAAGACATCAAGGCTCTGGAGTGTGTCCAGAGAAAGGCAACAAAGCTGGTGAGGAATCTGGAGCGCAGGCCTTAAGAAGAATGGCTGAGGGAGCTGAGATTGTTGTGCCTGGAGAAGAAGAGGCTCAGGGGAGACCTTACTGTTCTCTATAACTACCTGAAGGAAGGTTGTAGTGATCCGGGCCTTTTCTCTCATTTAACTAGTGATAGGATGAGAGGGAATGGCTTTTAAGTTGTGCCATGGGAAATCCAGACTGGATGTTAGGAAATACTTCTTTGAAGATGTGGTCAATCACTGGAATGGGCTGCCCAGAGAAGTGGTGGAGTCGCCAACCCTGGAGGTATTTAATGAACATGCTGACATTGTGTTGAGGGACATGGTTTAGTGAGAACTATTGCTGGTAGGTGGATGATTGGACTGGATGATCTTGTAGGTCCTTCCCAACCTTGATGATTCTATGATTCTATGATTCTACAGTGCAGCTGTAGGTGCCCTTGTTCATTACAGAAAAGTTGGACCAGGTGATCTTTAAGAGTCCTTTCCAACTCTAAGGACTCTATGATTGAGCTTAGCCTAACTCGTCAAAGCACTGATGTGGGTACACATCTGGGAGCTGAGAAAAGTGGTTTCAAGGATGTCTTTTCATTCAATATGGGACAAGTTTTAAGTTTCTACTACTTATCCTCAGTGAAAGTAGCTTGATATCTACTTTGATGTATCTCACATATGTCTTACCTCCTGAAAATATATCCGGTTAGATAGTAAAAATGATATTTGTCATTAAAGGTGACCTGCTGCTTTCTTGCCACAGTCCTGGTGGAACACATGTCTTCTCACTCTTTGCAGTCCTTACTGCACATGAAAATACACTTTTAACATCCTGATGTTTTGTGCTTTTAAATTTGTATCTGGCTGACCATATAAATCTCCTATTTATTCCCTGGTTAGTCAGAGTGTTGTACTCAGGGAAAGGCAGAAACAGCGTTACAGCCTTCCGGAAAATAACCTGAAAATAGTGAGATGCAAATCAGTCATTCATATGTGTTTTGCTCTGCCTTATGGCAAGTGATAAATCACATTGTAATAGAATTTCAAGACTTGTCACAGGACTCAACAAAGAATAATTTTTTCCCTTGTCCTTGGCTTTGCAAAGGTGCCTGAAAATCCTGTGGCTGATAAAGAACTAGGTGAAATCAGGACTGAAGATAGAGAGTAGAGACTTTTCTCTTGACAGGAAAACTCCTGCTGATGTCAGTAGGGAAATGATTTTGTCCCAGGGTAACAAGCGTTCTTAGACACTATTGTGCCTCAGTGAAGCTGGCCTCTGGTAATTTTTTCTGAAACAGACTCCTTGGAAGGATGAGAAATATGTACTTGGTAAACATATTAAGAGCCGTAGCAACTGCCTAAACGCACCCACCGCATGAATGAAACCGCCTCAGTGCTATGCTCCCATCATTCAATTTCTACTTGATAAATCTGTGCACAGAACAGCCAAGGAATGTTTGTACATAGCTGGAGGAAGAACAGAGCAGAATTTTGGTACAAATGCAATAATTTTTTGTTGCCTATATGGTAGATATTTCTAATACTTTTTTAATTCACAGTGAAAAAATAATTGTTATCCTTGGCAGTGGCTTCCCATGGAAGCAAACCAGACAGCTCACATTTGGTCCAAATTTGGCACTAGATAGATTAATGGGAACTTGCACTCCACCTGGAGAATGTCTGAATTCTGCTTTAACACATACCAGTGGGTCCCTGTGGTGGTGAGATCTACATACACGTATGCATTTAGTCATTCATGGTCTGTATATCTACTGGGTCATTTTATTTCTAAAAATATAAAACTCAAAACAAACATATATATATATTATACATAACCTAATAATAGTATATTATAACCTAATAATATTATATTATATATAACCTATATATAACAACTTTTTTTCTCCAAGCAATTGTAACAAACAATATTAGCAACATAATTAAAAACCTTTATCTTGAAGAGTGAGCTTTTCCTTTTAGTCAGTTTGAAAAAAAATTATAAAGGAGGGTTATGAAACAACTATCTTTGCTTAATAAATCAGGAAAGAGAATCATAAAAATGGGAAAGGATCTGGCTGTGGCAAAAGTATTTCAAGTCACCGACAAAGCGGGGGACTGAATATAGACCTTCTGACCTCTAACTCAACGCTTGTTCAGCTGGAAGATGCCTCTCTCCTCGATGGCAGCTGTAAGGTTTGATCTGACCAACTCTACTTGCCAGCTGTCCTCCCTATAAAGCCATTCCCACATGCAGACAGGAAAGCTTTCAAGTGGCTTTCAATGATTGCCTGTTTAGTGCTATATAAAACCTTTGTTGTACTATCTTTTTCACTCAGTTTCTCTGATTTGCTCCCTTCATTTTTATTTCTTCTCCTTCCAAGAAGACACCAAAGCTTGTAGCTTTCTTGATCAGCTGTCAGCTGATGAGCAACATACGTTAATTCCTCTCTGTACATTGCTCAAAGTGGTGTCTGAGACCTGTGCTGTTCTCATGTGCTCTCCAGGAGAGGCTATGGCCAATTTGACCCTGAGGAATTGATGTCTCCATTCAGTTCTTTAATGGACTCATGTATGAAAAAATTTTAGAAAACAAAAAGTAAGACTGATCATCTATAGTCAAAAGTCTCCTTGTGCAGTCTATGAACACAGAGGAGCATTACCAGAGGATGTCACTTCCCAAGGACTGATAGAAGAGGTGTGATAAATTGCCTTCTGGATGTATCTGTATCTCTTTCTATAGGCTAAAAACAGAACCTAGCTAAGGAGAGTAGACAGGGTGTCTTATATTTAGATGGCCATCATTAGGTAAGGTGAAATCTACCTTTAATTTCTTCATAATCTATTTTTTCTATCCGCTGACTGGGATTAATATAGCTGTCAGTGAAATGCCAGGTGTCCACATTTATGAATATCTGCAATTATGGGGAGATCTTAGAATGTATAACCTTGTGGACGTATAAACTCTTCACTCACAACACTGACAGATGGTGGAACTGTTTTTGGACACATTTTACTGTAAATATTCCATATATTATGTTTTGCTAGGAGGTGTAACAAAGCAGCATGGAGGTAGGTTATTGGTTATATTGTTCTGACTTCAGAACTGAGGGTGCAGTAGGTGGTCCCACAGAGAGGAGAGCAGATCAGCCATTTCCATCAGCAGCCAGGCAAATTCATCACCCAGAGTACTGCACGAAGCTGGAGAGGAGCTATTGGCACTTTCTGAAAGGAAAGGTAGCAGGGGACAACTTGTAGGATCCAAGAGCAGGGGACTGGATTGAAGAGCAAGAGGCAGACTAAACAGAGAACCAGAGGACTGTCACTGTGTGATAATTGCAGTAGTCCAGAAAGATGCTGAAAATTACGAGGCAGGAAGGAAAAACTGGATGAGAAGCTGACCCTTGGAAGGTCTCATTGAGGAGGAGGATTTCAATTTATTCCATCTCCCCCAGCAGGGTTGAGTGTATGTCACTGAAAAATTGTTTATTGTTTTTTTTATTCATCCTGATAAATTTTGCTTTCAAACGCTGCGGTCTTTGGATGTCTTTCAGAATGCGTGCTCTAAGGAAAAAGCAAGGTATTTTCACGTTAGGCTCACATGAACCATGTCATAATTGTATTCATGTTGCTTACATGTGTGGATTTCTGCTACAGCTGGGGACAGAACCTGATTCAATTTTAGTAAAAAATCTCATAAATAAGTATTTAATCCTTTGCCAGAGGTATAGGGCCTGAAGTTTTAATGTAATGCTTACAATTTTTTTGATGTAAGAGATTTTACAAATGTAAATTTATGTTTGAAAGTAAACTAAATACTGCTGAAATAAGGAGTAAGCTACAGAGAAATCTCTTACAGAGCAAAATATTTGCTGTTAATCAGTACTCTCACTTTACTCACAATAGTTTCTATGACTGATAGATGTGCATAAAAGTACCTTGAGTCTCATGGAACTGGAATGCCTTGGGCCAGTAGGGAATTTGGCCCATCACCTACAATTAAGATGAGTTACCTTGAAATAAGAGTCTCTTCATACTCAGAAATGTTCTTTGCTTAATGTCAAATAACAAGGCAGGAGGCCAGCTTTCCTGCTCTGTCATACCTAGCTCAAGCCATTTTGACCTTGGCAAAAACAATAGAAAACAAAGTATCTAGGGTGTAGTAGCAGCAGAAATAGACAGCAGAGCACCTGGAAATCTAGTTCATGAGAAGGTTCACAAATACACAGAGGGACAGGCCAGGAAGCAAGCTTAATAAGGAAGTATTTTGAAGATTTATTTGGTCTGAAATGACATAATGATGTTGTACTGAAATGAGACAACTCATTGAAGTTAAAGGATTTTGATAGATAGTTTGGCTCTGCTTTTGCATTACATATTCAATTTGGTGGATTTTTTCAGCCCTGAGATTGTTTGTGCTTGGCATGAAGAAGTGCAGAATAGAGTTTACCATTGTACTACGCTATCCTCTGGTATTTTTATAAACTTGATGAATTAAGTAGCACTGGACCACTCTCTACTTTAGTTTTTCTAACAAATAAACCCCATTCATACTCCTCTACCTGTATTGAATTCCTTTCACTTTATCTCTCAGGAACAGCACACTGTTTGTACCATAATATATGGAAACCCACTGCTCACACTTCTGTTGCAAATGTCAGTGTAATGTGCAGCATCTGTTTACAGCTCTCATGAGCAATTATGCTGAGGCACAGCCTCAGACTGGTGTGAAGAATTGTTTGGGTGTTCGCAATAGCTCTTCTTAGAAAAGACAATTTCTGTGTCTGAATGGATGTGCTGTTGCACAAATACACCAATCCACAACAGACTAAAAAATTCAAGAAAAGAATTAGCAGAAAGCAAATTAATTACTTAAAGAGTTTCCCCCCCCCCCCTTATTTTTTTTTCCTTTTTTCTCATTTTACTGCAGATCTCCAAGGGGAGTAGTTACTGAATATTCAAATTATTTACCTAATAAAATTTCATATAGGCAGATGTTTGCCCCCAGGAACTGTTCAAACCGCAGGATTTCTGAAAGAAGTGCTCTTAAGAATACGAGCACCAGAAGCAGAGTGCAGCTTTCATTAGCAAGCATTTACCTCATTCCCAAAGACAGATGACAGTACATCCAGATTTCCTACATATAATAATCTGAAAATTGGGAATAAGCCTCTAACAACAAGTATTTCACTGAAAAAACCTGAAAAATTGTGAAAAATATTTCCAAAATCCACCTGAGAATATACAGAGTTTTAAAACATGTTAATTTATACAGATCTGAACCATTCAATTAAGCTCATTCTCAAAATGGTTTCCTCAAACAGGAGCTGCCTGCCATCTGTTAAGTCAACTATATCTATTGCCAATGATCTTAAGTTCATCGTTTATGCTAGAGTGATTGAGATTCTTAATCACAAATATCATCTGTTCTTTTTCCTCCCTGTCCTCCTTCCCTTCTTTTAGGTCATGATTTTTTGGAGAATTTCTTAATCAGCAATTTCTGAACGTGAAATCACAGGAAGAAAGAGAGAGAGGGGGACAGAAGGGGTGACTGCTGTCATTGCCACTCATTAATAGAGATCTTCGGTTGACCACAGTGCTCTGTGTGTGCATTTTCCTTTCATTTGATACAGTGCCAAAATTAAGAGGGATTACGGCTAAAGCTTCTGGTCACTTATTCACTCCCTTTCTGCATGTCAGTGTTTTCCATACAGACAAGAGCCTTTTAATTTTCATAAAAGGGTCAGGTCTCAGAGGAAGTGTAAGAGACATCTGAAGTAGCAATATTTACTTCAGTAACCCCCAGAAGCTTCTCAATACAGCTCCTGCAAACCAGTCATTCTATCATGGACTTTCATATCCTTTGAGTAGCATATTTTTTTGAGATAAATTTTATAATTAACTGAAATTATTGACCTTTTCAAACAAATGATAAAGAAAGAATTGTCACAGTGTCTTGCTAATAATTTTTGAAGTGTCCAACAAAGTAGGTGACCAAAGATTTGCTGCTGTCTTGTTCTACTTGCAGTTTCTGTTTTTCTGATACTCATATGAACTTATATATTTAGTTATTTTCTGGCTGTTGTTTCTATCGGTCCATTCTCTCTCCACTTGGTCAAGACTCTTCTATCAGGAATAAGTCCAGAGAAGGAGAGTGAAGGATCTATCCCCTCCTAACTTTACTTTTCAGATGCTGAACACGTCTTTCCTGCTCTGTAGCAGCATGGGACATGGAAATCTACTCTTAAATTCTTGCTGTCTGGTATTTTAGTCTACTGGGTCATAAGTTCATCCTGGGAGTGTACATATATTGGCTGTGCACAGCTCATAAAGCCAAGCTGGTGCAGCTTCCCCCAAGCTGCAGAAGAGACAATAAGTACATGCCACCTGGGAGCTGTCATGCTTGCGTGAACAACACGGATTGTAAGAATCTCCCATGGCTCATTCCACCCCCACTCCATCTCCTGCTCTGTGTTTTGGCCTCAAACAGCAACTCAGGTTTTCTGCTGCAACAAAAGATAGCAGGGAATATGAATAAATTAATTACTGACATTTTAGCTGTGTATTTCAGTGTTGTTTTATTTCTCTTTGCCTTTTCACTGAGGTAATAGGCAGCTGATCTGAGGGTCTGAAGAACTGGGTGGAATTCAGCAATGAAGACAAAAGGGCTCTATCAGCTGAGTAGCAGTGAGGGTGCTATTACTTTTGCACCACCAGCTGCTTACTACATGAATGATTTATGAAAGTGTGACTGTCTGACTTCACATTAGCTTTGCTATATCAGCATCCCTATTAGCAAGAATAATAGCAAAAATTACCATTTTTTAATGTTTGAACACAAGTTTGGAACCTTATCTTGTTCTTGTAAAGAGGAAAAAGAATTAAAATCCCACCTAATAATACCACAACAAAACTCTCGCAAATTGCATTAAGAATGAGATGCACTGATGCACTGAACTTCCACAACTCCCACTGAGACAATGGAGTGAAGGCACTCTGCATTTCCGGGAATGGAGAAATCTAGTTCTTTCAGGGCACGGATAAATTATAGATACATAGCTGATTTTACAACTAGGTCTTGATGAAGAGTGTGTAGTGCTAAAACAATCAAGTGGAAATCAGAGTGGACATTTACATTCAACCTTATTTGGCCGATATGCAGAAACAAACTCACAAGATACATAAACCATTTAGAATCTGTTTTCAATTTTGTTATCATTTCTACACGTTACATTTTCAGAAAAAAAAACATGCAGTTTTTTGTTTGTATGGTACAATATTCCACAGTTGTTTCCTCACTGACATATAGTTCTTTTTTACTCAAAATATGTATTATAGCTCCAGAGCTACAAAGTTCACTGTCTAGCAGTGTGACTTGAACTCTGAAGAACCATGACATGATAGAGCAGAAAAAGCTGTTATTCTAACGTGAAATGTGAATTCCCTTGGCTAAAATGCAAATGTGATGTTACTTTGCTATTCTGACAATAAGGAACTGCAATGCAATTAAGCCTGATTTGTTTTCTATTTGCAAATGCTGCTAGTTAATTTTCTATCTACTTTGTTATCAAATTTAACACAATAATTATGATGCAACTTAAATCCCACAGGCAGTAGTTCTTTAACCTTATTCTCCTCAGAAAACTATACTGAATTACATGGTATGCCACTGTTGCAAGAAAAGTGTGTATTATTAATTCTTTGACAAAGATCTCAAAGCAAGCAGAAGAACTGTATTTTCACAGAAACCTGTACGTTACCGTAAAATAACTTAGGATCTCAACAGCTAGTGTGTTGTTATAAGACAGGCCTTTTAAAAGTAACTGGTAACCCACAGCTCTCTTGGAGCTTGCGAGTGTGTGCAATGCAGTGACAACCATTCCCTATGACTTCAGGGTAAAGCTCAAGTGGTATTTATTATTATGCAGAAAGAACTCCCATTTAGGATCAGATTCCCACAGCTATTTAGGTGCCTAAGGCTAATGCTGGCATTTCCAAATCTGCAGCTGAGCTTCCACTTTTCCTGAAGGTGGCTAGATTTTCCTCCTTTATGTGTCTGTAAAGTCGCAAATCTGTTTCACTGCTGACTAATTGCTTGGAGACCAAGTTCAAGCTGGGGCCCAGAAGATTCCCAAAAGTGAAGCGACCAAGGAAATGTAAATTAGCTGTAGAGAGGAAATTATCTGTTTCTTTTTGTTTGTTTGAATGGTTGGTATTTTTTGGTTGTCATTTCTTGACCCTGTCTATTTCCAGTTCCCATGGCATATGCTAGGAATGAATGGTACCTATCCATTGGCAGAGGAAGGTGGCAAAGTTTTCCCTGTGGCTGGCAGGGGAGGTGATGCTGTCCTTAGGGTATGTGGCAGAAGAAACAGAACTCTGTATGTCAGCAGTGCATATTAGTGAGGCAAAGACTATGTTGAGATCTGGAGCAACCTCACCACAACAACCATCAGAGGAATGCTTGACCTATCTAAGCAGATAGCTTAAGGATTTAGAGAACTGAAGTTCAGTGTTTTTGTTGAGTACTTTGAGCAGAGGACCCCTGTCATCTAGCTCTACCATTTCACTGAACTAAGTTCTCCTTTTTTGTTTCTTGGCATTATACTTCTGGCCACGTGGCTCCCACCAACACCCACAAATGAAAGGGGTGACCAACATCTCAGTTCATGATTGTGGACACTGAGATTTTGGGAAGCACAAGCCATAGGAAAGTGGGAGCTGGGCAGGAGAGTATGCATAGAAATAAAAGTTTCCTCATATCAAAATAAGAATGATCTTTCTTGCTTGGTAAGTCTGGTAGTCCTATGCAATATTGAGTGTTCTCAGTTGCATAAAACTCTCCCCATATAGCTCTCAATCTGTACAGGTATTAAAATTTGTCTTTTACTTTTTTTAGTCATTAGTACTTGCCAGTACGAAAGGACATAGTACAAGTAAGAAATAACTATTTTCAATTGCCACTTGCTGTTCCGGACCTGTCTTAAAACTACTTCTATCTACCACTAGGGAAATACACAAATAAATAAATAAATAAACAAACCTATTTTCCTTGGTTGGAGTTAATACAGTAAAATTAGTAAGCAGAAGTTTATTTATGACTGGATTGTGGAACAATTTCATAATAGAGAAACACAAATTGACTTTAGTCACATTAATTTTGATGAACATTACCCATTCTCTTCTCTGTGCTTATTTGTGTGCAGGTTAACTAGAAAGTTTTTAGCCTTGCCTGTGAAAATCCACCTTTTTAAAATATACATTTGAATTTGAAGTTTAATCTCCAATAAGGGATCTGCAGAAATCTTAAAACATTTTCTGTCTAGTCACGAGGCAGAAGAAAGCACACTTCAGCCTGTTTTCTGACCTTTTCTTAAGTAAATTGACTTTCTTGGATATACAAGACAATTAATAACTCCACAGACATTAATTACATCCATATAATATCTATTGCATGCACATACAAAAAAATAAATTGAAATCCCATGGTCAAGTGTTTAACACACAGACAACACCAGCATAAGAGCTGCTTCTATTTTATTTATGAAGCTCATTATCATACTTTTTGGAGAAAAAGCAACCCACGGGGTAGAGCTTTAGCAATCATTACAGAGAGCTCCACCACTTAAACTTATGGAACATCTGATATTAGGAGCAAGGAATCATTTCTATTGGAATAAGCAAAACATGAGATAGCATAGTTTTTACTCAGTGTCAAATCAACCCTGGAGAACTGGTCAGCACTGAGGTTCTTGTTCTTCACTCCCAGCTCTGGGAAGGAGTGTGCACAAACACATCTGCCTTTCTTCCCACTGTGTGATCATTACTACTGTAATCTCAGACTCTGTTTCCCTTATACAAGCCTATTTGCCTGGGCTTCACATCCATAAGTTTTTCTGCATGGCTATTTTCAGTCCTCTAGTTTCTTCCCTTCAGCCTGCTTATCCATAAACCTGTGAACTTTCCCCACCTTTTTCTCATCAGCCCCTTGTCCCTCTTGCCCTCTCTCTATTCATTCCTTCCCCACAGATTCCCTGCCATCATCTTTCTACTGTGACTACTGAACCAATTTCTGACAGCCAGTTCTACAGCTTGTGACAGATTTTCAAAGTCTGCCTACCACACCATGAAGATCGAACTCCCCAGAAAGCACTTACTGGTTTCCATACCATTTTCTACTAAGAGCTGTCAAGAGAAAGAAACATTGCCTTTCTTGCTTCCCCAAATTGTCTATAGTAGCTTGAACAGTGGGCTTTCATCTAGGAAGTAGACTCAACTCAGTTTTCAGGTTAAAGCATCTGGATATACATATTTAATAATTTCAGAAATACAAATGGTAAGGAAACTGTTATGTCACCATCTAAACTGAAGGGCACCTGGTGAAGGGATATAGCTAACTCAGGAAGCACAGGTGTAAGCAATTCACGTGACCAGAAGGGGTGAACCCAGGGCCCACACCTCCCTGGACTCATTTAAGAGCTATAGCTCTGAAGAAAGAGAATCTCCTGGAAGAAGGCCACTTTGTGACAAGGAGTGTTCTCTGGCCAGAAATCCTATCACCAGTTGGATAAGTCTACTTATATGACTATTGATATTCCTAATGAGTCTTTGCCTGATATCGCAAAGAACTAAGAAGAAGCAACTTCACTACTTCAAGAGACCGACATAATTCAAAATATAATATCCCTGGGTGGGAACGTGGCACAAACCTGACCTGCCTAACCTATTGGTTGAACCACTGGAGTGAGGATTGATTCTAGTCTTCCCTACTGAGAATGTATGTGTGCTTGTCTTTAATAACCATGAAAATAAAATACAGAAAGACTCTTGTTATGCAACAAACACATGGAGTAAGCTATCTGAGTAGCTAGAATTGTCCTGACCTTTACTTCAGTTCTTCCTGTGACCCTAAGACCCTACAAAAACAAGCAGGACCAAGTAACTGTAATCAGATTACTAAGTGCCCAGTGCAACACTCAGAAGACCTAATTTGATCAAGAGTACCTTGTGACTTCCCTCAGGAATATTGTTGAGGGAATTAGCTGTGTGAGAGTGCAGTTGTTGGTACAATAACTGTGTATTCCAACACTGGGAGATTATTTAGAAAAAGCTTTGAGCAATGTGCATGCTGTGATTCTTCCTCCACCAGCCTCAGTCTGAGCTACAACTGTGCAATAAATCAGCATTTTTTCATCCTTAAAGTCAGCTCCCAGCCCAGAGCCAACAAACACACACAATGCATGCCATCCCAAGTGCTCCTGATACTAGTAGATGTGTGACTGTAGTACTTATCCTGGGGACTGAGCTTTCACCTCTATGAGCTCTTGTGATCCTGCTGGCTTAATCATAGAATCATAGAACAGCCTTGGTTGAAAAGTACCTCAAAGATCATCTAGTTCCAAACCCCCTGCAGTGGACAGGTTCACCAGTCACTAGACCAGGCTGCCCAGTGAGGGGAGGGCCCGGTGACAAGGTCATAAGAAATAATTTACGTACACCTCTAATGTCACTGGGGAGGTCCAGGAGAATCTAAGACACCCTTTAAGCTGGAATTTTTAACACAGGATATGGAGAAATCTCTGCCCATTGAGGACCAAATAATTTAGTGTTGAGAGACTTAACAAACAGCACTAGATTCCCATGCTTATGCAACCAAGGTATGCATGGTATGAGTTTGCTGGAGATGGAAAAGAAGAGGAACTTACTGAGCCCTGGGGCCTGTGATGGAGGAGCCTGTGGGACTTTAGTATTTAGGGTCAGGTGGAGAACTCCAGGCTGGACTGTTGTCACAGAGATCTTTCTCAGAAAATCTCTCTAAGAGTTAAAAATGTTCGTGTTTTTTGCATGACTGTACCAACCTTTCTAACTAAGTCCATTGGAGCTATCACAGCTGAGATCTTTTCATTAACTCAATTTAGTCCTCACTGCAGTGCATTTTTGTTTTTGTTGCTTTTTTATTTTTTATGAAATGGAAAATATGAATTACTATTTGGGTATCAAACTGTGAAGAAGTGAAATGTTTTTACATGTGATTTTTCAAAAATTTTTCCAGCTTGATGAAAATGGTGTGATACAGCATCTGCTATATAATCGAAGGCATTTAGTAAGTGGTTGCTAAAGTACAATGAAAAGATAGCTCAAATTTGGTGGAAATTAATATTAAGGAGTTTTGCTATAACCTTATCACATTGCTTAAGTCTGGATGATAAACATCTAAACATTGCATTCAAATTAAAGTCTGTCACTTTGTAACCTATTCCAGTGATTAATTATTGGGAGAGGGTAATAAAGTCACAAAGATGTGTTATCTTAATAGTAAATTACACTGCCTGTGTGACATAGCTTATCATCATGGTATTAACATTCTTGCCAGTAATCGGGAATTCAACAGAGCAAGAACTTATTGGGAATTTCTGTTGACTTAAGAATGGAAGTCTTCTTATGGAGAACAGTCTGCTGCTCTCATGAAGGTAAAGATGGAACTTGTTTTGGATTTAGCAGATGTTAATCCACCACTTGTTGCTTTCCCTGCAAGGAAGACACTGGGGTTTCTGACAGACAATCTTCTACAGCTGTCTGACTTGGGAACAGTATCTATCACTTAGATTCAAAGAGTGCAGCTCTAGGTCTTGGGCTCTTATGATAATAAGTAATCATTGTAGCTGCAGTATGTAACTACTGCTGTTGATCCCAATAAATTGTTTTGATACTTGTACAAAAGAGTAAAGAAAATTAATGTTTTGTTTGTCTACATAAAAATTTTGTAAGACATGCATTCATTTCATGTTAGTAACATAAAAGGGGAATTAGTCTGAAAAATAGTTCAGGAAGGAAAATCCACCCATGTGTTCTTACTGTCACAAAGCTAAACACTGCAGACTTTCAGCTGGACTTTTTTAGAAGTCACAAATCTTTTTATACACATATCAGCCAAACATGGAGCTTGCTTTCTTAATACAATTTACATTGTAAGTCATTTTTCTGTCATTATTATTTTCTTTGTAAAAGAAGATTGCTAATGGTTAGTCAAGCAGCGGCACTGTTTTCCTGCTGGTTAACAAGACCCACTGCATACAAAAAGTCTCATGCATTTTTCAATGACAGCAGTAGAAATTTGTGTTATTTGGCAGCTCCCAAATGTCATTCTGCTGTAGCACCTATGTTAGAAATGGATATAATTTCTGTTAGTGTCTGGGAGGTTTTCAATTAAATGAGTTGGAGCTTACAGGACTAGAATGAGTTATTGTCTGTTTTTATGCCTTTTTAAAAATTGACTGTTTGATTTTTTAGCATTTCAAAAGGGTTGTTAACATTACTTAGAATATCTGTTCACTTCCCCAAAGTGACCTACACAGTTCTAATTTCATATGCAGCCTTCATTTAGTCTGATTTCAACAGCAGCTATATTCCTCAACATCTTTGTAGTTCAGGGCCTCTATTACTACACTTGCTCTAATTCAAATGTAGTAAGTTACATTTTTTTATTCTTTATTTTAATAATACTTAGACAAAATTCAAAAAGAATGAATTGATCTAACTTCAGCAAAGAAAAAATATTTTGAGGTAGGAATAAATGTCATCACTAATTATCATTAATAAATCATTAAATGTATCTTAATAAATTATTTAAAATTACAATAGAGCAAGCACTTAGCACTAACTATTAATTACATTTAAACGGAGTCTTCAATTTTCATAAAACAGCATCTGTCTTATTCATGGATTTTGCAGTTTCTAATACCAGTTTGCAGTGTGCCTATTGTGTCATTTGGTCCTCAGTAAATAACTATTTTGTGTGTAAAGATAATTCCTTTTAGGAAATGATACCCAGGATTTCTCATTCTCCTACATAACAGGGAAAGTATCTGAAGTGATTACCATTCTTATGCAGTTTATTTCTCTCTATTATTTATTTCATGCAAGTTTTTCTAACCTAATCAATTTTCACACATTTTTTTCCACAGTCAGGCTTGGAAAGTAGAGAAAATCCAGTTAGCTGAGGTGATGGCTTTAGTTAGACAGAATAAGGAAATCTGGTATGCTGTGATTTATTTTATCAAATGCCTACTGAATACCGAGGAAAGTTCTTTCTGCCTGATTTCTGTGCAATTTATATGACAACCACATTGGGCATTTGATATTAATAATGCTTTTTGAAGTCAGTGCTTTGTTCTTCATCTGTTCTATGTGAATATGGGATTCTTTTCTTTGTGGTCACCAAACTAAGAATCTCATTTTTGAATTCTGTTGTGGCACACTGGGAACAAAAGCCATTTAACCTGGATTAGGAATATTTAGGGGTTCCATATGTAGGTAGAATATCAGCAGCCACATGCCAAACAGAACGTTGCTCTGGATGCCAAAATGCTGTACCTTCCTGTTTGATGCACCAAAAACCACAATGAGGACACAAGATCACCTACTTGGGAAGTGTAGAAGCTCCACAGGTATCTTGCTGGGTGCCAGATCCCTTGTGGCTGCATGTAAGCACAGCATTTCTCTCTTTCCATTTTAAAATGTTTGCCCTGAAAGAAGTCTGGTGAGATCAGTAACTATATGTCTTTGCAAGGGTAACCTAACATTTCAAGATAAATAATTTAAAATTTTGACTTAAATACTTATTTTAGATGTTTTTCTTTACACTCAGTAGCTCTGGATTATAGCAGATGTAATCTAGTTATTGAGATGCTGCACAAGGATGCAGCAGGGAGCACAAGAGGCAGACTTTGCTGGGGGGAGCGTGTGTTTGGGTAGATACTGCAGACAGATATCGATAGATGAAAGTGAAGTGCAAAGAGGGAGAAAGCTTGTAGCTTTCAGAATTACCTCTATAATGTTCATCTTATTGTGGAGTTGCAAAGAATTTGGAGGCATTTTGTTATTTTTCTTTTGAAACCTGGTATTTTGAAACTTCAAAGGGGAGCTTTAGATAAGCAATGAGCAACAGCACAGGACTCAAGTTTCCCATTCAGATACTGAAGATTTTGAAGCTTTTTTTTTTTTTTTTTTAATGCAGTCATAGTCAGAAAATGGAAGTTATCAATTACTATTACCAATGATGAAATTTCTTTACAGTTGTTACCCTGCAAACTGGAAGGACCAATCAGTATCTTGTCAGTGAAACTGAGCAGATACTGATGTTTAACAGAACAAGAGTTCTTGATAACCCTCAGCATACCCTTCTGTCTTCAGTATTGCTCACTTCACTTTGTTCCCTCGCTTTATTCCCTCTCTTTGTTCCCTCACTTTGGATAACCAGTTTTACATTCACCCAGAAAAACTTGACTTCTTGTTGTTTTCTTTGATGTCTTCTCTATTTTTTCTCTTAGTGACTCTGTGGGAAAGGTTTTGAAGGTTTTGTCTTCTTTTCCAGCGTTTGTAAAGCAGACAGATATTGACTTAGAGCTATCTCAGTGGGATGCTTAGAGAGAAGTTCAGAAGATCTTAGCCCTCAATTACTTATAAAGTGTTGTTTAACATTTTTTTACAGTGATTATGGACTTTTCATAGTATTAAGATTCTCACATTCACACTCACATTGCACGACCATTTCACATTCAAGCATACCAAATTTTGAAGCTTCTTGGCTAAAAATAAAAGCATTTATCCATACACAAACACTTGTGATGAGAAATACGAGTTTCTTAGGTAAATGGATTTGTTTCCTCATTTCCAAATGAAAATCTGCTTTCCAATGGAAGTTAAGCTTGTGCTTACATACTGCTCTAAATTAGGCAATGATTACTTGCTTCCTAAAAATAAGTCATTGTTTTCTTCTTTGATTTTGTTCCTTAAAATGCAAAGGAGGTGTATGGATCTGCTAACATGTACTCACACAACAGCAAAATCATTTGGCGAGCTTTCTTACGCTATAATTCCTTCATGTTTTTTTTTTTTTTTTTCATTTTGGAAAACTGAGATTTGAGTAATTGTGAGTGCATGAAGGGAAATATAACTTGCACAGCACACTTTATATTCTTCATAGATTTGTGTCCCCAACCAATATGATGCCTAGCAACCCAGATCTTTACTTAGACTGGCCCAGCTCCTCCTAGCTAAGCCAAATGAAGATAAATCCTTTTTAAAGACAAAGTTCTCAGACTTTTAACCAGTGTATTGTTAACTCAGTATGTAGGACAGTACAAGTGACATCTTGCAATGAAAGAAACAGGTGAAACAGAAAAATACCTCTGCAGTATTCAGGTATGCAACAGACAAGACACTAATATCAATAGATGAGAACTTGACTTTTCTAGCTGTTCTAGGTTGAACTCTCTTTAATGCTCTGCTTCCAAAGAACACAGTTTCAATGCTCAGTTGGTGTCAGCAAGTGATTTTTCTATTAATGAGTACAATCAGTGTTCTCCCATCACTAATCCTCTGCTATGTTTTTAACACTCTAGAATTTTTTTGGTTTTTCCAAATGAATGATCCTGAGTAGCTGTTTTCATTTCTGCCATAACTTTTCAACTACTTAGGTGAGAATCTTTAGGGAACACTCTAATTGCTGTAATTATTCAAAATGTCCAGAATCATAGTTCTGACCTACACAAAAAATGTCAAGGGCAAATGATGAAGTATTGTTTAGTCTTCAGCAGTCATCTGAGTACAAACTCACATGAAAATGGGGAGTTCGGGAGTTCAACATGAGCTCAAATTTTCTTAAGTTTGTTTTTCACTAGGGAGAGACAGTTAGTGATAAATGGTCACACTAGAGTATCAGATTCAAAACTACGAGTCATGGCTGCTATGTCCATTTAAAATTATATCTTAATAAATTGTACAACTGTGACTGAGCAAACAATTCAAGACAATGACCAGTTAAACACAAACAGATGGGAACTGGCATAAATCAATGAACCAGTGGTCCTTAAAAGATTCAAATGATTGTGCGTATGGTTTTGGAATAAGCATGTGGGGTTGGAAAATGCTGCAAACTGATCCAGATTAAAAATCATTTATATCAGTGACACAGGTCATGGATATTTGCAAGTGGATGTTAAACAGTTCTCCTTAATGTATCCAATATTTTTTTTATTTTGTTTTAACTGTTGAAGTGGCAGCTGTTTATTCTACACTGAGGGGTTTCTTTAAGCCCTGAAAGTAGTTGTAGACTCTAATGAAACAAAAAGCTTGAAGGAGACCTTAGAGGGTCGTTGATTCCATTTTGAAAACAAGGTCAAGCCCAGTTTCTGGGTTACTCCTGACAGATATTTCTGTGTCTGAAGCTTTTCTTCAAACTCTCCAGTGCCAGCAATTCTATAACGTTCAGAGACAGCTAAGTCCACTGCACAAATATATTGTCAGCAAGGAAGTATTTGCAATATCTAATCTAAATGTTTCTTGTAATAAATTAGGCCAATTACTCATCCTCTCGATCACTGTTATTGAGAACAGTTGATTATTGTTCCAACAGTCTCAAATATCTTAGCACGATTATAATATCCTGTCTCAGTCTTCTCTTTTCTGAACCAAATATTTTCACATTTTTTTCTGTAAAGTTTTTTAGATCACCTTTCTTTTCATTTCTAGGACATTCCCTCTAGTTTTTCCATAGTACTTTAAATGATGTTTTTCAAACTGGGACACAGTGTTGTCATTGAGACTCTACCATTTGTGTAATAGCTATCAGGACATTAATAATTACCTCCATGTTAATATTTAACTAGCAACGTCTTGTATGTAATGAGATTTCAGAATGAAGCCTGTCTCCTGTGACAGCATCTCAAACAAGGACTCATTTTGTTCATATCCCCCACATGCCCCAAGCTTTTCTTGCAGTATTGCTAGTTGCCCACTCTGTTTTTTCCTCATTTTGTATTTATGAACTTAATTTTTATTTCCTTCCCTGAGAACCTTTCACTTGGCATTATTCAACTGTGTACAGTGTATTGATTTCAGTATAGTCCTCTAACTTAGAGCTCTTAATTCTGCTTCTGACCATTGAAGTGCATGTTGCATTTCTCAGCTTTCTGTTATCTGCAAATTTTAAGGGATTACCTCCCATATTTTATCATCCCATTGTTAATATTTATACTGAGTATTAATGAGGAGTGACCTCTGCAGGGTCTCCCAGTTTGTCAGGGCCTTTCATTTTGAAAGCAAATTCTTGATAAATTCACTTCAAGAGTATTTTCCAAATCTGCACATGAAAACGTTGCAGGGACTGTGCTACAAGCATTAATAAAGCCAAGATACATCTTATCTGCTATTTCTATCCCATCCAGTAGAACTTGTTACCTCATAGAGTGAGGGAACTAGAGTGACATGATTGATCTTGAAAAATCCAGACTTTTTTTTTTTTTTTTTTATTTTTTACATTATTATCCTTCAAGTACTTATAGTTGGGTAGGTTTAGGAATTCATTCCAAAGATTTTTCAGGTAACATTTTTTTTATAACTAGCTGATGGCTACCCTCTGCAAAGGTTGAAAGCACATTTTGCCTTGGTCCTCTGGTGAACAAATGAAAATATGTGTATATAACAGAGCTCTGATTTTAATTAAAAAAAAAAAAGGGATTTTTTACTAAACTCAAAGTTTTGAATGGGAGAGTTTTAATACTTTTAAGGTCACACTTTCCTGTGCTGACAGTCTCTGTGAACAGCATTTACTCCATGGAGACATGCAGAAAGAGGTGATATCTGAATTTGATTAAGGCTAGCATTTCAGAGGAAATATTTATATTCTGATCAATATTTACAGCTGTCTGTGCAGAGTCTGCAGGGAAAACAAATAACTTACTGACCTCAGGGGAGGCAGAGAAAGAGAAATGCAAGAGGTGCCATGGGCTCATTCCCTGGGCAGTGCAGTAGGTAGCATCTATCCCAAATTTCTTGTCAGTCACTTTAGGTAGTCCCTCGAGCTGACTATCTGAAAGTGCCTGAGTATTTCCATTCTTTTCTTTATTCACTTCTTATTGAAGCAGTAGGAGTCCCTCTTACTCAGTTTATCCCTAGATGACTTAGCATAAATAGACCTAGGAGATTTCTGATGATATTTGTATCATGTTTCATATAGTGGAGTCCTGATATTTAAGAACATAATACACTGTTGGAAAAAAAAAAAAAAAAAGGAAAAAAGGAAAAAAATGATGGGAGTATTTAGTAAAAGGGAAGGAATTGTTGCTATTCTTTTCAGATGTTTGTATAAGAAATCCAGACTCGGCCAGTTGGAGCATATTTAAAACTAAAGTGTCTGAGGGATGCCAAACACTACTGTGCTGTCTAAAAGTGCATAGAAAGACTATGCATGTGAAAAGCGAAAAGGAATGTGGAAGCAGTGTGAAAAGAGGACACAATATGACATATAAAGGACAGCATGGTGAACAAGTGAGACAAACACTAAATCTGAGCAGGTGAATTGGCCCTTTAAGACAAGATATACTGTATTTTGGTCTATGCTTCAGTGACTTTGTTTCTCGCTGCTTAGCAAAAGGTTGTTTACTACTGGAGCCTTTATTGCAGGTAGAAGTGCTGTCAGGCCTGCAGTGCTGACACAGATACCTCCCTCAGACTGCTTCCCTGGCAGAAGCCTGACTGCAGCCAGGGTGGGAGCAGAGCTCAGTCTTGGCTCATCCTGTACAGCCAACGGTGGGCTGAGGCAGGGGGTTCCCTATGAGCTGGGAAGCATGAGACTGACACCCATGGAGCAGAAAACAGTGAGTCCTGGTTCATTTCCTGGTTTTATTTTCTGGTTTTGTTTCCTTTAACTACTAAACGTGAACTTAAAGTGATTAAATGTGGGCTACATCTCCAGGTTGAAGATCCTAGAATGAATGTGTTTACAAGCAAGCTTGTTATCTAATCTCTCATTACACTTCATGCGTACATAATAGCAATTTAGATGCCTAAGCAAAGTGTCTGATACCATTTGAGGTACTCTCTAGTGCCTGAGGTGTTCACATAGGTCTGGCAGACATGTCTGAAAGCACAGAGGATATCTCCAAGCTTGCAGAGTGTCATCTCCAATGGATATCTCCAATGGCACTAGATGTCCACATTTAGACGACTGAATAGAGTCCTAAAAGTCTCTCTTGACTACAATGAAAATAAGTTCACTTTTTAAGCATCCTCATTGGTGTGCCAGCAACCTAAATTGAAACCGAGGTGCTTTGTTGGAGGTTGGGAAAATGGTGCTGGGCAACAGAGCTCTGGTCAGCAGGTGTCAACGGTTTATGGGCTGCTTCAGCCTGGTTCCATGACGAATGGGGTGGAAAGACCCACAGACCCACACCCTAGGAAAGAGAAAGAGGCAGGGTGATGGGCCTAAAAATGAAACAGTTGCAATAATCTGAGGAGGAAAGCTAACTTAGTAACTAAGATATTGGAATGCAAAAATAATGCAATGTAATACAATGTAATTGGAATTAAAGCCAATAAATCAAATAAAATGAGAGAGAGTGTACAAAAACTGAAGGCCTTACTCTAATGCTGAAGGCAAGATGACTAGGGAGCTCATACACTGCAGTGACAAGCAGAAAGGCAAAAGAGAGAACATCTCAGGATGCGCAAACAGTTTTATCTTTCCCTCTCAATGGAAAATGAAAAAGGAAACTCCTCTGGGGTATGTAGTTCTTCTCTGAGACAGGTATACCTGGAACTATCAGAAATCCATAGAATTGGAGCATTAACTCCTTCACTCCCAGTGCCCTACATGACGTTATGATGTGGAATTCTGATAACAAAAAAGTCATAAAACCATGAGAGGAGGGAAGGCTTCCAAAGGTACCTTCTAAAAGGACCCAATGCTGTTGATGCAGGCAGGGACATTTGAACCCTCTTCACCTAATTACCCATCTGGCAATATGGGTAGATGACAGCACTGCTGTTGATGAATTTATAAACCAAAAATTCATGCACATTAAGAATGATGGTACTTCCAGAACTAGGAGAGAGTTAAATGAAGGCAGCAGTGCTGTTGTGTGATACGTACACTTACATGTAAGGAAAGCACCCTATGTTCCTAGTACCCCACACCTGTCTGGATGAGCATGCATGGATGTCCACCTAGTCAGGCCACATGACATCCAGAAGCAAAACAGTTAATGCTTTCCTTCAACAGAATACCAAACACAGGTGTCTTCATGCTGGGACTGCAAAAGAAGTTAGACGTGGGGGAGTGTGATGCAATTCAACTGCTGTAAAACACTGCAAGAAAAAAGCAAGAAAAAAAGAAAACAAAAACTAACAAAATACAACTGTATGCATTCAGCAAAGCATTCCTCCATAGGTTTTGAGCTGAGTAAAAGCAAGGTGCTACCTAGAGATGGACAGTTATGATACTTCCTTGGGCTTAAATTTTTATCCCTGGATACAGGATGAATATAGGTTCTCTTATGTCACTGCCCAGGTTAACAGGTTATTTTAAATTTAGTCAATCTGTTCCCCATGTTCACAGCAAATATTCATCCAAATCTCAAGCAAATTCTGTTTTCTTACGTGATTTACTTTTTTCTTTATTTCAAATAAGGTATTAATTTAGAGTATAAGACAACAACTAAGACAACAATATTTGTTTTGACACAATTGTGTTTAAGGAAGTAGCTAAGAAATGATCTTAATAAATAAAGCCAGGTTATGAATTTTTATCTGGAGTCAGGAAAAACAAAATCAACATGTTGTTTAGCCTGGGGAAGTGATGAGGGAGGAGTTGGTAGAAATTAAGCCTGACAAAGATAAGCAGGGCAATAAGATTTAACTAATTTAAAGAAAATACTAATTGAATTTTCATGAGAACAAACAAAAAGTTTTTTGCATGTTTTGTAGTTATCCTAGGAAATTCATTTGCAAAATATCATGGATATCCATTTTGGATGTTTAACAAGACAGAAAACAGAAATTAGAAGTTAGTGGAGACTGGAAGAGCAATGACAGTTGAAGCAAAACTCTCTTACTAAACATATTGCTTAAAAGCAGTATGCATTATATTTAAGGGAGAAAAAGAGATGCAGCTAATGTCAAATGGCAGAGATTTGACAGACCTTTTGGTGAGGAGATTACAGTGTTAATTTTTCACTTAATTTTAATATTAAGTGTCTGATCGCTAGAGACAGAATGGAACTAAGTAGAAAAGCTGATACGATCTTGTATTCCACTCCTATGCGCCTTTTAGTGCACTAACCTGATTGTTCCGGGCAATCTGACTCTTGCACTTACTTAATTCATAGGTGGTTATTGAAAAATTGTCACCTGAATCAATTTTCAGAATGACCTAACAACAGCAAAAAAAAAAGAATCCTCTACATCTCTAGGCAGAACTGCATTCATTATATATGTTTTCACAATATGTCTTAATAATAATAATAATAGTATTAATAATTCAAAAAAATCCAAGAGATTTAAAAGTGGCAGATTGGTTAGAACGGAGATTGAACAAATCCAAATGCAATATCTCGTACCTGGGTCAAGGCAATCCCCATCACCAATACAAGCTGGAGGACAAAAGGATTGAGCACAGCTCTGTTGAAAACGACCTGGGAATACTGGTGGATGGGAATCTGGACATGAGACATTAGTGTGCCCTCACAGCTCAGAAAGCCAACTGTATCTTGTGCTGCATCACAAGAAGTGTGGCCAGCAGCTTGAGGGAGGTGATCCTGTCCTTTTGCTCTGTGCTGGTGAGACCACACCTGGAGTACTGTGTCCAGATGTGGTTTACAGTGGAGACATGGGGCTGTTGGACCACATCCAGAGAATGGCCACAAAAACGATCCAAGTGTTGAAACATCCAAGTGTTGAAACACATCTCCTCTGAGGACAGGCTGAGAGAGCAGGGTCTGTTCAGCCTGGAGAAGAGAAGGCTTTGAGGTAACCGGAGAGCAGCCTTTCAGTATCTAAAGTGGAGCTACAGAAAAGAGGGGGACAGACTCTTTAGCATGGTCTGGATGATAGAATAAGGGGAAACAGTTTCATGCTAAAAGAAGGTAGATTTGGGTTAGATATAAGGAAAAAGTCTTTTGCAGTAAGGGTGATGAGGCACTGGAACAGGTTACCTAGTGTTGTGGTTGATGTTTTGTCCCTGGAGACTTTCAAGGTGAGGCTGGATCAAAACCTGGGCAACCTTATCCAGCTGTGGTTCCCTGCTTATTGTCAGAGGTGCCTTCCAACTCTAATGATTCTATGACTCTCTGAGATACACTCCAGTCATTCTTTGTCACAAAGCATGACTTGTCAGAATTACTGCTATTCTACTATGCTAAGCGTGCAGTTCACCGTAAAAATACATTGTTTTGTAATGTATTTTTCTGTTAGAAAGAAAGCACATATTTGAGATGTTTCTCACAAAATAGAGGCTTCTTAGCTAAATGTATTTTATACAGCTGAGGTCTTATAGACAATGCTTGGATAGAATCAGTAGTAATTGCAGAGATTTAATTGGGATTAGTAATGTTTTATTTCATTGAAAACCATTAAGTCATGCTTGAAGTAAGAAATTCATAAATGTTTGGAAGTAATATTGCATTATGTAGATTTGCTGTAAGTTTTCCCTTAATCAAAAAGTGAAATTAGACCCAGTATTCTTAAACTAAGCAATTTTCTTCATATTTTATTAGAGTATGTGTGACTGTTCTTTCATTTAGTCTCAACATGGCTTGCAAATCAAGAAAGTAATATTATCATCATTTTTCATAACAGGAGTTTTTCATAAAGGGAATTGAATCATAGAGAAAATAAGTGGTTTGTCTGATTTGCAACTGGAAGGCCATGGCAGGGTCAAGAATCAATCCTGACGTTTTTGCAGTGTAAGATTTGAGTACACAGGAAGTCCAGCAAAAATGTGACCATTAGTGATATGAATGAGTGATGAAAAGTTACAAACACAGTGATGCTGAGGACTGACATCCTCCTTCGGATTTTGAACTTGTCATTGTCTCTTGCAAGTGGATGTTTCAATGTACACAGATATTAAATTCCTCTGAGAGAAGAAGAGGAATCAGACAGGATATAACTCATGGTATATTGGGTGGCTGTTTACATTGTATAATGCTGCCTTCTCCCACCTGTGTCTGGTATCCTTCCTCTCAGCTCTCGTTCTTGTCTGTAAGGAATGGTGTCTGTCCTCCTGTATCTACTGGAGCATGTAAAACATTGCCCTCTGATTTTTGTTATTTTACTTATTAGCTTGAGGAACAAAACTGTTATTCACAATGAACTTGAAGTGATCCAGAAGCAGCTGAATAAAGCCTTGCTGAGAGAACTGAGGAAGTTCACTTGACAGATATTCTCCTTGCTTTCAACCGTCTTGTGTAGCCGTGCCTGATATGAATGAGTTATGGGTGAGTTTTTTCACGACTGTAATAATTAAAGTTTTATTTTCACTTTTTGGGTGTGTGTGTGCTAAAATAAATTAATATTAACTCTTTATTTTGACTAATCTACCTCTTGCTGTGCATCTAAAACTCCCTTGCCCCATTATGTGTCTTCAGTAGTCCTTGTAGATAATGAAGTTTGAATGTCTGAGGATGAGTTTGAAACCTCGACCTCCAAAGCAGACACAGTAGATAAAGGAAATGGACATTGTGATTTATGTGGCCAAATGGCACTGCTTCTTGTTTTGTTGCAATCATAGACCATCACATGAATCCAGCTCTTCATTACCAGCCTTCCACTGGAGACTGCTACTCACTCAGATCCTGAGGTGAGCTGCACACGTGAAGCCTCTCTCAACTCATTTCTGTCCAAATTTGGGGGAGGGGAAAGTTTAAATAGTTGTTCTTTGATAATTTGCCTTGTTTTGACTGAAGTGATTTCATAAGCAACTCTGAGGAAATAGTAGCTGACAGCAGGACCACCTTCAAACAGCTGAAACAGTGCGGAAGGGAAATTTCCTTAGCTCAGCCAGCCAAAAATGGGCATATTGAAGCACCAACACTGCAGAACAAATCAAATCTGAAGTGGCCTGTTACCAAGTTGGTGGCTTCTCACCTTTTCAGGCCACGTCAGCTGACAGAAGTGCGGTTCAGCTGGTGCATTTTTGGCAAGTTGAGACATGCAGCCAAAACACCGCTCATACTTTGTCACTCTTTGCTACCATCACAACAGACTGGATTCTGGTTGAATGCAGCTTTTTTTCTTGTTTATTAGAATGTGTGTGGTGGAGGGAGGAAAGGAAGCCTGAGCAGATGAAAAATGAATAAAGAGAAATTGAAAATTCGATGTTTTCCATGGACAGGGAGGGAGAACTGTATTAATTCAGACTTAGTGAGTAGGAGCAAGGTTTGAAGGTACTGATAATTCAAAACATGAGGAGATTAGCCCTGGAAAAGGAATTAAAATTAAATCATAGTAATCATTCAAAATAGGGAATAGAGGAAAGTCTATAAGTACATTTAATTATCCAAATTTAGTGGATTATGCAGTAAAATTAACATGTAATCATGTTCAAAGGCAGTGTTTTGAGTTAACAAATTAAGTTATATTTGAAGACGTATCACAGTCCTACAGACAGAGAAAACTATAACATACAGCCCTTCTGCTCTTTGATTGTTCCTTTTAGAGTGGGAGAGGGATGTGTGAGCTCACCTGAGTGAGCTGAGTCCTGCAAGGAAAATTATTTGCAGGTGGCGGCTTTCTGGGCTGCCTGGGGACTGCTTCCAGCTCACCAGTTAGGTCCTGCTGAGAGTTGTCCCTGGAAGAAACCTCTTTCTTGGTGCCAGTAGGAGACTTAGTCTAGATCCTTGCAGCTAAATACTGACTTCATCAACAACTTTCCAAATTTCTTACCGTTTCTCCTGACTGCTGGTTGTACTTTACTGCCCTGTGTGCTCAAACGTTCTCACGTATCTCCCTGCACTTTCAGAGATGAAGACATCACACAGGAGTTGTAATGCATTGCAAATTTAGAAAACGAAGCATCATGTCTTGGGAAATTTGCTCTAGATAGGTATCTAATCCAGCATATTAAATAACGAGAAACCACAACAGGCTGCAAACATCCTGTTGACATTCATTTGAACCATTTCTGGCACAGCACTTGCCTGTCTTCTATTCCTTCTTATGAGATGAGAGTCCAATTGCAGAGCAGATGTGAGACAGTAAGCTCTATAAACTTGACTCCCAATACCACCTTGCTCAGGAAAGAAAATGTGAGCCACAATTACTGACTCTTTTTTTATGCATAGTCTTTGAACGTTAATGGACTAGAAAGAAGAGTATGGAAAGAGAGGAGTCAGGAAAATAAGTTCATCTACTCAACTGATCATAAGCTCTTGCTTTCTTGCAATTTTAATTTTGGTATTTAAAGGAATCAGTACAAAATAACAATAAGATGTCTGAACAATGACTAATCAGAAATGCAGGGCGTAATACATTCAAAATGAAAATAAAAAGAACACGATCCTTCTTTTTCTTCATATCATGCCTTTCTCCCCATTTATCTTCTTCCTATACTATGCCTCAAATTCAGGAGGTTCCTTTTAATGAAGGGGCAGAATATTTCAGAAGCAGAGGTTATGCTCTGTCATGTCATTTATCTGTGAGTCCAAAAGCTTGACATTCTCTACTGAGAATGTGTTAAAAGAGACTTGTGGAGCTGGACATGCACATCAAAGTTTGAAGGTTCCAGCAGGCTTTTCTTTGATGTCACTGATTGCTTCCTGCATTTCATTATATCACTGCTTCCCTTTATTTTCGTATCTCCCATAGGCATTAGCAAATAAGGTCTAAATTGAAATTTATTTGGCTAAACAAATATTTTCTATCTCAATTTACTTGTGACAAGTCTAATGAAATCATAGGGACATACATTTATGTATCAATTAGAATAATGGATTGCCTGCTTATGTCCAAAAGAAGTGCAGAAGTAGGATTCTGAGGTGTACACATTTCAGCAGCATTAGCAGAAGTTGCATTATCAGCTGCTTGCATGTTTGCATCACAGAACCTCTTTCTGGTTGTTTTTGTTTCTTTGCATTATCAGTCATGCAGTATCAACCAGAGAATGTCAGAAAAGCCAGAAAATGAGTTCAAGTTCCTGATGCCTTGAAGAAACTGCTGAAAGAAAACAGAGACACATCTCACATGGATATATGCAAAATAAAGAGCCATGTTTATTACTAGTGACAATTAAAAAAACAAACTAGCAACAGATTATTGACAATTAATAATATCCTTTTGGTATGAACTTTGTACTTGAAGGTTAAAAAAAAAAAGAGGGTAGAGGGAAGTAGTTAAGTTGGAGAGAAGGGTATAGCTTGTATGAGTAAGCATAGTATACTAGCTGATCATTTCCAAGAATCTATAATGGATTTGAGCTTATGCTGTTCTTTGTGTATGTAACATTTCATGTTGCCTCCAAGAATTACCTCATGTCTAATAGAAAGAAGGTATTCTTCTAAAGGCATCAAACTGATGGCTCTGTGCTCACTAAGAATAATACAAAGATCCAAGACAGCACCAGTTTTCTCAGTCCATGCTGCATATCCAACGTTCCTAATTCATACACCAGAGTGCTGTAATATGCCCTTCCTAGTCACCTGCTTTTTCCACCCAGTATTGCCAAAACTCTCATTAGCCAATACTTCTTTTCCAGTACCTATTCTATAAACAGATAACATTTTAAATACCACAGATCCTTTTTCTTCTTTCTCCTTTCTTACAGTGTTTGGTTTTAATTGCTTTTTTGGTCTGTAAGGTAAATGTCCATATAATCCTGTAGAGCTATGAGTTATTCATGCAAAAAATATATACTATTTAGAGAACAGGCTTGTAATGTCAAGGGATTTTTAGAATTGTGTGTATGTATATAAGTGATCCCGAGGCTGTGAGTAGGTCAAGCTGGAGAGAAAGAAGTAAAAGTGAAAGGTCAGGTTACAAGTTAATTTTGCCACCAGGGTTTTCCATTGTATGACAGATACTTAGTGTCCAAGAAAGAAAGAATATGTAATAAATAGTTTTTTTGCAATATTGAGCATTTCCACAAGAACTCCCAAAGAATTCCTATTCCGATATGCTTCCCCTTTGCTGTGAGTGGAGACATTGTTTCTAAGTTACATAGCAGGACAATTTTTCTTGCTGACTGTAATAGGAATGTTTCAGAATGATCAGCTGGCAGTCAATATTCTGTATGTGATCATTTCATATTCTAATTATTGATTCATCATACGCCTTGAAAAAAGAAATGGAAAGAAATCTGTTGTGATGAGAACACATTCAGTAAACAAAAATCTCTGCAACATTTTCTAATTACTTTTACATTTACTTAAACAAGACTCCTCCAACTTCAGTTGGAGGACTCTTATAAATTCACCATGGTATTGTTCAGCACTTAGCCCCAAGCTTTTAGAAATAAATAGGTTAGATTTGTGTGATAGAATGACCAGAATTTTCTGCTATTCAGGGGATTTGAGAGTTAACAGCCTAGAGCAGAATCAGTATGGCATAGATCAGAAAGGTAATGCCTTTTGGCTTACAGAAATAGCAGAGCATGCATGCTGGAAGGGATCCCAGAGGCTGCACATACTCTGTCTGTGTTATTTTTTCCATAGCATTTTGCATATATAAGGACACATATATCTCACTGGGTGAAAATTGTTTGTGCATTTGGAAATGGCACTTCAGCCTGGAAGCCTTTGTAAGCTTTCACTTTTCTTTAAATTCAAAAGTACTATTCATCAGAGCTGAGAACAGTGCTTTACATGACCTCTGTGGCCAGCCTGAGTGATCCTGATGCAGAATTCTCTTCCCAGCCACTCTTTACCAATGGCAGTGGGCTGGTGGCTTTGGAAGAGGTGTGTTTATACCCTGGGGGTTGCATTTAAAATTTTCAGAAATTTGCTCCTTTAAGCTATATGAGAGGTAATGAAGGGTATATGCCTATGCAACACTGTGTGCTACCTGTTCACTCATCATATTTTTCAGAAGGGGACTTCTCAGACCAAATGTACATACTCACTATGCCTGCACATGCTGGCTTACACCCACCAATGTGCATGCACCCTTCTCTCCCCAGTTCATGGCACCACAGGTATGCCAGCATCCTGTGAGAGCTGCTGGCGTCCAGACCTCAAAAACACACCTGTACGCAGAGTCCCCTTGTCCAGAAAAATATTAACAAAGGGATTTAAATGAGATGACAAGGACAAATGGTGATGGAAGGGCAGTATAAGTGGCTGGACAAGTGAACTGATTAGCATCTTTTGTACGTATAACTAACACCTTTTATTTTTTTACTCTTCCCATCTTCCTGCTCTTTGATACCTCACAGAATGGCAGGATTGTAGGAGCTGGAAGGGACTTATGGAGGTCACCGAATCCTACCCCCTGCTAAAGCAGTTTTCCTATGGTACAGTGCATAGGTGTCTGGACAGGTCGTGAATATCTACAGAGGAGACTCTACAACTTCTCTGGGCAGTCTGTTCCAGTGCTGTCACTCTGACAGTTCTTCCCGGTGCTAGTGTGGAACTTCCTGTGTTCCAGTTTCTGCCCTTTGCTCCTTGTTCTATTGCTGATTGCCACTGGAAAGAGTCAACCCTCATCCACTTGACTCTTGCACTTTAGATGTTTATAAGTAGTGATTAGATACTCTCTCAGTCTTTTCTTCTCCAGACTAAACAGCCCCATGTCTCTCAACCTTTCCTCACATAGAAGATGCCCCAGGCCCCTCATTATCTTTGTTGCCCTCTTCTGGACTCTTTTTAGGAGATCCCTGTCTTTTTGAAATGAGGAATCTAGAACTGGAGACAGTACTCCAGATGTGGCCTCACCAGGACACAGTAGTGGGGAAGGATCACTTTCCCCACACATGCTGGCCACACTCTTTTTAATGCACCCCAGGATCTCATAGGCCTTCTTGGCCACAGGGGCATGCTGCTGGCTCATAGACACCATGCTGCCCATGAGGACACCTAGATTCTTCTCTGCAGAGATCATTTCCAGCAGGTCATCTTCTAACTTGTACTGAGGCACATAGTTACTCCTCCCCAGGTGCAAGATTCTACACTTGTTCTTGTTAAACCTCACCAGGTTCTCTCAATGTCTCTTCTTTTTATTCTTCTTTCAATCCTCCCATACCAAGACTTGTATAATCTCAGCATGTACTTCCCATCCATCTTGTAATACAGGAATGTCCAACCTGCAGCCAAGGAGCCACATCAGTCCCAACACAGAGGCCTGCTCCTTGCTCCCATGTCATCATGGTGGCAGGGGAATGAGAGACCAAGCATCCTGTCCCAGCCCCAGAACATGGGGGATGCAGTGCAGTGCAGACAAATATAATGATGCCATTCTTAATTTGTGAGGAAATACTACCAGTTTTCAAAGATTATAATTTGAAAAGACATAATGTACAGAAACATGCTACCCAGTTGAATGCATTTCAAGGAATGCTTCTTGAAGAGAAAATAGAGAAATTAAAAAATTCTGTCACCTCAACACAATATTACAAATAAATAAATAAATAAACAAACTCAAAAGAACTCTGTTACAAAAACTTGTTACATGGTAGCAAATCTGATTGCAAAATATATACATATATATCAAAAGCATTTACTAGTAGTGAGTTTATTAAGCAATGTCTAGAAAGCGTAGCAGATATAACGTGTCTTAATAAAAAGATTTTTCTAAAAATCATTTTGTCTCAACAGACTGTAGCCATGTGAACTGAAGGAAGAGGAAAATCTACTGAAAGAAATGTTGAGAATAAAACTGCTAATTTCACATTTTATTCTTTGGCGATAGGTGAAAGTACTGATGCTGCAGATATGGTTCAACCTCCCATTTTCATTAGAGATATCAATAATGAATCAAATGTCACTGAATGTCTTTGGTGCAATTAAAAAACACAATACATTTCTTGATATGTTTGAAGCAGCAAAAAAAGACACTGAAGTGATTTTCTTTAACCTTCATCAACAGATCTGGTGTAGCTACTCATGGTGCTCCAATGATGGCTGGTAAAAAAAAGGGACTTACAAAATCAGTAGAAGATGGTGCAATTGCCACTGACCACTCACGTTTGATGAAATGTCACTGCTTTGGACATAAAAAAAATTTCTGTGCAAAAGCTATAAAAACTGATAATGTAATGCGAATTGTCATCAAAGCTGTGAGTTTTGTAAAGTCCAGGGGATTGAATCATCACCAATTCTAGGAGGTCCTCAAAAGTATGGCTGCTGACTATGGGGTCATCAATTACTTTTCTGAAGGAAGGTGATTAAACTGAGTTAAAGTTCTAGAAAGACTTCATGATTTGCAAAGTAAAATCAAGTCCTTTATGGAATCAAGAGGAAAAATTGTGCCAGAACATATAGATTAAAAATGGCTCACAGGTTAAGCATTTTTGGTGGATCTGACCAACTCATTTAAATGAGTTAAATATACAACTTCAAGGTGAAAATCAACTTAGCTGTGCTGTGCTTCCACATAACAGTGTTTGAAAGGAAACTTAAGTTATGGCAAGCTTAAGTTACGGAAAATAATGATATGCATTTTGATGCATTGGCTAAACACAGTTCTGTGTACAGTGAAAAATATGAAGCTGTGCTTTCTGTTTTGATAAATGAATTTGAGAATAGGTTTCAAGCTTTCCAGAAAAATTTGTCTTTATTTTTGTATATTTGTGACTCCATTTTCAGTTAAAATAAATACGTTAATTGCAGATTTTCAAATTGTATGTATAGAGTTGCAATCAGACATTCAAATCAAAGAAAATCTGGTAATGCCTCCATACTTTTGTAAGACCTATCCTTCCAGAGAAAAATACATGTAATTTTACGGTCACACCTTATTTGTGTCATTTCTTTTTTGCAGTACATATATCAGTGGACAATCATTGTCAAGGATGAAGCACAAGAAGAGTAATATTTCATCAAAAGTCTCTGACAAACACCTTGAGAACTCAACAGGAATGGCAACAACTGCCATCAAACCAGCCTGTTCCACTAATTTCGCAAAAACAAGGTCAAAATTTCCACTACTTTTGTGCACGTGTTGCTCTTAAAAAAAAAATACAGTTAAAAAAACCCCCAACGTTTTGTTAATTATATACACTAACTTTACTATATTTTTAATATGCAGCCCAAAAAAATTCCTGCTTGCTCAATGTGACCCTGGCAAGCTAAAAGGTTGGACACCCATGCTGCAGTGTGCCTCACACCCATGTAGTCAGTAGATGTCTCAGTCTGTAATGACATCTGAAGAACCTGCCCCATTGACACTCTAACTGGCATTATCTCTGAACCATCAAACTGCTGTCTTCTGGTCAGTCATGTCAGATTGTTTCATTTTCTCTGGTTAAGTTCTTGTGGCTTCTCTGCATGTTACTGTTTCTCTGTACTCAGTTGTATGCAAGGAGATGAACTTTTTGATATACCAGGTAAATCATATATCATATCATATCATATCAAAGTCATAGGATAGTTTGGGATTGAAGGAACCTTTAAGATCTTCTCGTTCCTGAGTCATAGGATAGTTTGGGCTGGAAGGAACCTTTTAGATCTTCTAGTTACAATCCCCCTGCTATATGCAGGGAAACCTCCCACTAGATCTGGTTGCTCAAAGCCCCATCAATCCTGGCTTTGAATGCTTCCAGGGAGGGGGCATCCACAACCTCACTGGGCAATTTGTTCCAGTGTCTCACCACCCTCATAGTAAAGAATTTATTCCTGATATCTAGTCTAAATCTATCCTTTCCCAGTTTAAAACTGTTCATCCTGTCACTACATGCCTTTATAAAAAGTCCTTCCCCAGCTTTCCTGTAGGCTCCCTTCAGGTACTGGAAGGCTGTTACAAGGCCTTCTCTTCTCCAGGCTGAAAAGCTTCAACTCTATCAGCTTGTTCTCATAGGGCAGGTGCTTCAGCCCTCTGATCATCTTAGTGGCCCTCGTCTGGACCTGCTCCAACAGCTCCATGTTCTTCATGTGTTGAGGGCCCCAGAACTGAACACAATACTCCAGGTGGAGTCCCATGAGAGCAGAGTAGAGGGGTGGAATCACCTCCTTTGACCTGCTGGTAACACTTCCCTTGTTGCAACCCAGGATACAGTTGTCCTCCTGAGTTGTAAACACATATTGCCTCCTCATGTTGAGTCTTTCATCAACTGACACTCCCAAATCCTTTTCCTCAAGGGTGCTCTCAAGTCATCCTCTGCTCAATCTGATCTGTGCTTGGAATTGCCCCGACCCAAGTGCAAAACCTTGCACTTGGTCTTGTTAAACTTCATGAGTTTGGCATGGTCCCACTTCTCAAGTCTGTCCAAGTCCCTTTCTTTCCCTATAGCATGTCATCTACACCACTCAGATTGGTGTCTGCAAAACTGCTGAGGGTACACTCAATCTCACTGTTCATGTTGTTCATGTCACCTACAAAGATGTTAAATAACACTGATCTCAGCACTGATCCCTGAGGAATGCCACTCAACACCAGTCTCCACTTAGACACTGAGTCACTGACCACAACTCTTTGGGTGCAACCATTCAGCCAATTCCTTATCCAATTAGAGGTTTTTTTCATTAAAAAGCTATTATGTTCCATCCATAAAAGCCATTTCAATTCCAATGTGCATGTTTGAAAAAGGTCAATTGAATGATGCCATAAAGTTTCTATTCTCCCCATTAACTGCCTACGTACCTTAGCCAGTCACGTGAATCACAGACCTCGTGATTATATTCAACATGATTTTGTGGTTCAATCCAACAGGTAGCTCAGACCACTCAACCATTCAGTGGGATGAAGAGAATCAGAAAAAAAGGTAAAAAGTGAGCTGGAATAAAAACAGTTTCACAGGGCAGAATGGGAAGTAAAGTAAAGTAAAGTAAAGTAAAGTAAAGTAAAGTAAAGTAAGGTAAGGTAAAGTAAAGTAAAGGAAGTGCAACTGTAATAATAAGCAATAATATATGTATATATACAAAACAAATAATGTACAGTGCAATTGCTTACCACTTGTCAACTGATACTCTGCCACTCCCTGAGCAGCTAACCAACTCCCTCAGTTCTACTATTCACTGTGACACCATATGGTATAGGATATTCCTTTGTTCAATTGGGGCCAGCTGTCCTGGTTCTTTACCCTCCCGGATTCTTGAGCACTCAAAGCTCACGGATTGCAGGGCAGTGTGAGAAGACAAATAGTCCTTTCCATAGTGTAAACAATTCTTAGCAGCAACTAAAACATCAGTGTGTAATCAACATGTAATCAATATTCTCTTCCTAGGTCCAGAACTGCAGCATCATACCAGCCACTATGTAGAAAGTATCAGCTTCAACACATTGTGAGTGATGGTGACAATGTTAGAATATTGTGAAGTTCATATCGGGTAGGTCCACAAATGCTTACAAAGGAAGGAAGATTATATGCAAGTTTGTCAGGACCTATTGAACCAAAACAAGGCTGAAGGTGACAGTTTCCAGGATTGCATCCTTACCAGTGATGAGATGTGGCATCATCATTTTGAGCTAGAGTCAAAATGGCAGTCCACAGAGTGGTGCCATGGTGCCCTCAGTGGGTAAAATGATATCTGCTGTCTTTTGGGATAGGAAAGGAGTAACCTTTCGGGAGCTCCTGAATCCCAGACAAACCAGCAACTCTTACTGCTATGTCACGGCACTGACTAAGCTGAAGGTTCAAACTTACAGAGTGGGCCAGAGAAGAAGACAAACTTCCTCTTGCAACATGATAATGCCAGACCCCATACCAGTTTGAAGGCTGTGAAGCACATTGCCAGTTTTGACTGGACCATCTTACCATACCCACATTGTCGTTTGAATTTGGCACCTTCTAACTTACATGCGTTTGGACCTATGAAAGATGGACTGTGTTGGCAACATTTTCCTTGCAATGATACTGTCAGAGCAGCTGTGAAGCATTAGGTCACCTCCTCTGGTGCAGTTTTGATGAGCACAGCACTGGTGAAAATGTATAGCTAATGGTGCTCACTATGTTGAAAAACAGTGTACTGTAGCTAAGAATTTGCTCTATCAAATAGTGCTATTGCACTCTTTGTATCTGTTGTAGTTTCATAGAAATAAAAACAAAACATTACTTTCAGAGAGACCTTGTGTTCTTCCAAATTCCTCTTGCTTTTCAGTAAGCTAGTTGCACTACCTTAGGCTTCCTTAGATATTAGAAAATGCTTCTCAGCACTTAAATTACATGAAGAACTCCAAATTACTATAGGCAATTCTAATCAATATAAACTAGCTGAATAAAGATAACAGGAGAGAAGAATTATTAATGCTACTATTTTTGTAGAGGCAAAGCTCTATTATTCTGTACTGTGATTCATGTTCATCAACCTAAATACAATCTTAAAACTTTTAGTAAATATGTAGTTAGGACATTTCAGATGTACATATCCATCAAAATGACATAGAATTTACAGTAAATATTTCAGTGCAATTACAAAATGGTATTTTCCATCAGAATTTTAGGAAGCATTTCTGATCGACATTTTGGCAAACAGAATTCCCATCTGTATTTTAAGAGAACATTCTGTTTCATCTTTCCAGTTGCAGATGAATATAGATGATTACAAAGAACATCATTTGTAAACATCAGAGATTCTTTTAAGGAGCACAAAAGACTATTTGACATGCAATTAAGATCAGAGATCCTCCTGCTACACATCTTGACTAGAAGTATCTATACTGCATAAAATGTGAAGGAATTTAGTGCATGCATACATCTGCTCATCAAATTTAAAGTAATTAAAGGCATAACTTAGAGATGAGTTTCATTTTAGAGAAATCAAGACTTTCTTAAAAAACTCAGGAATTCTCAACTAGTTGTCTAATTTTTGCTATTATAATCTTGGATTAGAATCCAGGAAAACAAAAAAATCCAGGAAAACCTGGTCTAGAGGGGGATGTCCCTGCCTATAGCAGGGCAGTTGGAACAAGATGATCTTAAAGGTCCATTCCAACCTAAACCACTGTGATGTAATGTCAACCGTTTACATCCTGGTTCACCTTGATTCCACGACAAGTGATGCAAGAGACACACAGATCCACGCCCTAGGAAAGGAGAAGAGGGAAAGGGAAAAGGAAAAAGGGAGATAGGCCTAAAAACAAAATAGCGGCAACGATCTGAGGAGGAAAGCTAATTTACTAAATAAGATATCAGAAAGCTAAATAACAATATAATACTATATAATTGGAGTTGAAGATAATGCATAAAATAAAATGAGCAAGAGAGAGTGTCCAATAAACTGAAGGCCTTGTGCTAAATGCTGAAGGCGGGATGGCAGTGAGCACCCACTGCTGGGTCGATCCCAAAGGAAAGAGAGTGTCCCATGACCACACACAGTTTTTATCTTTCCCTCTGAGCAGAAAAACGTAAAAATACAAAACATTGCACATTCCTCTGGGGAGCGTAGTTCTTCTCTTCTGAGACAGGTGTACCCATAACTATTGATGATTCACGGAGCTGGAACATTAACTCTTTAATTCTCGATGTGCTACATGATGTTATGATGTGGAATACCAATACCAAAAATCATAAAACCATGACATGTAATGATTTTAAGACTGCAAATCTAGATAATCTAAACTTTTAAAGAGGAAAGAAATACCTAATTGGATTTGCTGTACTTTCACAGTGATGGAATAAGGTTTCATTTATGCCAATGAAGATGAAAACCAGTGAACCTTGTCATCTTGGCTTCATTGGAATTAGTGAGAGCACGTCTAAGCAGTTCAAAGAAGAACATGGGCAGCATTACTGAGCAATATGTTGGTGAGTTTAGCGCTCAGTCTCACTTTCTGACCATCTTTCACTTCATTGTATAGAGAAAATTTAATGATTTTTTTTTCTGAACCACATATAACACAACTCCAGTCACTGTCTACCTAACTCTTTCCATCTTTCTTTCCTGAGCAAGCCATTTACAAGGTTGTGGTTTGCAAGTTACAGGGTCACTTCTTATTCACAAATTACAGTGGATCCCAACGTAGAACTCAGGGAGGATTTCTACTGACTATGCTTATCACAAGGGCAGATCCACAGAGAGTTGGTGACTGAAGCAGGGACCATACTGAACAAAGTGAAAAAACTGAAGCTTAAGAAGATAGAAAATACCATTTCATCTGTTAATTATAGGATGACACTGGAACAGTTTGGATTAGATATGGTCCTCCTCCTGCTAGAGACAAAACACCTTTTAGAAGAAGCTATTCAAATAAAGGCATAATTTCCTCCTTCACAAATCCTAAAATCTTGTTCCATCATTTCTGAGAGGACAATAACAGAAACAGTTCTAAGACAAGGAACAAATAACAAATGCTATCTTCCTGGTAAGCAGAAGGCTTTCAGGTAGTTCATTGTTGGACAATTTCCAAATGCTGCAGATGAATTAGATGGCAAATTTTCCCTTGACTTCTAGAGCAGCAGAAGCATCCAATGACAAATGGAAGGACAGGTAAATCTAGAAAGGATACACCTCCCTGTGACAGGTTTGGGGTCTTAGCAGTGTGTTTCAAAATATAGATCTAGCTGAATTTGCAGATATAGTTTTTACAGGAAAATTAAACTGCCTTAACTCTATTTCTCTCTAAATTCTAGATTCACTATTTGCAGTAGTAATTATATTGGTACTTAGTTTTGCAAGGGGAGCCACTTCACATCAATCACCTTTGTAATCATAGTTCAGTAGCCCAGAGATCTGTCTAGCTCTAATGTGATCAGTGGAAGCTAATCATCTTAGTAAGTCTGTAGGACACACTTTACATACTAATAGGAATGAAAGCAGAACATAGTTGAGTTGCCAGGATATGGTTTGTATGGAAGGATTGGTTACCATATCAGTGGAGATAGTCAAGGTCATGCTCATCTAAAGACAGCACTAACGCTTTTGTTGGAAATTGGTAAACTCAGTATTCTGAGAGCTGTGAGGTAAGTGCAGCTCTGGCTTGACATGTACCCCAGTAGGCACATGTGCACATATGCACAAAACATTTATGAGTGGTTATGCATGTGGAAAAAAAGCATGGAGAGAAAATATAGAGAGGAGGCCTTATCCTCTTCCTCCTCTTGTGCTGATCAGGAAGGTCTACTGGAGGACCCCGAGGCTCACTGCCAATGTCAAGGCTCACTCCTGCTGTTGCTATTTGTATCTCCTCTTACTAACCCATGCTGGAATCTCTCCCTTGTCTTGTCTAAAACAAAGGTCTCCCCGATGATGGACTTTCAAACTCTTGGGTTCTCCAGAACTGATCTGTCTGGTGGTTGGACCCTAGACATCTTATTCTCTCTGCTGTAGATCTGCCTTGAAGTCAATGTGTGATATATATGTACTTATACTCAAATAAAGGGTTTAAGTTCCCTGTGAAACACTTTCTGTCAGCATTTAGATTTTCCATACATAAACACATAAAACAGTGATGAATATAAATAATTATGAATATAAATAAACCCATGAATATAAATAATTTTAATTGGAAGGCAAACAAATGTGCTGTGTCTGGGTGCAGGATATGTTCAGACAAGTGTGTTAACAAACCAACTATTTACATACAATCAGATCATTTTAGCTCCCTTTTCCAGTTTTCTCACACTTACTCTTCCTTAAACTACCTTGATTCCTCCCCATTCCCACTTCTCAGCCTTCCTTAATCATCCCCATAATAAGTTTCACACATTGCCACTGTCCCTTAGAAGACATTTCATAAAAGACACCTCACTGTCTACATCTGCCTGCTGGGCAGCCCAGGAAGTCCCACGTTCTTGCAGGCAGTGATCTGTGGTGGGCAGGACAGTGGGGCAGAGCCTCACCTAGGATGGTGTCCAAAGGTCTTGCACAGACCAATGCTGCTCAGCCTCCTCTGATACTAGGCAGAGACCAGGGTTGGTTCTGCCTCAGTGCCACCAGGTAATAGAATTCTCACTGCTGTTATTCTTCCGTTCCTTCTACTCCTTCGTACCTGAAGCAGTTGGCCCTCTATCATGGTACCTAGCAGATTTCCATCTGGGGATGCCATTTCTGCTTCCTCATCTGGAAGATTTGGCAAAAGAGTGAAATAAATAAAGCATTTATGGGGACTAGAAGATACCTTAAAAAATATTCATGAACCACAATTTCTGTAGGTCAGAAGGAAGATCATAAGCTAGGAAAAAAGGAAATATTATCTCTGAAGATCTTCCTAGAGTTTTTCCTTGCTTTTTTTTTTTTTTTTTTGCGTGACTGTTGTATGATTCCTGTAAATCACACGAGACCATAAAGATACCCAGCTTTTCTTTTTACAGCCAATTTCATGTTCAGATGAGTTCTTTAGATTGTACCTTAATACCAGTGAGGATAGTGATAAAAGACAGAGACTTAAGATTAGAAAATACGGTTGAAAATAGCAAAAACATCCAGCTTAGAAGAAATGTAAGTTAATGTATCTAGGGAAAAATGACAACAGATACATCCTCACTGGGAGTGTGGCCTTGGGAAAGGAAGCATAAAGGATTAGAGCTTTTGTGTTAGAGCATAGCTTGGCTTCAACCATTGCAGGAGATGACTGTGATTGTTCAGTCTTTGTACAGACAGAGTCTTAGTACTGACAGAGGCTTAAAACCTCCCACTGTTTTAGTAAACTGGAGTGCAACTTGAGTGCTGTTTCAATTTCTGCTGATTTAGACACGGTCCAACAAGCTCTCAGAATACAAGATTGTCCAGGATGCATATTTGAAGTAAAGGAGGTGAAATGCTGAGATTCATACAGTATCAATACTCTGAGATTACAGATTTGTTAAACTGTTTAAAAAACACAGAGTCTGAGCATTCATTTTTTTTGTAAAGGAAGAAATGATCAGTCAATACTGTCAGGACCTTCTGTGCAGAAAATATTCCCATCCTTCTCACAAGTAGTTTTGTGACAGATCAGTGATGTTTGCTTTAAAACATCAGCCATCTAGAGGTTGCTACATTAATTCTTTTCATCTGAGAGACTATAAAAATATCCTAGTATGCATTGTCCCTGGATACAAGTATTGGCCAGTAATTGACCTCTGTGATATTTACTTACCTTTTTATTGGACTGTGCACCCCTGATTGCAAGTGTAAACTCTTCAAAAATTAATTATATGGTTAAGTAGATGAGATATTTACATTTGAAGAACACGCCAAGAAGTGAAATTTAGCCCTTACAGAGTCATTGATGTTCACCTAGAGCACAACACTGTCAAAGGAGAAATCCCAAAGTTGCTTCAGTGTAAGTGAGATTGAGAAGTGGATTAACACATGTAGCTGAGGTCAGGATGCATTGATGCTGCATTTAACAGCTACCACTGCTGCCACTTAACTCATGTAACTCAGTGAATGGGTGGACTGAAAGGTGGATTGAGTTCTGCTCACATTATTCATCAGTAATAATCTATATACGTGCAAAGCCATTCTCAGATATGTCATTAAAGGTAGCATTCCTGAAGTACACAAAATTTAAGAATAAAGTAGGGAAAGGCAACCATACGCACATTGCCAGCTTCAGCTGAATAGTATTTATGTCACTTCATATATTTGGCTCAGGAATATAAGATGACACTGGGATTACACAAGGATCATAGAATCATAGAGTTGTAGAATAGTTAAGTTTGGAAGGTACCTTAAAGACCATTCTGTTGCAATGCCCCTGTCACAGGCAGGGACACCTTCCGCTAGGCCAGGTTGCCCAAAGCCTCATCCAGCTTGGCCTTAAACACCTGAAGGGATGGGGCATTCTGTTTCTCTGTGTAGTCTGTTCCAATGCTGCAGTACTCTCAAACTGAAGGATTTCTTCTTCATGTCTAATCTAAATCTATTCTATTTTATTTTAAAGCCGTTACCCCTTGTCCTATCTCTACATTCCTTTACAAAGAGTCTCTCCCCATCTTTCCTGTAGGCTCCCTTGAAGCAGTAGAAAATAACCATAAGTTCCTGCCAGAGTTTTCTCTAGACTGAACTATCTGAACTCTTTTAATCTGCCTTCACAGGAGAGACACTCCAGCCCTCTGAGAATCCTTGTGGCCTCCTCTGGACTCCCTCCAACAGAGTGTCCCAGGCCTGGATGCAGTACTGCAGGTGGGTTCTCAAGACAGCAGAGCAGAGGGGGACAATTACCTCCCTTGATCTCCTGACCACACTTCTTTTGTTTCAGCTCAGAATATGGTTGGCTTTCTGGGCTGCACACTTGCATTGTCAGCTTACACTGAGTTTTTCAACCACCAAGACCCCGAAGTCCTTCTTCTTATGGATGTTTTCAGTACATTCTCTTTGCAGTCTGTATTTATGTTTTGCCCTGACCTGTGTGCAGGAACTTGCATTTGGCCTTGTTGAACTTCATGAAGTTCACAGAGGCACACCTCTCCAGCCTGTCCAGGTCCCTCTGAATGAAATTCCTTCCAGTGTACTGACCATATTATTCACCTTGGCGTTACTGGCAAAGCTGCTGAGAGTACACTGCCCAGACACCAGCAAATCTGTTTAATCTCAGTCTAAAATATGGGTGCATCTGAATCTTGCTTATGAAATTCAAATGTATACAGAGAGTCTTCAATGACATTTTTAAGGGGATTTGTTGCAGCTAGAATTTGATGTACACTGTTGGGACATTCCGTCAATACAGGGAGGTTCTAGTCCTAAATTAGGCAGCAGTATAATTTTTTGAAAATTATGCTTAAAAAGGAGTAGGTATTGATGACTGGACTTCTTATTCCTGAAAATTGTTTTTGAAGGCATTACAATTTTCATCTACCTTGTTTTTAAAGTTTAAAGTTATAACATAAAAATCTTCTATACTTATAAACTTGCAAGTCACTGAAGTCTCAGAAAGTCTCTTGATACCATTATATTTAATGAGAGTTATCTCCTTATAAAGATGTTGTGTTAGCTACTATGTTCAAGACCACAGTATCCAGAGATGCCGCATTTACAGTATATGTTACTTGAAACATTTGAAGGAAACAACATATGCCAGTTCAACCCTCTGACTGCCTCTAGAGGTTTTGCCTTCTGCCCTGATCTGCATGTGTACCCCTGTTCTTCTCCATCACCATAGCAAGAAGAAACCTATTGACAGTAACATAAACACTTATCGAATGAACTTATCAAGCAAATGATGTGGGGGCTGGAGATTCAGGGTCTCTAGGTGCAATGTGTAATAGTCAGCAATGGTACTTCATAACTAGCTTTAGCACACATTGTTTATACATAGAGTTTCTATTGTTTGACTCTGGTGGATTCAAAATTTTGACAACATGAATGAAGTTGCTAGGAAAAAGATATAATTCAAGCCCTGAGCTAAAGGAAAGGACTTTAGTGTTAGAGTATGGAGCATGGCAATATCTAATATTGAAACACTTGGTTTCCACTCTGAAATCTGAAGCCTTGTTTTAGTAAATGGATTCCTTTTACAATGACAGTAAGAAATTAGTGACTCAGACTGGGACTACTAAAATCAATCCCTCTGAATTGCTTAAACTCACAGGGAAGAGAAAAGTGAGAATGGAGTGGCTCTCACTCATCACCCAGAAAATATGTTTAATCTACTGGGATTTGATAACCTAGTAGTCTCTCTTGCAAACAGATATTTGGTTCTTACTGTCTTCAAAAATGAAATATAGATCATTGCTCAAGCAGAGGAGATAATGGACAAGTCTTGTAGGAGGACTGATCAGTATGCATACTCATCTCACATCTTTGCTGAAACACCACTCAAAGCTGTCCTCAGAGACAGCTGTGATTGATAGGCAAGTTGTCTATTCAAGATTTTGCTAACTCACTTGGAAGGGTGGAGCAATATGCACAGACCTGCATAGTGTATTCACTGAACAGGGAGTGAATCAATGTGAAACATCCAGATCAGAAGCAGGAGCAGTATGTTTCTCTGATCATTGTAGCAAGGGGAGTTGTAAACAGTGTAGGTAATGGACATGGAGATACAGAAAAGCTTTGTCATGGACATACATGTACTTACATTTTGCTGGACAAAGTTGTTTTGTTTTGTTTTGTTTTGTTTTGTTTTTGTCTACGTCTATGTCTTTGTGAGAGAAAACCTATCTATGACTACGGCTTTGGTTTACAAGATGAGATTAATGCTAGAGTTTCCAGACAGGTTAACTTGCCACCAGGATTACACTGCATGTCTGACAGTGAGAGAGAGAACATATTTTATAAAATTATTTTACAGTATGTGAGGAACAAAGCTTAAAAATTTTCCAAATAAATGTATCCTGTGACCAGTCTACATTCTGGTGTAAAGAATACATTCCTGGTGGTTGTGATTTTGAATTCCTTCAGATGTGGGAATAACTTCTGTTGTATGTGACAGTGCTCTAACCAGCTGGCTCTTCTAGGAGGAAAGCATTACTTCCCCAAGGATACCCAAAGGAAGCAAATTCCACTACTGTGTATTGTAAGCATCACAGTCTTGCATGTCTGACCATACTGCATAGATGAAATTGTAGGAAAGCCTACATTGCTGTAAAGAATGGGCTCAAACACTGACAATCCACACTGCTTAATTCCTGTTCTTGTTTTGAACTGCTTTGTTTCTGTCTTTCTGTGAGAGATCTGCTGCAAAATAACTTGTCTTCAACTGCATGCACAGAATCCATTCCACATCATCAAGCCTAGCCTGATCCACTCCTATTACACAAAAATCCTAAGGAGAAAACAGGTCAAACATTGTCTCTGGTGACTGGAAAAACCCATTAGTTTTAGTGTAGAAAACTACTAGTCTGTGTACTTCTCTTGGCTCTCTTTACAATCAGTGGAGAAACAGAGTCTTCTAGGGCTGCCACAACCCTTTGTGGGATAGGGATAGACCACATGTCTTTCTTTGCTCCTTCAGAGGTGAGCACTGGGTGTTTTTGGCAGAGATCCTCCCTAGGCAGACAGTATGTCATGCTGAACCTGAAGTAGTCCCATAATAACAACTTACACCATTATGTGGCCAACAGCTCCTGCATTATATTCCTTTTCATTAGCACAACCAGTAAGCTTTACAATGAAATAATCTCCCTGCTAATTTTGGTCACTTTGAACTGAAATACTACAGAACATTATTCTAGGAGGCATCACAAAAGATCTACAGACCATTAGGCCTAACCTGGATTTGTTGAGTTTTCACAAAATAGTGACAGCAATGTGAGCACAGAATCTTAGACTCATAGAATTACCCATGTTGGAAAAGACCTTCAAGATCATCAAGTCCAACAGCAAACAAACCAAACCATACTACCCTGACATCATATATTCTGCAACAGCTGACTCAGGATTTTTTCCCTGGAGTGCTGGCAGATATAGTACAAACCTGGTTTAAAGTGTGTCATAAGAATCAAAATCTGGAGTGCTATTTTTTTATTTTTTTTTTGGTAAAAAGGGAGTCTAGAATGACATGCATGGATTTTGACATCTAGCTTATACATCGTTATGGATGAGCCTTGAAAAGTGATTTTTCAAGAGCAGTAGAGGTACTCAAAAAGACTTAATTTCCAACATAATAAACAAATACATTAATCCTTATCAAGCACCTCCTGAAATGCCCATGCATTACTGACTTTTTCAAGAAAGTATTTTAGCTGAAGAACATAGCGTATTAAAATTGTTCTGAAAAACTGATTAATATTTATTATGCTTATGACACCATGAGAGTTTGAATGACTGATTTGACAGCTATAGTTGATGGTAATAGACTTAGAAGCCATTAAAGATTTGATAGCACAAAACAGGTCCTTCTATTCATCATCTAGTACTGAGTAATAAAGAAGATACAATACTTGACTCATTTATATGTAAAGGCCAGAACCATAGAATTCAGCCCTAAATCTGAATTATGATGTGATAACTACCAGTTCATGTGTCCTTTTCAATGACTGAATACACTAGGTCTAACCCAGCTACTAACAAATATGTGGCCCCATCACATAGCTGCTTTCTGGTGGATGAATTACATCTGGGCAGTTTTATAAAATGACGTGATATTACATGATGCCAGAGGAAATGTGAGTTTAAGACAAAGGGATTTCTTAATGCTAGGGACACATCTAATCTACCATTGCCCTGAACCCTGGTTACGTGGAATGGCAAAACTTGGATATGTGTTCAAAATGGTAATGCTCACACCATTTCAATTGACTGGGGAATAAGCCATGCCAACCAGAATAGTGACAAATATTCCTCACCTGCCTTCCACAACATGACCCAGAAGCCCAGTCACCTCAAGTGTATGTGTGTAGCCATGGGTGCATAGCTCTTGCTTCTCTCTGTCAAAATCTGAATCCTCTGCTCCCTTTTCATCTCTCAAGTGCCTGTAGAAGAATGCATGCAGTATGGGGAATAAACAGGAAGGATTAGAGATCTATGTGTGGTTACAGGGTCATGACCCCATTGCAATCACGGTGACATGGGGGACAGCATCATGACTGGAATGCTGCCATGGATGGCTATGTATCTTTCAGGAAAGTCAGACCAGCAAGGTGAGGCAGTGGAGTTGCTTTCTTTTTCACCTGAGAAAAACTGAAATATTGCCTAGGAATTAATTACAAATGAGTAGAAGGCTTGTAGTTGAGAATTAAGGGATAGACTAATATGAGTGACACTTCTGGTTGGGAATGTGAAGGCCGGGGGCAGCCTTGGATTCAGTGATCATGAGGTATTGGAGTTCAGGATCTCACATGAAAGAAATAAGGCAAAAAGTAGGATCGCAACTGTGGACAACAGGAGAACACACTTCAACCTCTTCAAAGACATATTTGGAGTTATCTCCTGAGCTCAGGCACTGAAAGGGGAGGGAGTCCAAGAGAACTGGTTGACATTCAAGCACCACTTCTTCCATGCTCAAGACTGGCACATCTCTAAGAGTAAGAAATTAGGCAAAGGTAACAGAAGATCTGCATAAATGAGCAAGTAGTATGTGGAAAAAGTCAAATGGAAGAAGAAAGTCTACTGAATGTGGAAAGGGGTTCTGGCCACTTAGAGGAGTATAGGAAAATTGTCATGGCATTCAGGGAAGCCACAAAGATGGAAAAGGCTCACCAGGAATTAAATCTAATGAGGAAGGACAAGGACAACAAGAAAGGCTTCTTTAAGTATGTCTAGAGCAAGAGAAATATTAGAGAAAATGTGGGCCCACTGCTGAATGAGGTGGGTGTCCTGGTAACAGAGTACACTGAGAAGGCATTTATCAAACACCCTTTTTTACTTCAGTGTTTACTCCTAAGAACGCCCCCTGGGATATTGAGACCTTGGGGATAAGAGAGAGTCTGGGAAAAGGAAAATATCCACTTGGTTGAAGAGGATCTGGTCAGAGACTGTCTAGGGAAACTTGGCAGGCACTGACGGGATGCACCCACAAGTGCTGTGGAAGCTTGCAGAAGTGACTGTTAAACTGCTCTCTATCATCTTTGAGAGATTATGGAGAATGGAAGAGGTGCCTGAGGACTGGAGGAAAGCCAATGTGACTTCAGTCTACAAAAAGGGCAAGAAGATAGAGTCAGGAGCCAATCAGCCTCATCTCTGTTTCCAGAAAGGTGATGGAACAGTTTGTGGATGTCATCTCCAAGCAAGTGAAGAAAAGGAGATTATCAGGAGTAGACAACAAGGATTCACCAAGGGGAATTACCAGTCTGGTAGCTTTCTATGATGTCATGACAGGCTGTGTAAATGAGGGAAGAGCAAGAGATGCATACCTTGACTTCAGCAAGGCTTGTGACACTGTCTCCCACAATGTCCTTGCAGGTAAGCTTTGGAGGTATGGTGTAGATGGCTGGACACTGAGGTGTGCTGAGTACTTGATGAAAGGTAGAGCTCAGAGGATTGTGAGCAGCAGTACGGAGCCTAGTTGGAGGCCTGCAGCCAGTGGTGTTCCCTAGAGATTGATGCCAGCTCTGGTCTTATTCAGCATCTACATCAATGACCTGGATGAAAGGACAGTGTCCACCCTCATCAAATCTGATGATTATATGAAGCTGGGAAGAGCGACTGACACATCAGGAAACTATACTACCTTTCCATAAGACCTGGACAGGCCAGAGACTTGGACAGAGAGGAACCTGATGAAGTTCAACATGTGACAGTCTAGAGTTCTATACCTGAGGAGGAAATGCATGCATAAGTACAGCTTAGGGGATGACTTGTGAGAAATATGCTCGGTGAAGGACCTGGGTGTCCTAGTGCACAGCAGATTGGCCACGAGCCAGCACTGTGCCCTTATAGCCAAGAAGGCCAATGGGATCCTGGGATGCATTAAAAAGAATGTGGCCAGCAGGTTGAGGGAGGTGATCCTTCCCCTCGACTCTGCCCTTTTGAAGCCACATCTGGAGTACTGTGTCCAGTTCTGGACTGCTCAGTTCACAAAAGACAGGGAACTACTGGATAGAGTCCAGTGGAGGGTCACAAAGATGGTCAGGGGCATGGAAAATCTCCCTTATGAGGGAAGGCTGATAGACCTGGAGCCACTCAGACTGGAGAAGACTGAGGGTAGATCTTATCAATTTTTATAAATATCAAATCAGTGGGAGTCAAGTTGATGGTGCCATGCTCTTTTCAATGGTGCCCAGAGACAGGAAAAGGAGTAGCAAGCTGAAACTAGAACATAGAAAGTATCATATGAACTTGAGGAAAAACTTCTTTACTTTGAGGGTCACAGAGCACTGGAACAAGCACTCCATGGCAACACTCAAAACCCATCTGGATGCTTTCCTGTGCAACCTACTGTAGGGAATTTGCTTTAGCAGCGAGTTGGTCTAGATGATGTCCAGAGGTCCTTTCCAAATCCTAGAATTCTGTAACTCTGTGATATGAAAGTTCCACACATCTCAGCATGTAGATTACAAATTGTATAGATAACTTTGTCCAATCTGGTTTTGGGTAATTCTGTTTTTGATTATGTTCCTCAGAACAATGTCTTTAGAAATCATACAAATTCCATGGAGCTTTGTATGCAAACTGTAGTCTGCACTTTGGTTTGCATTGTATACAAATGAACCAGTCCCTTCTGGCTCATAATGAGATTTGTGTTACAAAAAGTAATTGCACCATCACCTAAACATTACTATCATTTCTGGAGGGTAAATCAAGCTTTTATTGTACCTTCAGAATTCACACTGGCAAAGAAAAGCTCAAGCTCTTTTACAATTCCATGAGAAAAAAAAAAAAAAAAAAAAAAACCAGACACATTTTAGCAATACTAAAATGACCCTTTCCTTTGCTGGAGAAATAGCAGATGTGTTCCATATGCTTAAACATTTCTTGAATCTTTGATGTTTTGGAACATAAAGGCTAGGTTCTGATCAAAAAGTGAGAATATTTGATTTGAGTCAGGAAGTTTTTACATAAATGCAGTTTACTTGTATTTAGTGAATATTTATGTGAAAGATTTAGGCTTTCATATCATAGAAGATCAGTTAGGAATTATCTCAGAAAATCATCAGATCCCCTACCCTGCCGCTGCTGGATATGAAATACTGAGACAGCAGCAAACCTATGAGAGCTCCTAACAATAATGTGTATCCAGTATCAGCCATGTCACAGGATTACAAAGTTATTAAAAATATATAAATGGAACTTTTTAAGTAGTATTCTGTTCTAACACTTAGCCTGTTTTTCCTTTCTCCTTTACTACAAAAGAATGATCACTTTCTACATTGCACTGTCACTTAGACCCACTCTTCACTTTCTAACTGATGTAAAGTCACAAAGAATACTTCAACTGTAAAAGACAAATCCAAAGAGCAAATCTTTGTCCATTATTTATTTATTTATTTTAACTACACCCCCCTCTCTACTTTGTTCTTGGCACTCATTATAATCTATCAGACAAGAAGGATAGAATTTGCCAACCCATATATAAACAGTGATGGTGAGACCAAGTCTTTTCCTATTAGCCCTTGGGTTGCTATGCTTTGTTTAGCTGTCATCATCCTGTTCTACCAAGGGAGATGGTTCACAGCAGCAGTAAATGAAAGGCAAAGGCAACCCAGATTATAAAATTTACACAAACTACAAACCAGCTTATTCCAGTTTGGGTACTGCTGTTATTCCTTTTCTGATAGAAAGTCACATGAAATTCTCCTTCAGCATATTCTGACCAATTTGGCCATCCCATCCCACCTATTTGAGCGGGGTGTAATGTAAAATTAACTGTACATATACTTTTCACTAATGTAGATCAAGAAGTATTATGTTTCCCAGTAAATATATCCCTGTAAATTTTTCAAAGGACAATTCATATTGTTGAATATGATCAGGCAGATTTGTAAAGAACTTTGTAAAGAAATCCATGAGAACTAATTAATTAATAGTTAAAGAGGGAAAAAGTATAAAGACTAATGTTGCTGTTATCCCTGAAAGTTGACAGAGCTGTACAAATACAAATAAAAAGTTGGAAGAAACATCAGCAGTTGGAATAGCAAGTAGTCTAAAGGAAACTGTAACAGCCATAAAATGCAGAAATAATAGTGTGCTTGAGGTCTGCTGAAATTACCACCATTTCTCCCTCAAGCCACCAGTAATGTTTTTCTTAGAGTGAATAGTACAAGGTTGTCAAGTCTGCATTCAACCTGCGATACCATAGCCAGGGAGAAAAACATCCCTAAAAACCTCAGTACAAAAGAAGCAGCTGGTTGAAAAGATAAGTTGGTGCCAAAGTACTCAGACAGACTGTTCAAACATAAGCAAAGGAAATAAATACTAACTATTGATAAACACGCCAAATGAAGCGATTGATACTTAGCTGCTGTGGTACAAGGTAATAACAGCCAGTGCACACATTCACCTAAATTTTCTCCTCTCTAAAGGATAGATAGTGGGTAGAAGATTACACTAATTTCAAAAGTTCTTCCAGTGATACTTGTGAAAAATAAAATGTAGTCCGCACATTTTCTACTTTCAGGAATTTCAGATTTATTTTTCTCCAGTAAATATCCCTTTTATTTGTTCTGTGTCACTGCGCTGAGCTCTTTCCATCTTTGCTCTAAAAGAAGAGTGCAGTACATACACTGCTTTCAAGGAAAGGCTCTCAGTCAGTTTTTTATTTCCTTTCCTTTTCAACCTGAGGTGACAGCACCCCCCATTGCAAGAGGGGCTACCTCTACTCTGTACCTGATGAAGCTGAACCAGGAAGTAAGCTAAACCTCATCACAGCCCCTGAGTTGTTTCTGTGACTCACCTGACATGTATAGCTTTGCACCCATCAGACTACCTTCTGTAAGGCAATCATGGCCAAAAAATCTGGATTGCCCTTGAAGCAGACTGTGGTGGAGCCTACCTATGAGAACTCTTAATAATAACATATATTTAGTATCATCCATGTGGCCATTACAAAGAATGCATGAGATCATGTGCTGGATATGGGATATTGTTTGACTGTTCCAGCTGTTCTGGAGGTAAGTGGTGTGACGCTAGTGGGCTAAATCTTCCTCCTGGAAATCTGTCTTAGTTGAAGGAGCCTGAACAGACCTGCATGCAAACCATCACAAAATGTGCATCAGCATCCAGAATGACAACAAAATATCAAGCTTTATCAAGACAAAAAGAGGTACTTGAGAACAAAACAGAGGATATGCTGCTATGAAAACTCTGGTACAGCCACATCTTTAGAAGCATGTTGAAATACGTGTATTTCTACTCTCCAGCTTGAGAAAAATATAGTAGAAGGCACTAATAGATTAAGAGGACTGAGCAGATGCCCTATGAGAAGGTGCTGAGGAGCCAAAGAAGAAATTCCTGGTTGTCTGGAACCCATGAAACACTAGGAAAAGAGACAGCACATAATCTCAGGGCTTGTATGTCCTCCTGAAATAGCATCTTCTTTTGTCAGTGGTGAGATAGAAAAGAGATATTTCTTCTGTTCTGTTTTTGTCCTCTCTCTGCCATGAATACAGTTATATACTGTATATAAGCAATTCATACAGTATACAACTAAGTAATTCATATTCTATTGACTTCAATTACTTCATTAAAAATTATTAAAAAAAATTAAAAAAGCATTGTCTAATAATGACCATTTGGAGCAGGAATCTGAATTATCTCCCAATTCATGAGTTCATCAAATAGAGAAGAAGAAAGAAAACAAGAAATGTATTTCTTGATATTAACATTTAATATTTTATGCAAACTTCTGTTAATCAAATGCACACAACCACTGCAGTGAAAGAACACAGTTGTTTCTGACATGATATAGAGTCTAAAGGTGAAAAATGACCAGGTAGGAACATGATTATCTACTATTCAATTTGTGTGCAACATTCAGAAAGCGGCAGGAAGTGAATAAGGATAATTCCATCATTATTGCATAGTGCTCACACTTTAATGCTTTTATAACGTACAGTAGCCTTTCTGGGCCTTTCCACAGTAATTGCTGGTTCGACTCAGAGAGTCATCAATATTCTGCAACTGCATTATACTGCATAATGCTAACAGTATTAAAGAATGATAGCGGATGTATAATTGCAAATGAAAACCAGGATGGGAAGGAAGCATTGAGTAGACTGTATGTTGTGACTCTGAGGTAGAAATACTTTGCACAATTAATAGTCCCATGTGTAGGGGTGTAGCTGTTGTGTTAAAAAAGCTGTTCCACCCAGGCTGACACCAAAAGAAGATTCAATTTGGTGTATATGTAACCACAAGTTTCTTCTGAGCACATGAACAAGCCTGCTGAAGATCAGGATATCATTCACTTCTTCAATAAGAAGTTAAGTGGCTTTATGGATGTCTATACCAGGGTCTGAAACAGCTGTATTTCCAGAGGGTGTAAAAGAATATGTATCCTCAGGTTTCAAACACAAAACCTAAAATTTCTTGATTCAACAAGGACAATGTAACACTACATAATATTAAAAAAAAAACAGCATTATCTGCATAATTTGAATGTTTCTTTGCTGCAGGATACCCACTTGTCACACCACTGCAACCTGAACACAAAGTGACATATGAAAAAACATATAAAACCTTCATTCACAGGTGGAGCTGGTAACTATAACTTGAAGTTGGCAGAACTAAATCGAATCATTACCTTCACACAGCAGTAGGGAGGAAGAAGCAGGGAATGTCTATGCTCCTTTCTAATTACTGTTCCTTACAAACTGAGAACATTTATGGAAGTCTAAACATATCTTAGGCCTTCTGCAGACAAAGAATGAGCCATGAATGTAAAATATTTCTACTGTGTTTTTTTTTTTGTTTGTTTTTGTTTTTGTTGTTTGTTTTGTTTTTATGAAAAGTTGATTTTCTGTACTTATTATTTTGTTTTCTATTAATTAACTGAAGGATTATTTTTATGAAAGAGGCGTAAAAGTTCCCTGAAACCTCATCTTTAAAGAAAAATGCTTAAGCTATTGATAGTATAAATATTTAATTAGTAATCACAAATATTAAATCTTGTATTCCACACATATATTTGATTGGTTTGCAGATGTCTGGAGATTATATAGTCTAACTCTGTTGCTCAGAGCAAGCTCAGATACAGCAGGTTGCTCAGTACTATCACCAACTGGGTTTTGAATATCTCCTTGAATCCATCACTCCCATGGTTACTATTCTTGCATGTCAGGTGCTCCAGTCCCTTCATCATGTAAGTGGTCTTTCACTGGACTTTCTCCAATCACTCCATGACTGTCTTGTACTGGATAGCTCAGAGCTGAACACAACACTGCAAATATGATCTCATCAGTTCTGAGTTGAAGGTAAGGATCGCCTCTTTTAGCCTCCTGGCAACAACCTCCGTAATGCAGACCAGGATGATGCAGGCTTTGCTTGCTGCTGTGGAGCAGTACACCTTTTGTACCCAGGACCCTCCAGTCCTTATCTGGAAACTTCCAGACTGAGTATTTCAGCCAGATCTTAGTACACCTCACTGTTCACTACCTAGTACTTCATTTGTGTTTCAGAGAGTATGTTATGGGAAATAGTGTCAGAACTTTACTAAAGTTAAGCTAATCAGCATTCACTGGTGTCCTCACACCCACCAAACCAGTAATCTCAATGCAGAAGGTATCCAATTGGTCAAGCACTCTCTCCCTTTGGAAACCCAAGCTAACTCCTCCCAGTCACCTTCTTGTCCTTCATATATTTGGAAATGGATTCCAGGAAGATTGTTCTATCACATTTCGAGGGATTTAGGTGAGGTGCACCAATCTGGAGTTCTCTGGATTCTTTTCTGACTTTATTCTAAGAGAATAGCAGTGTCTATTTTCTTATAGTCCTATGGAAGGTAAGTCTTCTGACAGTAAGTTTACTTGTAATGACCAGACTGAAGACACTGAGTATCTTGGCTCTTTCCATACTATTTTCAACCAGGTCCTCTGGTAACTTATGCTACAGAGTTCTGAACCAGTGATTGAGCACCTGATGAAGGGTTGTAACCAACTTTGGGAGTACAAGTGGAAGCAATTCTCCCCTAACGTCATGTAAAGGCTGTCAGCCTCCTTTGGTGAGCTCTGTGAGCCCTGATCTTCCATAAGGGGTAAATGATTTATTCTATATTATATAATTGTGATCTCTTCTTTTTTGGGGGTGATCTGAACTTCCAACCACTCTGAATTAGAAAAGAAAAATAGATCAGTAACATTTACTTAACTAATTATACCTTACAGTTGCTCATGTCAAAGCATAAAGTAATCCAACTTCTTGTACATAACCATAACGATTGGAACTTGTACAGAATGTTTTTATCTGATGTGGTAAGACCTATGTTTTTTCATTTTCTGACTACTTAAATCCCCTCTATTTCTTTTTACAGTGCTCTGGGAAGAAGAAGTTTAAAAAGACAAATTTATTTCAGATTTTGTACTTTATTAAAGTTTGTGTGGCCAAAACCTTGTGTGGAGCTTTCCAGTGAATGTCAGTTGTTCTTACGTTACCTGTTTTTTTTTTCCTTACGAACTTCCTCAAGTTCTGTTCTGTCATTGTAGAATACAATCACGACAAAGTTAAATGATTTACTTTGCAGAAATGCATTTGAGGTAACATTAAGGAATTACTCTGAATGTATGGAAATAGTGTAGCTTCAAACTCAGTCACAAACACTGAACCGAGGCTGCTTTTCTCCCCTAAAATACTGCTAAGGGCAGAATTCCCAAAACTTTTATGTTCAGAACCATAACCTATTAGGACTTCTATTACTATACCACAGTAACAACAATGATACTGTGCAGCAGAAAAACCTTAGGGATATATGTGTTATAAATAAAGGGTCTGCTTTTTCACAGAATATTCTTCTTTCCTGAATTCTATGAATATACTTAAAACACTAAGTTGTTAGGCAGTTTTTAACAACCCTTTTGAGCATTCCATGATGGTGATGTTTTTTTTTTTTTTTTTTTTTTTTTTTTTTTTAATAACTACTTATTTTTTCTCCAGGATTTTTGTTAACTAAAGGCTCTTGGGATTAAAAGGAATAACTTGATGTAAGACTTGCCACTTCTGTAGAAAAACAGTCCTTTCTGTTCCCTAAAAGCAAACACTCTCTGAATCTGCATTTCTACTAATTGGTCCACAGTGATACTGTGTTAGCCAGCTATCCTCTGCTTGCAAAAGTTATTGTTGAGTGCAACCCGGCTCATTGTGAAAGACGTCTAAATAATTCTGTTATTAGCAGTTATAAATAAATAAAAATAAGTGGATTTGTTTGATGGTTTATTTACAACAGGAAATTACTTAAGTATGAACTGAGAGCTGAGTTCTCAATAGAAAATTCAAATTTTTTGACGTACTTAAAAAAAAAAAAGAGGTAAATTTATCTTATCGTTATAATTACGGTTTTAGTTAAACCACACCTCTTGTCCTGTTATGTGAGGATTTCCAAGAAATTCCTGTAGCATGGCAGTTCCTCCCTGGCCTGGATGTGTGGGAGAACCTTGAAAGGGTCAGTCCACATGTGCCCTGCTCATCCATCGGCTGCTGATGAGGAGCCAAAAATGTTGAATTTTGATCTACGTTGGATGTAGGACCATAAATTGAATGGACTATTCAGTAAGGGAAAAAGATTTTGCTTTTTTTTTTTTTTTTTTTTTTTGCCTTTGCTACAGCAGACCGATGCTCATGTCACTCAAATATGAGCAAAACAAACACCAGCTCCAACATGACAGCCCTGGCTGATAGTGCCACCCACTGCGGTGCTCCAGGTAATGACTTGGCTTACTATCTGAAAAAATAAAAAGCATATAAAAGTGAGAAAACTCCTATAGATACTTGGAAGATCAAATATTTTCAGTGTTTTAGAAAGGTTGCTGAACTGTTTCTCTGCCAGAGTCTGTAAGACGCTTTTTGTGGGTGGCCCTTTATAGATAAGTGAAATCTGTAAATTCAGCTGAATTTTGAACAAGCAAAACTACTGGGAAATTCTAACATCACTGCAAAAGCTTTAGTGAAGTCTTGTACAGGCTGTACAAAAATATTCCATAAACAAGAACAAGGATCCATGTCTGTGTTGAGCCTGGATAAACTTTAATTATATGTGGAAATAGAGAATAACAATTTTGGAGTCAGTAATGACAAAAGCGAATTATGAGCTCCCACTGTTTTCTTAAGATTTTGTTATTAAAATATGAAAGGCTGATGCATGCACTGCGAGAGTGTATGTATGCAATGACTTAATTTGACTGGATGATGGGAATTTTAAAATGAATGATAGAGAACTGGCATCACAGCACTGGCTTAACCAGCATGGTTTTGTGGGACCATGGGTAATCAGTCTTTCGGGAGGTCTGTGATGACCAGCTGGGTGAATGCAGGTCTAAAGACATACAGATGATTCTTGAGGGAGAGGAGGGGCCACATAACAGTGAGAACTGCATAGAAGAAAAGCAGTTAGAGAGCTTTCTCTTTTCCATCAAATGTTCAAGAACACCTTAAGTTAGATGCCAATCTGTTGGAGAAATAAGTCAGAGGAGGCACTGTCTCCACTGCAGCCTAGCAGAAAATGCCAAAGAGATGAGGATATTCAGATTCTGAGGACACCAACTAACAACTTGGGTCAAACTTCCTTAGGAAACAGAACTGGAGGAGAACAAATAAATTTAGTTTCCTAATAATCTAGCATGGCATTTTAATAATGTTCATGTGGGAAGAGATTTCTTTAAGAGTTCTCTGGAAGTAAATATTTAATCCATTACTAAAACAGTCAGTAGACTGACTTAATGTTACTCTTCTTATCAGGTATAATTGAGCATTATGTCTGTTGTCAGCTTGTGGTAAAGGAAGGCTGAGTTGAAGGTAGTTGTCAATAACATAAAGAGCAGTGAGCTGTACAGCAGGAGTACTAAAGAAAAATTTTTGCAGGTTTCAAACAGCAAAGTTCCTTTCGATAAAACTGGTGACTTTACCACCATCACTTATTGTCTTCCTTGGCGGGGGCCTAATAGTCAACGTTGTACTGAGTGGGTTTCATCTAATGCAGCTTCTCATTGCTGAAATGAATATGTCCTGATAGTTTCCTGTTGTTAGCAAAGGTAAATAGGCATTTTGAATATCTATTGAAGATTAACTGTGCTACCCAAATCTCCTTTTATCTCTGATGTCAATCAATGTAATCCAGATAACTGGCAACGGTTTTATACAGCACTTACAGTCACCAACATTGTTCATCAACAGGCCATGGCTTCAAAGCCTTCAAGAAAAAAGAAAAAATAAAGGCCAACTTGCTCCTATTCAAGTTATTTTGGAACAAAATCAAAACAAATCCTTACTAGACCAGAAAGGAGACAGTAAAAATGTGCTCTTTCCAGATGAAAGTAAGAACCTAAATCTTATGAGAGAAGAAAGATATCAGATTTCTCCTTTTCTGTTTATTTGTTCTTTCGGTACTTCCTCTTGCTACACTTACGTATCCCACTATTTATTGCACTCATCTGTAGGCATTCATTCTTCTCCTTTTGGGACAAAAAGTCTTGATGCCGATATTAGCACTAATTCTTCTATTCTTTTAAGAAAAGTATCCGAAAGTCCTTTAGAGCTAATCCCTGAGATCCTCAGGTTCAAGAAAGATGAATTCAGCTGAAAGAAGTTGCAGAGCTATTATTATTATTAGAGTGGTAGGGAATGTATTTTGTATGAAAATTAGGTGCTCAGATAGCTTAAAAAAACAGTCTGGAGAGGTGATGTGAGTGTTCTTTATAAATACACCAGAAAGAGTGCAGAGCTATTTAATGTAAAGAAAAGGCTCTTCCAAGAGCAAAGAGACATATACTGACAAGGAATAAATTAAAATTGGATATTGGAAAGAAGAAATCTGTTTTCTGTTCTAGTGAAGGTATGGATAAGCCTTCTAGCAAGTCTAATGGGGCTGACCAGGAAGCATACAACTTATTATGGCTCCTCAACACACAAAGGATGGTCATTTGATGTACCTGAGTTGCTTGTGATGAGAGAGGGCTGAAATCTGTAGCTGAGAAATTTGCTCAAAGTCTTATTTTTCCTCATATTCCTACTGCAGGCATGGAATTTTTGCTCATTTATTGCTGGAATCAACCTGTAGCACTAGCAACTCAATGATTTCTCGAGGTCCCTTCCAACTCTTGCAATCTTGTGATTCTCTGATTGCTGAGCAGGAGAGAACTCTGACCCTGGATTCAACAGAAGAGCCACAGAAGAGCAAAGAAAGTGCTATGAAATACATATGTTGGTTCTGGTTCAGACAGGTTAGGATTTGCTGTCTGACCTCAGGCAGTTCTAGAGGAGCAAGGCCAGAGCTTTGCTCTCCCTTCTTTACAACCCAGCTCCCTGGAACAAAGAGGAAAGGCAGCTCCAAGATTTTTGAGCAACCCTGAGAATGAAATGTGCAACCAAGAGTTCTCTGTTTCTTCTCCTTACTATTTATGTGCTCCAGTTATGTTTCCTACCTATTCTACCGTTAGTTGCTAGTTTTAACTGTAGCTAATACACCCATGACTTTTTTTTTCCTGTATGTTGTCCTGTAATCCAATTAACATGAAATTCAATATTAAGAACTGTTCTGTTGCTGCAAGATGTAAATGAAAGAATAACTGCCAGGCATTCATGAGGGCATTTTGCTGGTTTTGTTTCCTTGGCATTACTATTTCCTGTCTGCTAGAAAAAATGAGATTTGCATGGTCAGAACAGCCTTTACTTTACTGGTCTGTGCTTTGGTATAGGAAGTCCCATTCCAATCCCTGTGTTTCAGTCATCCCAGGATCCCAGAGTAGTGCTCTATAAGACTACTTCTGCTCCCAGCTGTGTTATCTTAACAAAGGACCAAGTGCAAACCACTGCTTCACAATCCCTGGTCTTATAAAACCAACAGTTTCATTTACTGACCTCAAGAGAGTCAAGACTTAAAATCTTGACTAGATCTGAATTCCGCTCCTGTGCTCTCAACTCATTTTTAATACATAACCCACAGTAGTTCTCCAAATTATCATCCTGCTGCACATATGTGGCACTATGCATGCAGTGATAGCCATGTTAAATATGACACTGTAAATATACCAGGCACAGCAGGGTAAAATAGCTAAGCTAAATGTAAATTTTTTTCTCCAGAATAACCTGGATAAATTTCAGTGGAACAAAAGCTTTTGGTTAGATTGCTTTCACATGAAAGAACTGGTTGTACATTGCTCATTTTAATGATATTAAATGTGCCTTTTATGTGCAAGATCATAAGCAACATATATTTAACAGCCTGACATCTTTAGAGACAAACAAATTTTATTCCTGCACACCAGATAGAAATTATAGATATGAGAGCTGGACACAAAACAACAGTATCTATAAATCTCATATTTTATCAACCTATTTCAGCCATACAGTTAGAAAAGTTATCAATTACAACACCACCCATGATAGATATGATTCCCCTTTGGGAAGATCAAATGGCTAACCCATCATGAAAGTAAAAGATGTACAATACTGAAATTGCACTACACACCCAGGTCATGAGCAAGGTTATCTGGAAGCATTGCATTGCAGATGGAATAGATGTTAAACACCAGGGAGTGCCAGAATTTGCACTTTGCGGTCTATAAATATACTAAATAAGAGATCACTGTGATCATTTTCATGAGGTTGATTATTTTCATGATCTATATCCAACTGATTTTTTTCTTTTTTTAAGTGGAAAAATGAGCTGTGGATACATAAAGATTAGGGTATTTCAAATAGTTTTATATGCCAGGAAAAATATATATTGATAGCTCTTTCTTCTCCACTGACTCTGATCTGTATCTCAGAGAAACAGCACAGTGCCTCTGTGATACCAGGTTGGATTCATCCCATCTACTTTTATGAGCCTACAACTGAGCGTGTCATCCTCAAGATTTTTATAAAGAGCAGAGAAAAACTGGAAATTTCAGGTACAATTCATGTGATTTACTCTAGACATTTACCCTAAGAAATGATAAGTTACGTCTTAGTGCCCACTTCTCCCACATCACTTTAAAAACAATGTCTAAACATAGAAAATCAGGTGTAGGTATCTGTGTTCCCTCAGATTCTTTATCCACCAAATAGCCCAGCCTTCAAATCCATATCTCTCCAATTTAGAGATAAGGATGTCATACTACCACATCAATGGCCTTGCACAAGTCCAGATAGATAATATCAATTGTCCTTCCTTTGTCTACTGATACTGTCACTGTACCATAGAAAGCCACCAGATTGCTTAGGCATGGTCTGTCCTTGGTTAAGCTATTCTGGTTACCTCAGATCACCTTCTTGTCTTGAATGTGCCTTAGTATAGCTTCCAGAAGGGTCTACTCCATGGTCTTTCCAGGCAGAGACAGGTAAGGCTTTTAGTTCCATGAAACTTCCTTTCTCTGTTTCTTAAAAATGGATGTTATGTTTCCTTTTTTCCAGTTACCAGGGACTTCTCCTGACAGCGATGACTTTTCAAATATCGTAGAGAATGTCTTGGCAACCGCATCAGCCAGCTCCTTCAGAAACCTGGGGTGCATACTGTCTAACTACCTAGACTTGAACACATTCATCCTCATGACATGGTCTTTGATTTGTTTTGCTCATACGGTTGGAGGAATTTTGCTCCCATAATCCCCATGCAGAGGCTCAGAGACCTGAGAAACCTGACAACCAGTGAAGGCTGAAGTAATGAACCTGCCAAGTACCTCATCCTTTTCCATGTCTTTTGAAGCCAGTTCTCCCTTCTTATTTATCATAATGGGTACAACCTCTTTTGCCTTTCTATCAAGATCAGTGTACCTTTAGAACCTCTTGCTGTTTTTCACATCCCTTGCAAAGTTCAGTTCCATCTGCACCTTGGCTTTCCTGATCCCATCTGTGTATGTCTGGATGACACTTCTGTATTTTTCCAGGCCACGTGTCCATACTTCCACTGCCTTTACATTTTCTTCTTTTCCCTGTTTGACCAGCTGGTCATTTCTCTATTTCCTGCCTCTTCTGGTTGATTTCCCATGCCACGTAATGCAGTTTGGACTACAGAATCCCTGTTTTGCCCCTACCTCATCTGAATTTTCCCCAGATCTTAGTGAGTAAAAAAAACTTGCTCAAGAAATGAGATCTATCACTTCTAGACCTGTTTCATGTAGAAGAGCTAGAGTTGAAGTCAGACTTGATTTTTCCTGGGAGAAAAATGTAAATAATACTTTGGGAACTCTCCTAACTTCCTGTTTAAATTGGTCATATAGTCAGGAGTGTAACATGTATATCCATAAGGAGAAAAAAATGAAAAGTAGGGCTTGGGTCCAGTCATGGTCAAGCACACAGCTAAGACTGGGTAAAACTACTGACTGGAAAAAAGCTGATTATACTAACACAATGATTTGCATCAAATTCATGGCTATCTCCAAAATGAGGCAAGTTTTTGTTTTCTTAATTATTTACCTTAGTCTGCTTTTCTCAAAATTAATCCATATCTATTAGCACAGGTAAAATTAAGCAAGAAATTATATTTCCTAAAAGATAATACCATTAAGAAAATACTGCTGCAGGGAATGATATTTCCAGTAGTTCAGCTAACCAAGGGTTTGGCACTATAGAAACATTACATAATCAGTGCTTTCAAGAGCTAAGTTGCAACTATAATGCAAAACATGGTAGTTCCCATGCCTTTTAACTGTGCTGCAGGTAGAAAATACAGCTGCTGTGTTTTCGCACTGACCCTGTGTAGTTACTGTGCTCCTATTTTTCCTAAGTGTGTTTCAATCACCGATTTTAATTATCTTCATAACTAAAAATGAATTAATGACAGTGGGCAATGAGCAGATGCTGATGCGCGTGAGTAGGGTAAGCATTTTATGACCCTGATCAAATACTCACTCTAAAGCCTACAGGTTTCTTGAGCCAAAGATGTTATGTTGATTAATATAGAGAAGACAATCCCCTGATCCCAGTCCTGCTTTAGGCTCCAGATTCATAAATAAAAGAAATCCCAAACTTGCAATACCAGGAGCCAGCCATCACCACACACCTTTTGTTCATCAGTGAACAAAACCAGTCTTTCATGGTATGAAGTATCCTCTTGTGTTCGTAAAGGGACTGCTATCAGTACTAAGTTAATGTCTTCTGCCAACATAAGTACCTCCATCTGGGCTATTGCAGCAGTCAGTGAAGGGAGTAATAAGAGATGTCTGCTACCTGGCGTTGCCATTTAAAGCTAAGATGTGTTGAGCTGTTCATGGGCACATACTTTCTGCCTCATGTTTTTCTCAGTTCTTATTACTTTTGCTCTCTAGGTTTTGTGGGACATTTCTTCACTTCCAAATGCCCATTCATTTAATCAGTCCTAGTCTCAATTACTCATCTTTTTAAAGCTCTGTTTCCTTGACCAAACAGCCTGAGTTTTCTTCTGTAAATACGAAGGCTGGTTTCCATGATAGCCAGGTGGTCTCACTCCCAGACCAATGATCTTCTCCTACTTGCAATGGCAAGCCTATAGTTACAGTGTCTGTCCAGGCACCTCCTCCTCAGTTGTAAACCTGTTATCTGACCATCTGCATGTAAAACAGATATTTTCCTCCTCCACAATTCTCTAATCCACTCTGGGAAACTAGAAGCAGAGGAGAAAGTCTGCTCCCTCCTCCCATTACAGTCATGGAAAAGACTGTAAACTGAATGTAGATTTTCTTCAGTTCTATGTATTTCAAGTGTGGTTTGAAAGTGTGAGGTTACTGGAACAGCTGTGTGAATTTTGTTTTAGAGACTTAATTGAAATGGTCTGCAAAATTCAGGCTGGTTTGGGTAGCCAGCTTAGAGAGCGTCATAATTGTGGTTAACAAAAATCCAGTTAAGTCAAAACCACAGAATAATAATGTGAAGTGTTGAGCTGCATTAATAATATGAGTCCCCCAGCTCCATTCATTGCTACCCACCCATGGCACCTTTCACATTTCTCTTTTTTCTATACCCAGGTGCTGCATTGCTATGTCTGAATTTGCATTCCTGGTGCACCAGGTTGCCTGAGGTCCTCACTGCTGAGATGGATATGTGCTCTTCATTTTTTTTTTCAAAATGCTTTTGTCTGATCCTGTTAAATCTGTGTATCTCGTATGTGTGAAAACACCATTTAAACAAGACTTTCTTGTGTGACAAGATTCAAGAGGCTTATAGTATTTATGTCATCGAGATTATCTTTAATGTAATTTACGACTTTTCTGTTTATCAAGTATCATTTCTACAAGAGCATAAGCCCTTTTTTAAACAATAGGTAGGTATTTGAAACAGTTTGCAGAAGAGCTATTTTTTATTGGACTCTACCCGCATAGTCTAACTATAATTTGCTTTGTTTTACAAATTTTCACAAGAAAGACTTGAGTTTTCCTCTCTTGGAGGTAGTTTTGAAATTGCCCTTCTAAAAATTCGTTTTTAAGCATAAACTCCTCCGTTGACTTTCTGAAGCTCCTCTGCATGCTCCTCTCCCCTCTCCTCTGCTGAGAGGGAGCATACTTAAAAATTAAGGAGATACACAAACACAAAACTCTGTGTTCGTTTCACAAAAAAAGTAACAATTTTGGAGCCCAGTTCATGCCCACTAATCAAACAAAAATACCAGTATTTCAGCTGCTGATGTGAGGAACTCTAGAGTTAAATCTGCCTATTTACCATCCAGGTAAGAGCTGCTTGCATGAAGAAACAGAAGCAGAAGTAGGGGAAAATATGAAAGAAAATGCGCTTTAAAAATCTTAGCTACCAGCAAAGCATAAAGATTTCAGATGTAGTGGGATTATTAGTTACATGCAAGTGTAATTAATTAATTAATTAATTATGTACAAGTAGACATAATAGTAAAGGCTGTAATGTATGAACTCATCAACATCCGTCCCTGACATCTTTCTCCCTGTTGCCAACCTGTCTGAATGTACCAGTTCTTTCCCTTAAGGACACCATTACTGTTGTAGCAGCAACAGGGAGGTAAAAAAAGATGCAGTCATTATCTTTGGAGCTGGTGCCTAGGGCAGCAGCAGGAGGGTGCAGGTTGATTTGCTTTCAGCTGATGCCCTGCACCAAATTCCTCTCCTCCCACTGCTCCTTGCTGAGGCTTGGTTGTACCTATGTTATAGTTTATTGACTGGTGCTGATCAGACCACTTTGCTAGGAGTTGCCTCTATGTTTTCTCAATATCTGGCTGTCTACACTTTCAAGTAACACATACTATAAATGTCTGATGCCTGTTAGACTCTGAGTTTTGTAATAAATCTAATACAAGGGCTTTTGCTGATGTAAACTGTATGTAAATTTGACAGAAAGCATCCCTTGGAAAACTAGCTGGGAGCGTGTATAGAGTTTTTGATGCATAGAGAGCAAGAACTCGAGGCATGTACGCACAGAGACAAGAGCTGTCTCTTCCATCAGCTGGACATAGTTAGAGATGCAGAATTGTAATGGCCTTTTACAAACAGTATAGGAATCCTCACAGCAGCTCTGACTAGTTTTCGTGTTTTTTAAAAATAACTCCTAATTGCTGGAAGAGTGGCAGCAATTTGCAGTTCAGCATGGAGCTCTCGTGCTGTTGTGCTTTGCAGTAGAGGTTAATTAGAACACGGGTAGGAAGTTATCACTGTGATGAATCCCTGATTTTAGGACAAATAAACCAATAAAGAGATGAGAGGCTTATGAAAAAAACCAAGAAGCACAGAGATCTGTTCGGCTGCTTGTAGGCTGCTATCACCGATGTAGCTGAACAACTAAAGCTGCTTAAATGAAAATGTTAAGTTCCAGCACAGACTTTAAAGGGTGAGACACTCTCCCACATGCCACACACTGTGGCTGGTATCACACAGCATCTCCACTAGCAGCTACTTGATCATGTTACTGTATGAGCGACTGCATCTCACCAAGAAGGGAGCTGGGGGTGTCCACCTACAGTGAATGATGCTTGAAGCCAGGGTCATTCCAATTTACATCCAACTGAAAGCCCCATTTTGTTTTCAATGCTGTGCTTTGCTCCCCTGCTCTCTTCTGACCTCCATCTTGTTTAAGATTCTTCATCAGAGGTGGACAATAGCACAAAGATAGAAATTGAGACGCCTTAAGTGCTGAGAAAATAATCAATACAAAAAGATTGCAAATATCCACTCCAGGACAGGTTTCAATTCTGAACTCTAGATGCATCTAGACATCACAATAGTGAACTGCAGCCTTCAATCAGACAACAGAAGGCTTTGGATTTATTACACGCTGCAATTGTATTAAAGAGTGCCTACAGTATGTAATGTAGGACAACACAGAGAATGCTGAGCTGTTGCAGTAAGGACACATAGTTCATCATTAGCCCAGTATTGTGATGAAGATAATCTTTCTTTCTTTGGAAGACTGACATGCCCAGGTAAACACCATGCCCTAAACCTATCTTCATCAAAATCAGAAAAATAGAAAATAAGTTGTATCCCGCTTTCCAGCACTTTTCCAGGACTATCACAGAACAATCTGGCATAGCAGTCACAGCTGGGGACTATTTGGGATAGGAAGACTCTGCCCTCTTCCAAAGCACTATCTAAGTGTCAAGCACTAAATGCTGCAGCTGCACAGCACTCATATTCAATTATACTCCAGAAGTTCAAGCAATATAACATTCAAAAGTCATTTTGAACAGCACATCAGTCTTGCAGTCAGCAAAGCCAGCAAAGAGTTAAAGTTTAGCTTAAGTGAAACCAGTAAGAAGGTTTTAGTGGATGCTGTTGGCAGCAGAATTCACCTTGTGATACATAACAGCTCTCAGATTGGGAAAGAAATTTCAAGTCCTTACAAATGTTAGTACACTAATTCCAAGTTAGCCTGAAGCAGAACACATTGTTTTTCCAGCATAACAGTCTGGTTTGCAGCAGGATTAAGCACACCCTGCCACAATGGGGCTTTCATCTCCAAATCGCACAGAGTGTGCACCTGAAACCACATTAGGTGTGTACTGACACCTATCACTTCTCAGAAGACTCTCAGGTCAGTGTCATTGTCCAGCTGGCATTTCTGGAGGCATGCTCTGTGGTTAAAGCTTAACCCTGAGCCAATTTACTGCATCTGGTACAATGTAACATCCCCTTCCACCTATCTATAATGGAAAGAAAGACCCATGTTCTCACCTGGAAGTTCCCTGTTACAGATGTTGTTGAAGGCAGAATTCAATAGGCAAAGTCAGGCTTCTTGAAGACAATATGGATACATAGCCTCAGCTTTGAACCACTCCATGGGAGTAGCTGGCATCCCATGTATAAATGGGATCTGGAAAAGCCAAGCTTTGGATATCTTCCAGACTACTGGACTGCGGTAGATTCAGCTCAGCCACAGTCCCCGTGCAGCCCCCCAAATAAATGAGAGCTTGGGCTGTGACAAGTGGCTGACCATACTTGACACCTGTTGAAGTGTCCCTGGTACCACAGCAGTGTGCCAGGGATGAGGCTGAACTTGCTGCTTAGTATGGATCTGCAGGTAACTAAGAGGGCTCACTGACTGTAGAACAAAAGGTGGTCCAGGTGTGATGTTGGATGTCTTCTTTCAAGTATTTCTGGGCTAGCAACCTTTGCTGGGAATTTCAGTCTACTTTGATGCATGAGACAATTCAATCTTCTGCTAGAGATGTAATTGGACTTCTATGAAATTTATAAATGGTAAGCAAAATCTAAATGATATATATGCTGCTTTGGAACAATTTCAGAAGTGGATGCTTCTGAGAAATTATTATCATTCATTTCAGATCACCTAGAGCTTCTAGGACCCTAGCAAATGTTCAGCTCTCATTGACAAACAAATACAGAAGTCATTACAGCAATGTTCTTCAAGGGAAAATTGAGAAGTGCTGTCATGTTTCTGTTTCAAATAGATTTTTTTATCAAGGATTTATTTGTATTAAAAGGTATCCTGATTTGAAGATCAGAAGCAGAGAGATTCAGTCCCTTTCAGATTTGCATCAGTAAAGAACTTTCATTCAGTTTCCAAACGTGGAGTGATACATATACACCATTATCGTGATTTTCTGGTGATACTTCACTTTAGGAATCCAGGAATACTTCAGATATTGTGAGTTCATCCAGACCTTTAGTAGGTCAATTTTTGAATGGTGTAAATCAGAACAGCATCTGTTATTCTTGTTTTTTACTTTAATGTTATTTTTCTTTTAAGTTTTTAACATAGGCATCCTGAAAGGTCAGATCAGATCTCACAGAGGCAGAATCACTCTCTACAGGTACTTCTGTTTGTCTGCGTTGTCAAAAGCTGACCAAAAACCCAACAAAACCTCCCATTTCAGTTAGGAAAATATCCATGACCCCTCTAATATTAATGAAAAGATGATGATCGATCTGAAGGCTCTGTGTGTCCTGGGATAAATAAATTCCTATCTCTGAACGCTGTCAGCATCATAATATAGAAAGCACATAATACGAAGAGATGTCCCAGACTCATTGAACAATGGGAATATTCTGGCTTTAAGTACATGCAAGTACTAAATTCTAGATTTAAACACAGACTTTCAAATCAATGCTGACTTCTCTTCCCTCCTTGTATCTCTGAGTCCCCCACTGTCTGCCAGCAATTTGAAGCCTTCAGTTCAGAGACTGACAAAAAATGAATGCATCTTGTAAACTGTGTGGGAGAAAAGTCAGATGCAAATACAAATAAATGAGTTTCAAAAGTGTTTGTGTCAGAGCACAAACACTCTGGTGTATATCTGCTAGCAAAATCCCAAACTTTTGATAGGTTTTAAGTTTTCCTTTGGTTCAGCAGATTTCTTTTTCCTTACTATCAGAAATACTGTAAAGCATGCAAAGCTCTAGATAAAGCACATTAATGGTTTCAGCTGAAAAAGTCCCATCATTCATGAGTATGACATGTAGGTTTAAGGGAAAATCCTTTTTCTATAATAATTATTAGCTTTGACCCTGCTGTCATGTGTTCTAGGAGATGAAATTGATACATGGAAAGGTGTAGAACGTGTAATCTATCGACTTTAAAGTGGTGCTGGAATGTTAATATTGAAGAACAAAAAAAAAAAAAAAAAACCAAAAAAAAAAAAAAGGAAAAAACCCACAGCAAAACAAAAAAGGCTTATTCAATTGACACTGAAGGCAAACAAACAAAATCACAAAACTCCAGGAGCTCTCTGTTGTCTCAAGATATTTTTGAACATTACACCCATAATATTCTGCTGGAAATACATTTCAATATCCTGAAAGATTAAAATTTAATATGACACCCAAGAATTAAATTCGAGCTAATGTGAGAATTTAATCTTAAAAAAGAGTTGCCTGTGATTACAAGTAGACAAGCAAGCTTTAAAAGACAGAAATTGAATTAATTTACTCCTTACAATTTCTATACTGCTGATGCAATGCATGAGATTTTTCCATAGCCATTACATGAAGTGGGTTTAAAGGGTATCACAAAATAGAATCATAGAATCATTAAGGTTGGAAAAGACATCTAAGATCATATAATCCCACTGTTCACCAGTATTGCCCACTAAACCCTAAATATTACATTGCCCTTTCCTGAAATACTTCCATATCACAGAAGAGGTTTTTACCTTATTAGCCACCTCCAAGTGTGGCTCAGGAGAGCAGTACAAGTAGTAGTGAGCTATAGTGCAATCAGTGGCATAACCAGAGTGGCAGACGATAAGACTAATCAGTACATGAGATCCCGCATCTGCCTTTCTGTGAAGCCTGCAGGAATGCTCCAGGCTCTGAGAAAAGGTGTCTCTCAGTCACCTGATCCCCCAAATCAGCTCTTCAGTTTGGTAAAAAGGAGACAGTGTGAGTTGCAGATATTTCTGCAGATATCTCCAATAATGTAACTGGTACAATTTTATCACACATGAACAGAAAATTACCTGTAGTACTGGTGCAAAAAATAGGTAATTTTGCTCTAGTAGCATATAATTATAGCAAATGTCCTTCTTCCTATCCTTCTTGATGTTCATATAGTGGTGATTTACAGCTTCTATTTAAAGACATGGAGCAGAACCAGTAAAGACATGAGCATGACCTGAGGGACTCTGTATTCCTTTCCTCTCTAATTGGGTTTTGTTTTGTTTTGTTTGCTCCAGTCCAAAATTAGATTGTTAAGTGTTCAAAGCAGAGACCCTGAAGTCAATTATCCTCTCATTTGCTTCAGTCAAAGTCACTGGAGTTACACTAACTATAAAACTTACAATAGACGTCAGAGAATCAAATTTGTATTACTTTATTTCCCCAAAGTTTAATGTATAGGAGTGTGTTGTGATCACTTGAGGGAAGTTCACCAAACACTATACAAGTAGCTCTACCTTCCCCACCGCCTTTTCTTTCATTTCAACATTACTACAAGAATGTTCCCCAGTGATACTCTTGAACCAGAAGAGAGAAATGCTTCCTTGACTCTGCTAAGGATAGTTTCACCTTCTAAAGCTGCAGTTGCGGTCTGACATATTTCATTATTTTGTTCAGTTATCAATTTGGCAAATGTATTTCCTACTCTAAATTTGCTGTTTTCCCTGTCTTAATAACCACAAAAACAAATTATGTTCTTAAGTTCAGCATTCAGATTTTTCAAGTCCCCATGCTTAAAATCCTCTTATCAGGGGGATCATGGTTTAGGGGGCAATTTGGTGGTAGGTAGATGGTTGTCTAGATGATCTTAGAGGTCTTTTCCAACCTTTGTAATTTTATGATCAGAATGCTACAAATGCTGAGACTACATGGCTGTAAATCCCAAGCAGAAAGACCTTCCCAGAAGTGCGCCATAAGGCATCTAAAAAACTGTGTCAAGGAGGGCTTGGCCTGTGGTCCTCCTTCATGTGTTTTCAATTTTCAATTGCTTGTAAACAAAAATCTACCTTATCATACGCTCACACACCTATGATAACTCTTCTGATTTATTTAACAAATATTCTTCCTCTCCAACTGTCCTGGATCTTAGATCTGGGTCTAAGAAAGGATCTTAAAGAACTTACATATGCTGCATGGCAATCTGGCAGAAGCAGGACGTGCTGATTCCCTGGTTTCCAGCTGGAGCAGCTGACTAAGTAACTATAAGCAAGTTGAATTTTCCACATGTGAGCTGCAACCTACATCTGGCAACTGAACAATCTGTCATCTTGTTGCTGTTCCAGATGCAGTCAAGATAGTGACTGGGACTTGAAAAGTTTTCAGGATCTCCAAGGATGTTGCAAGAAATCAGGAAGAGAATTCTGCCCTGCTGAGAACAAAAACCACAGGATATAAAGGATTAAAAAAAAAAAACACTTGTCAAAAAGGGCATTAGAAACTTTTGCATGAGCCGTATTCAGGTCAATGGTACGCATGTATTACATACAACAGAATGGAGAAAGAAGTGAGTATCAAAGATCCTTCTAAAACCTGAGGAAAAAAACTTTTGGACTATGTCAAAGGGCATACAAAGGAAGAGAGCCTTTGTTTAGCTTACTTTACTTTCTTCCTTGTAAAGTTTCCTTCAACTTCATGTACATGTGTAAAAATAAGCAGACATTGATACAGAAGTTAACTGATCCCCAAATATCAGTTGATTATTCTGACGTTCTCTTTATAAATGGTATAGGTTACATGCATATTCATAGATGAGCAGTATATATTATAAAAAATGAGAGCATTATAAACTATGAAAACTGTGACCTATTGTACTCCTGTCACTTAATGAAACAGCTATTAAAACACAGCTTTGTAATTTATTAGCAGTTTTATACATTAAATCTTAACCCAGTAAGTGATGCAATGCTTTATAATGAGTACATTTGTTCAGCATGGTGCTGCAGTATTGGAAATAGAAATCATTTTTGCCTAAGTTATCTTAAAATGAGAACTATTTCTGTTAAGCAGTAATAACCAGGTACAACTACTGTCAGTTTCAAATATACTGAATTAAAAATAGTTAAAATGAAATTTTTCTTCTACCTGACAGTCTGCCTGCTGTCTTCGTGGATTTTATTGTTGAAGTAAAACTTGAGGGGGACAAAGGATTTGATAGATCTTCTTTTTGCTACCTATTAATCCTACAATGGATTTTGAAAGATGTATGAAGACAGTGGGAACAATTAAATACCAAAATGGTCTTATTAATATGAAGGAAATCTGTAAATAGTGTTTTGAGTCTCCTTCAGTGACAGCAAATGATAACGATGAAGTTGGAATACTTTTGAAGAGGACTGCCTTGGTTTGTTTGCTTTTACTAGGCTGGGAATGTCCCTTTAACATTTTAATCTGAAAATGAATTATGCACATTCTCTCACAGCTAAGAAGAATGAGACAAATTTTAAGGAAGCTGTTAATGTCAGAAATGCTTATACTGGCTTTGTCATGTAAAAGTAGAATGTCTGACAGCTTGTTTTGTGCTCTCATTTTTTTTTTTTCCAGTGTTATTGTGAGTTTATGGGTAAGAACTAGGATCTGCAACACTGCTTTATTATAGATTTTACTTGTTATTTTATGTTCTTTGAAAAAACAGAGAAAATACTACTCTCTTCCAAACACATGAATCATACCTGCACTGTATTTTCTGATTGCTAATCCAAGGAACACTTTGTTATGCTAAAGTTCCTCTATTGAGATCTTAGCAGAAGGTCATAAGACCGCTGATTACCGAGTACTGTTTGATGGTTTGATTATTCCACTTAGACTGTTGATACCACTAAACTTGTTTCATATAAAATTTTAGCCTGTGTTTCATGGTTTACATAGCAAAATATCAGCTTTCTTTTCATCTAGGAGTTTTTGAAAATGTGTGGATTTTTTACGTATGAATTGCCAGGTGCTGACTCAAGGTTTACCTCTAGGATTTGCCTCTAGGAGAAGACTTCACTCAAGTACTGCATACATGCACGGGTCCTAAGGGCTTGAGATGGGTTGACCCACCAAATTGGAAATATAAGTATTTTATGAGTGGACTGTTTAATGGATGAGGAACAGGTTGGGAGATTGTATCCAAAATGGTGGTCAATAGTTCGATTTCTTTATAGAGATCAGTGGCAAGCCGTGTCCCTCAGGGATCATTCCTGAGACCAGTGCTCTTTAATATCTTTTTCAGTGACATCAGTAGTGGGATAGGGTATATCCTCAGCAAGTTTGCTGATGACAGCTAAAGGTACAGTTGAGACACTAGAAGGACAGGATGTCATGCAGAAGGATCTAGACGGTCCTGAGCAGAGGACCTGGGAGAACCTCATGAGGTTTAAAAAATCCAAGTGCAAGGTGTTGTACCTAGGTTGAGGCAACATCCACAACCAATACAAGCTGGGAAATGAAAGGATCAACAGCAGCCCTGCCAAAAAGAACTATGGGTACTGGTGGATGGCAAGCTGGCCATAAGCCAGCAGTGTGCCCTCACAGACCAAAAAGCCAACTATATCCTGGGCTGCATCAAAAGAAGTGTGGCTAGCAGGTTGAAGGGGGTGATCCTGCTTCTTTTCTCTGTGCTGGTGAGACCTCACCTGGAGTACTGTGTCCAGAGATGGATTCCTCAGTACAGGAGAGACGTGGACCTGTTGGAGTGCATCCAGAGGACAGTCACAAGAATGATACAAGGGATGGAACACCTCCCCACAAGGACAAGGTGAGAGAGCTCAGGCTGTTTAGGCTGGAGAAGAGAAAGCTCCAGGAAGACCTGAGTACAGCCTTTCAGTATTCGAATGGGAGCTATAAGAAAGAAGGGGACACTCTTTAGCAGGGTCTGCTGTGATAGGACAAGATGAAATGGTTTCAAACTAAAAGAGGGGAGATTTATAAGGGATATAACAAAGTTTTTTAAGATAATAAGGGGCGAAGGCACTGTGGGACAGGTTGCCCAGAGAAATGGAGGATGCTCCATCTCTGGAAATATTCAAGTTCAGACTGGATGGGGCTCTGAGCAACCTCACTTAGCTGTGGATGTCCCTTTTCATTGCAGATGAGTTGGACTACATGACCTTTAAGTGTCTCAACTCAAAAAATTCTGCAATTCTATGATCCCAGCCAACACTTCAACTCACTCACTCCTGCGTCTTGCAAAGAAAATAGACAGAAAGCTAGAAGTCTCATGGACTGTTATTAAAGTCTAATAGGAAAATAAAAGCTGCAGGCAGAAGGAAAGCAAAATGCAGAAGTTATTCAATACTTTCCATTCTGGCAGAGGTGCAGGCATGTCTCAGAAGGCAGATCTTGGCACCCTTAGTGGTCACTTGGAAAGACAATTCCATAACAATGACTGTTTCCCATCCTTTTTCTTCCCCTGAGATTTTGTTTCTGAGCACAACATCATATGGCATGGAGCACCCAGTTAGTCAGCTTGGGTCAGCTGTCCTGGTGATATTTCCTCCCAGTTTCTTGCCCACCTCTAGCCTACTACCTAGGGGTGCAGAGTAGGAAAGAAGGAGGGCCTTGGTACTGTACAAACATCTCAGCAACAGACAAATGAACTCCATCCCAGGCAGACACAGTACAGGGTTTCAACTTACAGGGTCACCTGTCAATCTTTTTCTTTGCTACCTCACCCCCTGTGTCTGAACTTGGACAAGTCACTTCTACACGCCTCAGTTTACCCAGGAGAAAAAATTCTACTGCTTCAGCATACCAAACATCATTATTCACAAAGTGCTTTCAGAGCCATGGATAGAAGAGTGACAGAAGTGTCAAATACATAGTGTTATTTTTAATCTTAGAATTTTAATGCTGCCTTCTCTAGATATATTCAGGAATTTGGCTTAGATGTATGCACATTGAATTTTATGGCTTTTATCAAACTTAGTCCTGCTTTGCTAATCCCTTTAATTTACTTTTTTTTTTTTTTTTTTGTATGTCAGGTCCCTGTTTGGTGAATCCTTGCCCTCAGCAGTTTGGAGATGATTGTTTTTAAAAGCAGTTTAATGTTTTCTTTCCACTAGTATTTAGGAATGATGTTGTTTGATTTCTTCATGTTAGCAGGTTAAAATAAAACCCTAGTTAAGGCTACACTTTTTTAGGTATTAGTTTGTATGAAGAACATTAGCTACAAAATTAAGCTGTGGAAATACAGTGACCTACAAAAGAGCCACGAAAAAAAAAAAACCCTAAAGAAAATAGATCTGCTGTAGGGATAAATATTGCTTGTTTAAAGTTACTAACAGAAGTTCCAAAGATAAAAGGAGGACAAGATTTTATAGCAACTCATTAAATACTGCCTACTATATGTACAGAAAGGATGACAATGGCCTCAGGTACTGTAAATTAGGCCAATGCAAAATTACAAAAATGAACCAAGTTCAAAAGGATGAGGGAGAGTAAGAAAAACCATGCTGGATTCTAGTGGGATGTGCTAATGAAAGACAACCAAGCTGCACATAAATCCTAATTTGTTTCATCTTATTCATGTGATTAAAAACATTAAGGGGGAAATATTTCCAGGAGTAAAGCAAGGCTGGAACCAAAATTGAAGGGGAAGCAGCTTGGACATTTGGTCTGAGAAAACTGTACCTACAGAGTGAGTGTCTAGCCTCAGCAAGGAGCCACTTGTGAACTTCATGCATCAGAAGATTCCACCCTTTAAGAGAGTGTTGCACTACCAAAATCACAGAGCTTATGAGAACAAGTGAATTCCTGCTCCTTACAGATCAGAATCTCAAAATCTACCTTCTGCATGCACACAGCCCTCTGCAGTGGCCAGTGGTGGTCAGGTTGACACTATCTTTTGACCCTTCTATGGCTTTTGCATTGGTGTCCACCTTGCACCTCCATCTCAGCAGCAAGGTTACTGCACAATGAAACGTGGCCACTGCTGACCCTGCAAGTTTAAGGGTGTACAAGATGCACAGAGATGGGCATTTCTGCATGAGGTTGTACTTCTGTATTTCTGGAACGCTCCCATGAACATCACTTGTTATCTGAGATTTACATAGTATTTTTAAGTTATTTACTGTTTGAAGACCAAGTGTAGTCTTTAACTAACAACCAGTTGGCATCTAATTTAGATTTGACTTTTCACCTTTTTCTTTTCTGTGTGACATAGCAGTGATTCAGGCTGAGTGCAAAGGACAGTTACATAAAACATGGTTTTGAACATTTTTAGTCTTGAGTCTTTTTATAGGGTGTGAGCTTCAGTATATTACTATTACCCACTAATTTCATGGTTCATGGCTAAACATAAAACTGTAATTCAATTATGGTTTTCTTTTCTTTTTTTTTTTTGATGTTATAAACAGCAAGAGTAATGCTGATTTACATTCTCAATAGTCACTGAGGACCATGTATTGTTATTTGTAATATAGGCAAGGGATTTTTGCAGACACCTAGTCATTAAGTTATTTCAAGTCTGTCATGCAGGAAAAGAAGACTTAATCCATAGAACATAGAAAGTAAGGGATTACAGTGCTAGAGATCTCAAAAGAAAGAGATTACTGACAAATAAATGAGCACAGTGTGTTCACTTGCTGGGGGGTAATCATTTGTAGGCAACTAAGAAACTGTGCAGTGTGCAGGCATGTACAATCAATTTTTTAAACCAAGAATTCTTATGTGGCTAATCAAACACTAGCAAATCATGGCATTCTAAAATATTTCTTACTGAATACAGTTTCCACACAATAATACAAGATAATTTATTGACAAAGTAATGATGACCTCTTATATCTTCAGCTTGTTCTGGAAGATATCTATTTCATGTTCTGTTTGGATGAATATGAAAGTAAAATCAGAATTACAGTACAAAAACCTATTGAAAGATATGAAATCAATAACTGTCCTGAAATTGGTACCAGAAGAGAAATATTTTGCAGAGTGATTAAACTTACAATTCACTGTGGAGTCTCATGCTATCATAGCACTTGATCCTATGGGAAGCTGAACATTTTCCCTCTGATCCAGCAGACCACTCATGTGTGGATAACAGATAAAGTCCCCCTGACAGCACTGGCACTATTCATATGCTTACAGTTAAACAGGTCCTTAAACAATTCAGGCTTTAAGCCAGGATAAACCGCACCATACAACAACGAGCCTTTAATTAAGATTGATTTATAGTCCAGAAATGATTTCTGCAGTGCTCAAGGTCAAAGCAAGTTTTTGCTCATTCACAGTCTGTGGCTCATACTGCTTGAGGCACCTGGGTTGCATATTTAAATTATCATTATCCCACAGTCTCTACACAAGCAAAATGTCCTTTGGTCTACCTACTGAAGCTGACATATTAATTCTACAGATCAGATTTGGGGCTCTTTATACATGTTTAATCTTTGTCCCTTACCTGTTTGCCATCCCCTGTACTGGAAGGTTTTAGGTGATGATGTGTGCCTCCAACAGAGAAGTGATTTTTTTGCCATTGACAGAAGTAGTCATAGCTATACACCATAACTGAATGAGTGGGGGAGGAGGAGGAATCCAAGGTGCACATGCATGGGGCCTGTATCTCTCATCTTAACTTCAGCTTGGAGACTTCCGCTCTTCTGGCTGCTTTACAGTCTGTGAAAGCATGAATAAGTCACAGGAGTTGTGAAAGGGTCAGTAAATCTAATATCCTTTGATCATGGCATATGTTTCCTACTGGAAAACAGAGATTCAGTGTTCTGGGAGTCTGCTCCCAGGGTAGCCCTTCTGTCCTTCTCCATGCAGAGAAGCATGGATCTTTCACACCCTTTATCTAACAAGGGAAGTTAAGATACACAAACTTCTTCAAGTGGCTGAAGATCAACAGAGTCATTAAGATATTCCCTCTGCTATGGAGTGACCTTACTACTACCTCTAAGGGAAGTTAATTTTTTTAATGCCTATCCACTGGGTTCACAAAAATAAAGCTCGTTCAGCTAAATTAGAATCTCTTTAGAATAGGAAAGGCTGGTCAATAAAGACAACAGCATTGATCTAACCAGCAGAGAAGAAAATATTTGACTCAATGTCATACATTTTGATTAATAAACTAGAATTTCAGAAAAATTTCATATGAGAAATGGATTGCAAATTACTGAGTTGATTGATCACAAAAGATAACTGTAAATGAATAATGTTTGAGTTTTTGTGCTTCTTATGAGCACCTCCAAGTATTTGGTTTCATCCCGTGGTGTGTAACACTGTTCTTGGTGACCTGAAAGAAAACATAAAGGAAATTTCCAATAAGAGGATAGAAAATACTGTTTTTAGGTAATTGGAGCAAGCCATCATGTATCATGAAATCCTGCTCAAGGTATTTGGAAGATCTGAAAAATGGGAGTTCATGGAGGAGCCATGACAAAGACTGAAGAGTTGGAAGCTCTGCCATAACTCACTCTAGTTTCCTTATCAAAAGGATAGTTCAAAGATGGATAAATCAGTTTGTAATAAAGAATAAAACACCAACAATGAAGGGCTCTTATTCTCACAGACAAGGTACATGTTCAACTCTTAAAGGCTGCTCTGAATTCCAGCTCACTGGAAGCGTTTAAACTTACACTGACAGTTTCACTAAAAGAGACATCTTTGTGTTTTTCCTCAAATCAAAATAGTACAAAAAATTTGCCTGAGCTACATGAAAGGTCATAATATATCATCTTAATGGCTTCTTATGGCCTTCTAGACTCTGAGAGTAAATACTACAAGTTGTTTCCGTCTATAATCTCTTATTTCATACTTGACGTTTTAAGAATGTTCTTCCCTTTTTCACAAGGACAGATAACTTTAGTAAGTCAAATTAAACATTATCCACAGGCTTGCCATTTTTTGCCAGTCTTCTCTGGACTCCCCTTCATACTCTCAGAAGACGCTTTAGAGCTGAGACTCTCTCTTCACTGTGGGTTTGCAAGGTGAATGGTGGTCTGATAAGGGCTACCATCACAGGCCTGCTCTGTATGTTTCTTTCCATTGTGGTGAGACAGCTCTGGCTGGTGGCGAGTTCCCAGCTCCCTTCCCCTGCAGACTAGCAGGCCCTGGCATCTCCTCAGCTGGCAGTGTCCTTGAGGTTATTTCAAAAATGCTTTCGTTTTCCTACTCGTACATTCAAATGCAAGATAAACTTTATTTTTGCAACATTTTTTTCCAAAAAGAAAACCTAACTTTTATTCTGAAAAAAAAAAAAAGGGGGGGATTTTCTATTGCCTGAATTCAAATTGTACTCAAATATATATTTAAAAAATAAATAAATAAAGCCTGCCATTATATAAAGAACATATTTATTAAATGTGGGTGTTAAATCAGAGTTGTTGAATGGGTACAAACTGTGCTTGACATTTACATCAACCAGTTCCAGTTTTCCAGCAAGTGGGGAAAGAGTTCATTCAAAAATCTTTTTGTATGTAAAATTTGCATATAACAGTGCTCTTTAATTCAAGGATTGTTTGTTATAACGGACAAACACTCAGAAGAGTGCAAATATCAACTTGAACAAATTTTTAATGGCTGCTTTCCCTTTCTGAAAAATCTTTTGTCATTTCATAATAAGGATGTTTTCAAAGGCTGCAATTTGACAGTACCACAACGTGTAGAAGGGGTGAATGAAAGCTGCATCTTTGCCTTCAGGCTTAAGTGTACAGCAGACTTGCATAATAAACCAGAGCTAAGAGGATGCTATACAGCATTGTCTGTCATTTTCTAATGATACTTTGTGTTCTTAGATTTGCTTTTGATTTTCAGTAAGCCACTATTCCTTCTAACACCAGAAAGAACTTTGTGCAGTTCACCATGTGCTTCACTTTGGCCTGCAATTTAATAAACATGTGACACGAGGAATGATTACGTTATTCAAGCAAATATAAAAGTTAGGCTGAACTCCTCTTCCCTGAATACCATGCACATTATTATCATGAGCATCATTTAAACCTCAGTTTAGTTCTTGAGGTCTGTCTGGCACTGGCATTGACTTATTGCAATTTACACAGATGACTCTCTGATCCCCTGCTGACAGGATAATGGAATCCACAAAATCCCGAGCAGATTTGTGCTGAATTGCACCTGAAAATGTAATATGTGGATAGATTTTACTGCCTCTGTCCAGTCCTTCAGCAACAGCTTGTGCATACAATTTTATGCGTACAAGCAAACCTGGGATTTAATTTGGTGTAAAACTAAATGCCTTAATTTGCTACAGGATTGCTGATGCGCTCCATTACTTATTTATGCTCTCAAACAATATCTGTAACCATTCTTAAAAGTTTCACTTTACACTTGCACAAAACACGATTCTGATCCAGCTCCCACTGAAGTCATTATATCTGCATTACCATGGCTGTTGCAAGTGAGTACTGAGATTTTACCCAGCTGGATTCATATGTGCTGAGTGTCAGCACAACCAGCTGTGTTTGCAGTGCAGGCCTTAACTGTGCCTTTATAATAGTCCTGTTACATCCATCCTCCAGCTTACTTACAGTCTTCATGCTGTCCACGTGAAGTACATTGTTGTCTACCAGCAGTGAAGGATTTTAGTATTCCCTTGGTATTTGGTATTTTTTTTCCCTAGCCATGAAATGCACTGGAAGCAAAGGGTGAAAAGCATGGGGAGAAAAGAAGGGTAAGTAGAGCACCCATGTGAAAACTTTGTCCACTCCTGCTTGCAGCTAAGCACTTCAGGTACAGCAACAGTCTTCAGCCAGCAGCACAGTATGCCCATGTGCTTTGATACTTTGAAGCATGTGACATAATCTGGTTGGATCCCATTTCTTTGGAGGGATTCTGGCTGGATACATCCACCCTGCACTCTGCAAAACCTCTAAGAACAGTTCAGCAGCACGCAGTGATGAGACCATAACAAGCTGAACACATTTGCTGCAATGGATGGTAAAATCACCATGTGGACTGGGCCACTGCCATGAGCTAAGAAGAACTTTATTTCTCTTTCAACTCCATGTCTCCTCCAGGCAATAGATGTTGCTGTCAGGGGACAATTAAGGGGAAGGGGAATGTTGGATTGCATAGTCAAAAAATGGATAATAAGACACTGTGAAAAGAACACAAAATGAGAACCTTGAATATCTACTTTGAAGGAGCAAGACTATCCATTACCAGCACCACTATGAAGATAAGCCTGCCTTGTACCAACTGTATTCAACATAGGATGCAGTATGATGAACATCACACAAGGATCAAAACTAGAGTAAGATCACCAAAAGTCAAAAAGAGATGACTGAGGCAGGAGACAACATTTAAAATGTTAAAATAACCTAATATGAAATTACAAATATAAAATAATAATATTAAATATATACTATAAAAAAAGATGTGAAAGTGATGACTAAGGAATGATCATTCACTTTTTCTAATAAGAGTTCCGCTCAACACCAACTGAAACCGTCCAGTTGAGAACAAGACCAATAAATTAAGCTCTCTAGTCATTATTCACCAACTTCATATTTTTTGTAATGGTCAGTCTACTTTTGTTGACACTTCAGAACAGCATGAGAGACTATGCATAAGAGAGTCAGTCTTAACAGTTACATATTCTCACAGGTACAGGCAACTGAAAGTGGCATTTAGAAGGAACGTGTAAGGCATCTTTATTGTCTTTTGTAAGACATGCCATGAAAACCAGAGGAGGTATTTGTCACTGTCATTCAATAGCATGTATCTTCATCTTCAGAAAATCAGTATTTTCTTTTCTGTATGTGCTGCTCATCATATCAACTAAGCAGTGATTCTCCAAACAATTACCTCATTAAGCAATTCTGAAGAGTCATCAAGAGAAGCTGAAAAATTCACCCCCTGACAAGGAAAAGTGCGTTGCACTGGCAGCTGTTATCATAAATGGAATTAAGAAGGAAGCTCTTTGTCCTGCTCTCAGCACTCCCTACAAACCGTGGTGATATTGCTGAACATCTGGTTGACATGGAGGAAACTGGACCTTTGTCACAGAGGGCTCAAACTTCATCAACTGGCAAAACGAATGGGAAGAGGGTAGAAGTCCAAAAAAAAACCAACTGATTATCTTTGACAAAATTCTGGAGAATCATTTGACAACAAAGGCCAGAGATGAAGAATTAATTTGAAATGAGACAGTACAAGGTCTTTTTATATATAGAGCACTGTAATACTGAGAAAGAATAAAAGTCTTTATTATTAACACAGTATTTATTTATGTCAGCAAAAAAAAATCAACAGTTATACAAAGATCATCAGAAAATGGCAATATAAAACTGATACTTGCATTTTTATTACTCTTCAGTAGTCATAACAGAAAATCAGGGAGTACATAATAAGAAAATGATATTAAAGTATACAATAAAATAATCTCTTCTACACTTTGGGGACTGTAAATTGCTCTTGGAATAAAACTGCTGAGCTTCTAGATGTCAGTGAAAAATCAAGAATAGTTCAAGCAAAGTGAAATATTTCAACTGCTTTAAACCGGTAGAACTCTGTATTTCTTGCTGTCAGAAGTCCTTAATGGAGTAGCACCCTTATCAGCCTTATTGACTATCAGACACCTATTTTACTTTGTTCCAGTAGTGGATCAAAATGATATGAGTAAAAGGCCCAGGAGAAACAGAGCATTAAGAAGATGAGGAATGGGAGAGAAAATTCTGGCTTTCAGAAGTGCCATGTTTTTCTGATGAAACAAGTTATGGAAGAACTATCATTATTTAAGGGACACAGTAATAAAAGATACAATTAAAACTTCTCTCCTACTCTTTCCTTCTTTCCACAAAGGCATATGAAGTCATGATATGTGATTTTGTTCACTGGTAATTACAAAAAGATTATTATTGAAAAAAAAAGTCAGAACTATCCCAGTTGGTTGGGGTGGAAGTGTTCTGGCAGAGCAGAGCAACATATAGCTCATTCACTGTGGGAAATAATCCCCTTTCTGTTAGCTAACTACAGATATATTTCTTTAAGAGAGTCATGGATAGTAACTGGCAAAGTCAAGAGAGATTGTTCTGAGTATCCTAAAGATTAAAGGAAAAGGCATAGGCCCTACTCAGAATCGAGGAACAGAATGTCATTTTATGGATAGTGCACAGACATTGTTATGGACAAATAGGGAGTGAAGTAATCTCAAAAATACTTACATGAAGAAATATGCTTCTAATATCCTTCCAACTACTCTCACAGATAACTCTGAGATAAAAGGCTTGTGTTGTGAGCAAGAGTGATAGTTACTCCCAAAACTTCAGTTTACCCTTCATTTCTCACGGAGAAGCATCAAGCCTTCCCTAGCATGAAATATTAGGTACTGTACTTTAATACATTACAGTGTTTTTCCCAGTGACTTTTAACTTGACCTTTGGTAATCAAAGTTTTTCACCAGATTTTTCACAAGCCCAGAAAAAATCAAGGCTATTATCTGACGAAGAAAGTTGGATATTTCAGAAAAGACTTCAGAGATTTTACTTCAAAATCTAGTTCAGAAATATGATAGTTATTATTGAATTTTTCCTTTTATATGTTACATTAAGTGCACAACATTGACAGAAATCAGAACTTCGACTCATTATAAAAAATGGTAGGATTTGATGCTGGTGAGTGCTACTTCAACATGTGAGTATGGGTCCCCGGAATTTTCATTGTATCTTAAGTTCCATTTCTCAAAAAATATGTATCCATCTGTCAGCTGTCTATTTGTTGTCACAAATAATTTTGCAGTATTGAAGCTTTCTGGACAATTCCATTAACTTTTTACTTTCAGTGTAACATCTTATTCTAATTTTTCACTTCGTCCTCTCTTACTTGCTGCTCTGTTATAGAGATTAAGACAACTAGCATATCTGTGACAGATTTGCTCTGATATTCCTGGTGAAAAATTGGTAAAAACAGCGGAGCTTACAGTGCAAAGTCCAAAAAAGCAGAAGTATCTTAACAATTCTTCAGAGGTCTTTGAAACAAGTTCCAAATATATGCTGCATCTCTCTGTAATTAAAATATGTCTGTCATTCTGAGACTGCAAGGCCTAGTACCTAGTACAATGGAAGCTGATGTGATTTCTTTGATAATAAAGATATTTCTAGTAAAGATATATCTCTGAATCATACTTAATGCATGATGCCACTTGGATGAAGGTCTCCTACAGTGATTTTATTTCAAGTAAAAGGAGAAGGTCTTTAAATGTTGAAGTAAAACCAACATAGGGAGGGCAGAAGCAGTGAAAAGATTGAAAAGGGAATGCTGTTTCACTCTTGAAAAGACAATCTTAGACAATAGAAAAGAAAAAAGAAATGATGGTTCCACCCTCAAGGTCATGCCCCTCAACGTTTCTAATTTTTACAGATTTTTCAATGAAAAAAAAAGGTAATCCAAAGCATACTGTGATTTTCTTGAAAAAATTAAAGTGCAAGACCATTAATTCAAACTATTCCAGGCCTGATGTAAAACAATTTTAAAACACTTTTGCAAATTATGTTTCAAAAATGTAATTGGTGCATCCTAGCAACGGAATTATCTCAGATAAACTGAACTCACTGCAAAATCTTAACAGGCAGTTATTAAAGTACAAAACAAATTTCAGCTAAAATCTAGAAGAGTGTGTCAGTCAATGGAGGTCACAGTCAGTTTAATAATATAAGAGAAGTTTGCTGGAAAATTGTTGGGAGGTGTAAAAAAAGAGCCAATTTCAAGTTTTCTGATGAAGTTGTACAAATATGGACTTTGAAAAGGTTTTATTTGTTCTGATATTTATGTCTAACTAAAATATTGAGCTCTCTAATTGAGCTCTATTACATGACTGTATTGTTATTTTCCCTTTGCAATCGTTTATTTTGCCATTTTTAATTGTGAGACCGTCTTCACCGTTTCATGTCTATCACCCCCCTCTGTTTTATTGACTGAAAGGCTTTCTTGAAACCCACTTTTCTTTGCTAAGTCAGGACAGTCCTCTGCTTGGGACTCCATCTTATTATAGCACTGCCAGTACCATGGCCAGAGGTGACTTCAGGGCCAGCCTGGAGGAATGGCCAGGAACTCCATTGGGAATCCTTAAACAGCAGCATAAGGCACCCAGACCTCAGTCAGGATGAAAAAAGAGGCCTTCACCTCAGCTTCTAAAACAGACCAAGCCTTTTGTCCCATCTTCTGAGAAAACCACTAGTTTTTTTTAATGCTATTTCACTCTTGACTTCTTCTCAATTAATGCCATGTTAGCTTGCTCCTAGATCAGCTTACTGTACAAATTTTATAGTTAAGAGTTGAGGACAGAACTATATTTCCTTTTGAATAGCCAGAACACACTATACAATGTTTAAGTGGTGTTATGTCACCTAAATTAAAAAAATACTTGATGCTAAAAATCTGATGGGACAAAGTTACCATTTCAAAAATGTTATGAGAGTTTGCAGTGGCAGAGTGATCTTGTACTAATCCACTGCTGCACACCATGTGAAATCACCATTTTGGATATAATGACTGAAATTCTAAAACCGAATTTACACTTTTAAAAACTCACAACTTCAGCAACACCTGAAACATAGTCCAGACACTGGAAAAGGAAAGAACAGCACTGAGGGTATCCCTGGAAACAGCTCACTGTGGGAAAGAGGAGGGCTGTTTTGTACACACATGCCTTGGGGATCTTTTCTTTGCTATTGTACAATGTTCACCGATGTTGGAAGAAGTCCATGAATGTCACTGTACAAAAACCACACATCTCTGAGATGGCCCATTTATAGACAGGGCCTCATGAGGTCCAAGCATGAAGTCAAGCATACAACCATCTCTTGACAGGACTGGGGCCAGGATAATTCACAGGTAAGCAATGAGGATATTATGAAGAGAGAGGGGAACAGGCTATTGGAAAGACAGAAATTATGAAGATACAGAATGAGAATTCAGTGCAAATGCATAGTCGGTTTTGTAAGTGTTACTAAATTATCATTGACTAGAACATGCATATATTTTACAAAATGGACCCAGCCCTTCTTAGATGGTGTCTGGGATATTTCTGCCTCCTTTGGCTGGGCGTACAAACTTCGGGTGATGTTAAATGAGGTGCTGGGACAGACACATTTCTTCTTAGTCCTGCCTGTGGCACAGGTGTTGGAACCTGATGATCCTTGGGATTCCTTCCAACCCAAGCCATTCTATGATTCTGGTTCCAATAGAACATTAATTAGTGATAATGGTGATTTTCAAAAGATTGGAAAATTTACATTGAAAGCATTCTGGTTTCGGGCTCCTATGAATCTCTGTATTTACTTGCAATGTTTAAAATGAACTGACTTTAAATTTAAATCAGAAAAACATTTTATTTCGAAGAAATAAATGTGGTATTTCTAGAAAATATAAATGTGGCAAAAATCTGGGATTTGCTCAGATATTTTCTGTCACATCCACATTTTGACCTTTTTTGTCTATTCATTTAGAATTCCCAAGTCTTTTTATTATTTGTGTAACCTTCCATGAGAGCTGATATCTACAGGTTTTGAATTTATTATTTCAGGCTGCACAAAAGGACCATGAGATACCCTCCTCCCCTACCATTCTGTTATGGCCGATTGCAACTTTAAACATGCTAATAATGGAAAAAATCAGAGCTTGGTAGAGCAAGCTGCTAGCTTTTTTCTAAAGAATATATCCTAGTACTGCCACAGACCGAAAAAGGAAAAGAGAATAGCTGGAGAAGAAGGGGAGAGGAAGAAAGCACAGGGAGCAGAACACAGAAAATTTTTTAATACAGTGTTACACTTCAGAAAATCAACCAAAATCTAAAACGAAAAAAGTAAAATTCAAAGTAATCCTGAAATGTGAAGCTATTTCAAGCCAAAGAAGTGCTTTGGAAAGCTTTCCAACATGTCTCACACTGACAGTGATAGAGGCAGGACTAGCTGTGAGCTTGCCTGCAGCTACATTTGTCCCGTACCATAAGCTTCAAGGTCAGCTGTGAGTGACACAGAGTGCACGTGTCTCCTTCAAACAATGCATCTTTCTTTATATCTTAGTGCACGCATTTTTATTTATCTCTCTGCAAATGAGAGGTGGTTATGCCAGAAGAAAATTGTTCAGCAGCAGCGAAGGTCAGGAGCTGAACAGATTTGTTTAACAAACTGTCTCAGTACCACCTTTCTAATCCTCTGAGAGAGGAACAGAGCGTAAGTGCTGTTAAAATTCAGCCTACTTCATTATTAATTTGCCTCTTTTTCTTCCCTATCAACTCATAGACCATAATACTTTTCACCTCTAAGCAACAGCCCCAGGCAAAGCCAGGCTCTGTCCTCAAGCAAGAAAGAAGTCCATGTCTTACAAGGACTCTCCAACACAAGTAGGCCATGGGGCCACCAGTTCAGAGAAACATCTACGCTTTCCCTATTACCCTCTCTCCCATGCCCTAAACTATGCTGTGGGGAAATGCAAGATGTACACATAGTAACCTGACAACTGCCACCTATGTTTACATGGGTGTGCATACACAGATGGGGACCTCCTCCTCAGTTCTGGAGATGAGCATCGTGGCTTCAGTATAGGCAGATGCAGTCCGTCTGCACATTTCCTGGAAATGCAACAGTGTGTTATGCACCAAGAGACCAGCTGAAACCTGGCTGGAGCAGAGCCTGTGAGTGACTGTTGAGATACCAGCACCAGATCAAAACAATAGGGTTGTTGGTTAAATGTCCCAGTTTCAGCTGGGACAGAGTTGATTTTCTTCATAGTGTTTAGCATGTTACTATTTCTTGGCTTTAGGAGAAAAACATTTATAACATACGGATGTTTTAGTTCTTGCTGAACACTACTGTACAGAGCCAAGGATGTTTCAGTTCACAGAATCATAGAATGGCTCAGGTTGGAAGGAATCCCAAGGATCATCAAGTTCCAACCCCCCTGCCACAGGCAAGGCTACCAACCTCCAGGTCTGGTACTAGACCAGGTTGCGCAGGGCCTCATCCAACCTGGTCTTGAATACTTCCAGGGTCAGGGCACCCATTACCTCTCTGGGCAGCCTGTTCCAGCACTTCACCACTCTCTCTGTGAAGAATTTCCCTCTGACATCCAAAGAAATTTCCCCTGACATCCAGCTTCCCCCAAACATCCAAATTTCTCAGCTTCTCATTCTGTCCTGATGGTGAGGGAGCTGGGAGGTACAAGGAGCTGAGAGGAGACAGAAGCAGGACAGCCAACCTAGACTTGCCAAACAGACATTTCATACTAGATTATATTATGTGAAAAAACAAATACAAAGGAGGGGAGCTGGCAGGGAGGACAGTCACTGCTTGGGGTCTGGCTAGGTGTTAGTGGGTGGTGAGAAATTGTTCTCTACACTGCTTATTTTGTAAATGCATTTTTCTCGGACATATATATATATATCATCTATCATACATATAGATATAAGTTAGATATAAGAAAAAAATCTTTGACAGTGACAGTGGAGAGACACTGGAACAGGTTACCTAACATTTTGATTGATGCCCCATTCTTGGAGACTTTCAAGGTGAGGATGGATAATGCCCTGGGACACCTGAACTAGCTATGGTGTCCCTGTTCATTGCAGGGGGGTAGGACTAGATGGCCCTCAGAGGTCCCTTCCAGCTCTAAGGATTCTATAATTTTCATTACTGTTCTCAATTCCTTTTCTGTCTTAGTAAATATATGTTATTTCAGCCCATGAGTTTTACTTGTTTTTTGAATTCTCTCTATCACACTGGGAGGGTGAAGTGAGTGCAAGGCTGTATGGTGTTTAACTGCTTGCCAAGCTGAAGCACAACAAATGCATTCCCCAGTCAGAATAGAGCTATGCAATTAATAATCCATGAAGGGAAGCATTCAGACAGTGCACACATCCATACAATCAGATAGATCAGTCAAATGTCCAAATAAAAATATAGAATAAAACTAACTAGAAAGTTGCAGCGAAGCCATTATAAACAGATAACAGTAAAATAGCATACCGAGTAGATTCATTGTGCAACTTCTAGTACACGTGAACTAAGGCTATCTGAAGCTTGACAGTACAATATTTCATCCTGATGAGGCTGGCAAGGCAGGAGATAGTGGGAAATGAGGCCTGGCAGAAAATAAGATGGCAGAAGGCCCTCAGGGTTCATGGGCTTCCTTGGAGAGGGGTTTGGTATGCAGACACTAAGTGCTCCTGAGAAGAGCAAAGCAGAGCAGTCTTTGTGGGTAGGACGTCTAATCCATTGATATCTGGCACTTTCTTGACAGCTTCCTGAGAAGAACAGCCTTTCCTTGCTGCAGCCCACTGCCTGTTGACCACAAGCTTCTGCCTGAAGGCCTGAAAACACTTTTCTGAGTGTCTTTTCTTGCCTTCTGTGTTTTTCGGACATTTTTGATAGGTTTGCCATTTGTGAAAAATCTCTTGCACAACAAAACAAAACAAAACAAAACAAAACAAAACAAAACAAAACAAAACAAAACAAAACAAAACAAAACAAAACAAAACAAAACGATATTTTTCCTTGCTACGAACAGGACCAGAGATCTTGGGAGGTGAAAAGCGAAGTTCCTATCCTCAATATGTCCACCAGGGTGCCTGTAAATATTCGAGCTGTGAGTATATGATTTTTTCATGCATTCTTCCCTTCCTTCTTTTCCGTCCTATGAGAAGTCCAGTGTTTTCTTGCAGCTAGGATAGAGGTAAAAACATCAGGGTGGGAACGAGGTGTGTCTCCCACAGTGCTGAACTTACTGAACTTAAATTATACATGGGATTCATAGTCCAAAACCTCCTCCTTAATCTCATGCACCTACTTTTTCCCTATGAGTGCTGGTGGCTTACTCAGTTAAACAAAACAAACCAACAAAAAACAAACAAACAAACAAAAAAAAAAACAACACGAAATGGCGCGTCCGTGAAAAAGAGAGTGTTTCTGTTGATCCCACTTCCTTACACAGTGACTTCATTCTAGATCACCCATTTCAAATGTGTCAGATTAATGTCTCACGTGAATTGTATCCTCTGGCTACTGGGACAAAGGAATCTTCTCCTCCCCCCTGCTGACACTGGTGTCCTAGCTATCTTACTGTACTCCTATTCAGGGAACTGATGCAGCTGAAATGTAATCAAGAGTGCACACATGCATCCATTTCATTTAGGTCGTGCAGAATACAACCTTGTGTTTGTGTGGGTGAGGATCTTACCTGTTTTCATGGTTAGAAGAACACTGGGCAATAAAGCAGGAAAATTTGAGGAAGGATTTTATGATTAAAGAGATGCACGAGTACCTCCACATGACTGTCCACAAAATCTTCTAAATAATATCACTAGGATTTTCAGAGAACCCAGAACAGAATAACAGAATACTATATTAATTTTTTGTTTCTTTCTTTCTTTCTTTTTGTTTCTGTTTTTTCTTTTCAGAAGTGGGAAATCAACCTATAAAACACGATATTTCAGAAACAAAATGTCACCCTTTCATGTTATATAACAGTCAATGAAAATCTTTCTGGAAGTTCATCAAAGCAGCAAAAAATCTTCTCAAAGTTAACAAAAAATATGGTTACCTTTTTTCAGAACAAGCTATTTCTACTTTTTTTCCCCAGGCATGTTGTAAAGGCTATGTATCAAAGGTCGCGTTACAGGCTAGAAAGAAATCAGTAGCTGAAATCACTATATTTTTCTTCAAGAAGTCTGAGATGAACTCTTGCTTCCACCCTCTTGCTTACAGTAATGGATTCACTTTTGGGGCTGGGTATTACTGTTATTTTTTCAATGTTTCTAGAAAATTACTCTTTTTTGCTTTAGTTCTCTGATTTCTGATGAGACATCATGCTTGATGGAGACTTCAAACATTTCAAAGTAGCTGCTGAATTCCAACTTATTGTCTTTATTAACCAAACTTCTGATTACTACTTAGGCAGTAATCATGTAGGACTGATGAAAGAGTAAGAGGCATGAATCTTTCAAAAACTAGACTCAGGATGAAAAGTCTTTCCTGGGGACTGTTTGAAACTATTTTTATACCTTGCTAGCAAAGATGCAGTGACCTTTTGACACAAAAAAAGTCTCATTAAAACTTAGATGTCAGTGGACTCTCTTGATCTGAATTGATTTCTATTGCATGGTACTGTGCTTAAATGAGAAAAAGAAGCAGAATTGGAGTAAAGTAGCCAAGGGTTATTTCTTTAAGTACAATAATATCTAAATTCAGTCAAGAGACCACAGAGAACAGCTTTTTGTTCTGATTAAATTATATACTCGATTAAAGGTTTCAAACCAACTCCCACGTAAATCAGTGGGAGCTTTCTCCACCAACTTTAATCGCTGTTGATTAGGCCTGCAGAGAGGATGCTGCTTCATAACTGAAAGTCTTCCCAGACCACTCCGTTTTTTTGGAAGGGATCCCAAGACAAGATGTGGCCTCAGAGATTTCTAAGGTAGGAAATATTTGCAAAGAGGAAAAAATAATTCTCATTTCTGGGAGTTTTTGCATAACAAATGTTTATTTATGTACTGAACTATGAAAGGCAGGTGTGTGTTTATTAATTCACTGAATAAGCAGATGACTGGTCCTTTTTTTGTGATTGAGAGTGTGTTTAAATAAGAAAATAATGCTGATTAAGAAATAAGAGCAAAGTTCTGAAGGATTGGAAATTATTTTTATTTTTTTCCCTTCAAGTGCTGGTAAATTGAAGAAAACTAGAAAATTATCACAGTAAATTTCCTAAAAAATTACTAGTTTCTCTTGTAAGAATGCTCAAAAATAATTTGATATTAAGGAAAATTTTAAGAGATTGAGTCTTACATTCTCAGCGTCTTTCCCTTAAATAACTTAATTGAGTTGAGTTTTTATAGCTACTTTTCTAATTCGTTGTCTTCTGGTAACTTAATCATTTGGGCTTAAGTATCACATCTTAAATGTCTATGTTCTTTCCCTGTCTGATCTGATTTAATTCTGACTGTATCTCATTTTTGAGTTATTATCATATAGCACAATGTTAGTGTATCTCACCATTGCACATGCTGATGCTTTTGAATTAGGAATTAATTTGTACACTGAATACATTACAGAAAGCCAAGGAAGTCTTGCTTAATGCCAGCTTCAAAAGAATTAGTGGCCTATAGTGAAAAGAAACATTTTTAACATCTTGTAGTTTTGTACCCCTGACTGTTTGCTTTTAAATATTTTTTCAGAAAATGTCAATCTTTCACTTGACCAAAAAAAAAAAAAGTCTGAAATTACTCCTAGAAACAATTAGTTAAGTATAACATACATTTCACATTCCTCCATTCTTTAGTCCTACAGTTTGTCTGACTAGTCTTACTCTGTTTACTCAATATTCTATCAGAATGTGCCGTGAAGTTGAAAACATCATGACTGTAATTGCATTTATTGCCATAGTACCTATGAACTTATCAGCTCATATTTTTTCATGTGCACATTTCTGTATAGAGAGATAACAAAAATACAATTTGCCTCTCTTTTTCAACCCAGTCTCTAAAGTGTTAGGCCTCAGGACCCTTACCTATCTTGAATGAAGTTCTTCAATCTTCCATTCTTATGCTTCAATTAAAAAAACAAAGAAACAAACAAACAAACAAACAAAAAAAAACAAAGAAAAAAACATTAAATGAACAAACATTTTCATGGAATTGAAAAATTTCAGTGAACATCATTGAAACAATATTTTTCAAAATTTAATATTTTACATATAAAACAAAATTAGCCTACCCAAGCATCAGTGAAAATTAGAAGGAAAAACAATAACCTATCACATTTAGACCTGCCTATTTTGCTTAATGGTAGGCTAAGCTGAATATTTTTGAGTTAAAAGAGGAAAAAAATGCAGCTGACTTGCTCTGAGCACTCCTCTCTGTTAGCTTCCTAGAATATCTGGCGTCTCCTCAGGGGTCTCAGACAGCACCAGTTCCTCAATATTTCATGTTCTTTTTTTATACAGTTTGTGTGTAAACTCTCCTTATGTATAAAGCATCACCATCAAGCAGTTCGATGTTTATCAAAAGGGATTTTTATATTGCTTGTTCAGCTCAGGGTTTGATGTTTAAGCCTTCTGAAGGTCAGTTGTGGTTATTTAGATACATATTTCAGATGCAAGGCAATAGATCTGGATCCTTTCAGAATACTGCTGTTCATTGCCACCTTCCCAGTGTTACTACCTCCTGTTCTGTGAGGGGTTGCTTGTTCAAATCAAACAAGTGAGTATAAACTTTCTGCACCTATAATTATTCTACAAGCTCTCCTGCTGACTTTGCACTAAAAGGTTAATGATCTCAGGGAAGATCTGGAGAAGAGCAGAAGGACCTTTCAGCTGGCAGAAGTTTTCTGCTGAAGGTGTTCATTGGTTGAGGTATGCCAGTGTATCACCACAGATGATCTTAACATGCCAAGTTTTCTTGTCAGAAAGATCTTCAGTAACTTGGAAATCATGTTTGACCAATCTGGTAGTATTCTATGATATTATGACTTGGGTAGATGATGGGAGAGCAGTGAATGTTGCATGTGTTGACCTCAGCAAGGCTTGTGACACTGTCTCCCATAAAGTCCTTGCAGGAAAGCTTTGGAACTGTGGGACAGGAAAGTGGATACTGGTGTGTATTGAGAACTGGCTGACTGATAGAGCTCAGAGAATTGTGAGCAGCAGTGCAGAGCTACTTGGAGTCCTGCAGCCTGTATCTTTTCCAGTGGTTGGTGTTGTGTCTGATCTTGTTCAACATCTTCATCAATGACCTGGATGAAAGAATAGAATTCATCCTCACTGAGTTTGATGATGAGATGAAGCTGGGAGGAGTGGCTGACACACCAGAAGACTGTGCTATCATTCAATGAGTCCTGGACAGGCCAGAGAGCCGGGCAGAGAGAATCATAGAATCATAGAGAGGAACCTGATGAGGTTTAAAAAAGGAAGTGTAGATACCTACACCTATGGAGGAATAAACACATGCATCAGTACAGGTTAGGGGATGACCTGCTAGAAAGGAGTTCCATGGAGAAGGACTTAGAGGTCCTGGTGGACAGCAGGCTGGCCATGAACCTTGTGCCATTGTGGTCAAGAAGGTCATAGAGTACATTAAAAAGAGTGTGGCCAGCGGGTTGAGGGAAGTTATCCTCTCCTTCTAGTCTGCCCTGATGAGACAACATTTGTAGTACTGTGTCCCGTTCTAGACTCTCTGGTTCAAGAAAGATGGGGGTCCTATCGACAGAGTTCAGTGGAGGGCCACAATGGTGACTGGGGCCTGGAGTATCTCCCTTATGAGAAAAGGTTGAGAGACCTCAGATGGTTCAACCAGGAGAAGAGATGACTGTGGGGGGTATCTTATTGATACTTGTACATATCTAGTAGGTGGGAGTCAAACTGATGGGACCAAGACCTTCTTATAGCCCAGTGACAGAAAAAAGGCAATGGGTGCAAACTGAAACATAGATAATTCCATATAATCATAAGGAAGGCCTTCTTTATTTGAGGGTGACAGAGCAGTGGAACAAGCTGCCCATAGAAATTATGGTCACCTTCTCTGGGGAAACTTAAAAGCCTAGACACTTTCCCATGTAACCTACTCTAGGGAACATTTCTTAGCAAGGGGTTTGGACTAGATGATGTACAGAGGTCCCTTCCAACCCCTACAATTCCATGATTCTGTGAACCTGGTATGCTGGAGGAAAGTTCAAATGATTTAAGTTACACTCAGTAAGAACGGTACTTTGAATTCATGGTCCTTAGCTCCTACTCCCTCTGATGTATTCATGGCAAATTGGTGCAGCAGTTAGCATAGAGCCAATATTTCACTGTACCTCTGGTTTTAGAGAGAAACAACAGATCATGTTGTTTACAAAATATCACCTTGCCCAGCTAGATGTGATACTGAACACAGAACAAAATCCTTACTTAAAAGAGGGGAAAGAGAAAGGTCCAGAGAAAGACATAATAATCCTGACAGTATCTTCAAGGAATTAAGAAAAGAGGAAATCCAGCATGGATGGACCAAATTGGAAATAGAGTGGAAAGAACTCTCACATTTTCAAGGTTCTAAAGTGTTATTCCCCCTTCGCCAAGATTGATATCTAAGGTTATTGTCCCAGGTCAGTGTAATAGCTCCTGATCTTCAGATTGAAAATCATTCCACACTCAAGTGTGCCATAACAGTCTTACAAGACATTTTGTGTGCTCTCTGACATATATCACATATATCACATGCATCATTCATCCTCATTTTGCCAGCAATTTATTTGCTTTTCTTACCCCCTTCTTTCTTGAACAGGACGTCACTGTTTTATTTGCCATCTGTGAGCTCCATATGGTCACAGCTAATGAAAGCAAGTAGTCTAAAAAAGATGACATTACTAAATAACCTTAGTTTTACTAAATGTATTATCGACTTATTTTAGATTCTTTTGGACTGTCCTTCTTATCTTTGAATGTCAAGACAGATAGTAATCCTGCAGGATCTGAAGACCACAGGGTTTGAAAAGCTGGAAGCAAACAAACAAAAAAAAACCCCACAACCCACCCTCCCTCCCCCCCAACAAACAAACAAACAAACAAACAAACAAACAAACAAACAAACAGTTTTTGCAATTCCAGTGAAATCTGTTGAAAACTCTCCAGAATTAAAGTCCTCCAATATCTTTTCCCCTTAGGTAAGACGTTCATATTAGCAGCATTCCCTGAATTTCTGCACGGCGTCAGAAACCAAAAGAAAGTATGGGCTATTACACTTTTTCATCTTCTCGCCTTTTCCATAGAGCTTATATCTGAATTTATCACTTTGTTTATGAAACTGCTTACGTCAGTGGGACGGACAGCATAGGATATGCTACTGAGCACAACAGGCTGTTGTGTTTCTGAGCCCTTTGAGGGACTGTTTGTGAACAAAATCATCTATATCTCTCTCCCACTTGTCTGTCCTGTTGACAGCCTTTGCATTTGGTAGGCAATAAACTTATTTTAGGCCTATATTTGTAGCAATAAGGCCTTGCAAACCCTGCACTCTGCTTTCTCCATAGGTAGTTTTAACAGACAATAATATCTGTCAGTTGTCCCAGTGGAGCTCTCCAAGGATATCGTTTTTCCTGAAAACTCTTGAGGAAAGAGGCCCGGATTTACTCTTGATGTATTTTTTTGCACTTCAGGAATACAACTAAGGCTGGCTTGGATATGTGAAATCCCATTAAAGCTCTGGTAGCCACAGTCGGGACCTTTTAAGCCATTGGGTTTCCAAGTTTGATTTTGATAAAAAATGTTGAAAAGTATGCCAGCATTTTGAGGCTACAGCACTGTTACTGTACACATGAATAATGTTTTTAATGATTTGTTAAAGCCCCTAGTTGTTAGGTGAGGTTTTAAATGTTGTTTTAAAATAAATTAAATAGAAAAAAAAAATTATGTATTGCTTTTGTAATGCAACTAAAAGTTTGCGTAATTAGAATGAGAGCTAATATACCATATTTAATTGAGGCCCTGGTGCTCTTTACAATCAAGTTTGAGTAATTAGTGGGATGATATCTGAGTACTTATTACTTAGTATGAAGTTTGCGTTCCGTTGCATAGAACATCAGTCACTGTCTCTCCATGACAGCCGTTACATCAGTCTTTCTTTTTCTCTTTTGCTTTGACACTACATAGTTTTGAAGTGCCCCCAGTTGTACATTAAGCTTTTCACTGTCTGTCTTGATTGTTTTGACAAGTGTGACCAAACTCAACTATGGTAACATGAATGACTACTCCAAATTATTATTATTATTATTATTATTATTATTGTTGTTGTTGTTGTTGTTGTTTTCATAAAACTCCCTTTTTTATTGAAAGGCATGACACAAAAATTACAAATTTAACAGATTATTCAATGTAATTGTTCATCTATGAGGAGTTAATGTTCATTCATTACAAAATTTAAAAAAACACTGTTTTAATAAATTCATTCTAGTGGATTCTTATCACAGAATCATAGTCATAGATTATTCTCACAGCATTTGTTAACAAGGAAACTATTTCCCTCAACACCACCTGAAGTTTCTTCTGTATCTCTGATCATTCTGAACTTGTTTGACAAGGTCAAAGTGGATGACTCTCTTGTCTTTCTTAGAGTATGATCCTTTTTATTTATTTATTTATTTATTTTTGTGACTAGTGAAAAAGTAAAGATTTTTTTTGCATTCTCTTATTACCATATATGTGTCTATTAAAGACATACCAAGAGACAAACCAGGACTGTTTTAGCAACTGTGAATAACTGACACTGTGAAGGTAATTAAAGGGTATTTAATGTCTCTTCAAATACTAAGTGATACTAAGCACTTCCTGACTACATCAAGATAGCTGTTCTACATTCAACATCTGATAGCATCTTAGCCTTGAGGACTGACATAGTGTTTAGGGAAAAGTCAGCATCTTCTCAGTAAAACTAACAAGGAAGGACATATCACCTCCTTGTTAGCCAACCACTACAGGATATCCAACAGATAGAACCGTCAATTTTCTGAAAGAGATTTTGTGACCAGGAATCAATAAGTATTCCCTTAAACAATTCACTGTAAGAGCAAGCTATGTATATACGCTGTATAACAAAAAGCTTTATTATCAGCAACAAGCAACAAACTCCTGTGAGTGCTTGTAAGATGCAATGATACATACTTCACATCAGTGACTGAATGTTAAATTGTGAATAAAGAAAGAAGCTAACTTAATGCCATCTGTGATGAAATAACAATAGTGGGGAACCTAGTGACTGTGCTGACCAACAATGTAAAAGCCAAATTTAAGATGCGGAGTCTAACATTATAACATCATCTTTCTAACACGAAGAAGGGGTAACGGACCTTCTGTATACATACAGGTAGACTAAATACAGGAAATCATCCTGCTCTTTACCTTTTTCTTCTTTTCTGCTGAAGGAACAGAGAAAGACTGATTTGCATAAGAACTATATTGGCTTTTAGATAACACACTTGGTCTGAACTCTTCAACCTTTGCTTTTTATTCATTTTTGTTTTTTTCTTTTTGTTTGTATGCTCTTATCCCACATTCAAGAAAAAAGTGAAGGAAAATCTTATTTTACAAAAGACCTTTTTTGAGACAACTGAAACTTATATGTAAGGAAAATTTGAAACAAAGATTCAGGACCGAGACGACGCTGAACTGAAGCTAGCTTTTTGTGTTGGTCAAATGAATAAGGAAACATCTCTGAAAAGCAGTTGTGCTCAGATTGACTCATGCATTCAATTTTATTGACTTCAAACTAACTTTTCAAGGTGCTGAGTGTCCTCAATTCTTCTGGACTTAAAATAGATTGAAAGCATATGGAATAGAAGAGAGAAACATGAAGACAGAATAGACCCAGGAAGAACCATTAAATTGTAAATGAAAAGAATTGAAAAAAAGAAAAAATAGTACAAGTTACAAGGCAAGTATAGTTTCAACTAACTTCAGACACCTAAAAGTTATGTGTCTGTTTAAGTTTTCCTGCATTTCCCGATTGTTGTGAGGAGAAAGTGACACCTGCACAGAAATACTAATTCCACAGATACTGGAAAACTAATTGTAGGAAGGTTTGAAAAAACATTCAAGGTATCGTGTTTCTTCACTGAGGTTCAAGAAATTTCTTAGACAGAAACAAGTTTGGACTACAGGTTGCTGAAAATGAGAATTTTTCTACGAGATATGTCCAATAATTTCAAAGGAAACAAATCAGAATAGCAGAGAGAACCACAATCCTGAAGATAAATCTAAACTAAGCTGGTCAAATTTATTGATTTCTTGTTGATTTGTTAGATACATCATTGAAATAAAAGATATAAAAGATCTGAAAGGCTTTTTCACATAGAAACCCTAATACATTTTTTTCCTAGCTCCACTCATTTTTAATCAAATGAACTTAAGTGTTTTAAAGTACCTGAATGCCCCTATACAGGAAATTAACCAGCTGCTATGTGCTAAAAGGATCTCATCTGCAGCTATAAGAATTTACTTTATTACCACTTAATCCTTGTAGGTATATCCCTGAAGACTGGTAACTCCTTCTCTGTGGGCTGTAACCACAAAAGCGCTGAAGCATCTAAACTAGGAATTTGGTCAGATATAATCTTGCTTTATGGTCTTTAAACTTCCATCCAACTGTACATAAACTTCCCAATTGTTCTCTAACAGCCTGTTTTGCAGAATTATTTTTATCTGAAACATCAGGTATATGATTCATTACTTACAAATAGATGCTATGAAGCTCTGACCAATTGCTAGATAGGTGCCCCCATGCCTAATTTTCAAACACCTACACACCAGCTTAGCATCAAAGACTCAAAGCCTAAAAAGTGTTGTCAAGAAAAAAAAAAAAAAAAAAAAAAGAACATCAGTAAGGAGACACTTGTATCTAACCACTAGGAAAGCTCTAGTAGGAAAAAATGTGAATTCCTTGTCACAACTGAGATATCCATTAGGGTGCAGGAAATTGTTATTACGCATGTAAAATACAGAAGGCAAAGCCCTCTCTGACAGGCTGGACTGAGATTCACCTGCCATAAATTAGTCATGGCTGAGATAACTAGGTAGGGACCAGTTAAATAGAAGGGGACCAGTGTGGGACAGCACTAGAGACCAGCATACACATGGACTTTAAGGTCTCTTAGGATAGAGCTTGAGCTGAGGAGTGTGTTTGGGTAGGGTAATGGTTGGAGAGGCCACAGATAGGATACCAGATAGGATACAAGCGAAATAAAACATTTTCCTTAGGGCTAAGAATACAGTTGGAGGAATTGTGAAATTGAGCTCAGAAGAATCATAGAATCATAGAATGGTTTGGGTTAGAAGCGACCTTGAAGATGTAGTTCCAACAGCCCAGCTTATAGACAGGGACACCTCCCTCTAGACCAGGTTGCTCAAAGCCCCATCCCACCTGGCCTTGAATGCTTCCAGGTTGGGGCATCCACAGCCTCGCTGGGGAACCTGTTCCAGTGTCTCACCACTCTCATGGTAAAGAATTTATTTCTCATCTATAGTCCAAATCTACCCTCTCCCAGTTTAAAGCCATCAAGAAGACAACTCTGACTATATCTTGGTCTGATCACACACTCTACATCTCTCTGAGCCTCCTGCTGAGGGTTCAGAATGAGGAGGGCACACCTGCTCCTCAGTCTTCTTCCAAGAGATGCTCTCTACTGGTTGTGTAGCTTAGATCACACATTTCTTTTAATATGTGTTCAAGTGTCACCTAAGCAGCTTGGTTACTGGCTCATTCCACCACCTGCCAAACTGTTGGTCAAGGAGTGGGAATCTATTTCTGCTTTCTTGTATGCTTGAGGAGTTTAGATCTCCATCTCACAGTCTCACTGATAACAGTGGTAGCCTAGATTTAGTGCAGAAATTTTTCTCTCTTTTTGTTGAAGTTAAAACATTGTCTGGGGAAAAAAAATGAAAATTCCTATTAATAGAAACAGAGAGAACAAATATGAACGGATGAAAAAAGACATTCTGAGAACCTTGGGGCTATTTTTGCGGAGAAAAATTCCTACTTGTAATGATTGGGAGCAGTTGGTACCCATCCCATACACTTCCTTTGTAGGGGATTGCTCTGATTATTAGCTGAGGAATGAGAAGTTTTCTTCTACATTTTCTTTCTGAACCTCGAATCTCTTAAATGAATACTTAATAACCTGGTAATCCCTAACTAACTCTAGGAACAGGGCTCCTATAATAATTCATATTATATATGAATATTTTCCAAAGACATGGTCTCTTTTGCAACCCAGATTTTTCCATCTCTGAATGCTTCAAGAAACTGATGTTTGTTCTGGGTGTCCGGCAGTGTGCAGCTCCTGGTCACCAGGAACAGTACAGCCCTCCAGCAAAGACAGCATGCATACTCAGTGGGGAGTGCTGGACCCATTAAGTGCTGAAAATGTCAGAGTGCACAACACAATAGAGACAGTGCTTTTGGGAAGCATTTGATTTACAGCTCGTGCATCACAGATATTCTGGGCATGTGCAATAAGTATGAAGCTGCTGAGAAAAAATTCGCTTACTGGGCACTTTCTAAATGTCACATATGCCCTGACTGATCCTTTACACAAAGGCATTACTGCATGTCAGAATACAATGTGAGAAGTCATTTCCCTTCTCAAAGTATCAAAGTCTCCCCATGCAGAAAATAGACATATAGCATGGTCCAGACTTAGTTCCAGGAGCAATCCATATCACATAAAGCATTACACTATGTATCTCGTATGCATCTAAGTTCTCTTCTAGAATTTGTGTCAATTCATTTTTGCTAATTAGTGATATTGTCTACCCGGTGTTTGCATCAGCAGCTATGCAGAATGAATGTAAAATGTTACTATTCTTTGCACTGACTTTAGTTTGATGTATGTGAGAATTAAGTCCTGGGCCTCCCTCCCTTTCTATTGCCCTTGAATAACAGCGTTTCCTTAACAAAATTGATTTCTGATAGTCAGGATTCATTTCCTGCAAGTATAAATTTTCTTTCCCTCATAAAGTCCAGGAATAATCCCATGAACTCATGTCCAACTAGGTTCCATGACATGAAGATAAAATCAGGAAGAACAAAATTTCTCAAAAAAGTAACTGAAAAGCAGTTCTTATTACTTCTAGTATCTTTATATCACACTGCAACACTGCATTTTTTAGTGTACAAGACTTTCATCTTTCATGTATGTATTTGCCTCTTACTGATGCAGCAGCACCAGGAATAATGATGTTTTCTCCATCATGACACGTTTTCCATCTCCCTCTATTACAAATGCCAGTAAGAAGAATTTAGCAATCTCTTCTATACTTGCACACAAGACAGCAACTTGAGGACAAGCAATTTTAAGTGGTGACATTGAGGTTGTGAGGTCTGCTAATTTCTCTATGCTAGATGTAGATCATCCTCATATTCACCACACTGGATTGTTAACTTTGAAAAGACCTCCAAGATTTGCTTATTATTTCCTCTCTTATCTCTTTTTAGAATTTCTTCAAAACTAATGCAGATACAAAAGCATACCTTGAAATAAAAATAGTTTTTAAAACCAGTATGCAAAAGTGCCTCCCAAAGTGATATATGAGGGCTGCTCCGAAAGTAATGTTTCCTATTTTATGATGGCAGAGGCATATATTTGTGGTGTGGCAGTAGAGGTTGGGCCTTCTCACCAATACTCCATTACATTTTGTCCCTGTGTTACAGATGGCAGCAGAGGGGCAGTCTGACAGACTGACATCAGACACAGAAGTGTATATGAAGCAGAAAGATGGAATAGAATTCCTCTGTGCAGAAAAAAATGGCAGCCACTGACATTCATCACCATTTGCTGAACATTTATGGAGTCCAGACAGTGTGTGTGAGCACAGTCAGGCAGTGGGTGGCGAATTTCAACAGTAGCAATAGCAGTCACCTCTGCTGGGGCAGATTGTTATGAGGACAGCATGCAGCTCTTGTTCATCACTTACCAAAATGCATAGTTAATGGTGGTGACTATGTTAAAAAATCATGTTCTGTAGTTGCAAATTTGCTCTATTAAATAGTGTTGTGCTCTTCATTGCAGTTCCCATGGAAATAAATATGAGGTATTATTTTCAGAGTGATTTACATACTCTTTTAATAATATCATCCTTGATTTTCCTCCTTCTAAGTTTTTTAGGTACATACAAAAATATTTGATATTTTTGGGGTAATTCAAGTTCACAGATATCCTTTTCTGAGTAATGCAACTTGTGCTATGTAATACAGAGTTAACTGCAGAATGGCCCGGTTGTTTCATGGCTTCTTACTGCACGGGAATGAACTTTAAAGCTAACAACATTTCCTAGGAATAAAATTGTTTCAAAAGACCTTTTTGGGACTGAAAACAGATACCAGATCCTTTTCTTTGTTCAATGTGTAGAGACTATGAGCATTTTTGTAGTTGCATTAGTAATCTGATCAGGGTAAAATCCAGGTCCCGGTTATGCTCTGAGCCAGAAAAGATATTTTCTCTCCCAAGACCACCACAAATCAGGCAAATTTCAATTTGAGACAGTTCTTCTATTTCTGACATATATTCCTCAGTTTTAAAACTCATCCAGTTCACTAAGATGAATTAATTCCATTACATTCACCAGATTACAAGCACAGAGAAGATATTAATGGGATCGTGGATTTGAGGTCAGGCTGTTTTTGTGGAAAATGCAAGGTGCTTCTCAGGATGGTATTTATGTCCTTATTAATGGCTTCTTCTCCTGAAGTAGTTACTAAAAGATCAGCATATGTTTGTTACCATTATGGTTCAAAGCAACAAATATTTTTTGCATGTTTTCATTAGTTTCACTGGTTTTACTTTCAAAGTATTTTTTCATGTTTACTGAGGAAATCTGTATGCTATATATATGTATGTATACATAACTAATCAGGTAAGATTTCTGTTGTGTTTATGTTGTTTTTTGTACTTTCCTGTTTTCCTAAGAACACTGCAATATGATGATCTGCACAAAGCTAATTTAAAAATTTCAGTGATGTATGAACAGTTAAGAGGATGCTCAGCTATATACAGACTAAAAAGGAAGGTCTACAAGTTTTAAACTGTTATATACTTTCATTTATGATAAAATGTGTTATAACTTCCCTCAGAATAAGAGAAACCTTTTAGTACTACCCTAGTCTTTTAAATTGGGGTGCAGTCAAAGGCTTATTAAATTGATCTGATGAATTTTAAGTCAATCAGAGTCAACAATTACCTACCCCAAGTCTTGTTTTCAAAGATGGCAACTTGCTGGTCTGATTTTCAAAATAAGACTAGCTCATCCTGAATTTCATTACATACCTATTTTCTCTCAGAAACAAAAGTACACTTTTTCTCTTCACATATAGAAAGACAAAGAATTCAGAGATATATAGATTCAGTTCATCCCTTTTAGAGATTTTTGTCATATATAGATGAAAGCAAATTGTAATACTATAGTGGCATAACAAGTAATCTCTCATCAACTGTGCTGTAGTAACTGACAGTGCCCATAGTCCTAGGAAATTACAGAAGTTAAGGTTAAATGTTCTATTTCAAGTTCCCTCAGACCACAGAAGTTCATTGCCCTGCATCTCCAGAGCTCTAGACAGGTGATGTTCCTGACTTGCAAGGTGTTGGAGATGAGTAAGACTTGCTTCAGAGGGGTACGTCCTCTAACTCTTGTGATTATAGTGAGTACCTGACCAAAGATGATGCTGGGCATTTTCACTGTCACCTTTTTTATTTCTTCCGTTCATTAGTTTGTATAAAACCACCAGGCAATACTAATTGACCATGCAAAAAAAAAAAAAAAAAAAAAAAAGAGAGAGAATGGGTTAGGAAAGATTAGGAGGTGCACTGCATCTTGTAACATCATGATCAGTTAACTGTGAAATTACTCCTTATCACCACTATACATTTTCTATTATCCTAAGGACATTTTCAAGCTCAGTATGTTGCTGGCAGAAAAAGAAACTTTTCAAAACTGCATGTTAAACTCAAGGTTAAATATGTGTATGTATGTATGTACTTCAAAGTAAAAACAAAATAGAAAATTTTAGTTATGTGTTTATGGATTTTTCAGAAAAAAAAGTATTCAAATTCAAAGTAATTATGTTCTTAATGTGAACATTTGAATAAACAGAAATGTGCATTAAGAAATCCAGGCAACTAGCACTAGATGTATGTATAGTGAAGCTCTAAGAAGAGTGTCATAACATCCATAACAAACAGTTCTCTCTGCACTGTGCACAGCTTGGCTGGGTTCCAACTCCTGTCCCAGAGAGTATATTTTATGGTGGATGTAAAAGGATTATCTTTCTCCTTTAAGGGAAACACTGTGTAAATGATTAATTACCATAGGGATGTGATATTGATCTAGTCAGAAAACTGTATTTCAGAACCAAGATTAGGAAATGCTAATTCACAAAAATTCCAGTAATTCATTAAAACAAAGATCTGGGGGTTGTTCATGTATTTATTGCAATGATATCAATCATAATAAAGTGAAACACATGATAAGAGCACAGAAGACTTACATACTTACAGAGAAAAATTTGTTGACTTCTGCACTGCAGAAATGAGCTAATATTTTAGCACTGCCGAATATCCTAAGAAAAAGAATCTATCTAATGTTTTCCACAATAAATGATTTAAGGGAATAAGATAGCTAAATTTCAAAGACACAAAAGTGTTCAGTTTTAAAAGTCATTCTTCTTTAATAGCAGGCACCATGATAGCTCACTTATTTCACATACCTGTACTCTGATTATTTGAATTCATGTACAGATTTGAAAGATGTGGGAAACCTAAAGATATAATGAATCTTTGATATAGAAATCAGCATTTACATAAAAAAATAAAAGATTAAACTACATATCAAAGTTTTGCCATAAAATACCTTCAGATGACCTCAAAGTGGTTTGTGTAATAGCACAGCCATAGAACTATTATCAGATCCTAAATCTTGTAACAGAAGTACATAGAAAATAAAGAAATAAAATAATAGCACATCTACAAAAAGAATATTAATTCAACAAAGAAATATTGCGGTAGTCACAGAATCATAGAATGGCTGAGATTGAAAGGAACCCCTGGAGCTCATCTGGCCCAACCCCTGATTCTCAAACATGGCCACAGAGAGCGCCTCACCCAGGGTTGTGTCCAAACAGCTCTTGAATATCTCCAGGGAAGAACACTTCACTAACCCTGGGCAACTTGTGTAAGTGCTCTGTCACCTACACAGGAAATAAATTTACCACTAGTAAACTACTACTACCGGTCTTCTTTTCTGGTCTGATTAGAAACTGGATCAGTAACTGTATCTGTTAGAAGATGCACAAATTAAAGCAGTTATTGGCATAAGCCAAAAGAATATAAATCAGTGACCTCAGTTTCAGACAAACTGCTCAGAAGCTCCCATTAAGTAGCAGTGACAGTAAATAGTATGTTTATTATGCTATCCAGAGTGTCAAAGTTTAATAGAGCTCTCTGGGAAGAAGCCATGATGTGGCCATTTTCACATAAATACCATTTAATTATATCTTCTAACAGTACAGCATTCGGTATGAAGTAAATTAACCATTCAAGCTTTTTATCACACAAGGAGTAACTTTAAAATAAACAGCATAGACACACAAACTTATTATCCACTGATCACATGATACTTTGAATCATTACCAATATAGCTGTAGGATTGTTCTTGACAGCCTAACAAAATCAAACTAGAATTTAGTCTGTATGCATATATTAGTGCACATATACATACATACATACATATATATGCATATATTAGTGTTTCATTTGTGTTTTTCCATAAGGAAATATATCACCTCTTACAACTAAACTGAGAAAATCTTCCACTGTGTTGAAACACTTCTAGGTCAAGTGATCCTACAATGGAGGCTTACTAATCTAAACAAAGATTGCGGTTGTTACTACTAAATGATGCCTTTGCAAGAAGCTTTCCCCATAATGTTAAAAGAATAATAGAACCACAAAATGACTCAGGTTGGAAGGGACCTTAAAGCCCATCTAGTTCTAACAGTCTGCATGGCTGCCACTCACCTCATCAGGCTGCCTAGGACCTCATCCAGCTTGGTCGTGGATGCCTCCAGTGGTGGAACATCCACAAAATGAAAGCTGACTGACTCTTTATAAAAGGAATTTGCTATATGAGATGGCCAAAGAGATACTGCAGGCACGTAAGCCTCTAGCCAAATACTGTAGCTTGGTATTTTCAGTCAGGATTTAAATGCTTGTTCTGCTAAGCCCCTTGGCTGCCTCAGCAGGGTGACACAGACGCATGAGGCTGAGAGCACAAATCATCGCTGTTATCTGGGTATGGCTCATCGATACAAATTTACTTTCTCTTTTACTCATCACATGTTTTGTTATGGGAATCAAGATTAAGTCTGGTATATAGAGACTTTAGACAGGCATGACACTGGGGATGAAGGAATGTTTAAAAGGGCCATGCACCCTTTAAATGCAAATTTTAAATGAGAAAAGATTCTTCTGAGAAAGTAAACAAGTAGAGGTTCTTTACATTGTTCAGTGTAAAGATTACAGCACAACATAATCACTGTTAGAAACGATCCCATTTTTATTTCTTTTGACACGTGCGCATGTTCACTCAACTGAAAGTGCAGACTGAACAAGACCTCTGCAAACCAGTGTCTATTGCCAGCTGCACGGCTACAACTTCGCTGAAGTCTGGACAGTGTGTGTAAAAGACTTAAGCATGTGAATAGGATCATGAGGTTTTATTTACTTTAGCCTTCTCAGGGTAGCAATGGAATAGTTTTAGATCAAAAATTGGAAGAATTTAGCCACCATTATCTTCCAGCAAAATCACTATCATATCACAGAGCTAGGAGCTTTGTTTACGCATCCTTCATTTTTTGCTCCTCAACAGAACAGTGTATTACTCTGAATGTTTCGATCAGTTTTAGAAAAAAAACTGTGAAGTATTAAAATAAAACATAATTGCAAAATCTCTTTGAATCACCTGTATAAATGGTATGCTTTATAGATTATGGAATAGTTTCTGTGGTGAAATAAGTATGTTGTTTTGTTTTTTTTTAAATAGTTTAGCATATGTATTTATATCATCTGACTGCCTTTCTGTAGTAGTAGCTTGCATTATAACATTCTTATAACATACATATAAATTGTAAGTGACATATATTCCTCTTCCATTACTTTCTGCAGTCTTTGTGCTTCTACTTTCTACATGAGTGCTCATTTGTTGGGATGTTTACAAATTAAAGAACATCAATACCTATAAATAATACTAATGTTATGAATTTGCTTTTGAAAACTAGAGAAGATATTTTATCTTATGAACATACTGACAGCACCCAGTCTAAGAAATGAGCTTGCATGCACTTAGAGTTACTCCTGAATTTTAAAGATATAGCTATACAAGATGAAGAAAAAAAAATGAATTTATGGATGTAAAGGTTGTAAAGGTGAAGAGACCAGCACAAACAAGGTGCTTCAAAACAAACAAACAAAAAAAAGAAACCTCACCCATTTCTGAAGATCGAGGTTCACAGGAAAAAAAAAACTCCAAAAAAGAGGTATCTCCTACAAGAGATGCTTCTGTAGTGGCAGTCAGCCCTTAAATGAAGTCTAAGAGGGCTGACCAGGCTCCACCCCTTCCATCACACAGGTGAATTGCCTTCACCTCTGCTCCCAGGGCCGACCAGATCTTTCCTTCAGGTACTCAGTCAGTGGTTCAGGCTGTGACTCAGCAGTTCCCATACAACAGGGCATTTAGACAGCGGATCCAAGAAAAAAATACTCCATATTCTGCCCAAATCTCAGAAATAATCATCAGATTCTCTCTTAGAGTTTTAAAAGATAAAGCAAAGAGACTGAAATGGACAGGACAGAGATTACACAAAATAATTGGTCTCAGACGTAAAATGTGACACAGAAATGAGCATTGTAACAATTTAGGAAATCGCTTTAATATTTTATCACGTAGCTTGATAACTTAAATACAGTGGTTGAAATCATACTGACTTTTGAATTTAATTATATCCAATACTTATAGGTAAATCTTGAGTTTCTTACTTAATCAAATTCCTGCTGCAAGGACTGGAACCTAGCCAAGCAAGGACATGCTGGCAACTGAGTTGAATTTGTTCTCTTATGCATATGATACTGTGCTTATGTCAAAAAAAATTGTTTTTATTTCATAAAGTTTAGTTCTCAATTTTCCATAAGAACAGAAGTCTAAAATCTTAGAATGTCTTTAAGTTTTGCCCACACCCCCAGCATACCTCCCCACAAAAAACAAAAGCACAAAAAGAAACCAAAACAGAAACAACCAGGAAAATTAAATTAAAAAATGTTCATTAGAGTCAGCTGTTATAAATCTTCATTATGACCAAACTAGACTGAGCAAGCAAAGTTCAGGAAGCTCAGTTTTTCCATAGTCTATCTAGGCCACAAAATAAAAAATGAAATGGGCCAAAGTCCACTCCCTGTCCCTGACATCAGTGAAGCTTATATCTTCATGCCCAAATTTCTTCTTTTCACCTCCAAACAGGATATCTTGACCACCACTCTCTTTTGAGCTGGGCATTTTCTGGGACATGGTGGCTCTCATAGACCAAAACCATGTTATAGAATATGGAAAGAAAGGCTGTAGTAACCTACAGATCACTACTGCCTCATCCTGGAAAGTCTATGCTCCCTGTCTGTGCTTCATTTGCTAGCATGGGTGTTAATACATCAGACCAAAGGAATATCTAGCCTTACACCTCACCTCTGAGAGGAGCAGGCACTTACGGAAGAATATGAAAACAGTGGATCAGTAGGTGACATCTTCCTGAAATCTCCTTGATTGATCAGATATGAAACTCTATATATAGACTTCTTGAAGAAATCTTTATACAGATAACTTCAGAATTACATTAAAAGTCTGAATAAAGTTAGAGCAGCCACAGTATCCTGAGGCAAAGCGGTCTACTTCCTAAACATAGAATCATAGAATCACCAAGGTTGGAAAAGACCCACAGGATCACCTAGTTGCATCACCCAGTCTAACCATCCACCAATAGTTCTCACTAAACCATGTCTGTCAACACAACTTCCAAATGTTATGGACGTTGTGTCCATAAACATATATTGTATCAAGAAGAGACTCCTTCCTCTCTTTCTCTCTTTTCTTTTCTTTTCTTTTCTTTTCTTTTCTTTTCTTTTCTTTTCTTTTCTTTTCTTTTCTTTTCTTTTCTTTTCTTTTCTTTTCTTTTCTTTTCTTTTCTTTTCTTTTCTTTTCTTTTCTTTTCTTTTCTTTTTCTTTTCTTTTTCTTTTTCTTTTTCTTTTTCTTTTTCTTTTTCTTTTTCTTTTTCTTTTTCTTTTTCTTTTTCTTTTTCTTTTTCTTTTTCTTTTTCTTTTTCTTTTTCTTTTTCTTTTTCTTTTTCTTCTTTTTCTTTTTCTTTTTCTTTTTCTTTTTCTTTTTCTTTTTCTTTTTCTTTTTCTTTTTCTTTTTCTTTTTCTTTTTCTTTTTCTTTTTTCTCCAGGTCTTGTAATAAAAGTGGCAATTTTATTGACTTTTCCAATGTTATCCGGAACTTTATGGACCTTCATGAAAGCTCATCTTAGTCAATCCTTTTCCAGACTGGAAAGTCCAAGTCTTCCCACTCCTTCATCACCAAACATCTTTAATCATTCTTGTATTCTTTCCAACTCCTGTATCTCTTCCAACTCTATCAAATAACTACTGAGTTTCTGAATGAAAGTAGCTAAACTGCAAATAGAATGGAAAGCACTGAATGTACTGAGTCAGTATAATTTTTTTCACTCCTAGTATTTTCCTAATAAAATTTGTATGTATTTTAATGCAGATCTAAACATTGAGCTGACACATTCATGTATATGAAATGACTCCAAGTTATCTTTCCTAAATAGTATCTAGTCAAGATATCAACACCTGCCACCTTAATTTAGGAACGGTTTTATTCATGAATAGCTACATTTTATTCCTTTGGATTTTATTTATAGTTTTATCACAGTGTGATTCACAACCTTTATCCATTTCCAATTTTCTTCTCCATCAGTTCTCCTATTTATGCGTTCTCTTAAAATGCAGCAAGGTCAGTCAACCCTGACACCTCAACCACAACCCCTGGTTTCCAGGTCACCTGTGAATATGCTGAACAGCCTCAATGGGGACCTCCAGCTCCAATAGGGATCAATAGCTGGGAACCTCACCATACTGGAAAACTAGCCATTTATTATTGCCCTGATTTTCTATATCTAAACATGCTAGAACTGTCCCTCTTAATTAACATGACTTATTTCTTCTAATGTGTTTAGTGAGGGCTTCACAAATGAAGTCCATGTAGTTAGTGTTCCTTTCTGTTAACTTTTTAAAAATACCTTCTTATTTCTGTCTTAAGTGCTTTCTTGATCTTTCTATCATATCTTCATAATATGCATTTTGTTTGAATGTTCTATATATTTTTAACTATTTAATGCATTTAAAATGCATTAGATTTCCATTTCAAATGAAAACATTTTACCCAGTGTTTGTCCCTTGCTTCTTCTATTTAAGAGAAACAGTATTTCCTCATAATTATATTGCCTTCTTTTTGACATTAAATAGTAAATTAGCCAGGATCTGGGGGGCTGAAGGGTGAGGGAGAGTGAATGAAATGTGGGATTTGCAATGACTAAAAAATTCCTAGGTTTAAATACTTTACAAACAAGATTTCAATAATATTTTTTTAGTTTTGTTAAGTAAGACACAAGTTGCATTTATTTCTACCTGTTCCCTGAATACCTGTTCCACGGAACTGAAACTGCTCTTGTCTAAAAATTTAGTTTCAGCATCACATCATCCCCAGTTGTGGCATGCATTCTTTTTAGAGGAGTTTAACCAAACCTGCTCTGTTTAATTTCTGTTTCTTTGTCATTTGGTTTGATGATTGATCTGAGGAGGTCACTGAAAACACCGTTGTCTTTGCTGAATATTACTAATTACATTATGCTTAAATGTGTTCATCCATGCTATAGTTCCCATACAGTTTTTGTTTTTCTATTACTTTTCCTCAATTTATCTTCCTCCCATTGAGTTTTTAGCAAGTTATGTCAATATACTAGTTTAAAACAAGAGACGCTGATTGTCTTATAATTTCTTAGACTTCTGGATTTTTTTACATTTTTTTATTTTTTTACTTTTCAGTGCACTAGCTGGAAATCTATTTAAGGAGATAGTCTCTCATCAATTACAATTTTCATTTTGACACTTTCATGTTCTTTACCTGAGGATACACAATTCATCACCTTGAACTCTATTCTCTTTCTGCATCTGCTGGCTCCTTCTCCAGTCCACTAATTTAAATTTTCCCATATATTTTTACCTTTAAGTGAAAACAGCCTTGTTCCACTTTGAGATAAATATCCCTCAAAGAAATCTTCTGAATTTTTCCCAATTCCTGAAGAATCTAAATGTCTCCATGACTGTCCAGTTTGGGACTTGAATGTTCCAGAGTGAGGATTTATTTCCCTTTCTCTTTCTCCCTTCTCCACATGATGGTGACTGCTAGGCTGGAGTTGGGATTGCTCAGCAGTATGTCGATAGATAATATAGAAGAACTCTTTGTCTCCATGGAGGACCCAGTTCTGTACCACATGACTTGCCCAGTGGGTTTTCTCAGTGTGATTTTCTGTAATGTAACAAGAGAAAAACAGAAAAAAAGCTAATATAGCCTTAGACCATGAAAATCTGGTGGCAGAGTAATCTTAGGGAGAAAAGCAAGCTCTTCAGTCTTTTAATTATGCTGAGATATATCTACACCAAGCATGCAGAGGGACACAAGATATTTTTGTGATACAGAAAGACAGGCAAAGGTGCTATGGAGACAGATGGCCTCTGCAGAGTGGGTCTCCCCAAAGTGCATACAACCAAAAGATGGAATAAAAGCAGGGTAGCTCTTAATGTAAGTAAAAAACCTGACTGTTTGGTTCTACATGGTAAACACCAGTGAAATACTTTTTTTTTTTCCAAGTGAATTTTAACTACAAATATTTTTGCAGTTCTGAAGGAGAAACACTTTCCAATTTAGCAAAGGATCAGAAAGAAGGGAACAACTGTGACAAAACAGAGTGTGAATACAGTAGATTCTGCCAAAAGAGAAATCCTTGAGGGAAAAGGAGGATGAAGGTGAACTCTCAGAGTTTTTATTGGATTAGTTCCAGCATAGTGCTGCATGTCGAAATGAACAGCTGCCAGGCTTGAAACAATTTCTGGTCAGGAATCTGGATTTGTTTTCTCAGTTTCACAATGCCAGAGACTATGTACTTGGCGTGTTCATTAGCTTCACCTCACTAACTAGCCATTTGGAGTACTATAATCACTGAAGTTTGAGTGATATCATTGTTTTTAAACTCCCTTCAACATATCTTTCTTTGCCCAGCTGTGTAAAAACTCTTCATTATTTTATTCACTCTCTGGAGCCTGGAATGCCTGACAACATAACAAGAATAAAACTTCATTGATTTATGACATTACAACTGATTCAGAACAAAATTTCAACAAAAGAAAATGAAAGAGAGAAGAGAGAAACATGACTCAGATGTGGAAAACCGTGTTGATCCTCCTTTTTTCTATCCAGTACATTTGGATAGTCTCAGAACTGGAGGCAGGCTCAGATACCCAGCTACTTCTTTGGAACTGTCATCATTTTCTTTTCCCTGTGTTGATGCCAGGCATCTGAAAGCCACTGCAAAACACAGCCTCGATGTGAGCCAGAACTAGAAATCTAATTTGGTGTTCTAAATCAAAGAGGAAGTATTGCCAGGTGTCTTTAGCCCCAAATCTCATTTCTTTCTCAAAGAAGAAAATACAAGTCCAAATAATTGTATAAGAAAAATGAGTGATGATCAGTGTGACAACAGTGGTATGTTTCTTTTAATATAACCAGTTAAAAAAATTGTAGTAGCTCACACAAACATAAAATAGAAGTTGTTAAAAAATAATTATAATGAGGAACATACTAATTGAATAGCTATTTTAAGAAAGAAAATACATGCACTTCCTGACACATTCATCAGCTGCTCAATTTCCTCAGTCTCTCAAAACAGGATATGAAAATATTCTCTTGCTTTTACAGCTTACATCACATAACAAACCTGAAATCTCCCTCTCTTTATCAAATCTCTAACAGATACTTGATCCTTTTTTATCATAAAAAGATTGGAAAAATGAGTCTGATGGGTATTGAAGAACTACAACAAAGTTTAAAAATATGAAGTAGCTTTGTAGGATGGCTATAGTTATATTACTACTTTTTTAACAGGTACTCCAGCTGAATCTCTGGACCTTATGGCTCCACCCTTGACACTTCTGCCAATTTGATTACTGAGTGATGCCCCTCTGAGCAAGGAAAATTTGAACCACAGCTCAGCAACTTCATGCAAACATGCGAAACCTAAAGCCAAAACAAAGTTATTTTTCATCACTGCATGCTGTAAACCCAATCTACAGTTTATCTAGGAACCCCTAATATGCATTGCGAATTGTAAATTATGAGGTTCAGTGTAGTTAGGCTGCTTGGAGGCACTGGTAATCTCCAAGGAGATCTGGTTAAGAAAATTGTTGGGAATGTGCTATGTCTGACAGATACAGAAAGCCTGTAATGTTTCCTTTTATTAAAATTTACAGAGGATGTTGTTTTTAGTAGGATTAATTAGACTTGGACCAATATTTGGCTGTTATATGGAAAGCAACTTACCAAGATATTTAGGTTGTACTCAAAACTAGGACAACTTCTTTGTCTTTATTTCATCCTACAGACCGGTAAACATGTACTGAGAAAAGAAGCTGTCTCCTGACATCTCCAATAGGGGACAAGCATTGCACATAGCAGGAAAACAGTGAATTGATTAAGCAGAAAAAGAATATGCTAATACAGGTGTATGCTCATGATTTATGTAAGTGCACTGCTGAGTCATCTGGAGAATAATATTGCAATTATAGAACAAGTGGGACTGAAAACCCTAGTTCCTGCTGTGCAAGTTTCTATCCAAACTGCCTAATTTCAATCATTAACAACTTTCAGAAGATATTATCTATCATTTTTTCAGATATATACTGTTATACAGTTATTTATTTATTTATTTTATAAATGTTAGTTTTCTAAGTTTAATATTAAATAATCCCATTATTTTTGAGAAGAGGCACAGTAGAGGAATAATATCCCCGTGGCAAATAACGATAACCATTCATAATTTTGTAAATGCTTGAATGTCAACATAGTTATCGGACCATGAATGATATTCCAGACTTGCATTTGAAGAAACATAGCTCCCTTTCTTTTAGAGCAAGAGAGAGACAAAGCATGCTGAGCCAATGCTGCTGAAAACCACCCAACAGGCACAAAATGTATCCCACTCGCCCTCCTTTAAATGAAAAAGGAGCTGGCAATAATTACCAGATTACCAAATTTATTTTTAATTTTTAGGAACTTATTTTAACTTTTTCCATTATGAGTCGAGAATTGGAGGTCACAGAATCACAGAATGACAGAATTGTAGGGGTTGGAAGGGACCTCTAGAGATCACCGAGTCCAACCCCCTGCCAAAGCTGTTCCCTAGCCCAGGTTGCACAGCTAGGTGTCCAGGTGGGTCTGGAACGTCTCCAGAGAAGGAGACTCAACCACTCTCTGTGCAGCCTGTGCCAGTGCTCCGTCACTGCACTGCGAAGAAGTTCCCACACATTTGTGCAGAACTTCCTATGCTTCAGTGGCCATTTCTCTTGTGCTATCGACACACACTGCTGACAGAAGTCCAGCCTAGTCCCTTTGCTCCCCGCTCCTTAGATATTTATTGATGTGGATCAGATCCCCTCTGAGTCTTCTTCTTTTCAAGACTGATCAGACCCAGGTCTCTCAGCCTTTCCTCATAAGGGAGGTGTTCCACTCCCTTTATTATCTTTGTGGCCCTCCACTGATTTTTTCAAGGAGATCCCTGTCTTCTTTTTGTACTGGGGAGCCCAGAACTGGACACAATACTCCAGGTGAGGCCTCACCAGGGCAGAGTAGAGAGGGAGGATCACCTCCCTCTACCTGCTGGCCACATTCTTTAATGCACCCCAGGATACCATTGGCCTTCTTGGCCACCAGGGCACACTGCTGGCTCATGGCTCAGCCTGTCATCCACCAGGACACACAGGTCCCTCTCCTCAGAGCTCCTCTCCCTCAGGTCATCCCCCAAACTGTACAGGTGCATGTGGTTATTACTCCCTAGATGAAAGACTCTACACTTGCTCTTGTTAAACCTCATTTGGTTCCTCTCTGCCCAACTCTCCAGTTTGTCCAAGTCTCGCTGAATGGCAGCACAACCTTCCAGCATGTCAGCCATTCCTCCCAGCTTTGTATCATCAGCAAACTTGCTGAGGGTGGACTCTATGCCCTCATTAAGATCGTTAATGAAGATGTTGAACAGGACTGGACCGAGAACCAATCCCTGAGGAACACCGCTAAGTACAGACCTACAACTGAACTCTGCACCATCGCTCACAACCCTCTAAGCTCTGCCAGTCAGACAGTTCTCAGCTCACCTCACTGTCCACTCATCTATTCCACACCTCCTCAGCTTTGTTACAAAGATGTTGTGGGAGACAGCATCAAATGCCTTGATGAAATCAAGGTAGACTACATCCACTGCTCTTCTCCTATTCCACCCAGCCAGTAATGACATCGTAGAAGGCCACCAGGTAGGTCAAGCATGACCTGCCCCTGGTGAACCCATTCTGACAACTCACGATAACTCCCTTCCAACTGCCTGGAGACAGCATCCAGAACAAACTGTTCCAACACCTTTCCAGGGATGGAAGTGAGGCTGACTGGCCTGTAGTTACCTGAATCCTCCTTCTTGCCCTTTTTGATGATCAGAGTGAGATTGGCTATCCTCCAGTCTTCAGGCACCTCTCTCATTCTTCAATACCTCTCAAAGATGATAGAGGTCATACTTAAGCTTCCAGCAAGGCCAGTTCATGAGAGGTCTTCAAGACATCTCCAACAACAACATAGCTTTTGGAGAAAGAGCTGGAAGAAGACCCAGAGCACCAACTCCATCTCCAGGAGCTGCTCTATGGAGGGACTCTTGTCACTGTGTCACAGTTGTGCCCCTGCTTGGGCACAGACCCTATGGATCTGGGTCCCACACATGGGCTTGACATTCTCATTCCTATGGAGGTGCCCAATGAGCTGAGTCCCAGTTGGAGTGGTGGGACAGCCCTGGCTGGTGAGACTCTGCCTACCTAGCTGTCAGCCTAGCATCTCCTACAAAGCAGTCTGCCCTTGCTGCCCCTAACATTACTTTCCAAATTAAATATATTAGTGCAAATGCATTGCGAAAAGAAAAAAAGGCTGATGGATCTACTTTAGCTGCCACTCTCTGCTCACAGCAAGTGGGGTGGGATGCAGTCCTGACTATCAAGTAGGCAGAGACGTGCATCACTGAAAATGAGCAGCTAAGTGGGGGCAAAGTTAGGAACAATTGTAATCTTAGCCTCCCTCACCTCCAGTAAATCCTTGTAAATAACACTCAGATGGTGCTTGCCATTTCTTCTATGTTCACAGTATGAGGGTTAGGCACCTTGAACACCAAGACGTTCTAAATAGTTGTTAGACAGGTGTCTACTGAATGCAATTTATCCCACCGATCTTAGACACCTGTCTCAGGATAAGGCACACACCTCCTTTTGCTGAACACAGGAGGAGCTGAGATAGCTAGCTTAAGCTAAATAATAAATTTCAATGATTTGAGACAAACCTTGTTTTGTGAGAGGTGTAGTAGATGACAACAGAGCTTAAGTAGTTTTCTAAAAGAATTACTTGGAACATTTCAATTATGAAACGTGGGAGGCAAGAAAATAATCTTAAAATCATAGAAGTAAAAAAAACCAGCTACCTCTGAGAATTCACGCAGCAGACTCTCTGCAGGGTCATGCTTTTTTTACTTTTCAGTCTGTAAATACCACAACACTCATGAAGGTTCAATAAGCCTCATTTTAGACATCTACATCCATACTTTTCTGCAATAGAGCAGCCATCAAGGAGTTGGTGACTAGACCAACTCTGAGGATAATTTAAGGTGAGTTACTTTGGCTAATCTCTGGGTCCCTGAGTGGGAGGCAAAGAAGCTGTCTGCATCCAGGGCCTCATGGGAGAATTTCACTGCAAGAGATTACAGCTTCTTGCAATTAATTACAAAGTATTAGTAAGGCACTAACAATCTTGGTGAGGATTCTGTTGCTTTTTTCCCCATTCTGAAAATTCAGCTGCTTTGAAAGAGATTCCTTGAATGGGAGTCTGACTATCATGGGTCCCCTGAAGCTGGTATTGAATTTTAGCTTTAAGTCTAGAAACATGAGGCTTAGAGGGAACTCTGCAATTATCAAGAACACTGGGCTGGTATTGCAATCACTTTATGTAATGTCTTTGAAAACTCACCTCTGTCAAATTATTGGTGGTCTTTCTTGTTCCTACTGAAAGGCTGTACAGAACCTCAACATCCTCCATCTTTGCAAGCTCTTCTCTGCTTTCCACACTAAATATGCTGATGGCAAATGTTTGTTTAACTGTTTTGTTTTATGCCCAAACTGTTATTCTTAGTTTAACTAGTACAGCCATATAATTTCTACTGACATCATTAATAAATTCCCAGATCTTGTGTTTTAGAGACGTTTGTAGCAAACATTCCTGAACTTAATGCTTACGTTTTTGATACAACCAGTTTTCTTGTCCTCCTTACCTTCCTTATGCTTTTGAACCTTTCAACTTCAGACTTACCAACTGTCTCAAATGGCACAATAACTTATACTTTAGTAAATGTCAGACATATTAGTTCACTGTCTGGAAATATCAGTTCTCTTATCAAACAGAGGCATTTTGTTAGTCTTTATCTCTCGTAGGTAAAAACACCTTGTTTGACTCATTTCCATATTCTCAAATAATGTTCCTTCCAAATTTATTTTAAAGCTTTTCTTGCTACTGAGATTCATCTGTTATGGCTGAGGTTGCTCCATATTTTTCCTTTTTGAAATATGAAACTCTCCAGCTATAAAGCGCCACCCACCACTGACAGACTAATCTTTGAAACCTGATGTCAAGATCTGTGATTTCATATGACAGCTCTTTCCAGATTCTTGGATGTTGAGTGTCTGATAAGAGCATATTGTCAGGAAATGAGTGAGGCTTCTCTTCTGTGTAAGGTAGTTGCCTTTTTTTTTTTAATACATGCCCACAGTTCTCTTCCTTCACTTCCTCAGACAATACCACAGCAGTTATTTAACTGAAGCATCTGGTGAAGATGGCAAGAATGAAAAATTAAATCTTATTTAGCATCAATGCTATGCTTGCTGTATAGAAATTTCCTCCTCATTTCCTTACATAAAAACACTGAAAAAATACACATAGCAAGACCAGAGGTCTACCTCCCTCAGTATCATCCTTCCAAGAACAAGCTGTGCAGTCACTAAGGTAAAAGCAGCAACATGGAAGTTTTGATCATATTTCCCTCATGCCTTCAATTTTTCAAGACCTAGCACTGAGATCCTCTTTTCATTTAAGCAGTTTGAAAAAAAATTCATTCCTGGTGTATTTTCAGAGATAATAGACCTATAACACTTACCTGAAGCTTTCTTCTTTGCTTGATACAGACATTCTGAAGAAATTTTGCACCTTTGTTTTAAGAAAATTTCAAACAACATTAGGAGGCTCTCAGTGCAATTAAAATCTTTCAGACTTTAACTTTTGAAACTGGTGATCCTAGGAAAAAAAAAAGTTTTTTCTCACATGAATTTGAATGAAAATACTGGCAGTTTTTTTAATGAACCTGAAATTTTATTCTAAAACCTGCTTTGGAGAATAATAATAATAATTCTCTCACATTTTAACAAACCCAGTCTTATTACCATTTCTTATTCATGAAGTATTATTGTGAATAAACATTTGAGCCAATGTTTCTAGAAATACCTTGAGCTGATCATTCGTTTTCATTCTATCTGTTGTCCACTTCCATTTGAGGAGTTGAAATCTCCTGCCATTACACAATTTTCAGTTATCTCTTTCTAATGATATTTCAGGTATTTCTGTTTCAGTTCACATAAAATCCTCAGATGCCACATAAGGCCTTCAATCCTTGGAATATTTTTTAAAATTCTTCCTCAAACAATTTCTGACTTAGGCAGATTCTATTTGGTCTGTACAATAATTCCTCAATTCATTATCATTTATAGTGCTAACATAGTAGCTTAATTTTTATTTCTTTTTTATATTTTCCCCTGAAGAGCATATACATTTTAACAAAGAATGTCTAGCCACTGATCCATAGTGGTATAAAGATAACTCACATCCTTGCTCATTTTTCTATCTGAAAAGGTAGTCTATGAGCCATAGATAGCAATCTTAAGTCATAAGGCTTTTAAACTTCGAAATCTTAAACAATGAGCAGTCAATTTTTAAAGAAATCTGAAAATAGATGAATTATTCAAGATGATATTATTTTGAAAGTTATACCATGTTTTAGATTATTCCACTTTAAAACTGTTTTCCTGTAGTATGTATGTACAGTCAGTCTTAGAAACACAGCTATTATTACACAATCAGTGATTTCCTGTTGAACATTTACTGACATTTAAAAATATGTTTATTAAAAATGGATGATTACACGTGGTGTATAAAAAGCATGTGAAATAAAATAATACAGTATTTGAGTGCCTACTGAAGGTTTATGGACATTCTGAGCCTGATAGCTACTCAGACATGAGAGTTCTAAATGGAAGCTTGACGTATTTTCGAGGATAAGCATCCAGCTGCATTTCCAGATACACCTAAAACTTTTTAGTATATTTCTGAATCATTTCTCTTTAAGGACTGTTATTGCACCTACAGAAATAAAGGATTACTTCTTTGTCTGACAAAATATAACTCAGCAATACAAAGCTGATGTTCTTGAACACATGAATTGATATTCAGAAACATGAATTTCCTGTACAATACCAGTTCCCCATATTGATTTACACAGTTGAAAATCTGAATGAAGAATCTTTTTTACATTGGAAGAGGCTATTAGAACGCTTTCTAGGTCCTCTTTCTTGAAATAATTTGATCCTACAGCTGGACAACCTGAAGCTGTATACCTCAGGTTCCCTACTTTAGTGACTCCTTTCACTATTATCCCCATTCCAGTTTCTGCACCAAGAAAAGCTGCTGTCTCCTCAGTCCTGTGAACTGGTCATGTCTAGAAAAAGACAATCTTGTGATTAAACTGCTGAAATGATATCTTCAAACAGTCCCATCATACATATGTGACGGCAGATTGTATTTATCATACATAACTGCAGCAGTTTACCATACATAACTGTCAGACACATCTGCAAAGGCTTTCTGAGAATAATGTTTCCTATTTTACAGAGTTGGTCCGCAGCATTAGAGTCAGATCTTGGTGGAACATCCCCACCAATGTTGCATTGCATTTTGTTGACATGTGACAGATGGCAGCAAAAGGGCAGTCTGACAGAATGGCATTCAACATAGAAGTGTGGATGAAGCAAAGGTGTGAAACTGAATTCCTCCTGGAAGAAAAGATGGCATCCACTGACACTCAACATTGCCTGCTGAAAGTTTATGGAGTCTGAACAGTGGATGTGAGCACAGTGGGGCAGTGGGTGGTGTGTTTCAGCAGTTGTGACAATGACATGAAAGACAAGCAGAAGTCCATGTAGCAGCAACATGTGAATTCTCCACTGAATAAGAAGTTCAATATGTAGCCCTCAGTGGTTCAAGTGATGTGCACTGTCTTTTGGGGTAGGAAAGGGGTGCTATTTCTGAATTTCTTGGAACCCCGACAAACCATCTGTCATGGTTTTATGATTTTTGGTACTGGTATTCCACATCATAACATCATGTATTGCATTAAGAGGTAAAGAGCTAATACGCCAGCTCCATAGATCATTGATAATTCCAGGAGTACCTGTCTCAGAAGAGAAGAAGAACTACATTCTCCAGAGGACTTTGCAATGCTTTGTATTTTTACGTGTTTTCCGCTCAGAGGGAAGAGATTCCCTTTTCTCTTTTTCCTTCCCTTTCCTGGGGTGTGGGTCCGTGGGTCCCCCGCACCAATCATCATGGAACCGGGCCGATCCAGCCCGGTAAACTGTTGACACCATCACCTCTGACTGCTACATCTTGCCTCCTTGGCTGATGAAAGATGGGCTGTATGGGCAACATTTTCCTAGCAATGATGACATCATAGCTGTGGGTCACCTCCTCGGGTACCTGGCATGCAGACTCTTGTTCAACAGTGGCAAAAATGCATAGCTAATGGTGGTGGCTATTTTGAAAAATATTTTTGTAGCTGATAGATTTACTCTATCAAACAGCATATTTGTAATTTTTGTATCTGTTGTAATTTCCACGTAAATAAGTAGAAGGCATTACTTTCAGAGCAAACTACATATCACTGCTTTCCTTCATCATAGAGTAAAAAGGAATTCCTATAGCAGGACGTTAGTCATCTAAACTCAGATGTTATGAATCTTGGGAGATGTATCCCATTTCAGATAATAGCTGCAATGTGCTTAAATTCAGGTTCTTCTGTAGTATAAGTGAAATCAGTGGGTTATAAGAACACAGTAGAAGTCAAACTTCTATGTGTTTTGTTTAGTGGAACTGAAATTCAGAATTTAGTTGTGTCTAAATGTGAATTAATTTTTCCTCTATCTACCCCCATTTTCTAGTAAGAAACAAAAGCCATTCTTGTGCTTTCTTCTTTGTGACTGTGACATCTCTAGGTCAGATGGTGCCTCTGAAAGTGGAATGAACGAGGACCAATGTCTGTCATTTTGTGATTCTCTGTAAAGAAGTCATGCCTCATAGTCATGTAGTCATATCTCCCAACTATGTCTGAGTTCAGGATTTCATTTCAAAGATGGTACGCTGATATGATTTGTAGATACAAAATTAAGTTTGAATACGTATTCAGATTTATCTAGACAGGTTAGCAATCAGACAACAAATCTTTAAAGCATCATTACTTTTAAATTGAGCTGATTATAATTAGAGCTTCATTTACAGGTTTTAAAGTGCAGTAGTGTAATGGGACAAAATGATCACAGAAATCAAGTGCACTAAAAAATGGTTTATTAGTAAATGCGTAGTTCGATTGTGTGATCAATCAGAAGAGTTTTCTAAGACACTTCCGAAGTTTACACAAAGCCTGGAAACACTTTTGGCTATTATTTCTTGCCACACTCTAAAAAGCAAGCAAACAAACAAATTAAAAAACACACTCTGTTTCATCTGAAGGTTTAGGTTGGGTTTAATTCATCCATATCTATTGGCCTATACACAGTTTGCATTCTGTACAGAAGTTGGGTCCCTAAGATAGCTTCAGGTGTTAAATAAACTATGTCTCAGCAGGCAGGCTGCTTACAACAGCAGCCACTTGAAAACAGTAGCAGTAGGAAAGCAAAGTGAGATTATCACACGCTTTTGAGAACAGAACAAGAAGTCAAGGAAAACAGAAGTGTCTCAGAAAAATAAATACTAGAAAAGGAGTCCAATCATAGAGCAAGCACATCTTATGTTCCTTTTTTTCCCCTCTAAGAATAACAATGCTTCATAAACTGAGGAATTTTGTATTTAATGACTAAGTACTTTTCAATTACGTCAAAGTAAAGGTTGAATGTGGCAAGCGTGCATTCTTCCCTAATACACATGATTCGGATTAATACTAGTGGAAGAGAAAAACATCTCACCAAATACACAAACAACAGCATCTATCCTAGTACCCACACTGTAGTAGATTTCACCAAAGCCATTCATTAGATCACAATAATACAGTGCGAGGCAGCATAATACATGATACTTTATTTGCTTGGATTACCTGTGGTTGGCAATTCAAAATCTGAGTTGCCATCACCGAGCTATGAATCAACATCTCAGTCAAATTAGACCAAGGAGTAAAAAACAGTGATGGCACAACCTGGTCTAGGAAGCCTGCTTTGGCAGGGGGGTTGGACTAGATGATCTCTAGAGGTCTCTTCCAAAGCCTACAATTCTGTGAGAGCAGAAATGCTCTGCAGAGATGACAGCTCCACTCTAGAAAACTAAGGGAAATTAAGAGTCATTTAAGGTTGTCTCAAAGTAAAGTGAATTTAGACATATTCTAAAGAAGCAAAAGAGTTTTCTCATAGGAATTATGTATATTCCTCATATCATTTGTTGTAGTTGATTTTCTATTAATAGGATTTAACAGTATTATTAGGAATTAGAAATATATTTGAACGGGAATATTGACATTGATCTGCTTTGCATTATCTGGAGACTTATTTCTTCTCTTTATATTTCCATATAATGTTATATAATAATAGAAACTGATACTTTTTTATAGGAAGTTGTGCGTCTCCTGTCCATGCTTCCAGAAGAATAATTTTATTTCTTTTTCAAAATATTTTGCTCTTTATCTGATTAATATTTGAGAAAACATTGTCAGGATATTTATTTATTTATTTATTTATTTTGTCATAATGGTTCTAAACTCATATTAATCTGTTAATTTGTAATTCTGTCATTTAGGTTTCTGCAGCCATATATCTTCCCCCTGAATATTTGGGAGGAGTCTTAATTTAAAAGTAAAACATACTTGAGGTTCTTCTAGTAGTCCTCACCAAGACATTTAATCCTCCTGGGGATGCAAATGCTTAAATAAGATAGCAGTGCTGTGAAAAAATTGGCCTTTTATGATATAAAATAATCCCAGCTTAAACATCAGCTGCTAGATGATAAAACATTCTTTGTTTTCAAGCATTAACATTTCTTTCAAGGGCAGAACATAGAAGTTACCAGTAATGCTAACAGATACCAAGGGAGGAGACATAAATATCGCTGGCCTTGTTGACTCCTGCATTTACACAACATTTGGGGTCCCGTGGCTTATTTCTGTCAAGAGAAGGAGTGGGTGGAGCCAGGTACCTTTGATACTCCTTTTATTTATAAAAATTGAGGACAAAGTTATTTTCCTCTCAACACAGCAACAATGAAAAAGCCAGAGGCAGTTTTCTTGCTTGCAATTTCAAACCCCTGCTCAGTTCACCACTTTTTAATAGAAAGTGTTCCCTTACAGAAGAAATCTGAGTAAAGGTAGGAGTACTTTTCTACTTGTATCTTGTCTTCCTTATTGTTTTCTTTATGATGCACTGTGGTGTTTTTAGTAATTCTCATCAGTTTATCACACCAGTCCCTTTACCTCCTTTGCTGCTGTGTGATGTTGGGAAAACCTGAGACAAGAAGAATAAAGTCAGCATTAAGACACTCACATTACTTTAAACCTAGGAAAAGATTTCATAACAAATAAATAAATAAAAATAAATTGAAATTAAATGTCCAAATTTTTCTAAATTACAGCATTTGCAATTCCAAAACAGAGACATCTCAGAGGATTGGAGGGTTGCCAGTGTGACTCCCATCTACAAGAAAGGTCAAATGGAGGATATGGGGAACTACAGACTTGCCAGCCTGACCTCAGTGCCAGGAACAGTTATAGAGCAGATCATCTTGACTGAGATTACACAACCTATGCGGAACAATCAGGGGATCAGGTCCAGCCAGCATTTGTTCATGAACGGCAGGTCCTGCTTGATTAGCTCGATCCCCACCTATGTTATTTCAAATTACTTGCCTGGACACTGTCTCCCACAGTATTTTCCTGGAGATGCTGGCAGCCCATGGCTTGAACAGATAAACTCTTTGCTAGGTAAAGAACTGGTTGAACAGCAGGGCCCAGAGAATGGTGGTGAATGGAGTTAAATCCAGCTGTCAACTGGTCACAAGTGGTGGTCCCTAGGAATTGGTACTGGGGGCTGTCCTGTTCAATATCTTTATTGATGACCTGGATGAGAGCATTGAGTGCAACCTCAGTAAGTTTGCACATGACACAAAGTTGTCAGGAAGTATCAATCTGTGTGGGGGAAGGAAGGCCCTATGGAGGAATCTGGACAGTTGGATTGCTGGCTTGAGGCCAGTGGGATGGGGATCAACAAGACCAAGTGCCGGGTCCTGCATTTTGGCCACAACAAGCCCAGGCAACACTACAGGCTTGGTGCAGAGAAGACTGTGTAGAAGAAATGAACATGGGGATGTTGGTCAACATTTACCTGAACATGAGCTAGTAGTGTGCCCAGGTGGCCAAGAAGGCCAATGGCATCCTGGCTTGTATCAAAAATAGTGTTGCCAGCAGGAGCAAGAAAGTGATCATTCCCTCTGTACTCATCCGTGATGAGGCTGCATTTCAAGTACTGTGTTCAGTTTTGGGCCCCTCACTATGAGAAAAACACTGAGGCCCTGGAGCAAGTTCAGAGAAGGGCAGTGTAGCTGGTGAGAGATCTGGAGCGAAAGCTTTATGGGGAGCAGTTGAGGGAGATGGAATTATAAATTATATATATATGTAAATAATCTTCTGGAGAAGAGGAGGCTCAGGGGAGGCCTTATCACTCTTTACAACTACATGATGGGAGGCTGTAGTAAGATGGAAGTTGGCTTTTTCTCCCATGTAACTAACATTAGGACTAGAGGGAATGGCCTCAAGTTGCACCAGGGGAGATTCAGGTTGGACACTGGGAAAAACTTCTCTGAAAGAGTGGTCAGGCACTGAAACAGGCTGTCCAGGAAGATGATAGAGTCACTGTCACTGGAGGTGTTCAAGAAACATTTAGATGTTTTACCAAGTGACATTGTTCAGTGTGGAAATATTGGTGATAGGTAGATGGTTGGACTGGTTGGTCTTGGAGGTCTTTTCCAACCTTCGTTATTCTATTATTCTATGATTTCTATTGGCTGTTTCTTCTTTGGGCCTATTTCAAATCAGAAAATAGCTAGTCAGGAGCCAACTAATCTTCTCTGACTCAACAGTAGGCATCAATCTCATACAGATAATTTCATTGAATAGCCTAAGTGTACCACTGGCTCATTTGCCATCCAGGGGTACTTTTTCATACTGAACAGTATCACTTCTTCCATCATAGTCAGAGTGATATGGAATTTCAGGCCTCTGTACACATCACTCCACTCCTGGGGATTTGTCTATCTGGGCTGAGGGCCAAGAGGTAATGAGACAACTGTCTGGCCTACATGAGGGCTGTTGATTAAAGCTCTGCTTAAATGCCTCAGCGGGGCCTCCTCTGAGGTCTGCTAGGTGCCCCAGTGAGGATTCCACCTCCTTAAGAATTGGTTTTATGCTGAAGTTTTCACCTTGAGTTGCTGCCAGAACAACATCACAGCGGTGTTATGGCCATGCCTGTGTCTTACCATGTACCCATGTAGGTAACCAGAAGAAAGGACTGTCTGCACTGTGAATGATGGATAATTCTTTATTTTCTAGGATATCCTAAGATGCTACATGCCTCTCTCTTAAACTACAGTGGGCAAACTACGACAGTCATGAAGCATTTGATCTTGACTTAAATTAGCAGTTGAACCTGATTTATAACACAGTGTCAAAAAAATGTAAATATAATCTATACTGCCTCTCCATATAATGGATGGTATGTTCACTCTTAATGCCATCTTGTTTTAAAATGTCTTAGCTCATTTAACAAGCCACAGAATTTAATGAAAAAAATATTTGACTGTCTCCAATAAGAATGGTAATAATTAAAATTTTTTCAACTATATTATTGCTAGAAGCCTTAGGTTAAATTAATTTAGATCAACTTCTAACAGTAACACACATCATTAATCCCCTACTGAAAAACAAAAAATGTACAAGTGACTGAAACTTCTTCCAATGAAATCTCAGACACTTCATTTTTCTGTGCATTTACAGAGAAGAATCTACAATTTCTCATCAAAGAGTGTTTTATAAATAAAGTTTATCACTGAAGAAATGATGTTAAAAAGAACCCCACAGGATAAACTAATTTACTGGCAAGATGAAGCATAGATTTAGCTGTATAGACCAAGCTCTAACAGGATGCAGAAAATCATAATAACCATGAAGAAGAGAGAGTAAGCAATGAGCAGGTTAATAGTACAAAGTGTAGTGCCATGTAGACAGAAAAAGCTCAGAGCTTTTATTTAAACTGGAAGCTAGTTATAGCTATAGTTGTTATAGCTAGTTATGTTATAAACTGTGGATGACTCGTATGCTTTGGCATATGTCTGAATGGTCCATGAATGCATTTACTAAAGGTTAGATTATTTCCTCTCTAATCTTGTGGAACATGTTGTGGCTTGAAAGAGGTAACAAAGACTAGCAAAAACTTGAGAGATTCTAGGTTGCTGGAAACCACGCTGTGATTGTATTCCTAATGTTTACACAACAGTACTCTGAAATACCTGAAAATTTACTGTTGGTGGAATTACTGTTATGCATAGTCTATATGTATACATTTCTGTTGAAAAAACAACAAAATTAACACAAGTATTGTAATATTACAAAATGCTATTACATGAGCATTCACTATGATGTCACTCCTCCACAGAGCTGTGCCTGACCTGAATCGTATTCTGTAATTACTGTTTAAAATGGATACTGAATGTGTAATGGAAGAAAGGCAATGGAATTGTCCAGATTATCCTAGAGCTATTCATTACACTCCGCAGGGAAATGAGTGCTCTAATACTCAAAATATTTATTGTGTTGCTAGAGTTTGCCAGCTATGGGTATGGACTTCTCAAATCAGTATTGTGAGCTTTCTGAGGATGATTGTTTAGGGAAGGTGACTTCCCATCCAGCTCATCTGCAAGGTATAGAGGTATTCTGTTATAAGCATACTTGGTATTCAGTAACCACATTACATGTCTGAAGAATCATGCAAATAGTTCTCCATATATTTCTCTGAGCTACTACTGTCTTGCAAAAGACTACAACATTTCACACAGTATACAGCCAGCAACTAGAATTCCTTGGTCCTGTAGAGTCTGGGCCAGATGTGTCTTCAGTGTGGATAATGAATAGCAGACAACAGAGTCCCATGAGAAACTGCTTTCCCATCTATGCCTGTGCTACCTTTACTTTGATTGCTCCCAAAGGACGTATCAGCAAGGAAGTATATCTTTCTCACCTATTTCAAGCTCATACAGAACATTCTGGACTTCCCAGTCATTTTCATACACTGAAGATTGTCTGGGGAACTTCTGGGAATGACAGCTACTCTGAAGGACCTTGTGGTATATTTGGCAAGACCATTCCAGATCCTAGATCACATCCTAGCTTGTCTTCAGTTTGTATGCATTTTTAATGCCTTCCTCTCTAAGGAAACTGCTTTCCACAGTGACTCAGGATCCACACCAATCCTTCTCTGCAGCACACTGATGCAATCTATGACTCACCACTTTGAGAAACAGTAACAGAAAGAGCAAATTTGCTGCAGCATCACAGTGCTAGTGCATCACTTTGTACCCAGGTGTTATTATGTCATTCTTCAGAATGGGATGATGAAAAGCACACAGTTAAATTCAGAATATGATAAGTCAGCGTTATAGCTCTCCACTATGATCTGGAGAGCAGCACAAATGCTTCCATGATTCCACCCAAATCCAGGAGAAGGAAAGCATTGTTTTCACAACTCTAGAGTGGTCTTTTATGAGAAAATGCATGTTTTCTACTTATCAGACATACTGAATCTATGCATGAGGATATCCAACTATGTCTCTGGAAGCAATACTCACCCTGTATGTGATGGTGTAGTCTGTGATAGTCCCAAGCACACTGGGAATATTCAGCCTCAGCCTCCTGCCCTCCAGTGTGTCTGTCAGATGGTTTTGCAAGCACTCAAAGCTATCAGCAAAACCTACATCAACCTGAAGTTGGTTTCATGCGCTTCTCTGCTCTGGATTGTCCTTTCTTCCAGAAATGCATTTGACAAGATATTTCATGAGAGAATGGAAAGCTCATGAGTATATAAGTCACCAGCACACTCCTAGTCCTGATCTCCCAGCTACAGATGTCAGTTTATTCCTGCACTCTCTTGTCTGGAGGACTAGATTTCTCTAAAGGCAACTTTGTAAGTGTCCTGCTGGGAGATCACTTGAGAAAGCTATCAAAATGCAGCAATAAAAAAAATGCAACAGATTAGTCTCCTGTTATTCTGTGTACCTACAAAACCTTCACACCTGTACTCCTGCTGACATGTCATGCTCTAGAGTATGCAGAGAATGCAATACAGGATATATAGTTTGAAGACATAAATAATCAGTTATGTACCTGTCCTGGTTTTGACTGGCATAGAGTCAGTTTCTTCACAGGATCTGATGTATTTTTGATTTGGGATGAGAATATAATTGATAAAACACTACTGCTTTAGTTATTGCTGAGCAGTGCTTGCATTGAGATAAGGACTTTTCAGCTGCTCATACTGTCCTGCCAGCAAGGAACTGAGGATTTACAAACTGGAAGAGAAACTCATGGAGTGTCAGCCCTGCAGAAAAGGACTTGGGGGTCCTGATGAACAAAAAGCTGGACATGAGCCAGTAGTGTGTTCTTGCAACTTGGAAGGCCCCCAGCATCTTAGCCAGTACCAACAGAGGGGTGGCCAGCAGGGAGAAGGGGATTATCACCCTCTGCTCTGCCCTCATGAGGCCTTTGACCAGAAACTACAGGAGAAGCAGGAAGCATCTCCTGCAAATCCCAAGGCCATGTTTCATCTATTTTCCATACTTTCCTGGATCTTCTGTCAAGTGGTCAGGTCCCAGTGCCATACTCTATATTCTTACTCTTATTTTATTTTAAATGTAAGACTTAAGAGTGCTCCCTTCTCTATGAAAAGTCACTAGTCTGCCCTAGCCTTTGTAATAGGCCCACACTTCCAAGGATAGTCCATAAAACAAGGTGCATGGCATATGGTCCACTTAACCCAGAGGGCATAGTGTCAACAGTAGCAACACATACTAGGCATGAAAATTCTTTTTTCTACTCACTGCAAATATACCTTATATCCACAGAAAAATGGACCAGTGAAAGGGTAACCTGTGTATAAATACTAGGTGCATTCAGGAGCCAGCACATCAAACAAAGGGAATTCTTGTAATACATAAGGAGAGGCTCACATTTCTACTGAGAACATTATTCATTGCTTAGAATCAGTGGCTCTAAAACTCTTTTTTTCCTGTTGTTTACTTGAGCCAGCTTCAATTAGGCCAAATGCTGTTACAGAGCAGTGACATTTCAAATATCTTTATTTACTAGAGTCACCAGTAAACCCCTACTGCCCCTTCAGAATATATATACAAATTTAATACCAGTGACAGCAGGTTATTTAAAGAAAGAAAAGGAACAAGAACACATTATTCTCCGAGAAACACAGAGTTTCTTCTGGTGTTCAGGAATTAGCTACACAGCAGTGCTGGAGTAATCACAGAGTTGTAGCGATCAGAAGGAACCTCTTGAGATCACTCAGTCCAACCCCCTGCTAAAGCAGCTTCCCTACAACAGGTCTCACAGGTAGGTGTCTGGACCGCTCTTGAATATTTACAGAGAAGGAGACTCCACAACCTCTGTGGGCAGCCCATTCCAGTGCTCTGTCCCTCTGACTGTAAAGAAGTTGATCCTTGTGTTAGTGTGGAACTTCCTGAGTTCCAGGTTCTATTGTTCTATTGTTGCTTGCCACTGAAAAGAATTGGTTCCCATCAGCTTGACTCTTACACTTCAGATGTTTACAAACAGTGATTTCAGATTTCTCCAGGATGAACAGCCCCAGATCTCTCAGCATTTCTTAAGGTGGGAGATGTTCCAGGCCACTCAACATCTTTGTCACCCTCCGCCTCACTCCTTTTAGGAGATCCCTGTCTTTTTTGTAAAGAGGAGCCCAGAAATGGACACAGCGCTCCACATGTGGCTTTACCAGAGCAGAGTAGAGGGGGAGGATCACCTCCTTCAACCTGCTGGCCATTCTCTTTGTGATCTCCAGGATCCCATTGGCCTTCTTGGCCATGAGGGCACATGATGTCTCCCAGGTACACCAGGCAGGCGAGTCATTGACTGTGGTGAGGACAGAACCTGAAGAGAGGATCCAGAGAAGCCCTACTCCAACATATGCATGAGTGCTTTTCTGTAGCTACTTGTCAGGTCTGCAACCCAGCAGCTTAGAATCATTCCCTGGATAAGCAACATTATTCTGTTGCCTGCTGTTGGTTGTTGCTGTTTTAATGATGGGTGTCTAGCACATAGCAGGTATCTTGGATGCTGAGTGGAGAGAAGACATCCACTTATGTGTGCATAGTTTTGGTAATTTCCTTGGAGTGTCCCCAATTTGTAAGCCTGGGTGTCTTCCTCTTCCTTTCTCTCCTTCTCCTGACTCATAATGATGTTTTCTGCAACAAGATTGGGCTAAGCATAGCCAAAGGCCACATACCAACTTTGAGTAATACTCAATACTTTTTATCTTTGCCAGGATTGACCAACTGTTTATCAGCGTCAAACTTATTAGCAATTCTTCCTTGAATGTCAGGGAGATCTGGGCACAGCATCAAGCATACAGATTATCTGTGAAAAATTCAGAAAGTAAATTCAAAGTTCCAGTCTTCAGTGATTTTTTTTCTGCTATGAATTTAATTTTGTAGAAATATTAAAATTTTGAATAATATCTGAGTTATTTTTCTTAATACTGACTCCAGTATTCTTTGTCTTAATTATTTCCCAGTGTTGTTTCAACATATTAATAGAGTAAATGCTTATTGCACTTAGTGGTAATGTAAAGAAGCCCCAGTGTAAATTATAACCAGACTCGTGGATTTTCTTGAACTTTCTCTTTCAGCTATTCCCTGAATTTATTTTATATGCCCTATTTTATCTTTCTTGTTTCTTGCTGTTGTTCTAGTATGCTTTTGAAAGGCTTGAATTAAGGGGTTCAAATAATTGTTTGAGGAAACACTCTTGTCTAAGTTCAAACATTATTGTTGTAAGCCCGTCACTTCGGATCTTATGAAGGGAATGAGGATCCTGAGTATTCCTGTAGAGCCAAGGTAAAGTAGTTTTGTATCTGAGACTTAAGAGAAGATTCAAGAGGCCTAGGCATCGGTCTCCCCCTTGATACACCATTTGCTGTTTGCACATGATGATCTAAATTTAATGTGAAGGAGCTGTAATTCTTAAAAGAGAAAAAACAGCCAAAGGGAAATGGAGCCTTTCAATATTCAGCAGAGATAGTAAAGGTATAGCTTTAACATTTCAACAAATAAAAGGTCATGTGAGTTAATTAGGCTTTTTTCCTCTTCCATTTAATAAGAAACAAAGTTACCATGGAGACTGACTGGATAATACATTCTATTTTAGTACAAAAACACCTTTTAGAAATAATGTATTTAGAGAGGAAATTTCAAAGGCTGTGAATGCTCTGAAAAAGACCCACCACCAAACCCTTTACTTATTCTTTCTTTTTTTCTTACATGTGTGCAACAGTTCTTCTGACCCTGTTGACTGGGGGTTGTCTGGTAAGATTTCTGTCCTCTCTGTCGAATAAATATGTGAGAATAGCGATTTTGGCTAAGGAAGCAACACTACTTATATTGTAATCCAACAAGCCACATTACTCGTGGCTCCCCTGAACCCTCTGAACCTAGCTTATGTTTCTCTCTAATGACACAGACCATAAATTCTCGGTGTCTAAGTTGCCTTAGGTTTCATATTACAGGAAGAACTCAGAAAGAGGTACTGAGGAGCAATATTTTTCTAAGTTCTTTGCATCTTGATAAACAGACTTAAGCACATCCTCAGGCACTGATCCCCTCTTTCTCCCATGCTTTGAACAGGTGCCTGACTCAGAGCTCACCACAATTCACTAAGGATACCTAAAAGTATCCACAAGCCAAAGGGATTGCCATTTCTATTTGTAACTGTTTTAATTGTTACAAAAATAGAACTACATATTTATAGAATATAATAAATATTAATAAATTATTAATAAATAAATATAATAAAAATAGAACTACATATTTATAGAATATGTAGAGACTGAGATTTGTTAACTGTTTAGTATTGTAGATTTATATTTCTCAATAACATTTCGTTAAGGTTACTGGAAGATCCAATAGTCTCAGAACATTTTATGTGTTGTAGTTAAGTTTACCTTGACAACAAATTTTTCACATGGGCTTTCACATGAACACAGCGTGAACTTGCTTCCCTAGTCACAGAAGAGCTAATTAAAATAGATGACAATTAGCAAAAATTAAATTATATTCAGAAGTGTTTGAAATGTTACTGAATTTTTTTTCAGTAATCACTCAGTTTCAGAATACTAATGTTTAAAAAAAAAATTATTACTCAAAAAAGACAGAAATGGAATATTAAATGCACATAGTGAGAAAGCTTAGAAGGACAGTCATTATCTGTTCACCTCATTAAATACACACTGAAATGTAAGTTACTAATGTGTTCTAATATATAGAAAACACTCTAAAGTTTTAAAGGTCTTTTTGTGTTGTTTTTTGTTTGCCTTTTTTTTTTTTTCTCAGTGATTTTCAAGTCTGCACCATATGTCGTATGGTACTTTAAAAAAATTTATTAAATAACCACACACACTCCACTTTAAATATTTGATTTAAAGAAGATACCCTTATTTTAGCATTTCTATACGCACATAGATGGAAGCGGGCTATTTTAAAAAGAATTCTTATCTAGAAGGGAAAGAGACAAAAACATCTGGATGAACTTGATTTTGGTCTCCAAGTAGAACAGGTAGTAGCTGCATGGAATCAACCATAATTTATCATAGCAAAGGTTTATTTGGGGCATTCAGTAGAACTGAGACTATTTAGAGGGGAAGATGTCTATCTTGAATTTATTCCCTGAAGGACAAGGGGAATTATTAAATATTTAATGACTGAGCATAAAAATAAAATTGCCAACTTTAACTCAATTTCCAAGATTGATTGATGTTGTGTTATTTCTACGGCTATATAGGTGACTAAGATTTTGACGTATGCCCATAGTTTTTTATAGATGTACAGAATAGCAAGCAAAATATTGGAATGACACTATCACTGATACATCTGATAACTGACCAGAAGAATATTATAGTATTTTTCTTTAGCACAGAAGACAGATAAATACTTCCAACATGACACATTCATATTATTATTAATAGCAATAATGGGAAATTCAAGGAAAGTGTTCTCAACATAAAATTGTTACAAAATATATATTTTGGATGATTTTTTTCAGAAAGTGAAGTGTTAAAATAGAGTTGCTTTTATTATTTCATTGATTTTTATTTCATATTTATAAAGAAGGGATGCAAATGATTTTACAGTAAAGTAGCAAATAAGTAGCATATAAGGTCTTGAACCAGTTCAAAATATGAATCTATAATACATCTTAAAGTAAAATAAAGAAAGGAAAAACATCACAATTGTCAACGAGTGTAAAATCAGGCAGGTATACAAGAGAAGACTAGTAGTAGTATTAAGGCATAATGTAATGTTTTTTTTTTCCATCAGCCATAGTCCTGAAAACATGTAAGGGAGGACTTGTTGAGTGGGAACCACACTGAATTAAGGTATCTGTCAGATGTCAAGAATGACCTAACACCTGTAGGATACTGCATGATCTGGAGAAGAAAATACGCATTATCAAAGAGGGGTTAATGTATCCCTTGTTGGACTCTGATCTCAAGACAAAATTATTTTTCCCTCTTGGCTGATAATAAAAGGTTCCTGAAGTGCTTAGATCTAAATTCTAGGTCCATAATCTATGGTGACTCATCCCTCTTGTTTCTTGTGAAAAAATACTTTTAATTTATTCTTCAATTAAAGTGTAAGAATTGCTAAAGAAGAGTAAGAGCATGCTGTTTTTCAATAGTACACAGAAAAAAAAAAAACACAAAAAACCACAAAAAACTAGTATTTCATGGAAATTTGCATCTTGAATCAAAGACATAATTTAGGGAATGAACACCAGAGACAAGTGGTACTCCTCAGGAATTGGTGCCAGGATCAGTGCTATTTAACATCTTTGTAGGCAACATGGAAGATGGGATTGAGCACACACTCAACAAGTTCACAGATGATATGAAGCTGAGTGGTGGAGCTGCCATGCTAGTGGGAAGGGATGCTATCCAGCGAGACCTGGACAGGCTTGAGAGGTGGGCCCATGCTAACCTCATGAAGTTCAACAAGACAAGACCCAGGTCCTCTACCAGGTCAGTGCTTGAACTATGGACGTAAAATCTAGTTACAAATTCTTTCCTATGGAATTGTAGATAATTTAGTTAGAGCCTTATGGGCAGAAATTGCATGAGTAAATGCATTCAAAACTGTGTTTTTGCATAACAAAAAGGATAATCCAAATACTTGCATTTGTTTTGTCTGTGCCTTGGAATATAGTAATTACTTGCACCCTTCATGTTCTTCCAAAACCATACTGATTTGTAGTCATAAAGGATAAGGAAACCAAAGTGCTATTGTTACCACAGTATACTTAATTTATATCTGCATCATCATCTGAATGCAGACAGCCTGACTATAAAGATAACATTTCTTCACAGCATCCTGTCAATGAACTCTGTTTTAATTCTAGGTAAAGAGAGTACGTGTGTACAAGTCATGTTCCACAGTTCAGACTTTTTCTGCTGTCAACTGCAGAACAGATATTTGGCTTTCTTCTCCCTTTGTACAAATAATCCTTCATGAAGTTCACTGAGATACCCCAGTGTTTCACTTTGTGCCACTGTTCTTCCATGCACAGAATCAGACCCATGTCCAGGAGAACTGTTTACAAGAGATTCCAGCTTACAGTAGAGATCTGGTCAAGGAACAGAACAAACAGATCAAAACCCATGCATCTCTAGTCTGAAAAATTTGGCCTCCTCATCATCAATCAAATGGACTTTTGCCTTTATATAGTAAAACTCTTACCTTGTATCATGAGATTGAACATGCTTTTGTCAGGGTTGACTTCTCCCAAGTGAGTTACCAACACATATGCTACCATGGAAATCTTTAATTGAATAATTTAGTATTGGTCCTCCTATGAGAGAAGAGATTCCTCCACAACTTTGCTGATAAAAAGCATGGTATAAGTCAGCCAGTGACAGCCTCTTCAATGGTTTATTTTTATCTTGCATTCTTTAATTGAAAAGAACAGGCAGACATATGGCTCTCTGAGGTACCCAGTAATTGCATGCTACAAACAATTAAAATTTTGCTTTTAGGGACATATTTATTTTGCTTTTATCTGCTCCCTTAGCAGCATCACTGGAACTCCTCTTGCTCAGATTTGCTAAAGAAAGAAGGCAACACATAGACCTCCCAAGTTTCCACTACTGATTTTCCTACATGTGATATTTTTCTTTTCTTCTCCACTGCAAACGACTTCATTACTGTGCTGATGAACAAGTAGGGATGTGCCAAGGCACACGGCTCAAACTGTTAATGATATGATTCTTCAAGTGGGAGCAGCAGCCTGAGAAAACAGGGTTTGATTTTCGTAATTTACAAAATTTACAACTGTGTTCATCAGTCTAATGTAATTTAAAATATGAAGAAAGAAGTGTATTTTGTGTAGAATTTTGGCATTTGATCAATGAGCTCAACCTGTTATAAGTAGCTGTATGCTTTGCTTAGGCAAACAGTTTTGAGAATTTCAAGTTATCTGAGATTTTTTGAAAATAAAATGTCGTAATTTCATAGAGTGGTATATATCCATTCATCCTACAGAGGATCAGCTTGTGACATTTTAAAGATTTGCATTATAGATGAGAGAGAATGTCTTTTTCTCAGGGTTTATCCCATAAGCTTAGATTGCGGTTTGTAGAAACAAGTGAACAAAAGTAACAACTTGAGCATAGCACAAGATATGTTTTAGACTGAAATAGAAACTGAGCAGAAACATGAGAACAAAAAGCAGGAAAACAGCTCAAAAATATCATTTAGTATTAGAACTAGATTTTGTTCAGCATACAAATCCTCTGGGAGCCAGACTGGGCTACTCTTACGCTGTAATGGTGGAGATGTGGGCAGGAATTTCACCTCATCAGTGAAGTTGCTCTTTTAATTAGCTTAAACTCAGTCTGCCCCTAAACTCTGCCTGCCTTTGTAACACAGAATAAACAAGCACTCCCGAAAAAGGTTCTGGTTTCCCATAGAGAATGGACCCAAACTATTTGTTCCACCTGACATCCCTACTGCAGTTTCCTCCAAGAATACAAGCTGTATGGCCTTCTACTACTAACTTATAATTAAGTTCCTACTAATAATAACTATGTTATTCTGAATAGTGTTTATAACTAGTTAACAATCATGAAGTGATCTGGTCTTGATTCTGCCCTGTGGCACTGAATATTCAGCAAGGCTTTTTGTAGCCTATATGTTGTAAATGTGCAGAAGAGAGCTGCACATCCATAACAAATTGGACATGTATTTAACCAAAATGTATCTGAAAATATCTTCTTCAGTCAATCTCTTAGTGATCAAAGTCATTTACAATATTTCTTTTCATTTGGGTGTTTTTATACTCAATCTAGAATACAACAGTTCTCACTTTTCTACGTTCGTATTTCTAAATTTGAATTGAATTTGTTAGCTTGTTTGGTTTTGCATTTTACTTCAAGTTTATTTTGCTCCAAAATAGTAATAATTGTAGCCAATTAATGCTGTTCTTTGTTTCATTTTGTTTTGTTTTAATTTGCTTTGCTTTGCTAAGTATGTCCCCACTAAAAACACTTTATTATTATTATGAGATAAATACAAATACAGTAAAGATTTTCAAAAATTGCTTATAACAAATGGCAGTACATGCCACAAGTGAGCCATTATATCCTATTTGGAAACAAACCATTACAGTTTTGTTGGTAAGAAGGAAAAAGGCCTGTATTCCACATTTTCCACCCAAACAAAAAATTGAGCAGTGGCTTTTTTTTTTTTTTCCAGATTAAATTATAGCCTGTTTTTTTGCTTTGATTTCGAACTTTTAGTCAAATTCAGTGTACTATCTGAACACCAATAGAAGGATTTAAACATGTCACTTCCTCATGAAAGGAAAGCCACCATTAGAAATTTGGCAAATATTGTGCATTTAATTTAGTGTTCAAGATAAATTCACCCCAGCATGTAAAAGAAGAGAGATAAAATACTCAGCATCTGCTTGAATTAGAGAAAAATTAGTGAAATATTGGCAGAGTTGGAGGGAAGCCTATTGAATGGGAAGAGAAGAAGCTACAGTGCCTTTCACATCTCATGCTCTGGATAACTAAGGGAGAAAGACTCACACTGTGTTTAAGATTCAACCATTTCATAAAATTATCTTTAATGTTTGTTTGGGTCTACTTCTTCCACATCTCATCAACATAAGTCAGTTTTGTGTAAGATTCCTCCTTGCCTGTATTCATCAACTCTTTTCTGTTCTATGACTGCACATAGAAAATTGAAAGTTATTAATTTCTGTGAAAAAGATAGTTCAGTAAAATGTAAAGTAATCCTTTAAAAAATAGCAACCCAAGAGATCAGTACACAGTTTAGTAATTTTAGAATTAAATAACTGGCTAAGGTTTGACTTTCCCAAATGAAAAAATTTGGTTCTTTTTATTTCTGTTTTTTCACAATTTTCACACTCCCTTATATGATGAAAAGAAACAATATTTTCATTTTATAGAGTGTCTGTGTATTTGTATTTGTACATCTCTGTTTCTATAAATATGAGCATATGAATAAGCCACTATGTTCTTGAACAAATCCTTTGCTTTCTTTCTTTGATGATTTCCTAGGCCTAATCAGAATCACTCACAGCACAAGAGCTGGAGCCACTACATCAACAAAAACCATGGACAAGATGGATGTTTATACAGTAAAACTACTGTCACTAAATCAGCAACAAGAATGGTTTCTTCTGAGGATGAAAATGCTCATGTGTTTATATGGTCTTTTTTCCTCCAGAACTTGCCCTTGGTGCCGAAGGACGCACCTAGAACATTTTTTTCCATAGCTGTCAGTGTTAAGTGTTTCAAAATCTGACCCCATATTTGTACACTTTGTGGAGAATGTCAGCTACACTACAAACCAAAGCAACTATATACTATTTCAGTTCCTTTGCAGTAAGTTCAATATTACTGTTTTCATGTGCCAAGCATGGCAGTTGGCAGTTAATACAGTAGCCCATGGAATTAAATGATTTTGGGCAGATGGGCATGTCCATTGCAAACAAGTAGGAGAGAACACAAGTTTCTGGAAAAATAAATGGAGAAAGTGCACAGTACTCCTCAGCCTGCTACCCACCCCCATCTGTATGTCCTGCCTCATGCCACTGCATACTGTGCAGTCAGGAGAATTTTGCCAGCTGAGGTGAATGCTGTGAGATGCCAATCTTATTCTGTGCACATCATGGCAATTCAGAGACAACAAAAAAGAACAAGTACCCTACTGAGATATATTCCACTCCCTCTGTGAATTCCTGAATTTGTTCGAATCAATGGTACTTTCTTGTTTGCAAAGTTTATGCTGCCATTAAACCACGGAGACATGAACTGACAGTAGAGAACTGAGAAAAACATGTTACCGCAAAGATTTATCATTGTGTGTTATGTTTTACTCATAAGCTGTTCACATCTGCTGCAGATTTTCATCCTTACAATATACTGTTCAACTTTTATATGGTTCACCCTATGACTGGAGTGCTGGCTGTAGTTTCACAGAGTTGTATCAGTGTCTAAGGTAGGGAGGTCCACATTTGTATACTGCTCAGGAAAAGTGCATTTGCTCTACAGTAAATGAGGATCACCAGGAACTGACAGGAATACAAACATAACAGTGCTTCGCTAGGCTAAAAATGTTTGGAACAGCCCATCAATTTGTGTCTTAAATTAAAATGTACAATGACTTCCATGATTGTATGGCCCAATGAAAGGAAGTGACTAGGTTTTTTTTGTTGTTGTTGTTAATTTTTTTGTATTTTTTTTTATTTAACAAGACATTGACAGATTAGCTTTTTTTTTTTTTTTTTGTAAAGTGGCCAGGAACAGGACTGTTGTTCATAGACTAGCTAGATTGGTAACAGTATCTGTGGTACTGTTCTCACACATCTTATGTTTGTTTTTGCAGAGAACCTATTCCAAGGTTCTGATAATGAATTTGTACTGATAATCCTTGAGTGAAAGTGAAAGACTGCTCTCTGTGCGAGGGTTGGGGAAGGCTGAATCTAAAATGCACGAATTATCTGCTTAGTTCAAAAGTCACGCAGAAAATACCTCAGATAACACTGAAAGTGATTTGTATTAAGGTTTTCTACTACTATTGTGCTGTAGTAGAGAGGTATTCCTTTCTAATCTGGGCAACATTCCCAAAACGATATGAAGCGATGAAAGATTAGCTTTATTTAGCACAATGTTGCATTAAAAAAAATTTTTCGTCATAAATAACCACATGAAACAGAGAGGCTAGGAAAATGAAGAAGGAGTACCCTTTTCTTATCTTTCTTCGTAAGCATAGATGGGTTTTTGCATGTAAGTATGTGAAAAAAGAAATCTATCTACAGAATCCTAAAAACCCAAATTTGAGATCTATTGTTATTGACTGCCTTCTACAAAGAAGGGAAGGGAAGGGGAGGGAAGGGGAGGGAAGGGGAGGGAAGGGGAGGGAAGGGGAGGGAAGGGGAGGGAAGGGGAGGGAAGGGAAGGGAAGGGAAGGGAAGGGAAGGGAAGGGAAGGGAAGGGAAGGGAAGGGAAGGGAAGGGAAGAGAAAAAGAAAAGAAAAGAAAAGAAAAGAAAAGAAAAGAAAAGAAAAGAAAAGAAAAGAAAAGAAAAGAAAAGAAAAGAAAAGAAAAGAAAAGAAAAGAAAAGAAAAGAAAAGAAAAGAAAAGAAAAGAAAAGAAAAGAAAAGAAAAAGAAAAGAAAAGAAAAAGAAAAGAAAAGGAAAAGAAAAGAAAAAGAAAAAGAAAAGAAAAAGAAAAGAAAAGGAAAAGAAAAGAAAAGAAAAGAAAAGAAAAGAAAAGAAAAGAAAAGAAAAGAAAAGAAAAGAAAAGAAAAGAAAAGAAAAGAAAAGAAAAGAAAAGAAAAGAAAAGAAAAGAAAAGAAAAGAAAAGAAAAGAAAAGAAAAGAAAAGAAAAGAAAAGAAAAGAAAAGAAAAGAAAAGAAAAGGAAAGAAAAGGAAAGAAAAGAAAAGGAAAGAAAAGGAAAGAAAAGGAAAGAAAAGAAAAGGAAAGAAAAGAAAAGGAAAGGAAAGAAAAGGAAAGGAAAAGAAAAGGAAAAGAAAAGGAAAGGAAAAGAAAAGGAAAAGAAAAGAAAAGAAAAGGAAAAGAAAAGAAAAGAAAAGAAAAGAAAAGAAAAGAAAAGAAAAGAAAAGAAAAGAAAAGAAAAGAAAAGAAAAGAAAAGAAAAGAAAAGAAAAGAAAAGAAAAGAAAAAGAAACTTTTTCAGTTCTGCATTCAGAAGCATTCACTGAATTTTAAGCTTCCTAAATTTTCAATTGTTATGTATGGAGGAAATAGGCCAGAAGTAAAAAGAGTGCTTTAGTGCCTGTGAGCTCTAACTAGAAATGGTGAACATTAAAGAGCCACTTTGGTCTCTGAATTTCTGTAAAACAATAAAGACAATTTTACTGCATGTCTTGATTAATCTTCCTTCCTAAAAGGTCACAACCTGACCAGAGCTCATTTTCAAGCTAGAGTACCAGTGAGGAGCAAGTGAAAGGTAACAATTTCTCCTTTGACTACAAAGGCAAAACTAAAGAAAAAAAAATCTTTCTTCTGCCAACCTTATAATTAAATTCAAGTAGTTGTATTAATTTAGTGACTTGGTAATTTGATACCATTGATTAATTGATTCAATTTCAGTGATTACCTTGATTTAAATCTAGTATTAGAACACTTTCAATTAATCTCATAGAACAATAGTAGCTTAAATCTGTGATGTATACGTTTAATTATCTTGTTCGTTTAATAAAATTCATAAAAATAATGTTTTCATACATTCCTTCAATCTGCATTCCTCCAAAGCATAGTTGTTCAGTAATTGAAAACCAATGAGTTTTCCTTCCGAGTTCATATATTTACCTCTTACAGTTATGTCATGACAGACAGGAATAAAATTTTGGTCCATGAATTGCTGTTTACCGTCTGTCCTGATAAATTATCTAGGTTAAGTTATTTCTATCACCTGATAAAAAATAATAAGCAGCTGGCTACTGTGATTTAAAAGAAAGTAAACTGTTGACTGTAAAATGCGTCCTTTGCCTCAAAATAAAACTCTCAGTGCTCTCCCTTAGCTAGAGCAACATCATTTTATTATTCCTTTGCTCTCTAGGCAAAAATAATTATTTTGTGAAAAATTAAGTTTGAGAAATGGGGAGTCATGGGGAAAAAAAAGTAAAAGAAAAAATAAAATCTTAGATTTTGGTATCGGATTATTGAATTTATGAGAGGATGATGCGTATAGCAGATAATCAGTGGATTTGTCTACCTGCTTGATGGACTGATGGACTGTCCTACGCTGTCACTATAGCACGTCACTTAGATTCACCAGATGGCTGCGCTGATGGGATACAAAGAAGCACTGGATATGCAGCATCCTGTCCTGCCACCTGACAGCTGAAGCCAGTGATCCGTCATAAGAGTCAACACTTTGATGTTGCATTACTGTTTCTACTAGTTCTTGCTTCTACCCAGTGTGCCTCCGACACATGAACTACCACAGTCACTCATCGAGACCATACATCTAGAAGTGCTATGTAGCATCTGTGAGCTATCCTTCCCTCCATCACTTTTCATTGAATCAGTGAATCTAATGCATATTTCGTGATGCTGCAGTTGTTTTTGGCAACTTGTCATACTTAGCTGGCAACTATGCTAAAAATCATTAGGAATTATTCATCCAAAAAATACCCACACTAGTCATCTGTGTAGACAACTGGGAACTAATACTCAATAACCTTCTAGCCTTTTGTAGAACCTAGTGGTCTTAGAACATTTAGTAGCCAAAGAAAATTGCAAGAATTTGATCTTTTCTCCAAGAATGTCATTAGATGTCCGCAGAGTCACCAGAAAACTTTATATGCACTAGGATAAATATGGATAAATTCAAGAAATACGTGCTTAGGAAGCAGTAGCATTAAAGCAGATAGGTTCATCATTGGTATAGATGCAATCTGTAACAATATGAATATGAATATATGTTCATATCTTTACTGCTCAAAGACACAACGTATAATTAAAGAACTGTCCACCATATCAGGGTCCTCTATGTCAAATAAGTCTGTAGCTTTGCTGAATCCAGCAAGACCTTCTATCCTCCACTCCAATAATCCATCTTCTTATTAAATCAACAAATCAGATTTAAGAAAAGTTCAAATGGAACCTAGTTATGGATCACTATGAAAAAAATCCTACGCATTTTAAAGACAAAAATGGTTAGGTTTTTAATTATTTCTGGTATGTCAGTTATCTGTGTATTTCAAGTTTTTAGCAACAATTTTGAGCCTTTCACTCAGGCATGAAATACCTGTTGAATAAAATGAGTAATAGCATGAATAAAAACTTGCCTCTTACTTCAGAGCATAAATGGATAAAAAATTGTGCCTCATTCTTTAAAGATAAAAGATGATTAAAGATGTTAAATGATTTTAAAGACAGCGGTCAGATGACAGATGTCATTCCTATGTTAACAGCAGGGAAATCCCAGCTTAGATGCTAACTGCAGTGCTTCCATGAGTTAAAGCTGTGAGATAGAGCCTTAGATATAGAAATTTAGACTGGGTCTTAGCATGATTTGCTTAAGATTTAATATCCAATTTTGTGACAGTTTCTCTCCTTTCACTGCAGTGACATTTTCCCTTGATATTTGAGGAATAGGAGAAGAAAAAAAAAAAAAGAAAAAAGAATAAAGAATAAAGCAAATGGGTATTTTGATGGCAGAGAGAGAAATGCTGAAGTAATAGAAAGACTCTGTCATACAGAATTTTAAATACTAAAAGAGTTCATACAGAGCACAGATACCAATATGAAAAGTATTTGAACAACATCAGGTACACATATTTCTGTCTGCTGGGTTCAGCTGTTATAACTGTAACATAATATAGCGGGGAGTACATCCATCAAGTCTAAAATAGATGTGGATACTAGTGTGCACCACAGCAACCTGTCTCCTAATAAAGACAGGCTGACAAGAGTGTACTTGAATATCTGCACTAGTGGGCACATGATCAAGGTCAAACATCTACTCCAGATGTCAGCCGAACTCAATTTTTTCCCCACTATAAGATGAGCTGACCACTTTCAGGGCAAGACACAAGATATATTTTTGTTATGCTTCATATCCCCTCCATATTACTTCACATCTTGGAGATACTCTGCCAATAGGAAAGAAAACCAGGGGAGTATCAACTAGGACAAACAAGGGAAATAAATAGAGTCTTATGGAAAGAAAGCAGATTGTAGTACAGATCATCTGTTCAGACTGTGTCAGTAGTGAAGACATGCTCATTTAACAGCAGGTACTGCTGTAGATGGCTTAAAGACATTGAAAATATTATATCCAACTCAAATCTCAGTGCAGTCGTTTGATTTTATTTTGCTGAAAACAATATTTTATGTGATATTTTTACATAAGCATGAAGACAATATATGTATAGTTATTTCCATGAGATTAAAGACATTCTACAAAATATAACAGGACATATAAAAACGTATATAAGCTACCAGTCTAAGAAATTATATTCACTTACAAACACAGTTTGCTCTTAAAATGTTATGGATTCATAGCTATCAGCATACTGCAAATAATGTTATTTACCATCTTTCCTAGATCCCATAAAACCTATACATGTTTTACATGACAATTTTTGAATACTCTATAGACCACGTTTCCAATTGACTGGCAAAGGTGTCTGAATAGAAAATACTCATAAATTGCCACTCTGCTAGTGAGAAGAACTGTTTGTACCAAGAAAATTATTGACTGTAGTAGATTTGTTTTCTGTTGGTAAAACAAATCAGAGCTGCAGCCAGCAGTGACTGAAGGGACTGCTTTTACATGCATATTTATATGTCTAAGCATATGCATATAGTCACATTGGTGATGGATTTTTCACAGAAGGACCTTCAATGAACAATTATTTCATGATTCCTCTTTGCGCTATATCCCAAGACATTTGGAAACTGCTGCACTAGTCTATGCCTCTTCAGTTATTTCAGTGCCAAGAACTAGTTTCAGGGTGGCCAAGCAGATCCCTGCGATACTTTTATTGGGTTTCTGTTGGTGTAGAGGGTCCTCTGGCCAAAAAATCATACAGGCAAGATTATATCGGAGAACTTTTTTTCTATTTCTTTATACGTTATGTAAATGAAACTGGATGTAGATAGATTTATATTAATATCTTCACCTAACTTAACTACAAATCTGGACATAATCGCCTAGAGGAAATATCTTAACATAAATAAAACTTGAAGTCTGCAAAGAATTTCTATAACACGTGATTTTAATGAAGCTAAACCATGTTCAAATAGACTCCTGATGTCTCATTCAGCTCAGTTTTCACAATTTTAGGATCTTTGCCCATCCTCACCAGGTATGAAGCAATTTTAATATTATGTAAAGCTTTAGAATTGCTGAGAAGAATTAAAATTATTTTCAGTCACGAATCTGAAATATTGCATAGACGTTTATATACAGTTTGCCCATAGTCCTAACATTTTCAGCAGTAGAATTTTATGTCTTACCTGCTGTGACTACACAGGCTCCCCACCAGGACTAGAAAGGAATTAAAGGGCCACCCACTGGGAAGAGGCATCGCATATATGAAGCCTAGTAGGTTTAAGGAGCAATTATAAATTCTTACAGGAAAGGAAAAGAAAAAAAATTAGAAATAGACTCCTACCACAAGGAGTGTGGCCCCTTGCTTTCCCTTCTGGGAAAAAGTGGGAATTAGGAGTGTTTGTTTTGAGAGAATACTTACTTCTATGCCTGCATTTAGAAACTGCTTAAAATGAACTCCTGCAAAAGAGAAGATGCATAGGATAACTCTGCCAAACTTTTAACATGTTAAACAAAAATGCCTTTTGATACCTGGAGACTTCAAGTGAGAGCTGATACACGTGCTTCTTCTGTATATTTATTTGCTCTTTCTTTTTCAAACTCTGTGAACTCTTTTAGGACTTCCAAAGAATATTTGTAGTTAGAGTTCTCATCATGAACTTGTACACAAATAGGTCTATGAATCTCAACATTAAAGTATATTTTAATTTTTATTTCAAAGTGAAACTCCCTTTCCATGTTTTCTCTTTGTTTGGATTTTTTGTTTTTCAACAAAATAATACAAATTCTTTTCAGGTGCATCTGTCCTACTTGAGCTGATTTTTATTTGTTATTTTAAATTGGGTGAATCAGTGAATAATAGCAAGAAAAATTTTTCCAGCATCTCAGATTATAAAAAATGTTTGGAACCTACCTCTGTTAGAATGTTTTTCTACCTATGAAATGACCAAGCTGTCAGGATATTTGGATATTTTTAAATAGTGTGAATATCCATACTATAACTGATAATTTCCATGTCCTTTCATGTTTTAGACTATATGTAACACTTGAAATAGACTTTTAAGTGTTGTTTCTTCTATAGGTTACCCTAAGACTAAGGTCAGAAACAAAGAATAAATCTTCTGAAGGTATTCCTTATTGCTCTTCAGACAAACAGTCAAAGATTAATTTCAGCATATCAAGCTTACACTTCGCAACTGTTGTTTCAAAGTAGTCAATCAAAAGCATTTAATTAACAGATGCTGTTCAGTACTTTAGAGGACAGACACACTCAGGAGATATGCAATATATGCACTCGTATTTTCAAGTTATAGATTTCCTAAAGGAAGAAAGGCTTCTGCAGTTGAGTGCTCTGAAAAATTGAAGCAATCTATAGGCATGCTATTTAAGTCTCTCACTGTCTTCTCATTTATAACTGCATAAGAGCTATCTGGCCCTGTAACTATGATTTGTCTTTCAAACCATGAAGTAGCTAAGGGAATAGAAGCAAATTTGAGCACTGAAAATTTATAAATAAATTACAATATCCATCTAGTGTAATTTATAATGCTTCTGTTTTCAAAAACCTGCACAGATATTAGTTCACTGTTGTAAAATGAACTCATTTGCTACATACTATAACTTTATTAGGTCCTATTACTCATTTTGCTTGTCTATAGAAGACATAGTGTAAGCACTTTGGTTTCCCAAGCAGCACAGAATGCCTGTTTTCCTCGTTAAGAGAGGTTTTCAACATTAGTCATATAAATATACTGTTCAGTGTCTTGAAAGTTTTTTCCAAAACTCTTCTACCCTTCTGGTAAAATGTGTATCTCCTCTACTTCTGTAAACAACTTCCAGTTTAGTTTCAGCTTTCCTGAGCTGCACTGGTTTAAATTCAACTGTTATAATTCATGTTCTGTTATATAGGCACAAACATGAAATCTCTGTTTCTGCATTAATAATTTCCTTTACACCAAAGAGAAGAAAGACATGAAAGAAGAAGAGCAAAGACTCTTTTAGACACAATAGTGCATATTTTCTTTCTTTTCCTTTCTGTAACATTCTGCACCAGCCTATCTGAATAGCAGATAGCAGATTACTTATTTAACATCAAATGAAGTATATCACAGACTCATAGAATTGTTTAAGTTAAAAACAACCCTCCAAGGTCATTTGGTCCAATTCCCCTGCAATGAACAGGGACACCTACAGCTAGATCAGGTTTTCTTGTTGATATATCAATAGAAGCCTTACTGTTTTTCTTTGTGCCCCTTGCCATCTCCAGTTCCAGTCGAGCCTTGGCCTTCCTGATCCCATCTCTACACAACCTAGAAGCATCTTTATACTCCCCCCAAAGTACTGATCTCTGCTTCAACTGCCTGTGCATTTTCTTTTTGTGCTTCCATTTAACCAAGTCCCAGTTCAGCCATGCTGATCTCTTGCCTACATTTCTTGACTTTCTTGACTTCCTACATGTGGTTTTGGCAAGCCCTTGTGCAATAAGGAAGGCTTCCTTAAAAATCTCCCAGATCTGCTCTGCTCCCTTGTCCTTGAGGACAGATTCCCTGATTGTTGTTGTTTGGGTTTTTTTTGACTAACTCTGTAGCCATTGACAACCACTTTCCAGTAATGGGAGTTATCCCACCAGGTTTCAAAGACAGCAGCTACCACATTATTTTCCAGTAGCATGGTGGTTTCTCAAGCTGCGTGTGTTGGTGCAGATCCCTTTTGATAAGTCTGTTTTCTTCAGAAATCGCAGCCTCCCTCCCACAGGCAACTTACTGCAAAGACTTTGGGTATATTCTGTCAAAAGGTGTGAGCATTTGAATAGAACAACCTTTAAATTAATGATCACATGACCTTTAGTCATCTTTTGACACTTGAGAATACTCTTAGCTACCCATTGTATACATGGCAATTGAGAGATTCAAAACAAGACAGAAGACAAAAACACAAACACTGAATCACTGCAATCTTACAATTAAAATGGTATTCATGCCAGAAAATGGAATACGTTCTTCTACATGGACACAGTCCACCTCAGGAGGATAGCATTTGCTGCACTACTGAAAAATTAATGGAGAAGTTTTGGGCAGAGAAGTTAGTGCACATGGGCACAAACAGCACACTGTGTTGCATATACAGACAAAAACACAGGAAGAAAACAAGGAAAGAAACAAAAATAAAATTCTGCAGCACAGTAATCAAATTTTTTTATCTGAAAATTATATGTATCTGAAAAATAAACAAGCACAGGGAAAAAGTAATTTGGTTTTACTAATTGAATTGAAACCTTTTATAGTTAATTATTTTCCTTTCAGTCTCACATTTCACTGAAAACTTAATGCATTAAAAGTCTAATTCTCTTCTATTTTTTTCCCTGTATTTATATAAGGTTTATCGTGGTAATACAGTCTGTCACTCTTTACACAGTCACATAGCAAAATATGAAACAGCTGCCCCAAAAAATGGATTTGAAACTTTCCTTATGTGACACATCATAGGCAAATGCCTCTCATGGAAATCATAAAAATGCAATTAGATTGTCACGGTATTTTATCATTGAAATGCAGTCTGTATTAGCCCATTTCCGCCTACTTCATGAGCCTTTGGGTATAGGCAAAGCATGAAAGCCAAACATCATCTGACAATGTCTTTTGCTTTCATAGATAGCCTCATCATTCATATGTTGGTGTTTCTGTATGATCCACCCTGATACTCTATTTTAACATGAATGATTGACATGAATTTTCCAAATGACTAGCCTTTCATAGAGTGCCAGTGTTGAGAATTTATGATTCTTACATATAACAGGTTTCTACCCATTCCTCACAGATATATTTGTAATATAAGTGAATATGCCACACAATCTGTGTAAACAGTTGTAGGAAAAACAAAACAGAAATATACCCACGGGAGTAAATAAGAATACAAAATCGTTTTGAATTCTGAGAGTTTCTGTTACTGAAGTCACTGTGTCAAAGCTAAAAGTACAATATCATAATGTTACTAATAAGGATAAATTAATGACCTGTAACTTAATAACTATGAGCCTCTTAAAATAGTAAGACATTATAGTAAGACAGAACCCGCAGTTTGAAGAATCCATAGTGCTCTGTTTGCTGTGGATTCAAAGGCAAAACTGAAGAAAATTCAGAAGCATATTGAAATGAGCTTTGTCCAGGGAATGAAATAAGAATTTTTTAGGTCTTTCAGAGAAAAGAGAATATTAGTTCTAAAACTACAAAAAGAGAATAATATCTGTGTCTTTTCTTCACATTTAGAAAAAATTATTTCTGAAAATTAAGTACTACAATGTTGTAAAGCGATGTGTATTCATATTCTTATATTCTCATTATTTCACCAGAGGACATACGGTAAAATTTCTACTCTCAATAAAGTACAACTTTAGCAAAGTCATAGATCAAACTGAAACATAAAAGCCTAAAAATGAGATGAAAGAAAAATCTTAGGAATTCTCTTCTATGACAAATTTCATTTGAGATATTTCATCTAGGTTAAAATACCTTGAACCTTATATTATGCTTTATATATACTGCAGCTTAAAAATTGATGATAATTTAAGGAGAATCTCCTTCCGTTTTATTTACTGAAATTATCTGTAGTGGCTTTGCTATTCAGATCATTTGAATATATGTTATTTAAGATTTTAGATGCAAACATACTAAAAGACAACTCTAAATTATGTGATACACTTCAGTAATCAAGTGCAGACAAATGAAGTAGGCGTTTGTGGTCTCAATTTTCTCAGAAGCTGAATAGTTGCAAATTACAGTAGACAGCATTCTATCCAACTTAAAATACCTAGTAATACCGTATCTTTGTTACTAGGAAACCATTAACACATAACAGGGAACATGAAACACCACAGTAATGCATAATTGTATTATTCAGTCTTCTCTTTTCTCCATGAACATTTCAAAATGGTTTCTGTGCTTTATAGTGAAGAAAGGAAATATTTTTAGCATTCATTAGAAGTATCATATTTAAGGCCAAAAATCCCTTACATATTCACATTATTGATAGATACTGTCAGTCAATCGTTGTACAAACCAATTTGTTAATATGCTTCACAACCTCAAGTAAGCCTTTCGGTCATAAAGTATTTCTTTGTCACTTCTGCAAAATTAAAAGTGTTGTCATTTGTTATTCATGGGTAGAGTTTGTTTGATTGTACCACAATTGCTGGAAAGACTTTTAAATATGCATAACATCTTGGTTAAATAATAATCATAATTAAAAGGTATGAAATATCAATGATACTTGCATTAAATATTGTAGGAATTGGCTGAGACCATCATTCCATGATCAAGAGACAGGAAGGTCAGCTAAGAAGTTCTTGTTCTCTACTTCAAACACACATCTGACTAAAAAATACTCAAGTAAAGCCTGTTCACTGATACAGCAGATGCAATAAAGAGAGCAGACTGCATGAATATGGGAATAAATGTGTTAAGCATGAGGATGCAGAAACCTCCTGAGTCAACAATTCTGTTGAGCTCCTTAACTCAGAAACTGAGGTTCCAAGAACTAGTAAGAGGTTTCAGTAGAAATCGGTGCTAAAAGTAAAATGCCATTTCTGTACTTTTAAAAATGATTGGGAATAAATCATATAATATTGGAGATAGAATTTTCAAATTATAAATTGCCACTAAGAATTGCAAATAATGTAAAGTCAAATTAATATTTAATACAGAATATCCATGTAAGGAAAAAGAAGTTTGACAAAGCTGCAGGATGAGAACTATGAAAGGGAAGAAAAAAGAAACAAAACAAATCAGAAAAGAAGTCACAATGGACAAACAGCTCAAAGTGTTATCTGAACATCATTCTTTAACGTAAGTGCATAGGAGTATTTGAGAAGAGCTGTGAAGTGATCTTTTTTCTCAGTATTGAATATTGAATTGACTATTGCATGCAGTTCTTGTACTTACAAACCTCAAATTGTACAGTAAAAATACAGCAGGAACAAGAAATACATTATTCAGAGCAAAGAAAATGCCTTTTATTTGTATACTGAAGTGCTCAGTAGGTTCAGCTTATCAAAAAGCAGTGTAAACAATTTGTGTACAAGGAAAGCATTCTTACTGGAGATATAACAGTAGATATTAAGGGGCTTTGGGGGACAAAAATTTGTAGTATATCTTAAACATTCAAGTCCATAAGTAACTGACATACCTTGTCTTCTACTGACATTAACTCTTGATGGTTTTATTGCGAACAGGAATCCCTCATACCAAACGTAAATGTTGTGGCTGTTTTTTAACACCCAGGTACTTACGCTTCACAAATATAAGAATCAAGTACTTTAGTTAACTTAAGTTTATTGGATTTTGAAATTGGATGCAATTGTTCTTTCTCATCTTTTTAAAAACTAAACAAACCAAAAAACAAAACAGGAAAACAAATGTCTACTTTTATGAACGTATGTGGAGGTGAGGGAGAATCAAACATCTAGACTTTCATGAGGAAATAATATCGAAAAAAATACTTATTTTTGCAGAAATGAAAGATCATATAAAAGCCTATGTCATTATTTCTAATACAATCTCTTTTTCTTCAAACAGCTTTTAAAATTGTTACCAAAGAAATAGAAAACTAGCAAAGAAAAGTTTGCCAGCATTTCATTAATCAGAGCCTCCAGAAATTCAGACTGACTGATTTTAACAGCAAAATGTATTATCAATATAGCAGACAAATATATTACTGTGGTAAGCAATAAGATCACCTTATTCTGAAAAAGAAAAAATGAACCCATCTAAAAACTGCTTCTTTCCAGGCAAGGGTAATTTTTTCAGATTTGCTAGCATGAGAAATGGTGTCAATGAAGATCCCCCTTGGTAAATAACTAGAATGTGTGTACAAACACAGAGTGTACAGTTTCTGCTATTGATGATTTGAATTTGAATTAAGGGATATTTCCTGTTCATCTATTATTTATTTATATTTGCTTAAATAAAACAAACAGTGCAGATACAGCCATGCAGAACAACAGCATTGTTTTATTCATCTTGAACTTTCTTTACAAAAAATTATTGAAGCAACATGTCATATTTGTGACATTCAGGAGAAAAGATCAGCGTACTAAACCTCCGCACACAGTGTGCCATCAGGAGACTGATTGTTTTTTTCCTGGCACAACTCACACAATCTGGATAATGGCCACCATATTGACTTTCACAGTGTAGGCCATGAGAGGACAGGATGCTAATCTTATCATGTTTGTACAGTGATTCATCTTCCATGTAGCTAATAGAGGCAAAGAAGCAGTAACGTCTTTGTTGCCTTTTCACAGTAGACATTTCCAGAACCTGTGGGGCAAAATATGGGAGGCAGTGGAATATAGTAGAAAAAGTAGAAAATATACATAAAAAAGGGAAATATGTGGAATTGCTGAGCTTTTGCTCTACCATCTCAATTCTTCCTCAGAAATGAAGATTATTAATTCCCTGCTCACAGCCAGGAAAAAATAAAAAAATTGAGATTTAAACTCATCTATAGTGGGCATTCTGAAAAAATGCTATTATGACCTTCATTCTATATTTTTTTATTTAAGAAAAAGGGATGGGATGTAAAATGATAAACCTGGATCATGCAAGAGATGGACTGAAGGGGTAGGAAGTGCCAGGGGAGCTGAGTTACTTGCTGTAGACATTGGCGTAGGACAGAATATCAACAGGGTTATAGAAGGACTCGGTGCATCAGGCAGGGCTGAACAGCAGTCAAGTGGCAAGAATTGCAATTGGACAGCTGTAGCTTCTGCAGGGTGTTGTGTGTGTACGTATGAGCATAAGATTTTGGGCCATGTATTTGCTTTTAAGATCTGCTTATATGTCAGGGCTGAAAGGCAGAGCTCTGGTAATGGAGACAGTATTGTTCTTTCTCTTTACCTGTCATTGTTCTTCATACCTGTGGAACTTCCCCAGAGTTGCTGGCTGTAAGATCAGTGAGAAACAAAAGAAAAAAAAAAGAAACATAACTGGAAGAAGTAGCTGAAGGAAGGGAAGAACTAGTAAGCAATGTCAGCTGCCTTGATGAATGTGTAGCATTCCATCAGGTATACTAGAGATGTGAAACCCATGTGATTTCGCAGATTAGGAAATAAATCTGAACCCTGAAAATGTTGCTGCTTATTTCAGTCTTTCTCCTTTTACCCAAAAGGCTTTCAAGATTAGTTATTGATGCAAGAAACAGCCATGGGTTCAACAAAAAAAACTATATGTCATTAGAAGGAGGAGTTAAGTGAAACACTAAGCTTCAGATCTGATGGATGTGGTGAAAAGAGAAGCAATAAGAGTTGGTGTGATGAACACTATGATAGTCCAAGTAAGAAAGCACAAGACTGAAAGTGAAGACTGCTCATTGGAGAATTTGGACATGAGAGCAGGCTTGCTGTTGATAACGCCAAAAATTAAACTTTCCATGAACTTGAAAGCATATAACCATTTCTTATTTAGAAGACAATTGAGAGACGTGGGAACATCAAGTTCCCACCAGTGAGGGATATTACTCTTCTAAGGGGGTCTAGTATAATGACAGTAAATGGGAGCAGAACAAATACATGATATGCAGGCACAATAGCTGCAGAAGAAGGGATCTTTGAAAGGAGTAGCATAGTTCTATGGATAATCGTTTTATTTCAGTGAGTAGGAACAGTGCTTCACAACTGCATGCTGTAGTCAGAGGGAGGAGTTAAGAGTATATTGCAGAGATACAGAGAGATAAAAAAAGAAACATTTGTCTGAAAAGGGAATTGGCAAAACAATGGAAATTGGTAGACAACAGCAGGAGCAGCTCAGGAGGAATAAGGAAGCACACTGGAAGTATGTGAGCAGAAAGAGAACTGCAGTGGGAAATAGCCTTGTGAACAGCAGGGAAGCTATTTAGCAGGATGAGACAGGAGATCAATGGGAAGGTCTGGAAAAAAATAACAGAAAAAAAAATCAAAAGTAGAAGGAAGAAGATGAAGGGACACATGAAGTGCATTTTTGTATAAAAAGTTACATAAAAATATGCAAAAATATTTTGAGCTTTATGTTTTTCTGAATGTGTATGGCGTTTTCAGGAATAGGAAGTGTATGAAGATTTGTATTTCTTAGAGTATTTGCTCATCTTGACTGAGAACTCTGAAGTTTGTCACACTAACCAGTATTATAAAACAGTAATTTTATTACTTCTGTACAACTAAAGTGTTGGAAAATGGAAATAAAATGACTTTGGGTGTATTATTTTTTTGTGCATATAAGATCATTTCAGAAAGGCATATTATGACTTAATTCATTTGGACCAGAGTATTTTGGGTACCCTGCCACCAGGCTTAACCACAACTCAGAGCAAATCTGCTGATGGGTGTCTTTCTGGGCATTGTAACTGAGACACAGACATTCTGTTCTCTTCTTTGCCTCCAGTAAAGCCATCACACAGCATTTAGCAAATCTGTCATATGAACTGAATCTTTTTTTTTTTTTTTTCCTGACTAATATTTTAGAATCAGTTTGTTTTCCAAATGTCTCCTGAAAAATAAAGAGATCATGGAAGAAAAATTACTGGCGGAATCCAAGATTAAAGCAGACCTACTTTGCAAAAATTTGGGATTAAAAATATTTTACTTAACACTTTTAACTTAACTATGTTTTCTCCAGATTTCTGTTGTACATAAGAGAGAAGAATTGGGTTCTACAATTTTTGACCATGATATTAATGTTTAACAAAGAATTGCTAATAATATATTCTATAATATTTCAAAAGAAATAAAAGGAATAAGAATGACTTGGTATATCCAAATGGGAAAAAAAAAACTGCTAGGGCAAAAGACTCTTGCTAATAAATGAAGAGGAAGAAAATTAGTGATGATATAATTGCACAGTTGCTGACTACTTGGTTTTTAATGAGGGAAAAAAGGAAGGAAGTAAGTATAATTAGAAAGTAATGAAGCTTCTCTAAATACAGATGTTGATAAAATAGAGGTAAGAGAACATGTTGGAATATTTAATGGCCCTCTTCACCAGCACACTGCTTTGTACCAAAAGTATTGACAGAAGTCAGACTCCCTTTTGCTTAGACTTCCATCACTGCCTACCTAAGGAGAACAAGGGTTAACTGTGGTTTTCTGGAGATGCTACAAAGAAACATTTAACTTAAAACATTCTAACTAATTACCAACACTGTTTTTAAGAAATCATAAAGAGATGAGAGAACACCTCAGATATAATTTCAGAGTTACAGATAAATACAAACATTTTCTTGTAAGTAGCATTTGTTACCTCAACATCTGTCTTCTAAAAGCTGGTGGCAAGGCCAGAGAAAAGTCCTGCAAGGAGAGGCTGAGGACACTTGTGCTGCTCAGCCTGGAGAAGAGGAGGTCAAGAGATGACCTCATTGCTCCCTGTAGCTCCCTGAGAAGGGGAAGCAGAAGTGCTGGACTCTGCTCCTGAACTGATGGCAGCATGGCAATGGCACAGGGCTACACTAGGGAAAAATCAGTCTGAGCAATAGGGAACTTTTCTGTGAAGATGGTCAGACACAGAGAGATTTCCTACAGGGGTGACTGATGCTCCATGCCAGTGAGTGCATGAGAGGCATTTGGACAATGCCTTCATCAACGAGCTTTAACCTCTGGTTAGCCCTGAAGAGTTCATACAGTTATATTTCTGCTGAAAACACATCCATGACCACAAAGACTGTATTCAGGTACTACCCTGTATACAAGTAAATTACAGGAAACATTATGGGTTCCTTTACATTTATCTACTAGGTGCCTCATTTATTACCTTGGAAGAACATTCAAAAAGTTGCAGTCAATTTCTGAAGAATTCTTCTTTCCATCTTATCCTGTGCATAGGAGAGCCAGTGGAGATAACAAATAATATCGACTACATCAGAAATGGACTACTGTCCACTTATTAATGAACCAAAGGAACAAAATCTTTTTCATATTTCTAGCAGCTATTATTTCCAAACTGTAGATAGCAACTGTTTTACTCTTGAATAGAATAGAATAGAATAGAATAGAATAGAATAGAATAGAATAGAATAGAATAGAATAGAATCAACTCCAACGGGCTGTTTCCACATAAAATGCAAGAGAAAATAAGAAAGCTCATGAGGCATATAAACAAAAATAATCACATAAATATTAAACTGCAGGGTCCAAATTAAGGCCAGGGATATTGCATTCAGTACTGTAAAATTTCACAAACAAAATAAGTCACGTTTGTGGCTGCTGATATTACCATATGCAGGATGTTCAGGAACAAGAGATAACTTGGTGTGAGTAGCAAATTCATTTGTCATGTTGGCTTAATAATCAGTATGCAAGCGAAATTCCAGTTTTACAAGCAAGAAAGTTGGAAGAAAACTGGTAAAAAAGAAGAAGCGTATTCTTTATACCTGGCAATCTACAAACAAAAAATAAACAAACACTAAAACAAAACTTTTTTTTTAAGTAAATATCACTTTTTTAGTGTTTTTTTTTAAATACATATTTAAAATGGCAATTTGAATTTAAATAGTATGTTTCATATTTTACACTTAATTTTTTAAGGTGTTATATACTTAAAATGAAGCACAGTCATTTTTAAGTTTCATTTTAGACTCTTGAGAGATGAATTCAATTCTGATGTCACACAACTCAGAATACACTTACCTCTTTTCTATTTATGTTCAAGACTGCAGGTTACTAGGAATTTTTCTTGCAAATAATAAACTTTTAATCTAGGAAGTAATATGCATTTACTGCTTATTATGGCAGGATATATCTCTAATTTGGGTCTCTGGCAACATTTAGATCACAAACACATTTAGTCTACACAGAACCAAATCAAAACAATACTGAGTTTATCTAATTCACAACCAAGAACATACAAAAAGAACCAACAGTGTTATTTATCCCTATTTTTGAATTCACTGAATCTAATAAATTACATTGAACATATTTTACATCAATTAGTTCAGAGATATTGAATTCACAATTTTTAAAAAAAGTTTCTGCTATTTTTATAGAAAAAAACTTACCAGGCATTGTTTTCACTTTTTCTATCTCTTCAGTAGATGAAGGTGAATGAAGTCATTCTGTCCAGTAGTCACCAGGGAATGCTGGGTTATTCAGGGATATTGTTTGATGGAGGACTCACCAGCAAAGACAGCCCTATACAATGTATGCTTCAGTTCATCAGGTTTATGTATTTGACAGAATCTGTGATATATGGAGCTATTTTCTTTCAGATTTACCATTGCACTTCCCACATAAACTAGTTTTTCCTGATTATCAGGAACAGGTGAAAGATTAATCTTAACTAATCTGACATTTGGGGACCTACATCCTCTTTGGCAGTTATATAATGCAAATAAAGAGCAGGCAAGCTTAAATTTTTGGATGCAAATGTAATTCCAAAATAGAAAGTAGACAGATTCTACAAACCTGTGTTTATTTTCAACTATGTTCCAATTATGATTTAGAGAAGTAAAAAGGAAAATATCAGTGAAAGATTGGATTAGTAGATTAAATCTTTAGCTCTTACAAGAAATGTATGTGTGTCAAATAATTGGGACTACATGAAGTTAGCAAGGCAACTGAGAAAGAGCCTAGATTGCAAATTGTTAAAGGAACCTAGAGATTCACGTAGTCATCCTTTACCCTGTGTTGCTGGTGTTGTGAGGCATGTCTTGCAACTACCATTCTGCTGTTACTGAAAATTGCTTTCTTTGGAGATCTTCTCCATCGTCCTGCAGCTCCCTTCTTTCCCTTTTCTTGACAAACTCAGCAGCAGTCTCCAATATTTTCTTCCTGAAGATGTGTAGCTAATCTTCAGAAAAGATTTTATTTATCTCTAAAGCATCCAACATGACCCAGACAATTTCTTCATTAAAAAAAACCAAAGTGAAACAAACTGAGAACAGTAAGTGAAGAGATCATACACTATCCATCACAGCTGAATTTGTATCTGTTTGGTAGTTATACTCTGTCCTTTCACATGATGATATACTGAATTACTTCAGAATTTCTGGGTTTAAATCAAGATCTCCGTTAAAGCGTCTTTTTGCCTTGAGTATATTCGGATTACAGTATCTAAGTCCCTCTTTCTCTCATATGAGTATTTAGTATCCTGGCAAGGGTCTGCATGTTTTTCAAAACAGTGGTTTCCAAGACTTATTCAAGACTCACATGAATGCTGGGCCCTGCAAAGTCCTTTTGATTTGAATATGTCTGTTCACTCCACTCTCAGAGCATCCAACATAACTGGGATAAATATAGAAACAGAAGTTGTTTGTGTTTTTTTTTTTGAAAACCTGAGAACGCAATATGAATATCACCAAACAATTTCCTTGAGAAACAATTTTTTATAAGACACAAACAAGTTAATAAGTGGAAGTAAAACAAAATTACATATGGTAAGGGCAGAAACTACAGCACAATTCTGTCAACTAAAATGACCATATAATCATAACACAATCCTTCAAAAATTTCACCTTTGCCTTATTCCTAACAAATGTTATTCCTGCAGCTAATGTGGCTTGTAAGCAGAAATTTTGCAAACTTACTTGAATTACTTTAAGAGCAGATAAACAACATTCAGAATTAGTCAGTGTGTGGAATAGTTTTTTTCACTGGATTCTCTTCCTCTAAGACGTGAATATAATCAAAATACGTACTGGAATACACTCAGTAAACTGACAATACTTAAAGCTTTCTAAATATCAAACTAAAGAAAAAATTGCTGCACGCACAAGTCTCCTGAACTTTTAAAGTGCTTCATTTTTATTTATTTATTTTTAATTTAGGTAGAGAATAATAATTTCACACCTGAAAGCTCCTATACCCAATCATTGCCCTCCTTAGCTAAATGTCACTGAGGCAAAGAATTATTCAGCGTGGAAGTAACCCTGGGAGGTCTCACAACCAACCTTCAGCTGAAATCATGGTCAATGCTGAAGTCAGATGAAGCTAATCAATTTAAAATATTTCATCATGGGATCAGAAGAGCACAAGAAAAAGGAAGAAACATTCTGCGAGGCATGCAAAGAAACTACAGAATCGGACACTTCTAACTTAAAGACAGAACAACCTACTCAGTTGAATGCCAGCACTCAATTTTACAATGCACGGAAACAGATACCTGCAAAGAAACACTCACATTGCTCCAAAAAATAGGTAACTGAATCTTTTGGATGTTCTTGAGTACAGGAGAAGCATGGGCTCACTATCTCTGATACAAAACACCATTTGACAATTGTTGATTTCAAAAGTAGTTTCTGCATGAAAATTGTCATGTCACCCCAAAAGAGATGTTTTATAATTCACTGAATGGTACAGAGGAAAAAGCAATAGTATATTGGACCTGCATATACCTGCATTTTCAGCCAAATAAATGCTTCTTAGTCTGCATCCTTGACTGAATAAGACTTAGACATCTGAAGTGAGATTGGACAGATCTCACTTTACACAAGGTAACGCTGGAAGTTTGTATAGGTGAAATATTCACAGTTCCATCTTTTCAAAAAATATGTGTACTTAATAAAATTGTGGGAGGCTTATTGCAGATAATGGTCAGTTATTCTAAAATATTGATCTAGGAAGTTAGGACCAAAGATATGAGCATTTTCACATATGCACCAAATACAAGGTTTAATATAATAATTATGGACTAATACCTGTTTCTTTTGGATGTGCATTTTGGTTTAACTCATTTTATTGTTTTTCTACTTTCAATTTTAGAGAAATTCATCATAAACTTCAGCAAATTTTGTTCTAAACCTAAGCTCCTGGAGGATTAATGTCAAGGAAATTAATATTTGCTCTTAGTGGAAGAAATAACAAACAACTTAAAAAAAAAAACTATGTCCATAAGTAAATACTTTGAATATGTTGAGTAAAAGCAATTTCTAGCTTACTGTCAATGTTTAACTTATTGTTTTTTTTCTCTGATACATTCTACACTCTAAACTAGCTTAATAATTCAGTAAATAAATGCATTCATTAATTATTTAGTTCCAGAGTAAAAGAAAGAAATCAGTGTCATATCACAGACCATGAATTTTTTTTTAAATTATCACAATATTATTGACATGGAAAATGGAGCAGCATATATTACTGTGGTTTAGTGAAGAGGTGGATAGGGACTGTTTTATGTTCCCAGTGGTGCAGTTGTTGCTGATAGAGTTTACTTCCTGTTGCTATAAATTAACTCACCTTAAAATTTCCACCTTAGTGTCACTCAGAGAAATGTGACTTCTCAATCCCACTTTTCCTTTCTATGTCAGTGTTCTACCTATGTTCATGTCAATGTTTCAGAATACATTTGTAAACTGTAACAGCAGATGATCAATGTTTAATGTTTACACTGCAGACACCTCAAGATTCTTTAACACCTAACAACATTGTATTATTAGATTACCACAGAAAAAACTTTTGGACAAGATTCTACAGCAATAAATATTATAACATTTAATACAGTAGCAAATCATTAAAATGTTAATTGATATGAATTAAAAATCCAGCTCTTAATGTCAGAGAAGTTAAGCTGGGTGTGCATGAGGATAAGAATAGAGGGATGCACTTCTATCATTTTTAGCAGGCCATATTTGCTTTTCCAAGACAGATTACAGAAGAAATTTTGACAGAAAAAAAAATCATCTAGTTTTGTATTAATCCCAAATTTGTGTTAGTTCCTTGTATTATCAAGAGTTATAGTCTCACTATTAGCATTAAATAAGACTGTGAAAAGTTACCTAGCACCACCTACTCAGAGTTAGGATTAAGCTGTAGGTGTACTTTTATTGCAAATTCATCAATGTAAAAAAAAAAACATGAATTTTACTCCATATTTCAGTTTAATGTAAAAAAATGATGGTGATGACATAGCAGAAATTCTCAATCCCATAAATAAGTGACTACATTTTCTCCTTCTGTTCGTTTCTGGATTCATTAAGTGTGGTATTCCCACAGCAGGATTCAGAAATAAGATGAGAAATCCATTTTTCATCTAGAATTACTTGTCCCACTGAATAAGAGCATAGTTCATTTTATGATATGAAAAAAACGAGTATTTAAAAAATATAAATCATTTATTTAATCATACTAATAAGAAACTGTAGTTTGAATCAAGGTGTTATTGCAGGTACTTTATACAAACAAGGAAAAAACAATTCCTCCCGGCTATCCTAAAATCTGGTGAAAGTAAAACATTGTATAACCACATGTACAATTTCTGTGGTTCGGGCTCATATTTATATTGTAATTCTCTTCAAAAATAGAACAAGTATTAGCAAGGATTTATTTGTTGTAGTGTGTGTAAAAACCTTTGTAGTTATTTGTGCAAACCATGTTAACATCTTTGTTATGTGATAGGCTAGAGTAATCAATCTGAAAAAAAGAAAAAGAAAAACAATTATGAATATATAGCAAAACATAAATTTACAATACTTTTTATGTCAGAAGAAAATTTCAACACTTTGATGGCAACAAATAATTCCATACATTCAGGTGGAAATGTTTGTATTTAACAAATCTTTATGTTTTTCTTTAAGTTGTTTTCTCAGTTGTGTTTTGCATAGAAAAGTGAATCACCTAAATGCTACCAGGAACAACTGTGGCTGTGAAACATAATAAATACTTGAAAATATGTCCTTAAATTTCTTTCTGATAGCTATGTAGAGAATAATAGAAATCTTTGCAGAGGCAAGTAGTTGCTTACTTTGCAGTATCTGGTTCTGTGGGATGTAGAGTTTCTACTCTCTTTATGCAGCTATATCCCAAGTATGAGAAATGCAATTCATTTCTAACAAACTAATGAGGCATTCCAACATTACCAGTTTCAATTTTACTCGGTAATAAAGACTATGAATAGTCAGGACTTTGATTTGTCAAGACAGAGTGTATCTTGAGAGTCTTAGTTACAAGAATACAAATAAGTGTTCTTTCTTCTTTGTCAGAATAGAAACTATTGGATAAGTTGCAAGCAGTGCCATATTTGATGAGTAAGAAGCCTACTGTAGAATCAACAGAATAAATTTAACTATCAAACCTTGTATCTAAGGAAAAGGTAATAGAATATCACAATGGGGTATTAAAGTAAAGATTGAATTCTGTGGTGGTGTTACAAATTCACACCCAAGGAATGTTTTCAAATAGACTAAGAGAGAGATTATGGGGGTTAAGACCATATAAATTGTCAACAATCCTAAGATATTTTTCATCATTAAAACGTGGCTTGTACATCTGCTGCTTGAAACCCACTTTGACTCTTTGAAGGTAACAGCTATTCTGAAAATGCCATGGTGGAAATATAATTGTGGATCTAATGCAAACTTCCCCAGGATGAAGAAAATCAGCATATATATATATCAAGGATCCAAAGCTTCTTTTTTGTTTGAGTTGAAGGCTTTGGAAAGGAAACAAAGGAAAGGATTCATTAGTTTGGGGGTACGACAGCTGCAGTGGACAATGTGAGCTGAAGCTGCTGAATACTTTTGTGGAAAACTTTCTAGAAAGAGCCACTATGATTTCAAGACTTACTGCATTTTCCAGAATCTAAGCCACCAGGAAAGCAGCCTTCAAGCAAAAGTGAAGAACAAAACAGTTACTGAGGACCTACAAAATCAGGAACTTGGCATTTAACCTGAGAAACAAAGCAGAGCTTCTGATCATTTAGGAAACTTCAATAAGTAGATCTAAACAACACCACAAATGAAAAAGAGTTCAATTCTTGTCGTTTAAATATCTATTACAGAAGGTGCATAAAATATTTTTGTGATACAATGTAAGGATGAGAGAGCTGGAAGCAGAGAACTGGTCCAGATGATTGAAAGAGAACATGGGAATTCTTTTTTTCAAGAGGGAGATAGAGCCCACATGTGATCAAAACTATACTGCTGCAAACATTTGGTTTACAAGCAGACAGAAAACAACACAGAATCTGCCTTTAGAGCTGGCCAATGAGCCCATTTCTGAGCAGGGACCTGCTTAACCGACTTCCCCACTTCCCTCTAAGCAAAAGGTTTGGGGTGCTGGAAACTGAAGAAGAGGTGTGTGGAGAGGCTAGGGAGGATCTAGAGGGACTAGGGCAAGGTGGTCGTACCCATGCCTTGAAACCGCCTCTACCAGAAAAGACAGAAGATCAGAGGGCCCCATACGCAGACCCAATCTGACCTGCAGCAAGGTGTGCTGCATCCCTGGGGCCTGAGTCAGGGACATTACCAAAAAACTCCCAGGTCTGGTTTGTTCCTCTGATTATTATCCACTACTAATAGTTTAGGCAGGCAGAAATGAAATTGCTTAGAGAAGCCTGCAAGCCATTAAAAGAGATTTCAGGGGGTTAGGGCTCCTGGCTTCCTTCTGGCGTGTTGAAAGATATGGAGCAATCTACGAAAACTCAGGCCTTGAGTAAGTGGCTGAATGGCTGGTGCCGCCACAAGAACTTTGGGTTCTTTAATCATGGGGCAGTTTACTTGGCCCCTGGCCTGATGGCTGCAGACAGGTCCCACTCTGAGGGGAAAGTGGATCCTGGTCCAGGAGCTGGCAGGGCTCATTGAGAGGGCTTTAAACAAGGTATGAAGGGGGAAGGGGAGAAAATGTTGCTCATGAGGGTGGAACAAGTAGTTCAGAGATGTCAACTAGATTTCATGGGGGCAGAGGGTGGAGGTCAGTGTAACGGAGAAGGACTTGGTGATGATGTTGTAGGAAATCGCAGGGAAATTCCCTCTAGGAAGCAGTGAGAAAAACTTCTGATTTCTTTTGGAGATTTGAGGGAGGGCCTCTCTCAGAAGGTAGTGTGCCAGAAAGCCCAGATGAAGTGCCTTTACATCACTGCACACAGCATAGGAAATAAGCAGGAGGAATTTGAAACTGTGATGTGCTTGGAAAGCTATTATCTGGTTAATATCATGGACATGTGGTAGGACAAATCTCACGACTGGAATACAGAGATTGAGGGCTACAAGCTCTTCAGAAGGGATAGTCAGGGTAGGAGGGAAGGGGGCGTTGTCCTCTATGTTAGGAAGTGGATAAACTGTGAAGAGCTGTGTCTGATTAACAATCATCACAAGGTTGAGAGCTTATGGGTTAAAATCAGGGACTGGTCTAGTAAAGAACATCTAGTGGTTGGGGTCTACTACAGATCACCTGATCAGGAAGAGCCTATTGATGAGGGCTTCTTGATTCAACTGTGGGAGGTATTGTGCTCATGGGCTCTTGTCCTGATGGGGGATTTCAACCACCTGAATATCTGCTAGTATAGTGATATGGTGGGCGGCAGACAATCCAGGAGACTTTTGGAGTCTGTTGAGGATAACTTCCTGGTCCAGGTACTAGATGGACCAATCTAAGGTAAAGTCTTAATGGATCTGGTGCTCACTAATGAAGAGGAGAACTTTAGAGAGGTTGATTGGAGGCAACTTGGGCTGTAGTGATCATGCCCTGGTGGAGTTTGTAATCTGAAGGAATGCATGCCTAGCAAAAAGTAGAGTCAGGACCCTGAACTTCAGGAGAGCAAACTTCCAGCTGCTCAAGTGCTCAATGGGATCTCATGGGAAACTGTCTTTAAGGGTGTAGGAACAACACAGAGCTGGCAGCTCTTTAAGGACACCCTTCTGCGAGTGCAAGAGCTCTCTGTTCCCTGGCAGAAGAAATCAAGCAGAGGAGGCAGGCGACCAGTGTGGCTGAGCAAGGACCAGCAGCTTAAACTGAGGGAAATAAGAGATGTACAGGAAATAGAAGAAGGGTCATGTAGCCTGGAAAGAATACAAGGATGTCCTCCACATATGCAGAGATAAGATTAGGAAAGGCAAGGCACAAATGGAGCTGAACTTGGCGAGGGGTGTGAGAAATAACAAGAAGGGTTTCTACAGGTACACAAGCAGGAAGAGACAGACCAAGGAGAATGTTCCTCCTCTGATTAATGAGGATGAAGAACTGGCTTCCTCAGACATGGAAAAAGCTGAAATGTTCAAGAAGTGCTTTGCCTCAGTCTGCACTGGTGACCAGGCTCTCTACAACTGTCAGGATCCTGATCCTCTAGGTGTGGGTGCAAGGAGTGAATTCCATCCCACTGTAACAGCAGAACAAGTCCAAGACCTCCTCAAAAAACTGAATGTATGTAAGTCTGTGGGGCCAGATGATATGCATCCCAGGGTTGTGAGAGAGATAACTGATGTGGTTACCGACCTGCCCTCCATTATATTTGAAAAATCATGTCTGTCAGATGAAATCTCTAGTGACTGGAAAAAGGGAAGCATTAGTCCCATTTTTAAGAAAGGGAGAAAGGATGACTTGGGGAACTACAGGCTAGTGAGCCTCACCTCTGTGCCTAGGAATATCATGGAGCAGATCCTTCTGGTTACCATGTTAAGGCAGATATGAGACAAAGAGTTGATCTGAGACAACCAGCATGGCTTCACTAAGGGCAGATCTTGCCTGACCAATCTGGTGGCCTTCTATGATGGAGTAACAGCATCAGTGGACAGGGAAAGGATGACAAATGTCATCTACCTGGGCTTCTTCAAAGCCTTTGACATGGTCCCTCACCACATCCTTCTCTCTAAATCAGAGAGATATGGATTTGAAAGATGGACTGTTTGATGGATTAGGAGCTGGCTGTCTTGGGACAGGTGCTCTTCAATGTCTTCATCAGTGACATAGATGATGGAATTGAGCGTGCCCTAAGCAAGTTTGCAGAAAGACCAAGCTGAATGGTGCAGTCAATACATTGGAGGGAAGTGAAGCCATCCAGAGGGACCCAGGCAGAATGGAAAAGTGGGCCTGTGTGAACCTAAAGATGTTCAACAAAGCCAAGTGCACTTGGGCAGGGGCAATCCCAGGTATTTATACAGATGGGGGGGAAGAACTGGAGAGCAGCCCTGCAGAGAATGACTTGGGGGTCTTGGTGGATGAGAAGCTGGACATGAGTCAGCAGTGTGTGTGTGTGTAACCGGGAAGGCCAATTATATCCTGGGCTGCATTAAAAAAGGGGTGGCCAGCAAGGAGAGGGAGGTGATTGTCCCCCTCTATTCAGCTCTTTTGAGGCCCCATCCTGAGTATGGCATCCAGGCCTGGGGCCCCCAGCACAAGAAAGATGCAGAGCTCTTGGAATGGGTCCAGAGGAGGGCCACTAAAAGATCAGAGGGCTGAAGCACCTCTCCTATGAAGAAAGGTTGAGGGAACTGGGCTTGTTTATCTTGGAGAAGAGAGGGTTCTGGGGAGACCTCATTGTGGTCTTCCAGTACTTGAAGAGAACATATCAACAGGAGGGGGGATTGTTTACATAGGTTGACAATGATAGGACAAGGGGGAATGGTTTTAAACTAAGACAGGGAGATTTAGATTAGATATTAAGAGGAAGTTTTTCACTCAGAGTGTGGTGATGCTCTGGAACAGGTTGCCCAGAGAGGTTGTGGGTGCCCCATCCCTGGAGACATTGAAGGCAAGGCTGGACGTGGCTCTGGACAGCTTGGTCTAATGGTTGGCAACAGCAGGGGGATTGAAACGAAATGATCTTTGAAGTCTTTTTCAACCCAGGCCATTCTATAATTCTATGATTCTATGATTCTATGAAAAATAAATTAGTCAAAGGCATCAGCACATCATGGAATTGTGTTGAGAATGAAAGAGGATAATTAAAACATTTACCTTTTGGAAGGGCAGTGATCTGAGTGTATAAGGCAGAGCAAACTGACAGTAAATGTAAAATGTTTATCAGAATGTCTTGAGTCATAAGCTTGGGACTCTTTTTTTTTTTTTAATTTAGATTTGCTAAAGGATCATTTAGCCAGAAGATCACAAAACAATGATTCTAAATTTGCTTTTAAATGCAAGAATGAAAGTCCAATCAATAAAGCAAATCATTCACAAACTCAGGTAGCTATATTTGAAGACAAAGACATCTACCTCCAAGCTTGCTAAACATTTATTTCAGGCAGCTGAGAGTAACTCTGAGTGAGCCTACCCAGAATAAAAGCAAGTAAAATATTCTGCAATATGTGAAAAAAGATACTATCTACATTTTCAATGCATCTTAAAAAATAATCAATGAAACAACAACAACAAAAGACAAAATTCTGGAAAAAAAAAAAAAAAGAGAGATGATGTAAGAATGAAAGAACATACTGCTGCAAAAAATATAAAGATACAGGTTAGACGGGCCAGTTGTGATTACAGCTCTTACAGACAGTGCTCTGTGGAAAGCTGTCATAAATAGAGAAAAATACGGAGAATCTTCAAAGCTCAAAAAAGAAAGAAAAGTGGAAATAAGACACTATAGTAAGATCTTTTGGGTTCTTCTATTAAACACAGAAAGCAACTCAGAAAGAAATTACTTTTGTGACCTTTATTCATACTCAACAATGAAGACAGAAGTTGAAGCAAAGATTGTCTTGCTTCCCTCACACTCACATCAAACTCAAATTATATGCAAGCTATCTATAAAGAAATTAAAGATGGCACTGATGTGTCTACCTGAAGTTGAAGCCACAAGTAATTGAACTCTGTGGAGGTTAATAAAAGCACAATTTTTATCCAAGAAAATTAGTCAAAGCTGTGAGTTTTAATAAGTCTCTCCCCTCCCCTCCCCTCCCCTTACACTATTACGCTATAATTTATCATGTTATTATGCACAGAAATATACTGAAGTTATTTCAATGTAAGAAAAATAAAGAGAATTTAAAGAGTGATTGTTCTACCTAGAACAACCTAGAATAAGTCATATAAACGTATTCTTAAAAGCCACCCTATACTTACTCCAGACAAATCATCAAAAAGCTGTAGAGAGCATGATTCTACAGTTCAGAAATCCCAAAGTTTTTCCTATGTAACTATAACTATTCCCTTGTGCTTATATATTATGACAATATAATTGCTTGATCATCTACTAAATTTCCAATGATACCACAGAATACCTTGCAATAACTTTTACAGCCCTTATGAGACACATATTGGAAGGCAAAATTTTCCTGGAGATTTTCTTCCATTGTGTATCTTTGGTGAACAAATACTTTAAATGGACTTTCAAATGTAAAAAAAGCTTGTACACTTATAATGCAGTTGATGAAAAATACACATTTTTGTCAAGAAAATGATATGTAGCTATGAAACTCTAAACTCGAATCTTAGCACATCTGCAGAAGTGTGTATATGGCTTCAGTGAAGCCTACCCACCTTATCAGCATCTCACTGCCTTATTCTCTCTATCTATTCCTAGGAATGACAATTGTGCTAACTCCTACAGTCATGTGCAGTCTCAGAAAGATTCTCCAAGGTTCCTCATTTTTCCCTCCCATGTGAACTCCTTCATTGATTGCACAGTTGCTGTTTTCATACAGTTTGCATCTTTCCTGGTCTATTGCATTCCCTAGATGTTAGTTAAATAAGAAGCTCAGCACAATCATGTTTCCCTCCCCCACACACTAAATTATCTGCCTGCCAGGCTACTTCTAATATTGTTTTTTGGCTGCTGGCCACGATGTACTCACCTCCTGAATACTAAGCCCTTTTTCTGTGTGTGTCTGTGAAAATTATTCCTAAATGTAAGTGAAGGGTAAAAACAGAAGTTTGGAGTGATTTTCTTTTTTCCATGAAACAGGTACACTAGAGGAAGAAAAACTCTGAAAAACTCTTAATACATACATCCCTACTCAAAGTTCTTCAGCTATAGATCCGGTCTGATGGGAAACTTCCCAAACTCCCAGCACAAACAAGCCTCATGACAGCAGATTCAAGTTTTCATTCTGTGTTAACTCCCAATATCTACTGGAAGAGTAACACTGTGGGTGAAAGCAATTCAGGAGTCTCTTGGATTCTACCAAGGATGTCACTTGAATGTTCATGGATGGAACTGGGAATGCAAAAGCTCAGCTTCTGTGGCAAAGGAGCTCAGGATCACAGTAAGGCCTTTTTGTGATGAAAAAAAAAAAAAAAAAGAGGAGTATGAAGAACATGGACCTGTTGTTAAAGGAATTGAGGGGCTAGTGATAAAAGAAATGGAGAAGACTGAAGTACTCAGTGATATCTTTGCCTCAGTCTTTAGCTGGCCAGGTCTACTCCCATACTCAGGTCCCTTCCATGCCCCTGTGTTAACTATAAAGTCTGAGGGAGCTAAGTGCTAGCTGTCATAAAGGAAGAGTGAGCTGCTGACAACAGACAAGACAGACATTTACATGCATTCAGTTCTGCAGAGACAGTTGGCCAATGTAATTGCAGGGCTGCTTGCTACTGTCTTTGAAATTTGGTGAACAGGCAAAATTGCTGAACACAAATGTCACCATCACCTGGAGGAAGGCTAAAAATTATTGTAGGAACTATAAGGCAGTCAGCCTCACACATGTGCCCAGGAAAATTATGGAGCATGTCTTCACAGATATCATTTTCTTGCACATGAAGGAGAAACATGTTTTGGAACAGTCAGTGTGGATTTATCAGAACAAGACATAATTGACAAGCCCACTTGCCTTCTTTAGTGACTTGGCAGGCGCTGCCAAGTAATGGGAGAACAGTGGATGCTATTTAGCTCAGATTGAGCTAAGTTTTTCATATGAGCTCCCATAGTATTCTTGTAGATAAGAGATAGAGTTACTTCATGGGTGGACTATGAAGTGTACACAGAGCTGACTGGATGGCCAGGCTTATAGGGCAGTGGTCAGCAGCTCAAAGTCAAATTGTCAGCTGGATGTTGGTGGTAATCATCAAGAGTGTCTGCTTGGGCTTTAGTATAGTATTTGACACTGTTTTCCATAGTATTCATGCAGGGAAACTGGCTGCTTATGTCTTAGACTGGTGTACAATTAAATTCACTGGTGGAAGAACTGGTTGGGTGGCCAGGCTCACAGAATAACAGTGAGTGAAATTCAATCCAGGTGGTGGCTGGTCACTAGTGCTGTTCCCCAGGGCTTGGTATTGGGACCTCAAGAGGAAGAGAAATAGGCATACAGGATCTGCCAGGGAGCAGCAGAGGCTGGCTGCACTTCAAGAGCAAATGAACTGAGAGGTAAGGCAGGCAGGTGCAGACCTCACTAGAAACAATCCAGAACATAAGAGTCATTAGGTCTGCAACCAGACACCGCAAACAGATCAAGCCCCAGTTCAGTGATCATCCTGAAATTCAGCAAAAACAAGTCTAATGCCATACTAGGAAACCAAATGAGGGACTAAGACAGGGTAAGGATCATGAAGGTACAGGATCAGGTGCAGACATAGGTGCTACACAGCTGGATTGTAGCACAGGCTGGGACTAGCGATACGGATTTATTTTAAAAGCAGTTCCCAGGGGAACTAGAGGCATGCCCTTACTTGTTCTTTTTCACAACTACTCCTAGAGTGAAGGAGTTGGCCTTGGACTGAGGCAGCCAACCTCCCTGACTCAGACAGTCCAATCACTAGGAGGGAGTTAGTCGTCAGCAACCTGACAGCACCTCATGAAATTAAACAAAAGCAAAAGCAAAACAAAATCCTACATCTAGGTTAGACTACTGCTATGGCACAGGGTGACTGTTTATAAAGCAGATCTGTAAGGAAAAAAAATAGTTACCTAAGGGACAAGAAGATAAGCACGAATAAGCAGTGCACTTTTGCAGCAACGTAAGTTTAAACAAAAACAAGGTTTAATCTGTGAAATTATAGCCATGGGGTCAGTAGAAATAAACTGTTGGCATAAACTAGCTATCCCTTTTGAGAAAATGTTTGGAGAACTGTTTCAAAATTGGGGCTCCCAGTGTAAAAAAGGCATAGGCAAGCTGGTGGAGTGAATCCAGCACAGGCCATCAAAAAAGTTAGAGAACCAATAGATGTGACATGTAAAGAGAGGATGAGAAAGTTGGGTTTGTTCATTCTGAAGAAAAGAAGGGTAAATGACAGCCATTTTCTGTATTCAACTGCACAGTGGGTGGAAATATAGAAGGTGAAGCCCAGCTTCTCATATATGCACAGTAAAAAAAAAAATGGAGACAGTACACAGAAATTCCTATTAATTACAAATATTAAAAAAAATCACCATCAATGTCATCAAATATTGGAAGAATATTCCCAGAGAGGCTGCAAATTCTTCAACTCGAAGTATTCAAAACTTGACTGGACAAGGTTTCTCAGTAACCTAAGTTCAGTGTTGGATCTAACTTAGAAGTTGACTCTACTTAGGGTTTTGCAGTGTTGCAGGTTGAAGAAGTGGAGAAGGAAGGGGTCACAGGGGTGACAAAAGCTTGATACTGTACAATAATGTCTTTAATGATCTGGATGATGGAATAGAATGTGTGCTTATTAAATCTGCAAATAACACTGGGCTGGAAGAGACAATGTATACACTGGAGGACAAGATTAGAATTCACAACGATCCTGACAAACTGTAGGAATGGTCTGAGGAAAACAGGATTTTACTGAACAGGCAGAAGTATGAGGCATTACTTTTAGAAGGCATACTAAATTGCACAAATACAGGGTGTTGCTCATCCAGCTTATTTGTACTTCTGCAGAACAGGATCCAGGGGTAAGAGAGGGTCACAATCTGAATAAGAGTCAACAGTGTCATGTAGAAGCAATAAAAGCAAATAACCCTGGCATTTAGTCCTTAAAAGGTGTAGTCTGCAAGACATGAAATAATCTTTTCACTCTCTGTGGCACTGTAAGTTTGCAACTGAAGTAGTAAATCCAGTTTTAAAAACTACTTCAGGAAAGATGTAAAACAATTAATTCAAGATTATGACCTTAAACACAAACCCTATTGGAATTCTGATGAAAGAGTAATTTTGACTTACTTTCCTTGGGCAACATCCAGAGTACATCCTTTTCTCTGCTGTGTGCCACAACCTCTCTGCTATAGACATAGATCGAAATGATTAAGCTAAAATCAATAAAATATCATAAAGGGTAATCCTAAAGCAAGGAAAAATAAATAATACTTGGAACTTGAGGAATAAATGTACCATGGTTCCTTTACAGATGGATTTTTATTTATTTATTTATTTATTGCTAGTAATGTCAGAAGAGAAATCATAAGCTATCATAAGTAATAAATTCATTTCATTTTAGTGCGTGGAAACAAACAACTAAATAAATCCTCTTGTACAACTGTAGTTATTTTATATTTTATTAACATAATACCAAATAACACTTATAGTTACTGTGGGCTCCTGATGATTTCAGTGAAAGTTCAATAAATTGCCAGGAGTTCACAGTTTAGGCCTTCAAACATATATGCATTTTTGACATAAACAAGCCTACCAATTTTGTATCTCTGACATTATATGTTTGGCCTTTTTGTCCACTGTTACTGCTTGCAGAGACGGACGTGGGTGTTCTGGTGGACAACAGGCTGTCCATGAGCCAGCAGTGTGCCCTTGTGGCAAAGAAGACCAGGGGTGCATCAAGAATAGTGTGGACAGCAGGTGTGAGGAAAGTGATCCTGCCCCTCTACACTGCTCTGGTGAGGCCACATCTGGAGTACTGTATCCAGTTCTGGCCTCATCAGCTAAAGAAAGACAGAGAACTACTGGAGATAGTCCAGTGGAGGGCCACAAAGATGATTAGTGGCCTGAAGCATCACTCATACAAGTAAAGGTTGAGAGAACTGAGGCTGTTCAGACTGGAGAAGACTGAGAGGAGATCTTATCAACAGTTTTAAATATCTAATAAGCAGGTGACAAGGGAATGTAGCCAGGCTCTTTTCAGTGCTGCCAGATTGCAAGACAAGGGGCAATGAGCATGAGGTGGAACACAGGAAATTCCATAAAAACATGAGGAAGAATTTTTTTACTTTGAGAGTGAAAGAACGCTGGGACATGCTATACAGGGAGGTTGCGGAGTGTTCTTTTCTGGAGAGATTCTAAATCTTCCTGGCTTCTTTCCTGTGTAAGCTACTCTGAGGAATCTGTTTTAGCAGGGAGTTGGACTAGATGATGGTTGGATATTCCTTCCAACACCTATGATTCTGTGACTCCGTGATTAGTTTGCCATATTGATGCATGGAATATTTCCACCAAAAGATAATTTCCATCTTAAGTTGCTGTCTGGAATCATAGAATCATTTAGTCACAGAACATCCTTTAGTGGAAGGGACCCACAAGAATGATCAAGTAAAACTGTTTGGAAACACATTAAAACAAAAATGTCTGAAGTAGCAGCATCTTAGCCCACATAGAACTTAAAATATATGCTATGAAAGTAATGCCTCCTGTTGTATGATGTTGGCCCATGATGTCAGAGGTGGATGTTGGTGGTATGGCAGTAGAGGCTGAATCTTCCCACCAATAGTCTGTTATTTTCTGTGAGAGATGGCAGCAGAGGGGAAGTCTGACAAAAGTATGTCTGACATGGAAGTGCATATGAAGCAAAGGTGAGTCATTGAATTCCTCCACGAGGAAAAGATAGCATCCACTGACATACACTGATGCTTGCTGAATGTTTATGAAGATCAAATAGTGGATGTGAGCACAGTGAGGTTGTGGGTGGTGCATTTCAGCAACAATTCCTTTACATCAGCTGTGAAATGCTGTGTCACCTCCACTGGTGCAGATTTTTACAACACAGCAACCTTTTTCATTGTAAGTGAAAATGCATAGCTAATGGTGACGACTGTGTTGAAAAAACTGTTTTGTAGCAGAGAATATGCTCTATTAAATAGCATTATTGTGTTCTTTATATCTATTGGAAATAAATAGGAGGCATTACTTTCGGAGAGACCTACATAATGTTAGTTTGTTCTATCATTTTAGGATACCTGCATTCTTTTTATTTTATTTCACTTTTTAGTTTATTTGTTTTTATGAGCTACATGATTTTAGCTTCTCCTTCCTGTTGGAAATTTCTAAGAAAAACGATTACATGCTAAATTCAGCACAAGGAAATCTAGTTGTAAAAAGTGTCTCAGACTAACAGTAGCAGTATGGGCCAATTTCCTTGTGAACTGTTAACACTGTGATGGAATTTTAAAATATGAGCATCAGAGAATAATTCCTTAAGTCAGCTGGTATTGTGGCACTTGGGAGGCAAACAGTGGTTAACAAAGAGAAGAAGATGGCGTAAGGAAAGACTAGCATGATTTTTCATTGTGTAGAAAACAGATCTTAATGGATTCTCATGTTACCAAATGGCAACTGCACAAGAGATAATAGTCTGAAGAATCTACAGATAAAAGAGATTAAGTATCAATAGCAACAAAATGAAAAATAAGTCATGAAATGGATCAATGAAGAGGTGACCTCAATATTAAAAATGACTATTAATTTCAGTATTGAAAAAGTTCTCATGGTTAAGAATGTAAAAATAAACAAAAGGTGAGAATAAAGTGGCTGAATTATTTAAGTAGCTCAGACTCATGGTATTAAAGTAAGATTTGTGGATGAATTACAGAATAAAACCTCTCAAAGCCAAGAACACAAGAAGTGTACATTACCATATCATATATCGCTCATTTTCTGTAATGCTGTGAATCCTGTTATTTACTTCTATGGATCTTTTGCTGTGATTGTACCATAAAGAAATCAATTAAGCAAAAAAAAAAATGACAAATTGGATAACTATTTTCATTGTAAAGAGTTATATTTGAGTCATTCTGATTATCATTACCTCTTTTTACAAAAAAAGAACCAAGAAATCTCACCAGTAATATTTGCTATCATGAGAACAAATATAACATTTAATTTATTTATACTGGACAGAGTATAAAAAGCAGAGTGGCAATTAATTTCAAATAATACAGATTTCAAGAAGATATTGACTGCAGTTTTAAAAGTGTTCAACTGAATTATTTTGATAACTTGTAGCCATAGAAGTCGAAGCAACTTAGTGAAATGATAACTGGCTTCACCTGCTTCATAGTGATTGAAACACTTTTTCTCTTTCAAGACTGAAGAAAACCACTTCTAGAAAATAAATAAATAAATAAATAAATAGGACTCGTTGACAATAAGACAAGCAAGAAAAGGCTACCTTCATTTTTTTTTCTTTAACTTCTGCTTTCATGTGCCCTGTCATGTGGAAGTTTAACAACAGCAAAGGGAAATATTTGGTGCAGTACGTATGCAGAGCACTGTAAGTTCAGATGCCAAGATGGCCTTTCAGTTTTTATTTCCCAGCTTTTTATTTAAAAGTTGTAAGAAATCCTGGTTTTGGAGAGCAAGGGGCTAATAGCACTTCCTGAGCCTGGCACAGGAACAAATCACATTATCTATCCTCATGAGAACAGTCTAATTAAGCACAACAGGAGTCCTCATGCGGACATGGTAAAGCAAGCAGTATTTTGATGCCAGTGTAGCAGATAAATGAAAATTCTTTAACTCCTCCAAATCTGGCTCAGACTTTTCTACAGTGCCTAAATATCTGGACTTTGTTGATCTTTAAGATTTAGCATAAATCAAATAAACTACTGCACAAAACAGTTAAGTAGTTACGTTATTTGTATCCAAGAGTCTGTCTTCTAAAGCTCATTTCTCCAAGCTTTTGCAGTTGAATGGCTACATAAACATTTATCCCCCAAAATAAAGGAGCATCTATTGCTACAATTTATTAAAAATTCAAATAAATATGGAGTTAAGGCTTTAAGCAATTATCTGTTAACTTTATTTTCTACTCATCTGTCTGTCCGTTGCAAACATAGGAAATAAATACGTGTTTTTCTTTGTTTCCTGGAATTATACTCTAGTCTAGCATTTATGGAGTATATGGGAAGAAAATTTAAAGAATGTAATGAAATAAGCCTCCCATCATCTATTACAGGTGGTACAACAGTATGCTATGGACCAAAGGTGTCTTCTCTCATTTCAAGTGTTGTGAAAGGTACAGAAAGGGATGAGATCATACGTTTGTATCAGTTTTGCCTTTATGAGCAACAGCTGCACAGAATCCTTCCGCACATGCTGCCTCCTGCCATACCTCTCTGTACCTGTTTTTAACGACTGACTTTGTGAGTTGAAATAAAAATGTTATAATTATGCAAACATTGAGATTTGCTAATGCAGAACATCCTGCTGGGCTGGGATTCCACCAGCCACCTCATGAGCGAAATTGTCACCGACAAATTCACTTTGTCTTTGTATGGAATGTGTCAATACCAAAGAAAGGAGGCAAATACCATATTTAAAGAAAATAAATCAGTCATTTTCTGTAGGCTTCCTAGTGTATGTACTCTTAATTTTTCAGTCTGATGAGATGTGAGACTAGAAGAAAATGGCTGCAAAACCTCGATCTGTTCAGCCCAGAGAAGACACTGAAAATAAACAACAGAGATACTACAGGGCAAGGATTAGTGTTACAGATTTGTTGTTCTTTCAGAATGCCAGTGCTACAACAATGTTCACAAGAGCTGATGAGCGGCTCACCTCAATGAAAGTTCGCTTGTCATAAACAAACACTGTTGATTAGAGAAGACAGATATTTCTAAACAGTGTTCTAGCTTAGAAAAATAAAGAGAACATGGTTTTGTACAAAATTATTTGAAAAACTAAGCATGAGTTTCCTAAGAACTAAAATCATTCCCTTCTATTAAACGTAATGTTGGAAATTCGCTTTCCTTTAGCAGACATTCTTTTCTTGTACTACACGTGGTATATTAAGTGATTTAAGCAGAGGAAACGAGAGTCAGTCAATTCTATTTTAGTCCAAGTACTGAAGTGAAAATTATATAATGAAGGATTTTGCAAATACAACTTCTAAACAAACTCATGATTGCAACACTATCAGAAATTCACTGCAGAGGAATGTAATGATAGTTGCATATAGAAAAGCTGTAGTGATGAATTTCCCTACCACTAAGGAACATGTCTAAATCATAGAATCTTAAATGTGTAGTATAGAATAGATAAAATAGATATCAAGCCATATTTTGTTATCCCAATTTCCTAGAGAAAGGAAGCTGTTTTTGGTTGTGCTATTGGCCCATCTATTCCACCACAAAGTCAAGAAAAAGGACACTGAAAAGAAAAATTGTGCAAATTCAGCAATGGATCCGAGAATAACACATTTATTCAGAATTCGTACAAGTAGACAATGATCCACATTCATATACGTACCAGTAGTAAAGCAGTTATAACTGAATTCCATCAGCTTGATCAATTGGATCAAGAAAATTGGTCAATGTGTCAGCCAACAAGAGGCTTGCAACCAAACACACTATTTGTACCAATACACTCTCCAAAACAGATGTAGATATGGGAAAAAACAAATGGGAGAACTGTTGGGTGCTTGCTGTTAGAAGTGTTACAATTTTTACTGAACGTCACAGAGCTTTAGGTTAAAATCTTTGTCTGTTTATTAAGGCATGTATTCTGAAATTTTCCAAAATATTTACAAGTGCGATTACATAACTTCAGTTTACATTAACTTGAGAATCCCTAGACTCTAAGAGGATACCTGACTGACAGATAGGAACATTAAGAACATGAAATATTCCTTTTTCAGCTCAAGATAAAGATTATCACACAGCCTAACAGGAATGTTTGCATAATGATTTGGTTTGCGGACTGGAACAGTAATTTAATGTTCAAAGGTTTTACCTTTTGGATGGGTGGTGTTCGTTTTTATAGAAATTTGGGTAAGTAAAACAAGCAATGGAATCTTTCAGTGACAATTCCAAGCTGCAGATTTTCACTTAGGACTTTTTTGGAAAATAGTTTCAAAAGCTTCTGGAACGGGTTTCACTTCAACCAAGGATAGAGATACCAAGTGCAATGCAAAACATATTACTCTATCAGCCCATCATTATCGACTGGCTGGAAGGTGTTGCCCTCAGTGTTCCCCCCATGATGTAGCCAGCTTACACACTACAGTCTAAAGTCTATCTGGGTAACTCATGAAAACATCCCTCTTCTGGGGTTTAACTAAGATGGCTGACTTGGTATTTAGGCAATTAATTGCATATGTATTCAACTGCACTAGTTCTGTTATGGGGCTGGTGGGAATCAAACCTTTGGCTCCTCCAGGAGTATGTGAAATTAGAGTAAACCTCACAAAGGTTGGTTGCTAGGGGATGGCAGCCAACTGCAAAAAGATTTCCTTTCAAGAAAACTTTGTGCTTTATCTCCCATAACAAATCTTCTGGGTTTTCTTTCCATCTTTCTGCAGTTTTCTGAAGAAATGTTGTTTCTGTAACCCCCAGGTAACCACTATTTTAGTCATGTCTGTGCACCTGGTTTACATACACTGTCAAACACCTACAGAGCTTGCAAAAATATAAATGTAACACAATGTATTTACAAGTACATAGAGCTAATGCCTCCAATGGCACAGAGCTAAGGTCTTTGCCCAGAGATGTGGATGCCCATCCTTGGAGGCGTTCAAGACCAGGTTGGATGGGGCCCTGGGCAGCCTGATCTGGTGGCTGGCAACCCTGCTTGCAGCAGGGGAATTGAAACTAGATGATCTTTAAGATTCCTTCCAACCTAAGCCATTCTGTGATTCTATGATTCAGTGATTCTCCAGGTGGAGCTCAGAGCAGCTGTTGTAATCCTTGAGGGTGCACCGATCAAGTCCTGCTGATTCACTGTGTTTGTGCAGTTTGTTGTCTATAGGAGGACTGACACTCCTGCCAAATTCCCCAACTTCGGTTAGAGATGGAGTTAATCGTATTCTATGAGCAAGATTTGCTGCAAAATTTAACTTTGTGATTGCAGTTGCTACAAAGATGAGACAGAATTTGTGAACAGGGACGGATCATCTCCAGCACATGTAGCTGAAACATATACAATTTTATTCAAACCGCTATCTGAATAATTTAAGCCTTTTCAAAACATATCAGAAGTCCGTCTGTTTCTCTGACGTAATACCACAACAGATTAAAAAAAAAACAAACACACTCACTGGCGTCACTGAAGCTAAGGGGGCTCAATAAAACCGCTACTGATTGGAGGTGTTCAAGCGTAACACCGCAACTGAGAACCAGAAGTAAGAAATACGAGTGAGAACAAGAAGAAATAACAAAAGCTTTCCACTCACACACTCTTACCACACGGCAGCATGGGATTACTGAGGGGAAAGCACGACAGGCTGGAAAACACACAAGGCGCCCAGCAAGGCCCCTCGCCAGCAGGACAGAGCCCCGGGACGGCCGCCCCTCCGTCAGAGGGCGCCCCGGGGCGACGGGGTAGGAGCCGGGTCCTGGGCTGGGGATGCCCCGCGTGAAGGACGGGCTCCCCGGGGCCGCTTCGGGCGGCGTTGCGTAACCCCTTCACCGCGGAGGGCGTGGGCGCCCGGCTGCCCGGCTGCAGGCGGCGGCCCCGCGCACCTGCTCACCTGTCCCCGGCCGGCTGGGGGGGCCCGGCCCGGCCACTCCCCTCCGCGGGCTCGGCGCAGGCGCCCTAGCGGCTACCGCAGGCAGGGGGCGGCAACATGGCGGAGTGAGCGGCGGCGGTTCGGCTCCACAACAACAGCGGCAGCAGCGATCGCTCCCGCCTCCGCCGGCTTCTGCGCGCCGCTCGCCTCCGCCGGGCCGCGCTCGGCGGCTCCCGCTCCTCCCGGCCCGCGGCGAAGAGGCGGCCCCGGCCGGCAGGCTGCGGCTATAACGGGGCATCGACGCCCATAATAATCCCTCATTATAGCGGAGCGGGGGAGCGGCTCCTGGGACGGTGCCTGCGCCTCGGGCCGGCTCCCTGCGGCCCCGCCGGCTGCGGCTGCGGTGGATGCTGGGCTCGGGCGGAGAAGGCGGCAGGTGCCGGTAACGGCGGGGGGTAAATGGCGAGCGAGAAGCCGGCGGCGGGGCCGGAGCCGCAGCCCGCGGGACTCATCTCCGTCGGGGCCGGCGGCGGAGGAGGCGGCGGAGGCAGCGTCGCGGTGATGGGGGAGCTGAGGGCGTCGGGCGCCGGCTCCGTGGTGCTCCCCGCGGGGATGATTAACCCGTCGGTGCCGATCCGCAACATCCGGATGAAATTCGCCGTCCTCATCGGGCTCATCCAGGTCGGCGAGGTCAGCAACCGGGACATCGTGGAGACGGTGCTGAACCTGGTAAGCGGCCGCCTCCCCGCCCCGCTTGCCGGCCCCGGGCACCGGCCGTCCTGCAGCCTGCCCCGCGCAGCCCGGCACAGCTCCGCGCTCGCGGCCCCCGTGCGCTCACGGCCCTTCTCCGGCCCCGGGCGGAGCGCCCTTCCCGCCCAACTCCTCCCGCGTCTGTTCCCTCTGCGTGTGGCACAGACCCCCGGCGCTGCCCAACTCCCGGCAGGACCCCGCGCCGCACGCAGGGCCCCCGTCCCCACTGCCTCCTCTCCTAAGGGAGCGGAGCGTGTGCCGTTCCTAATGGAAAATAAAAGAAATAAATAATAAAATAAGGAGATGAAGTCATTAGCAACTTCAGGTTCTGCCGTGTAACCCGGTGACTTCCTCCTTGGAAGAAGAGTGGCGTGAATGTAGTGTCTGTTTCTAATTGAAAAAGGTTAAGCAAGCAGCCCGAGCTGCTGTCTTTTCTTAGTGGCTGACACATGCGAAGGGTTTAACCCTGTGAGCTCAGAGCTAGGCGAGTGTTTTGTGCAGAGGAAGAGGAGGAAAGAGATTTTTTTCGCAAGGATTTTGCATGCTTTCATGTCTGTAATAAAGAGTTAGTTGTGTTGCCATACTGTATTGGGTTGCTCGTGTCTTAATAATCTGTCACGCTTTTCCAAACGCTTGATTACCTACCTGCTAATTAAGCGTTGTTGCTGAATTTGTTTAATGTCTGTGTGGTGCGAAACGTTATTGTATGTTGATAGATAGCTCGAAACGAGAACGCTGGTAAAATGTAGCTCCGTAGTCATCTGCTCACTTCATGGAGTGAAAGAGTTACTGCAGGACTGTATGACTTAATGTTTTTGCGCTACCTACACCAAAGCCTGAGGAACCTACAGAAGCCAAGCGAGTGGATCTAAAAATGAATCACTTTCAATTATGTGCAATTTGGTGCTGCTCCTGAATGCAAGATTTGCTGCAGCAAAGCTTTTGAAGCAGTTCAGTCAATGAAATATCTTCTGTTTTTGCGTATAGAACAGGATAGAAAAATGACTGCTCAAAGCTGAATGGCAATTAATTGAAACTGCCTTTGTTTCAAATGAGTTGAATGTTTCTAACCTATCCTCATTTTGTAGAAAGTCATATAAAGAACATCTTTTGCTTCCAATACTTTACAAGGATGTATTCCTCCGTTTGTCTGATAGCTATTTGCATTTGACCTAGCACAGATTGAATGGAAAAGCTGCAGCATGCAGAGAAAGACACAATTTGGTCAGATCATTTTAAATATTTATGGCTTGCATGAATGCACAGGGTTAAAACTCTTGATAGTTTGTGAATATGTCAAAATGGTAATCTCATATTTCTCATTTGTCTCCGTGAGCAGTTTAACACTGAACTGAAATATGATTTTAAATACATATTTTTGTGTAACTGTGGTACAAGTCATCATAACTTTATTGGATTTTGCCCATTCCTTTAAAAGTAGTACCCAAAATAAAGGAATGACATTTACTTATTTCATTAAGTAGCTCTGTATAGATCATGACAGATACTGATCTTTAATCTTTTCCCGACAGTCTTTATTCTTTCATTCTACTTACAGATATTTAAGCTTTCTTTAATTCTGGCTGTTACTACATCAACAACTGGACTAACGGTGGCTTATGCTTTAGGAGGGTTTAGAAAGCATTATGATATTTATTTGGAGGAAGTACAGCACTAGTTACAGTGCTTGGCTGTAAGATCTACCTACTTATTTAGTTGCTAATTCTGAAAACTACACTTATATTTAAAAATAAATGAGTGTTTCACAGTTCTGTCAGCATCAGAAGAAGTATACGAATGTGAAACTGCCTGGGAGTCTGCTGCAGTAGCAATGCATTCTGGATCAGTCATTACTTAACAGATGGACTCTAATATACAAGAGTCAGTATTCCCACAGAAGAAAGAGAGTGGTTACATTGTCTGCTGATCTTGTTCTTTCTCAGTGCAGCAAATGTCTAGAGTTTATGCTTGTATATTTAAAAATTTCCTCACATGTAAACCAAACATTGTAAACGTGGGTGATACAAAGTAAAGTTGATGGTGTATCACTAAACTTCTAAATGTTACATGACTACGTTTTAAGCGTTTTAGTAGCAACTTCTAATGTGTGGGGTATTTTTTTTTCTTGACCTTTACCTTTGCTATGCTACTTTAGAATGACTTTTGAAGCAAGTTTGTTTGTGGGTGGGCAGTATTGATAGTTGATCTCAATATCAGTTTGTGTAGTCCCTGGGATAAACATAACCTACATGATTCGGCATCTGTAAGCAATTTAGTAATAGGTTTTTTTTTTTTTCTTTTTTTTTTTTTTTTGTATTATAATTCTATATTAGAATATTAGCATTCTCTTATTAACAACTAGAATCAGAAGTTAGTTTGAGATACTTTTTTTATTTGTTTAGGTTATCTGAGGTTTCTGCTCTCTGCTATGTAAAACTTAAGGAAATCTCTTCCTTCTTCTACACTGCTTTGCCTGAGAGAAAACTTTGGTTTAGCTTGCCCTTGCCTGGGAGATAGTCACTTTCCTGTTGAATTTTCTTCTTTAGGTTTCTCTTAGGCAGATGTTAGGTGATAACATGCTTTTATCCAGTGCTGAAAAAAATCTTTATCCATGTCTAATATGTTGCTGGAGTTTTGACTTTGCCAAAGTTGCTCAGTTGACTTTCTACCTGGACAGTGTTACATTGTTGTACGTTCCTACATCATTGATAGGATTAGTTGCTACTTTTGATTCTTCCTTTTTTTCATAGTGATACTTCTTTTCCTCTGAAATTGCTTTGTACTCAATATTAAATTATACTGGTGAATTTATTTAATGGAATTTCTCACCGTAGAGTTGCTAGCATTGCTTGTATTATTCCTTGTTGTTTAATGATACAGTAGAAGACATAATGGAGAGGGGATTCAACCTATTAACTAATTCAAGTTAACTCCTTAGTAATTTAAGGATGTTAGTTAGGAGTTAGCTTTTACTTCTTAGACAATCTGTTAATAGTATGGACATCAGAAGCATCTATAAACTGAGGACTTTTCTACCATAATTTTTCTAGTATGCTGTCTTATTACATTTCTGAAAGTAGGAGGGAAGTTATCATGCCTTGTGCATTTCTCTGTTACCAGGAAATTTTTCTTTTGTATTATGGATTTCTGTGAATTTCCAGATTCAGTACACTATCTCTGAAATGTGTTGATCTTTGCTTACTACAGAGTACAGAACTGAAAAATACTTTCCTTGTGAACTATGTAATCCTTTAATTGCTCTTGTTGCTTTCTCTTTGGGGGGTATTTTGACACTGACTCATGCAACTATTGATGAGGAAGTCTTTCCCCTTTGGACAGCCCTATTAGTTTTCTTAGGGAACTGTCAAGGATGTTGTTATAACTATGATAGATCTGCCCATTGTTATTCTCCGTATTTCCTTTGCTTCCTGATACCCTTTCGTTCTTACAGTATGTGTTTAAAATGAAGTTTTGTGCTGTGTACTCCAGAAAATGGAATGTTAGAGGTGGAACTGAATCAGTCTGTCTGACTGCATTCTTCTACTTAAAGTGTATTTTTTCCACTTTTTTCCTAGTTAAGATTCTCACACGTGGTTTTAATTAATTGGTCTATAATGCGTTTCCAATGACCCTTCCTTTCATTATTTTTATTGACTTGCTTCCTTAATTCTCTACTTCATCAGTACTTTAATGGTCTTGGGAATGTTTTTCCTTCATTGTATATTTTTAATTATCTGTTATATGTCCAGCTTTCATCCAGTATGACTATGTCAATTACATTGTCCTTTAGCTTCAGGAAGCTTTTTCTTGTTCCCGTTTGAATTTCATAGAATTTGAGTTGTGTGGTGCTGACTCTATGACAGTACAAGACATGTAAGTTGAACAGGAAGGCAGCTGATGCTAAAAATTGTGACTGGTGCTGACACATGCTGCTCATTTTGCCTGTGTACTTTGAACAGAGGAGATAATGTAGGTTTGAACAGTTTTCAAATTGATGCAGATGCAACTGACCAGTGTTCTCTTTGTGCAATCTGGAAAACTTTGTTTCTTTATATATCTTTTGTCAGGCTGCGGAGTGCTTATAAGAAAGTAGGTCAAACACCAGACATAGTTCAAAAAGTCTCTTGCTGTTCTTGTTGACTTCAGCCCACGCTTCTGCCTAGCTCTTCTCATTTTCTTGGCTGTTCCATCCTACTTCAGCATTAGTCACCTACCGGGAGAGGTAAGCCATTTTTTTAGTGCTTTGTCACACTTCATACTGGCAAGAAAGGCATTTGCAGCTTCAGAGCAATTGGTTTAGATCATGTGAGAGATGATTGCCCCTGAAGCCTTTTGTAGTATTGGTCATGAGGGAAAATGTGAGATGCAAGATCATTTCTCTCTCTCTCTTTTTAATTTTGTTAAAAAAAAAACAAAACAAAACAAAACAAACCAGCATTGATTGAGGGTTGTCTTGAGCTAAAGCTGAGTTTTGGTATCAGAGGTCTTTGAATCTACTTGAAGTCTTGGTTACTGCTACTTCCTGTGGTAGAGTTCTGCTATTGTGTGGAGAGAAGAATTGCTTTTGTGCTCTGAGAAGGAGTAAGCTTTAGCCTCAATCACGTGGCCTCCATTTGTCCTGTAGAACTAGCTTTGCAGGCTTAATGATCTTATTCTATTTTGTTTGCAAAAGCCTTCCAATTTTCTTATTACAACTGTTCACTGGTTTACAGTGTTATTAAAAACAGATTGAGGGAAATTTCAAGGTTTTTGTTCTTGTTTGTTTCTTTTTCCTTAAATTGCGTTTGTGTTCTTAGGTTTAGGTAATGCTACAACTGAGTGTCAAGTCTTGTCTGACCTCCTGGTCCCTATCTTGCCGTTGCTATCTTCAATCTAAGCTGTGTGGAAGCGACTGTAGAAGCTACCAGATTTACATCAAAAGGGCTATAGACAATACTAGAGGTTCTAATTGTATTCTGTGGGCAACTATGTATGAATACTGAAGCTGTTGTTGTTATTGGGTACTTTGTTAGTGTTAGGTATTTACAGATGGGAAACTTTACCATTTTTGTATCAATTGTGAAGCTCTAGTTATATTCTCAGCAAGGTGGCTGTGCTTCTGGTATGATGAATTGATGTATTTTTATACGCAATAACTTTTTGAAGAACTGCCATGGCAAGCATATCACTGACTGTTTGTTACCACTTAATTATGAATAGCTATTTTCTTTTTAGGTCTATATTTCACTTGTCTTTACAAGATTCAGTTCATAGATTATAAGGGAAATGAACATCTAAGGCTTTTTTATTATATTTGTCACACTGAAGTAATAAAGTTCTGAGACTGATATATAAAAAAAAAAAAAAAAAGCCTCTATTCTTTCTCTTTTTCCTCCATCTGAGACCCTAGGATTATAGAATCTTAGAACGTTCTGAGTTGCAAGGGACCTGCAAAGATTCTAGAGTCTGACTTCAGCCCTTACTTTGTTTTACCCCTTTGCATCAGGCAAAAGGTTAGCACCTTTCTTTGTCAAGAGGCTATTTTTACAGAATTTTGACCTCATTCTACATTTAAACTGTGTATTTTACAAGACTAGATATTGAGCAGTGTACTTAGTTATATAGTAATCTTTCCCTTTGGTATTTTATCTTAACCCTTCCCACCATGCCTTATCAGCCACTACTCAAAAGGATAGAAAAGGGAGGATAGCTCATGGCATTCATGAGGCTGATGTCCAGGAGGCAGTGCTGCAGTTTTTCATTCATTTTAATGCATTTCCAGTGGCTCCACTTGTGCTTATCAAATATATGAAGCACTGTGCATAACTGTACCTTCTATAAACAAACAAACAAAAAAAAAAACCAACAACATCAACTACAAAAAATATATAATTGTCCCTGAATTTTTATTGAAGTATTTGTTTCTGCTCCCTTAACAACATGACATATTGAGTTTAGTCAAAGCAAAATGAGATCTGTGATGGGGTTATTATCAAAGCAGAGATGACTATATCGTAAGAAATACTGTGGTTTTTAACAGGTATGTTAACACAATAAGCTTTCCAGGCTATTTTTGATCAATCTCTTAATCTAATCTGTTCATTACTTGGTACTTTACTGTTTTTCTTCTAATAGCTTAGTCTGTCCCACTATGTCTACCAACCCAAATCGACTTTCCTTGCTTCATGTTTTGTTGCAGTATTTTGTAGCAGTTTATGGACATTGTTGCAGTTGCCTGTTAGTTGACTTCTTGTATGTAGCTAGTGACCAGAAGATCAATCACAGAATTTGTAGGGGTTGGAAGGGACCTCTAGAAATCGAGTCCAAGCCCCTGCCAAAGCAGCTCCCTAGCCCAGGTTGCACAGGTAGGCATCAAGGTGGATCTTGAATGTCTCCAGTGAAGGAGACTCCACCACCTCTCTGTGCAGCCTGTGCCAGTGCTCTGTCACCCTCACTGTGAAGAAGTTCCCCCATTTTGTATGCACGTTTATATTCCATGTTGAATTTTTCAGACAAAACCTTTATTTTGTCTTTAAAACTGAATTAAATTTAGAACTTTCCCATTTGAAGATGGGAGACCTTTTGAAACATCCATTTTGAATGTGATGATCTGCCTACTATTTCTGACTTGTCAAGGTTTGGCTGGGATGCACTGTGAGTGACATAGCATTCAATTTTTGAAATTCAGGAGGATGGTAATGAACAATTAAAAGTATGTATTTCTATGGAGAGTAACATATTAATGATAGAAATATGTTTCAGCCATAGAATGATGATGAATTTTGAGTATTTGAACTACAGTTTCTTCACTTCAGTATTAAGAAAACTGTCGATCACATTCATCTCAGAGAGAAATACTGCATTGTTTCTGATAAGGAAACATCACAACTTGTGACTTTACTCTGCTGGAACTTTCGTTCTGGTCATTTATATGGCTTAAAGTTTATTCTGCTTTTGGAGTGCATGATAATAATAGTTTTCAGTATACAAGTAAGTCAAAGTAGTGTTGGCCTTACTGAGTTTTGTTTCAGAGATATCAATTCATTTTTATTAATGCAACTCTGTAAAATGCCTATCCGGCTTTAATTTTAAAACTGGGTTGCATCAATGAAATTGTTCCAGCATGAAGAATTCATAGAAGGTTTGTGTGATTGTGAATACTGCTTTTGTTGTTCAACAACTTAAAAAATGCTCGATTTCTTCAACTGTTCATCTATGTGCAGTTGAAAGTCTTTAAGTATGCAGGCTAGATATTATTATTTTTTTTTAATTAGCTGAGTGAATGTGAGATAAGGCAAGATATTTACTTACTAGTGAAACTGTGACTTGTTTGAGTGCATTTAATCAAGTTTTTATGGTACCTGATGACTTGTGTAGTGCTCAGACAATGTAGAGAAGGATAGAAATAATCCATCTCTCAACCAGGTTCTTCTGAACTAACTCCAGTATCAGCTGTATGGCACTGTAATCTGTTCTATGTGATCTCACTTTTTCTGTCCTTTTCAGTATTCTGAGACATTTACTCAGTGATGTAAGGTTTTCTAACTTTTATTGAATTTTGATTACCTACTTTGAATTGATTATTTAATAGGCACTTAAACAATTTTTCCTCTTTTTTTTTTTGTAAGATGAACGTGTTTTGAATATTTATAAATACAAATATGAACTTGGAAAAACAAAGGAGTCTTTACAAGCCTACTGAAACAGGCTCTTCCCTACTGTCGAATTATATAAAACTAAGTTCATAATCAGGGGAGTTTTCTGGCTTAAATGTAAATGCATGTTTTCTAGTTACCGGAGTGGGAATGCCATCTCTGTCCCTTTCACTAAGACATACATATATCAGAATTTGACAACAGAGTTCTGTCAACTCCAATAGTGTTACATCTCTGTAATTTTAGCAAATATACTTAAAGATTGGGAAGGGCTAAAGTACTATGAGCCTTAAAAAAAAACAAACAACAACAACAAAACCCCTGAAAACTGAGGTTGGAATCGTTATGTCTGAGGATATTCTGCAGGGAGAAAGAGCTTCTCAGTGTTCTGGGGAGTTGACTTGTGGATTTGGTATTTTTATGGGATATTAGCTCAGACTGTTCAGTTTCAGGTGGAATGTTGAGGGCAGGAACTGTGTCCTCAAATTGGAAGAAAGAGCTAATTTTGTAGTAGGGAAAGCGGATCTATTCCTCTTCAAATCACATTTTTTTTAATCTTAATCTTTTTAATCTTTAATCTCTGAAAACTGTGTTGTGGGTATACTTAGGTACAGGAAATGGAAAGAGGTTAAGAAACTTACTGTGTGATGTTTTACAGGTTTGTGATTGATGTCTTTTGATGTTTTCTTTTGATATTGAGAGCTCCTGCAAAAAGACATTGTTGTCAGATAATTTTTTTACAAATACTTAGAGGGATTGTTGGCCGGAGTGTTCCTCCGTGATCAAGAAGTTTGCTGAAAACCTTGTCAGCAAAGAAATATTGGCTCTCCACCTTTCCCTTTTGTTACTCCTGTGAATTACATTACCTATTTTAGTGAATCAAGCAGAATCACAGAATTGTAGAGGTTGGAAGGGACTTCTAGATATCATCCTGTCCAACCCCCCTGCCAAAGCAACTCCCTAGACCAGGTTGCACAGGTAGGCATCCAGCTGGGTCTTGAACACCTTCAGAGAAGGAGACTCCTCTGGCAGCCTGTGCCAGTGTTCCATCACCTGTGCTGTGAAGAAGTTTCCATGCATGTTTTTGCAGAACTTCCTATGCCTCAGTTTGTGGACATTTCCCCTCGTCCTATCGCCACGCACTACAGAGAAGAGTCCAGCCTCATCCCTTTGCCTCCTGCTCCTTAGATATTTATAGATGTGGATCAGATTCCCTCTGCGTCTTTTTTCAGTGCTGAACAGACCCAGGTGTCTCAGCCTTTCCTCATAAGAGAGGTGTTCCAGGCCCTTTATAATGGCAAGCTGTGATGTAGTGTAACTATTTGACTCTTAATACTCAAATGCTGAGTAACAAAACTTATCAAAATGTTTTTGTAAGACTGCACTTGATGCAGTAAGGTCTTCCAAGACAGCAGCTCAAAGGTTGTAAGCCATTTCATTCTTCTAATTCTTTTGCATTAAAGAGAATTATAGAGCCTCTGCCCCGTGTTTGGAACTCTGCAGTTCCAAAAGCTTTGTCTTTGCTGCATTTGTGGTACTTAATTGTCTGCGCACGTTCATAGACTAGCAGAATTACTGGAGTTACATAGAACTGTAGAATAGTTGGTAATGATAAGGACCTTTAGGGTTCTCCAGACAAAAATCCCTGCTTAAAGCATGGTCCTCTAGACCAAGGGTTACAGATCCTTGTGTTGCTGGGATTTGAATAAAGAATCCCAAGTCTTGTTTTTACTTAGGTGGAATTTCCTGTACCTGTTGTCACTCCTGTCTCTGGGCGCCACTTAGAAGAGTTTGGCTTCATTGCTTCTATTCCCTCCCCATCTCTCTGTCCTGTTGCACCAAAATAATAGATAAGAGCTCTTCATAGCTTTTCAAGTCCATAAACAGTTGAAGCTCTCTTCAGTGTTTCCATGTATGTCAGATGTTCTACTCCCTTAATCATTTGCACATTTAGGTCTTTATTCTCCCTGGGCATATTAATAGTGCTCTCTTTCCCAAGAAGTGAGAGGTGGAGTCTGAAAAGGCTTTTAATTATAACAACCCCTTTCCTCTTTTTCACAGTATGAGCTGCAACATCTGCTCGCAAATAATCCAGTCAATATTGCTGTGCCTAACCCAGCAAAGGACAATTTGCACTGCATGCAGCCAGGAAAGAAAACAGACCTCTGTGAGCTGCAGCAGCGAGTGTTTACTCTTCATCTGTTGTGCCTGCTTGATAATAGCTAGCCTTGGATGGAACACACAAGCCTGTGTCTGTCACTTCTGCAGATCATGGTTATGGTTGTAGGTAGGCTTTATTTCCTGGATTTCAGAAATACAGACTGTAGGTACATTTGATATTTTGCTGAATATGCATGAAGTTTATATTAATGGCTTAATACTGAGTTAAGGAAATATTGTGTCTCTTATCCTATATTACAAACAGTACTTTTTCAAATATGTAGCATTGTTTGAAATTAGTCTAGAAAAGCTATTAGCATTATTAGTCTTCAGAGTTATATGTACTTGATATCAGTAGGAAAGAATATTCAGTACAGAGCCAAAGCTGTTAAAGTTTTACATTGAATTTGTTAGGAATGAATCAATGACTGTATAGATAATGTAATCTTTATAGATAAAACATTGGCTAGCAGTTTATGTGCATACAAATATATGTACTTAGAATTGGTAATATGCTACACAGTCATTATGAAGCTCTAATATTTTAATCATTCATGTTTTGTAGAAAAAATAACTTTTGTTCAAAATAACTCATGATGTACAGTGGAACAGCGTGTAGTTATAGTCACTGAGAGGGAGCTGGTTGTTGACAGTTGACACTTTAAAGATAGCACTCATTGAATGGGTGTTGATACAGTCTTTAAAATGAATTCTTCACTGAGAATGCCTTGAGTTAATAGCTACAGTTATTTTTATAAAACCCCAAAGCAGGATATTCCCAGTTATCACAGCTGTGATGGTTTCTCTTACTATTAATTTAAAAGTTCCCTATAACAAAGAAAAAAATAATTATAGTAAAAACAGCTGTTTTTTTTTTTTACAAAAAGATTAATTTCTACTTATGAATTAATTTGGATGGACTTGCTTTGCGTGTCCTGGTTCAGTTAAAAATTAGTTTTCAAGTCTAATCCTTCTTTTCATTTCAAAGTAGTTTACACAGAAAGTTATCACATTTTTTCAGTATCCCTGCAGCTTAGAGCAATGCAAATGCTTGTATAATGTGTTAAGAGCCTTTGGTGCAACAGTCAAAAGGAAGCATGGGAGAGGAGGAAGCAGAAGTTTCAAGTGAATGGAACTAAACCGTGTACACTGATACCTTTCATACTGTCAAAGCTCATACTTCTCCAGTTGAATCTGTTCTTAAAATTATCAACACAACAGATGTAAGTTAATTACCTATGTGTAGCTCAGTGCTGAAGAAATAGTACTGCTGAAAGGTAGCTTTACATTTAAAGAATTTGAACAGTATGAGTGGAAACCCGTGAATGCAACCAATTATATCCTCTCAGAGAAGCATTGTCTGCTGGAAAACACAGGAATCTTAAAATGACAAATTATGCATTTTAAGAAATTAGTTTTGAGGTATATGAAAGAATTACCACCATCTGTTAATACCAGAACTCTGAGCTTCAAGTGGCCAGTGATGGCTCTTTTAAATAAGAACTCATTCTCTGAAAACCAAACTTTAAGCACTCAAGGAGGTTTCGGAGTGTAAAAGGAAAGTATCTTTGTTTGAAAAGCTTTTACAGTCAAGGTTAAGTACTTTCATTGTTTGTCACAGTTTCAGTTTGTGGTCCCGGGCTGTCATCTGGTGTTAGCATGGCTGCAAACAATTGTAATGGAGCTTTGTTACTGTGCTGATTATGACATAAACTGACTTTCTGAGTAACTTTAAGTCAGTTGAGTTCTGCTTTATCCAATACTTACTGCCCTCTCAAAAGTGAGCGGTGCACACTAAATACTTTATTCTAGCTCTGATCAATCCTGAATGCATTTTATAACAAAAACTGATATTATCCAGATGTGGAGAAAAAGGCATAAGGAGCTTGAAGTGTTGATATAATCTAATCCTTTCTGGAGATCAGAGGAATCTACAGAGCACCTTGTTTAAATTATCTGAAATGCCTTTCTCTTAATGTTCTCCTTGTGAAGTTACAGTAGATATTAGGGCATCCTCAGTAAGGAAGCTGGTCAAGCAACCTGAACTAAGCTGCTGCCAGCCTGCTAACAAATAACCATCCACAGTTATGTCCTCCTAAATTACTGTCTTAGAGTGTTGTATTTCTCCCTGCACACCTCCCCTGTAGAGGTGTTAGGACTTTCATGGGTGTGTGACATTAAAAGCTTCCCTTTTGTTTAAGCAGTGTATCTGAACTGGCTGTGGATATTTTTGTTTCAGAGGTTTTTGAAAAGCCTTGCTATTTAAGTTTCCTTTCTTTTGTAGTGTTTCCTGAAATAAAAGCTGTTGAGGAGACCACGTACTTTGTAGCACAAGCAGGATGCAGTAGGTGCTGCAGTTGACAAAGCAGCTAATGTTTTAAAATATCCTGAAGATGTCTTGGGCGATGGAAAGGTGGTGTTGTTTAACAGCACATCTGAGGAAAATCATCTTGGCATTTCTATTTATTTAGAGAATTGAAATCCACCTAAATAGTCTGCCCTTTGTGTAGCAAAATGAAATCTTTAAAACACCATAATGAAGGGATACTGAGGCATTATTAAAAATTTATATAGCCAAGAGAGTTATTGATGGAAGGAGAATTTAGCAGTAATCGTTAATACATGTACTGCTATATGGTAAGTACTTTCCAGGTTCTTAATCTGTTTTCAGTTTCCCTGGTAAAACATTATATATATATATACATAATCATTTTGTTATTCTCATACTTCTGTGAATTTAGGTACTGGTTAGTACTGTGACTACAAACAGCATGGCCTGAAGTCTTTTGTTGTTGTAAACTTCAAAATAAGCCTTAGAGAAAAGTTCAAGTTATGTGACTGATGTTGCAAAGTAAAATGTCACAGAGAAAAACTATTTTATGATGCTTTGTGGGGAAAGTCTGGGATAAGGCTCAGGTTTTAAAGGTGTTAAGATTGGGAGTTCTTGGCGTTCCAGTCTTAGATGTGCTGGTTTTCTTTAAATAATGGAAACATTTTGAAATGCAGTTCTCAAGGAGGTATGGAAAATGTGAGTTAAATATTTTACTGTGTAGTTGTAAACAGAATTGCAGTTTAACTTTGATTGATTGATGTATGGTACTTATTTCTCTGTTTTTGAAAAACCCAGCTGTTTTGTAGCTTTTGAAGTCTGTGGGCTGTCTTGATTGGGTTGACATTTGCAGTGGTGACGTACAATTAGAAAAAAAATCTGATTGATCCTTTCAAGTGATGAACAAGGTTTAGTTATGCATACTGACTTTCCTAGACACATTGTCATTTGTGATATGCCAGTGGACTGTGCCTTTTCTTTTTCTTTTTAAGAACTGTCTGTGATGTGTGGCTCTTTCCAGAGGAGGCAGAGGAACTGCTGAAGTCTTGTTTGACAGAGAGTCATTGGCTTGTTCTCTCATGAAGATTCCTGACATCTCTCTTCAGAGAGATGAAGCTACTCAGAGTCTTCTTGAAGGACAACGTTACCAGTAAACAGCTTGAATTAAACTTCTTACGTCACTAATCCCCCATTCTACTTCAATGCAGTGTCAGTGGGAGTGCTTTAGTTTTGTGCTATATAAATAGGGAGTGACACGGCATGCTGGTTAGTACGAAGTAATGCCTGGATGTATAAGCAAGAGCCTGTGTGCTGTATCCACTGAAAATGCTTGCCCAGTTTTCTCACAAGAGGCTCAAAGCTTGCATCTTGTAGGATTTGTATCTCATAGCTACACTGGTTTGAGTCATTGGCTGAACAGAAGGAACACTGTAAATGTTCTTCTCCTGGAGAGTTTATAGTGGTTGAGATGTTTTACCCTGGCATGGAATACTGTAATTAAGAGTACATTAAAGAAGTAGTGAAATGTTTTCTTTTTCAAGTTAATGAGGCAACTACTGCTATTTAAATCTCACTTGTGCAGGAGAAAACTGTAATTTATTTGTTATGGGGGTTGCATGAAAAGTAAGAAATGAAGAGAAATTTGGTACTTTTATGTTGGTTCTGAGTACATTCAAAACACATTTGCCTAGCTTTTTTTCTTTTTTCTTTGGGTGTCACAGTGTCATGGTACCATCACCTTAGGTTTTCTTTTGTTTTTATTTTTAATATTTGACCTTCTTGCTTCTTATCACTGTCTAGTGGATATTGGGTTTACTGACAGAAACCAAAGGATGTATGTTCCTCCTGAATACATTTCATTGCCTTTATCTGTATTTGGTACTTATACCATACAATTTTCTTTTTCTTTCTGTAGGTGAGATTAACTTATAATTCAAAAAGCATAAAAAAAAAAAAAAAAAGCTTTAAGAAGAGGGTATGAGGTTTCTGTGCAGAACTAGAAATCCAATGGCTTCCAAATAGCGTACATCTTGTTTGCCCATTTTGTTCACAACTACATACAAATATTCTTGTTAATTTCCTTTCAAGAATACTGAAGGTTACTGCTTTAAAAAAATGTGGTTTTATTGGACTTATTACAGTCCTTTCTGCCCTCAACAGGGAGTGATTCTCCTGTTAGCTTATTATAAAGTTGAATAAAGTTTCTCCTTTGAGATGTAGGGACTCTACAAAGCCAAGCGCAGTAAAAAGTAATTAAAAAAGCTACATGTCTGCTGTAAGTAGTAGATACTACAGAGTATAAGGAGGTGTGCCTATTTAGTCAGGCACTGATGACTGTTGTTACAGACATTTATTGGCCAAACAGTAATTTATTTGTCACTGTCCAATTGGTTGGAAGTTGCTTTCTACAGAAAGGAAGTCTGAATTGATATACTTTAAGATTGACTTGTGGAGTATCTTACCATCTTCACTAATTATATATGATTGCATTTCTAAAGTCTCCTTTAAATCTTCAATCTTGTTGCAAGTGATGTCAAACAGTGGGTTATGACTTCACTTACAAAATAAGGAAAAATTGTAATGCTGAACAAATATTGAAGATGCTTTTGAGTAAGTGCATTTATAGAATATGAGTTAAGGGTTATCAGCAAAGGCAACTAAAGCAACCTTTCAGACTTTTTTTTTCTTTTGCCTCCCTCTTTTTGCAGGCCCATTCAATTAGATTTACTTGTATTCCTCCTATGGTTTCTGTAGTTTTACTTTGACATTCCATTAGTTTACAGTTTGCCCATAACTAAAATAATTATTTTATATTCTTCAATATGTCTATTCTTAAATATTCTTACTTTAAGTCATTCTTCAAAGTGAATATTGTTACTTTTTGAGTTAATGTAGGACTACCATAGTCTTTTATCTTGAGTAAATAGATTGCGTTTTCCCATACTTAAATTTTTATGAACATAGAGCTCTGCCTATTATTATTGGATTTGGAGCTAACTGATATTTTTTATGCATTTCAAAAGAAAAATGAGCATATTTTCTAGCTCTACATTTTTTTTTTTTTAACAATTAATGCATTTTCAAATAATGTTCACAATTTTTTAAATGTGCATTATTTTTTTCAACTGGAGCATTTTAGCAAACTGATTTTTCCATAAAGGTCTTTGATGTGCTTACATTAATTTTATAAATGTGCTTTCCTTAAAGAGGAACAGGCAATCAGTCTTTTAGTTGTGTGTTTTGTTTTTGTTTTTCACTTTTCCTTTGGGGGAAGTATTTTTTTTTTTATGATGGAAATAATTACAAACTTAAATAATAAAAACGAAATATTCTAGCTTGACTAGAAGTCATTCTTTCTTAAACTTTTTAGAATACCAATTGGTTTAAATTGTATTATTTTATCTGAAAATTAAAGCTGGCTATTTTCACAGTGGGATGCTAACAGGGTATCAGGAAGTCACAGCTTCAGGTATGGTCTGTGAAAGTTTTACTTCCAGATTGATTTGTGATACAGAAATCTATGCAGGGTTAGAATTAGGTTACTGAAATCATTTTCTCTTGTAACAGAATGCTGGATTTTAGGAAGCATCAATGCAAGTAAAAAGTTAACTCATTTGTGCCTTGTCATGGTAGATTATATTTTTACCTCCCTTCATAGATCATTATGATTTATGAACATTAAAAATGTACTTTTCACTGGACACCCTTGTGCTGTTGAAAGGAAAAATAAAATGTCTTCTAAAAGAGTATCAGAAACTACATGAAGCAGTTCTAATGAAAAAGCCCCTTGTGGATCTGAAGTTTGATTGCTATTGTATGTTTAGCTTAAAGGTACATTTTCAGTTTGCATTTTTAATAGTGCATATGTAATATCTATTACATTAAGGGAAGATAATTTGCCTTGAAATTTATGAAAATCAGGTATATGTGTTAAAATGCAGTACCGTATAAGCCAATATTTTTTTTATTTAAAAGTAAAATGTATAAGTTTTCCAGAAGTTGTAGTCGTATTTTCTGTACCTCAGAACATTTTTACTCTTTTTGTTTCTTTGTTGTTTTTGACATTTTTTTTTTTTTTCCTTTCACACATTCATGAAATCTGGTATCTTAGGCCATTATCTTCTGCTAAGTGATGAAAGAGGACATGTTGAAGTTTGGACAGTTGTGAAATTGGATTGAGTATCACTTTTAAAGGTAACTTGAGCTTTTCAGCAGTTAAATTGTATTCAGGAGGATAGATTTAGGAAACAGTCATTTTGAAAAGTGAGAGTTAAATAATTCTGAAAAAATTATTACAAATTTCTTGGTCATCACTCTAAAATTTGTTTAAACCATTTTAAGTGTTTTCTTGCACAAAGAATCAATACATACAGATAAACTGTGCAGTTAGCATGTATCTTGCGCTCTCAGACTTGCCAATTGAACTTCAGATTGTACTTCAGTATTCCAGTATGGTGCTGAACAGTCATTAAAAGATTAAAATATATAATTATAAATGCTAAAATGGATTTATGAAGGCTTCTTTAGTTGGTATAAATGTTTTAAGGGAAAGAGAAGATGGGAGGTTGGAAGTAAATCGTTCAACATTCAGTAATTTTACAGTTTCATGACATATCTATTTTAAAAATTACTTTTCTGAGTTAAGAAAAAAAAAATCCCATGATAAAGCATGCCTGCATTACACAAAGGTTTGATTATGGACATGATTTTATTTATTAAGTGAAAATGCCAGTTTAATACAGTTTTCTTAACATATTTGGAAGCCTAGAGGTTCAATTCATAAGGGTATTGATTTCTACTTAGATCCTTGATTTGTGGTTGGCGAAGGAGGGAAATGCTCTTTTGTCTTCATTGTGATAAAAGGTGTTTTAAAAGGTGTGACTAGCTTTTTAAATTGGTTAACTATATACTAAGACAGTGGTTCCTGAGGTTCTACGAGCTTCTTCCATTAGGGTTCTTTTGACATTTGACATTTGCAGACTGAGTAGTTAACTGCTGTTGATACTGTAATAATTGGTATAAAGGGTCATGTTGAAATGGGGTGTATGTAAGGTTGTCCTTAAAAAGGAGAATTTGTGAGTGCATGTCAGATTTCAAACAGAAAATGGAAGGGTGCTTGGAATTTCAGTTGTTTGGATCAGGTATTGGTGAAATTGTATCTACTTATAGAGAAATACTTGTGAGTTAGTGATGCTGGTCCAAATTTAAATTATACTTTCATTATTAAAGACAAGCTCTAACACTTCATTCCTTTCTAGTGTAATGTAAAGAAATCCCTTTTAAAAGAAAAAAAAAAAAAAGGAAAAAAGGAAAGAAAAAGAGAAAAAGAAAAATACCTCTTTAATTTTAGCTTCCAGTTTCACACTTTTAAAACTTTTTTTTTTCCTAGAATCTTGCTTTCTGTAACTTGTAAGGAAAGAAAGCTGTCTAACCTGTGAGTCTTTTTTAACACTGTAGGTTTTTTTCCTCTTTTTTTAGGAATATACCTTCACTTTTTCAGACAGAATGGCTCTGCCTGATACAATTGGCCATCTGTTGTAGAAGTTGTCTTCAAGATACCTCTACTATGAGTGTGTAGAACTGTGATTTCCCAATTTCCTTTTTACCAACTCTGTTTTAGTGGCATTTCCTGCTCACTTCCTTTTTTATCATACTTCTTTAAGCCACCTAGACCCAGACATCTTTCAAGTTCTCCAGGTTGTGATTTCTCCTCCTCTTCCCAAAGACTGTCATATGCATTTGTAGTAAAGTCCATGGTCAGACTTCATTAACAAATTTAGCTGAATGGAAACATGACTGAGGAAGAAATCTGAGTTTGTTGTAAAATGGATCAAGTGTTGCTGGTAGGATATAAATATGAGACTCTTTATCAGGAGTTTCCTGTATGGAACACTGCCAAATGAGAAATGGATACTTTGTTTACTTAGTTGATATAAATAGGGCCTATAGTCTGTCCTTTGTGTCCTTCTTGAGGATCTGTTTAATCTGGGATCAGTTTTTCATTGAGGACTCAAATAGAGTACCCCAGGAAATCCACTCAAGGGCCTTAGTCTGTTTTCTGGTGTAATTCTTGATTCCTTGGTGACCAGCGTTCAAGTAGACTGGAGAGAGCAGGGTACAGATTAAAATGAAGTCCCTGTAACCCTGCTTGTGACTGTGTGGGTAATCTTAGGTTCTGTTGTTATTCCAGACAGTTAAGCTTGTTAACTAGGCTCTACAAATCCCTTGTTCTTTCAGGACCTATGGAGAGTGGGATCTGCTAGCTGAACCTCATATACTTTGTGAGATAAATTATGTGCTAGATACCTTTTTTTTCCCAAATCTGCTTTTAATCTTGTAAGGGCTGTACAGATTCCATCAGGTGAACCAAATTCATCTTCCTCGTGGATATTCAACAAACTCAATGATCCCTTGAGGTCCCTTCCAACTTCTATGATTCTATGAAATTTATACGCTTCTTGGGCTGTGAACTGTATTAAGGTCTGTTGTATGGAAGACAGCCAACATCATCTCTTTCTTGATCTGTTTTTCTTTGTTTACTCTCTATAGACTCCTTTCCTGTAGGAATAGAATGTTTATATTTCGGTGCTACTTGTACCTTCATGGAATCTGAACTTGATGGTCAGTGCATTGTGAATAACTGATTTGCCCTTTGCAATCCATTTGTTGTTGTTCTTTTTTCAGAAGACAACCCTACTGGAAGTACTCCCTGCAGTAATGACAGGTTATTGTTATGCTGGCTTTCGCACCAGTAAGAACTGAAAGGAATGAAACTCATTCTGAGCAAGGGTCATGACTAACTTTCTCTTTAGATTAAGTTGATTTGCAGGTTGTTTTTAAATATGCAACAGTATTTGTCTAGAAAATCTCAAAGTTGTATTCTGTTCTGTCAAAACTTTTGCCAAAACTGAAAAAGTAGTTTCAGTTCAAGCTGTAGTAGCCATGTCTTTGCTGGAGAATTCTCCTTACTGAACATAAAGAGACTGTAATTGGAAGCTTCTCTCTGTCTTTAAAATAGTGTGTCAACAATACAGAGGCAGGATAAAAGGTAAAACATTCTCCCTGGAGGTTGTGATCATAAGAACACACTTGGAGGAATTGTGAAATTGGGCTCAGAAGAATCATAGAATGGTTTGGGTTTTAAGGGCTTTAAGATCATCTAGTTCCGACCCTTGTGCTATAGGCTGGGATGCCTCCCTCTACACCAGGCTGCTCAAAGCTGCCTCCAGCCTGGCTTTGAATGCTTCCAGGAAGGGGGCATCCACAACCTCACTGGGAAACCTGCTTGTATGCTGCACTCTTACCCATGGGATTACTGTTAGCATATGTGTCCAAAATTTGGGAACTTTATCTTTCCTTCTATGGAAATTCTAGCATAATATGATCCAGGATGTTTTTCTGAAATGACCATCTTTAACTAAGAGTAGGCTTAGTCCCTTGGTTAACGAAGTTGAACTGCTGCTAGCAGGAGTTTGCATTTTGAGTATGTCAGAGTTCTACAAATCTTTATGCTTAGCTGTTTGCAGACTTTGATTTGTATCTTTGGAACATTGTCTTGTTTTTCTTATAATCTGTGTATAAGTAAAGTTCCCATGTTAGCAATCACTGCTAGTTCCAGGGGTTCTGCAGGGCAAAGCAGGTGGTGCAGAGAATTCGGTGCCTGTATAATGTGCTTTTTAGATGAAATTACTTCAGACTAGGCAAGATGTCTGATAGCATCTGAAATTCATTTTATTTCTTAGGATTTGTCTTTCCTTGAGTTGATTTTTATGTGTATTGTTGCACTGCATCTTTCATTTTAGCCATCCAAAATAAATACAGAAATCCAAAATAAAATGAGCACTCCAGGGTCATGTTGTGATGTACACTGAAGCAAGCAAGCCCAAAATTGGGAAATCTGGAAGCTTTGCCTCAGAAGTACACATTTGATCTGATGAATTACAAGACAAAAGTAGACAGTCTGAATTTTCCCTTCTTTGATTTTTATTGATTTTCTATTTAGGTGCATTAATTACCAACCTTCATTTCTCACACAGTTGTTACACAGAAATGATTTTCAGGAAGAATCTTTTTTCCCAGTTCATACTGTGTCATGACACATATAAAACTTGACCATATGATTTTTCTTTTAGCCAAATGTAATGATTTTCACTTCAATTAGAGTAGACATTTTAAAATAACTAATCTGCATATTTCCATTATGAAATTGATTCCCTACAAAATGCTTAGTGGTTTATTGATCTATGAAAAATATTGCATTTGACTACTCTAAATATTCTAGCTGTGTTTGACTGGGAAAGTTTGTGAAGTTTACAAAGTCCTTTGCTGCAGGGTTCTTATTAATTGTATTTAATAATAGATATTTAATTAATCTTATTGGGAATCTGAGAGTGAAAAGCTGAAGATTATGCTTAGCCATGCTAACCATCAATTTGAATCCTTGCTCCATTATTTAAAAGCAATACAGTTTTCAGAACTTTCACTGTTTATGCACAGAATGAGAAAATACAGAAACAGGACATGTTTAAACAAGTGTGATGCCTTACAGAACTTGGTGATTCTGCCCCTCAGACCCCAAATTATTCCATTATGACTTGTCTTTTTTGGTAGTAATATGGTTTTGAATAGGTGCTGTATCTTTTCTATTTTTCCTTTTCTATGCAACTTTATGTGCATGATCTTCCACATTCTTCCTCAGTAAATGTTAACTGAGTTAAACAACTGTCTAAAGTGCCATTCTTTGTATGTGCTTGGTTTGTTATCTATTTCGAGCAGTCTGTTAGAACCCCACTGAAAGAAAAAAAGAAAAAAAAAAAAAAAAAAAGGTAGGAAATGGTGCTGCCCTGGCCAAATGGAATTGGTATGTGCTTTGAGAAAGTAAGTAGCCAGAGTCTGTATCAGGATAATTGCTGATTCCTTGCAGAGCTTTTCATTGTGACTTTTTCACAGGAGATCATATGTTTTTTATTTTGGGACTGTAAGCATCACCATTCACCAGGGAATTTGATTGTTTTTATTAAAATATGTTTGTGTTAAGCATAGTGCTTGCATTGAATAAGTACCATCTAGTATCCATCTAGTCCAGTGTTTTGAGTTTTCAGGAGTGTAGGGAAGAATTTAAGAGCAGGGTAAGGATATAATTAAGTGTTTTCCAATTGTTGCTTTAGCCACTAGCAAAACATGGCTCTGACAATTCTTAGGCAGAGCTCCTGCCTTTGTGTTGGGCACCCATCAGTGCATTTCTTCCCCCACATTCTACTCCAAGTTAAATTCTCTGCTCCTTTTGAACATACATAAAATGTTTTAACGTATGTTCTTGTGGTGAGGAATTCAAAAATTGATTTTGTAGTAGTTAATTTTAAGCCTTCCTTCTTCGCTTTAAAGGCTTTTACGTTCTGAGCTGGTGACTTTTCTCTGTAGCACCCCAAATTTTATAGGCATTTTTCCTGTATTTTTCTTCAGTTCCCTTTTTCAAGCTAGAGTCCTAGTTTCCTTAGGTATTCTTTGTGGGAAACTACTCCATGTCTAAACAGAATAAAAATACAAGTGATGAACTGAAAAATAATTTTATACTCTAGTTCATAACTGGAGTGTAAAGTGCTTTCTCGAATTATACCTTTCAGTCTCAAAAGCTGCTTGTTTTTCTGGGTTTCTTGTCCATGAGCTTTCTAGAACAGATTGAAGTCATAATCCTTTGGTTTGTAAATCCCCCAGTTTTCACAACATACTCTTTTATTTGTTTTGTTTTCCCCTACTGCTTGAATGTAAGATATTGAACAAAATCCTTACCTACTGTTCCTCCTGTCTAACTAGGCCTTGCTGCCATACTTACTGGTTAGATCTTTCTGTTATGAGTGGTTGGAAGAATGATGCAGAGATTAAACCATTTTACTATGTATGTCACTGAAAATAATGCCTCCTCTTTATTTCCATGGAAACAGCAATAGATAGAGCACAATAATGCTACTTATTGGAGCAAATTTCTCAGCTGCAAAACACTGGTTTTCAACAGTCACCACCACCAGTTGATTCACATGGATGAGTTGATTGAGACATTCTTCATTTCACGTTGTGACAGCTGTACATGGCTATCCAAAACATGTCTTGTTTTTTATGTCACTGTCACAACTGCTGAAATGCCAACCAATACCTCACTGTGCTCATTGTTTCATCTCCATAAGAGTTCAGCAAGTGTTGATGGATGCGAGTACCATTTTTTCTGTGTAGACAGATTTGATTACTCACTTTTGCTTCAGATGCACTTCCATGTCAGATAACATTGCTACGCACCTGAGTTATCAGAAGAGGTGGAGCCTGGACCCACCCCTTCTCAGGCCTCCTTTAAAAGTTGGTAGTGGAAGTGAGAGTATCTCTTGCTGGAGATTCCTGCGTACTTGAGGCCTTCCAAAGCTAAGCAGCTATTTTCCTTTCTTTTTGCTTCTGCTGCATTTGTGCTTGCACTCATTTGCTGTAGCTGAATACTTTGCCACCATGCTATTACCGTGATACTTTCTATCCCGTTATAGCATTACAGGAGGCATTACTTTTAGCACAGCCCTTTTAGAACTAAATTTTATGGCCATTTTCAAGGAGAATGTAGGAGAATATAGGAAGATGTTTATTGGAACTTAATTGTTAGACTCATACAAGCCTGCCTTGGATTAAATTGCTGCTTACTAGTAGTGGAGGTTATTTCTGCAGTGAAATGGTTTATGGTTTTAGTAGTCTATACTTGAATAAAAACAATTTTTTCAGTACCTTAAGCTTAGTTACGTATAGATTTGGTGAGATGATTGTGCAACTTTTCTTCAGTTTTGTTCTCCTACTTTTGAGCACTTCTGTAGTGAAGCAGTGTGATAATGTGTATTATCTAATCACTAGATATTAGAATCACTGAGGTTGGAAAGGATCTCTGAGATCATTTAGTCCAACCAGCTATAGACTGCCAATATTTCCCACTAAACCATATTCCTAAATACCCCATCTACATGTTTACTAAATGCCTCCAGGGATAATGACTCCACCACTTCCCTGGGCAGCCCATTTCAGTGCTTGACCACTCTTTCAGACAAAGTTTTCATAGAATCATAAAATCACCAAGATTGGAAAAGGCCCCTAAGATCATCTAGTCCAGCTGTCTACCTACACCATTTCTCCTCTAGAACATGTCCCTTAGTACAATATCTCAGTTTTTTTGAATTCCACCGGGGGTCATGACTCCATCGCATGCCTAGGCAACCAGTTCTAGCACCTGACCACTCCTGAGAAGAAATTTTTCCTAATATCCAACCTGAGCCTCCTGTGGAGCAGTTTGAGGCCTTTCTTGTCTTATCGCTGTTACTTGGGAGAAGAGGTTGACCTCACCACAGCTTCCTTTCAGATAATTGTTGGAAGCATTAAGCAATATTCTCTAGAACATGAGAGGTGAAGACATTATGAAAATATATTTATCTGGCTCTTACCCTGTGAGTGCATGGAAACACATCACAGTTTTCTGTATTTCAAAAAGCAGATTTCAAAACAAGGTGAGAACTTACCACCCCCTGAAAAAGGTGATGTTAACTCTGCTGCAAGGCTGTGGAATAAGGATCTGAAGATACTTTTCTTCTGGAGTTGTCATATATCTGTTACAAGATTGTGAGATGGTGGAATTGGAAATATAGGCTACAGTACATCATGTGTTCTCTGAAAGGTCTTTTACCATGACTCTGCTGACTGAACATGTTGGGAAAAGATAAAAAGAAATTGGAAAGCTGATGATGACTAGAGGTAGTGGGTCTGAGGCTGCTTGTTTCTTTAGATACCCCTTAAAGCTTTTCAGAGAGGGAAGTGATGGAGAAGGTTTCACACAGAGCTAGAAAAATGCCTGAATTAGAATCTTTCTTTCAGTTGACCTTAGAAAAGGTTTTTTTCTTTTTTCTTTTTTCCCTTCAATTTCCCTTTGTCTCAAGAGATTAGCCCTTTATTTAGGAACCAAATTAGATCTTTCATATTTGGTACTATGAATGTTTTCCTAATAACTGAGTGATTAATTTTCTGTTAATTTGGGATCCATTACTGCACAGCAATATCATCTCTCTTCTTGTGGTGATGTTAGTGGTGCTTATGTGTTCAGGACTGGGACTTCTAATTTGAATTTGATATTTTTTTCTTAGAGATTAATATGTATATATATATAATAAGCACTTTTCTATTGTAGTCTATTTTTATTGACTATGTAAATTGCAGCATACGTGAAGATTTTTGCTGAGCAATTCTTTTTATACTTGCTATAAAATATTTCTCTAAGTTTCCAGTAGAAGAAGGTATGGGTACATATATATATATATGATTTTAGACCATGTTTGTACTAAAATCACTGAAATGTCAAGTTCATTATTTTGTCTCTTTAGGCATTGTGTGTGTATTTTCCACATTGTGCGTCTGTCTCATGGGTATTTTTCTTTTGCTTCGCTACAGGACAGTTACCTAATTAAAATGAGTGGTTTTATTCTTGGTGAATTTTCTGTCACACACACTCATTTTTGTAGTTCTATATTTTCTTAAATAATAAAGCTTTTATTGCAAGCTTTATTGTGGTTTTTGGCAATGAAACATCTTGTCCTTTTATTTTCATACAATTTTAAGCCCTGAATTTGTAACTGCAGTGAATGGTAGTCTTCCTTGTAGACTGAGGCTTTTATCAGTGAGAACTCAGTTTCGTTTATGACAATGCCTTTTAGAAATCCTAATGCTTTAAAAAAAAAAAAGTTCTTGCATCTACTGCTGCTGTTTGGTATTATAAAAAGCACCAAGAAAGGGGGAAAAAAATAACAGGACAAATAGTGTATGCTTAGAGAAGTGTATTCTTTTATGAAAAAAGTGTGTTTTTAATAAGAAAGCTTAAAATCCTTGCTTTAAATTTCTCATCTTTTCTCTGAATATCTAGCCTGAAGCTCACAGTTTTGTTCCTCCTTTATTATCGAGGTTATAATTGATACTGTCTAAAGATAGTGATATTAATTAGGAACGATTCCTAGAAGGAATTGCGTTGAACACTGGAGGGCAACATTACTGTGTACTGGAATTAGTCAGTCTCACCTTACGGAAGATGTGATTGCACTCAGTGCTGTTCTACTGCCTCTTTTGTCTTGGTCTTGCCCAGTGTTAAGGTTGTTTGTGTGGAAGTTACAATAGTTATGGCTGTTAAAGTAAAGGCCACACCAGCAGTTAGCTTTCCTTTGCTCTTTCCTGGAGTGTAGTGATTTAATGAAAGTAGAAATGTTCTCAGTTTCAGTCAAGCTTTAAAATGATAGTGCCAGAGCATGGTACTTTTAGTGAATTATTTTTGCTGTGGTTTGGTAATCAGAAAGTTGTCTTCCATTCTGTTACAAGCTAGCAGTTTTGTAATGTTGATTCAATAAGTATTTTCACAATGCACATTCCAAAAATATTTTAGATGACTTTGAGTTTTGCGTTAATCTGGATTCAGTGGCAACTGAGATTCAACCAAATGTATTGAACAGTATTTTAATATAGCTTTAAAATCTTGATTATTTTATGAAGTTTTAAAAATATCTAGCCAGTTATATTCTCAGTATTTTAGTATTTAGCAACAATTGATCAGGAGACCAAAATTAATTAGAGCAGTATTCTGAAGTAACTTCACACATCTGAATGTGAAGTCCTCAGTACAAGAGAGAGACAGACCTGCTGGAGTTTGGCCAGAGAAGGGCCACAGAAATGATCCAAGGGGGGTGGAACATCTCCCCTTAGAGGACAGGTTGAGAGAGCTGGGGCTGTTCTGCCTGCAGCAGAGAAGGTTTCAGGGAGACCTGAGAGCGGCCTTTCAGTATTTAAAGGAGCGCTATATTAGAAGGAAGGGGGCAGAATATTTAGCAGGGTGTGTTGTGACAGGACAGCGGGAAATGTTTTCAAACTGAAAGGAGATTTGGATGGGGTGTAAGGGACAGTTTTCTTTATAATAGGGGTAATGAAGCACTGGAACAGGTTTTCTAGAAAAGCGGTGGAGCCACTGGTAGTGGCTAGATCAGGCTCTGAGCAACCTGATATAGCAGTAGATATCCCTGTTCACTGCATCAGAATTGGACTAAATGAACTTTAAGGGTCTCTTCTGTGTCAAACAATTCCATGCCTGTAAAATATCCTGAAAGTCTGGCCCTGTATATTGTAAACTGTTTTTTTTTTCCAAATAATCTGTACTTTTCTTAACCTGTGTTTCTTTTTTAAGAGCCTAACTTTTGTATGCTTGTTTACAACTAGTTCAGATAATGAAAATAGAAAATATTTGCCTATTTTTCAGTAAATGGGATAATCCATATCTACTTTGCCTCTCTTAAAAGCTCACGGCTTATCATGTGTTGCAAGACTTCTCTCCGTGCCTACTTACACTGACGTGAGAGTTTGCCTTTTAATTTCCAAATTCTAATTTCAGCTCAAAAACACTTTTCAAAGATGCTGTTAAATAATACTTTCTTAATGACTTTTCTTACTATTATTATTTCTTAACTATTTCTTCTTGGATACTCCTCAGCATAATTAAGGTTATCTTTTATGTGTAGAGAATTCTTTTGTTTCTTATTTTACCTGAAGTTATATGGTATGGCTCAGTGTTTACAGGCATATTTGATCTAAAAGAGGCTTTGTACGTCATATGTTACAGCTAATTAATTTAGTTACGGTTTTTGGAATGAATAGCCAGAGGAAGTTCTACATTCAAATTTTTGAACTATTTTAGATGTATGTTATGAGTTTCAGTATGAAATTATGTTGGTAATGAGGTCTTGATCATCTCCAGCTGACTACTGAAACAGCTAACTGACCTAAGGCTTCAGTTGCTGTGGTTAAAGTAGAATGCCATGAGCGGTCCAGTTCTGAGGTAGATTGGCTTTCTGAAGTAAAGCTCTGTTGACAACATAAGGTGTGTGCTTGCTGGACTTGGCACTTTGAAAGCGCTTTTTAGTATCAGAAGTCAGAGACTTGCCTTGAGCAAGTTCAAGGACTAACGGGAATTATGTGCATAATTCTTTTGCTGTGATAAATATTTAAAAGACCCCGATGTGTCTATTGATTCGATATTGAAAGGTTGGAGGAAAAAAGGTATTGTATGAGGTGTGAGTTAATGAATGGGCAACTGTTAGGTAAGAAAAACTATGTGTTTTAGCAGAAATGGATGGAAGAAAGAAAGAAAGGAAACAGAAATAAGGTGACATTTGAGTGGCAGTCTAAAGAAAGCATTTGGAACGCAGCAGATTCAAGAGAAGTTAACTCATCTAAGGAAAGGATTGGTATTCTTGGAAACTTTGAAGAAGTTTGAGAAGTAGTCAATCACAATAGCAACACAGAATAAGAGTAATTACAGTATTTGAAAGAGGAGAGGAGAAAAAACTTATTTTCCTTTTTTTTTTTTTTTAATTTAAGTTAGAAGAATGATTCAGATAAATGGGAACGTGCGATTACACATTTTGACTGAAAAAATAAAAAATACTATATTTAACAGCTTTCTCCAGATATTTTAACTGAACATTCCATTTTAGTAGCTGTAGTTTGCAATTTCAGTTTGTATTATGTGAATCTGATAAATGACGGCAGAATCTGGTCTGAATGTTGTTAGCTGTTAAATGTGATTTTCAGGCTACTTGCATTTGCTTTCTTCCCATCAGTGAGTCATTTAAGCTGAAATCATGTTGTGAATTCTTCTATAGTGGCCTTGCCTTTAGTACTGATGGAGAAAGTCTTGGCTTTGAGCCACTCATCATCAGTCTCAAATCTGCATGTTTAGGTGGAAGAGGTTCTGGGTGATTCTGGAGTCCTTTCCTTCTGGGGCTGTCCTTCAGAACCTATCTTAGAATGTTTGTGGGTTTGGCTTTTCCATTTGCATGTCAGACCCACTGCCATCCCAAGATGGCTAAAAGTGAAATTGATATAAATCAAGGAAATGCACCCATCAGACAGGAGTAGATGGTTTGTTGTAACTGAAACATGTTATGCTTCTACTTGGCATTCACGTATTTTAGAAGATGCACTTTGAGCTATTTTTAACTGTTTTGTAAGTTATTTCAAGTCAATATGTAAAGTATTTAATGTACTGCGAGTAAGTACATAAGATGAAGATTATACTTTTGTATGTTGATCATTGCTTCACTACTTCCATATTCTTCATGTTGCCTGTATTTAGGAAAATAAAGTAAAGGCATGGAACATTCCTCCAGAAATTACGTAGAGTGAAGCAGAGAAGTTAAAACTGCACTTTGAAATAACGTTAATGTTTAATATTTTGTAATTTACCTGAATAGTGACTCCTTCTTTAGGTTGCACTGAGAGAACACGAGAGATGGAGACACAGTGTTTGGTCTCTTATCATTTAATTATTCATCTGCCATCCTGGTTGAAAAAGTAAAATACTTCTTTGTACTTCAGCTGATCTGCACAGGTTTAAAAAATACTCCTTGTGTCTTCAATGTTTATTTTTTCTCCTTTTGTCATTTTCTTTTAATAAGATTTCCAGATTCAACAAATGCAAATAATTACCTTTTTTAGCAATTAGCTTGATGCGTGTCTATCAAGATTCATCTAGAGTTTGGAATGTTGTTTTACAGATAAGTCAATTAAATAGCATATTTTTTGTTTAGAGTGAAATGGGTCCGTTTAAAATGCTTGGTCACATAATAAAGACAGACATATTTGTAAAAGTAGTAAGCTTTCATTTATTTTTTCTAATCCTGTGTGCCTGACAAAACTGTTCTCCAGGGACTTGATTCTCTAAGACTTGGAGAGGGGGAGGGGAAAGCATTTCAGTGTTTTTACTTCATATTGTAGGTTCTCGATTTTTATTTTTTTTTCTGCAGACATTTTTTGAAATAAATGCATGAATTGTGTTTCCACATAGCTTGTGCAGCTTCTGTCAGTTACTGAGAAGTCATAGTTGCTGACCTGATATTTTTAGAAGATATTTATGCGTGACTCTTGGACTGTTTCTGAAAGATTTCTCAAGATTTTTATGAAAGAGTATAAGAGTATTTCTGTCTATTGACTGGAGTCTAAGTACCACCTTTATGAGGGATGAAACTAGACTGTTTTCCTTCAAGGTTTTTTTGGTTTTTTTTTTTCTTTTCTTTTTGCAGCTCCTTCTTATATACTATAAAGAAACCTGTGGCATTAACTTCCAGGTCTTGCTTGTGAACTGTACTCAGCCAATGCAACTCCTTTCATGAAGTTGAGATAGAGAGGAGGACTTCCTTTGGCTTTTTGGCTCTATCCAGCTTCCTGGTTTGTAGTAAGCTAGCATGACCTTTGGAGTCAGATTTGGTTTCTCTCATTATTTCTGTGTTATTTTGATGCAGAAAACAGTTAAGTGTGATCTGTGAAGTTTGAAGCATTTGTTGCCTTTGTCCTCTTTTAAGGAGCAATCTGCTGGGGTCGAAGTCCAACCACATTTACAGCAGTGGAGCATTAGGAACGAGCTTACAGCATTGTATTAAATTGTATTTGTTACACCGCTGTCCTTCCATTCTGCTGTGTCAGGCATGTTTCTGCATCTTCTTGGAACCACATAGCATTGTAGCATGCTGCATGCCCTAACGTTAGCACTGCACTCTGATGAGGTTCAGGGTTTTGTTTATATGTTATTAAAAAAGAAACAAAAACAAAAAACAAAAAGAAAATCAACCTCTCTACTGCTAGGTCTTGTATGAGTACACGTAGTAAGATTTAAAATGAAGAAGAGGATGATTAAACCAGTTTACTAGTAGGTCTGTCAACTGCTGAAGAAGATCTTGGAATGAATGAATCAGTAGTTTAGATAAAATCTTGAGTACAATGCAAGTTAACATATTAACTTACTTTGCTGGGGAGGATGGCTGTTTTTGTTGATTCTTCTAGAATGCATCAAGAACTGCCTCCATCATTAAAGAGAGTGAGGGAAAGTCATTATAATGTCCATATTTTGACTCCATGATGGGTTTTTAAACAAAAGATTGATTACAAATGAAGATATGCTTTTAAAATTCTTCTGGAGATAAGGCAGCCCAAAAACAAATTTGGCTTCTATACCAGACATGAATGAGTGTAAATTAAATGTGAAATGATGTTTGTTTGGAAGTAAGGTGTTTGAACAAGGATTTTAGTCTACTGAGCCGATTAGTGAAGATTTCCTGTTAGAAATGTGATCAAAATTTAAATGGGGACTGTGTGGATTATTTACTTTGATGGTTTTTATCAGTGTACCATTTTTGTCTGTGCTCTTGCCTTTTTTTTTATTATTATTATTTTATAATCATTCATTTTTGCATCTTAAACCTTATTTTTTAACAATTAAATAATGGTTAAGTAATAAATGTAGCAATAAAAATTGAGTAAATAAGGTGTTTGATTTTTTTTTTTCCCCTGGCCTCCAAAAAAACAAAAACAAAAAAAACAAAGCAGGTATAGGTGGCATAAAATTTAGAAATAAGTGAAAGCAGTCCTGAGAAATTGTGCTAAAGTAGTTTTGCATTATTGAAGTAGTTTTAATGTAAAGAAGATAAAAGATGGATCATTTTTAGCCCCCGTAATTTAAAAAAAAAGATAAACGGGATGTGTATTACAGTTGTTTTACAGAGCTCTATTGTCACAGTATGCTTCGGCAGACCACAATTATACTTCATCTCATCTCGAAGGAATGCTTAGATATTTTATATTTGTATTGTTAATGTAATGGTACAAAGCTGAAACACTCAGATGTGTCCACTTAACAAGCTGTCCCAGTTATAGATTTAATACTTAATTTACCCACTTTGTGTGATGTGGTAAGTTCATCCTGGGAATTGGTGTTAGAGGTAGGTATCTTATTGGACTAGTAGTGAAAAACACTGACCTAAAGGAATAGGAAGGTAAATGATTCATACGTTCATGAGTGTTGCAATTTTTACAGTTGATAATGTTACAAAAAATATGCATAGTAAGCCAGCTGTGTTCAAGTATTCAATGCTATGGCTGTTAAAAGTGTCTGAAGACACAATCTTTATATTTCACTATGCTCATGTAGTTAGTCATGTTTTTAGGTATGTAATCAGAAGCTCGCTGTCCTGGGAGATAAATTTTCAGTTGTTTTTTGGTAACATTTCTTCACCATAGTGTGAATAAAGTGATTACAGATAAAGTAAGAACAGAGAAGGTGATTGTTTCAAGGAGTGGAAAAAGAGTTCTGGGTTGAGCATAAGATGTTTTTTTTGGAGTCATAGGTCAAAAAAAAACCAAAAAAATACTCAAGCTTAGAAATGCTTTATGAACAGAACAGATGTAACTACTTTGATACTTTGACTTGGTAATTCAACAACAACTGGTGTTTCAGTATTACTGGTAGTCTGCTGGATGCAGCGTGATGTCACAAAATCAGATTGGAAGTGCTCCAAATGAAGCCTGTAATGTCCTTCTGTATAGTAAGCAGTGACATAAAATCCTCATTGTCTGATGTTTCCACTTGCTGATAAATGAGTGCAACATCTGTTACTTAATGAGTATCTTAGGGAAAAGGAGAAGGAGGGAATGTAAAGATTTTTTTTCTTTAATACTCAAATTAATACTCAGATTGACCTGTGTACTGACCTAGAATATTTTTCTTTTTTTGTAAAGAGAATTTGTGGTTTCATTATAGGAAAAATGTGTTTCTTCTTTCATTGTGAAATAAAGTAGGCATGTCCTATGCTGTGTTCCAATGTGGAAGAAATTCAAATTTTGGGGAAATAAAAGTTGTAAACGTAAAATCATGGACCTGATTCCATCTCTGGTTATGTAGCTTGTATTATGATTTTTTTTTTTGTTTTGTTTTGTTTTGTTTGTTTTTTATGTGAGCCTTTTCTTATATATCCCTACTCTGTTCCTGAGCCATGCTTGATGCAGAGCATATATATGCCTTCCAGCATCCCCCAAGCAATGTGACAAATGTGTGTTCATTTTCTCCCTTGACGGGACTAAGAGAATTGAAGCAGAACCCCTAATTTGAACCACTAACTTAAAAATAATCTAATAAAGGAATTCCTTGACCTTGAACTTGAGGACTTTGTTTCTCCCAGATCAGAGGTATGCAGCATTATTATTATTATTGTGAAGTCAGGAGGATTTTATCTGAAGTTTGTATGTTTTGCTGAGTACTTGTAGTCAGTGGGACTGAATCTGCTGGGACTAGCAGAATCCGTCCATGCTGTGTGACTCAGCAGTGCAGCCAGCAGCACAGGACCTTTCTTTCTTCTGTATTTGACTGTTTTGCTACTTGATCCCACTCTGCTGAGCCTAGCAGGAAATTTTACATCTCCTGTGGAGAGCAGCTAATAATCAAGCTTAGGTGAGCTTCTTCCAGTGTTAAAGGACTTCATGTAGAAATAAGTAGAATTGTGGAGGGCAGTCATTACGCTGGAGATCAGAGAAGTGTGTCAGCACATCTGGTGTATGATACTGGTACAGGTAGGAATCACAGTTAAGAACAGAACTATTGAGAACGGGGGAACATTTCAACATGTTTTCTCTTAAATATTATCAGATCTCATAGAACTCGGTATTTTCTGAAAGGATACTTGTATGTGAATAGTTTATACTATACAAAATATTTGGCAAAATTTTTCACCAAAGGCTCTTAAAAGAAGTTGAACTTGAATTTAAGGGGAGAGATTCTTACACATATAAAAACTAATTAAAATGTGCAGTGAAAAGAATGAAAATAAATGTTCTGTTTTTGTAGTGAAGGGAGGTCACCAAAGGAATCCCATAAGGATCTGAGCTGAGGCTTGTTCTCTTAATATATTCATAATCATTTAGAAAAAGAATGAATAATGATGTGTCAAGGTTTGCCGGACGCTACAGGGTAATTCAGGGTAATTAAAAAAATCCAAGTGGCAGTTCTGTTCAATGTAACTTTGTATATAGAAGGAGTAATTCTTATTTTACGTATAAACCTATGGTCTTTGGGTTGATTGTTACTACTCAAGAGAATGAAACTCTGTAATTAAAGTAGACTGGTGAAGAATGTTAGATGAGTTGTTGATCACAGCAAAACAAGTTTTAGGAATCAGAATCATTGTGAAAAGAATTTGAATAAGGAATACAATGGCAAGTTCAAATTCAGCTTGAAGTAATGATATGGAGAGTTGAACTGGCTTGCTATTGTTTCTAATTAGGCTTACAAGCAGAGAACAGTCAAAACAAACATGCTTCTCTCCTAACGTATAGTTAAGTAGTAAAACAACTTATGTGGTTTCCAGCAGAAGGTACTATATAAAAGAACATTTCCACTAGCTCAAGAAGTCTGTGAACAAACACTGGAGTTTGTAGGAGAGAAAACTGGGGTAAGTGAGGATTATGCTTACCCTACTCTTACATTCTTTGTATTATATCTTTTAAAGACTATTGTTTACACCAAGAATATTTTCTAGATAGTTTTTTTTTTTTTTTCTGACCTAGCACAGCTGTTCTTATGAAATTTTTCAGTAGGAAAACTATTCTGGCCTCAGGTTCTAATTAAAACTTTAATTAAATTCCTGTGGGAGAGGGAGGTGAGAGAGAAAGGAGAAATAATATTTTTGGTGTCTCCATTGCTATAGTGGTGATATTAAATTATGGTTTTCCTGTAGTCCTGCTGATAGTGATCTGAGTTTACATCCAGACATCCAGTATTCCTTTGATCATATGGCTGTATGTAGGTGTGACGTGTTTGTTTGCTTTCCTGTTAACGCGCTAATCTTGTTTTCCTAATGCATGGCTACACTTATAGTATGCCTACTGTGTCATCATGGCGCAGCAGCTCTTTGTTTCCTGAGCTTCTTGCATTAGATGTAAGAAACTGTCGGGAAGCCACAGTGATACAGATTTCCTTCTAACTTCACTATAGGGTAGAAATGCCTATCTAATTAGGTGAACCAGCCTGTTTGTAAGTAATATTCTCCCTCTTCTCTGAACCGTTTCAAATTAGAGTAGGATATCCAAAATGTATAATGACACATTATTGACCTTGAATGGAAAACTGTGTAAGAAGAACTTAGCTGAACCAAAGGAGACGATTGTTCTGTGCCATGGCTCGTTTACTTTCCAAGGAGACAAATCTGTGATGTTAGGGTTGTTTTGGGCTTGCTAAGAAACAGCTTGGCTGTTAAATAAGACCAAATCAGAGGCATGCCTTGGTGTGAAAATTAGGAAGATGTTGATCTCTGCTTCTGTTTACATTTATTGGGCTTGAACTTGTCTGAAAAGACAGCGATACAGTAAAGGAAAAACTATATATACACATACATTCTTTTGACAATTCTGAGATTCTTAAGACAAATTACATACGTTGATTGTAATACTGTGAGGTTCATATATGATGTGCTTGTAATGTTTGACTGCTAGACTTTGAAGAGTGCCCTGACATGCTCTCGTACTCTGTTCTAGCAAGACAAAGGCACGTTCATCTGCTTAATTAATTGTCAGGATGTAAGTTACTAGTAGATATTCATATGAGTTTTGTGTTGCGAAGAGGTGCTAGGAGTAAAACTGAATTTTTACTCAAGAAAGTAAAAGTCCAAACTAAATTTTCCTATTTTCAACCATTTAATTCTTCACCATGACCGTGTATTGTAAGCTCATTCAGAATACTTTCCCTCTTCTGAGGGACAGGCTCCCATGTTAACTGGGGCACTTGTAAAAACAAAAAACAAAACAAAAAAAAAAACCAACAACACTAGTACAGGAAATTTGCAAGTAGGGTATTTGTAAGAGGTTAGAGATCATTTTTTAACACCAAAATTCCAGAATTAGTTGAAAATCTTTATTTGTAAATTGCTACTTTATACTGACTTGCAAATTTAACTAATTGATTGAGAGATTTATCTGAATTTCATTTACATGTAACAGTTCTTCACAACATTGAAAGTGAACAGTGAGAGTTTCCCAGTGTAGAGAAGTCATGTTTGAGTTTTGAAAACATGGATATTTAACTTCTACAGAACCTGAATAGAAATGGTTTAAATTTCAAGACAAAGATCAAGCAAAGTATTTTAAAATTCTATGCTTTTTTGTTTTAATATGAAGATTTCCACAAGTTCATGAATCTATATGTTTTTTTTCCAGATTTTACTTTGAAGCAGATGTATTTGTACTTGATGATCATTTCTGAAAGCAGCTAATTTGACTTGATTATCGTGATTATCGTTATTTGTTTGGTGAAGTTTATTTAAAAGCCTTTTACGAGCCTTTACTTTTCTTTTGACTGAAACATTCAAATTACACTGAAGAAAGATGCCTTTTTGCTGCTTTTCACCACGCCTTGAAGCATGTGCTTCATGAAGGATGTGTGATTAATAATGTACAGCTTGAGAATGTCTTTGAATCATACTTCTTATGAGACAGTTTCTAGATCTAAAGTGAGTTTTGTATGTTTTGAAATCTGCATCTCTTAAGAATTCCAATTTTTGCTAGAAATTGCAAAATTAAATTTTCCGTGGAATGCATATATATAATTATCTGTCCTCAACACTGTATATTGCTGAGGAAATTGATTCCCATTGGTAACATATCTGGAGCAGAGATGCCTCTGAGGGGCTGTAGCCCATGAGCTATTTGTCCCAGAACAAAGATATCCCACAGTTTCTACTCTGTGATGATCTTTTCAGAATTGGAGAGGTCTATAAAAAACCCAGTATAAATTGTGTTGGCTTTTTATGTCCTGATTTTTATTTTTTTACAATTTTAGCGTACTTGAGTGGTGTGGTTCCTTAAGCACACATTAGAGGAAGCCAAGTTAGGGCCCTTAATATTTGAAAGTATTTGAAAATATTACACAAATAGCGTGTATTTAATATTAACAAAAGTTTAATGTATAGTTCTAAAGTACCATTTGGTACTGGGATGGCAAACTTGTCTGTTCTCTGAGAATATCTTGGCTGCCAGAAATGTTGTTTCTGTTGGGACTTCTGTCATTTGTTACAGTAAATTCAACTTAGAAATTTTTATCATAAATTAACATAGAGTGGGTTCTGCAGCTGTATCTACCTGATATAGCTGTGGTGTCCCTGTTTGTTGCAAGGGAATTGGACTAGATAGCCTACAGAGGTTCCTTCCAACTTTAAGGATTCTATTAACTTCTGGTCAAGGAGATCTTTTTCTGTTATCTGGGTGCTCAATTACTGAAATTACTGACTGTTTGCAGTCTCAGAATTACCATGGAAGTTGTACTCAATCAAGCTTTTTTTTTTTTTTTTTTTTTTTTTTTAAGTTAAATCCTTTTGATTACTCTTTTGGCCAGATGTTTGTGTGTCTTGGATTCCAGTGTCTGGTGCAGCAGCTGCATGGCTAGTTATGCATCTTTCGTCCAGGTCATGTATCTGATTTCTTATAGCTGGAGATTTATCTGTCTTGATATGTAGCTAGCTTGTTAATGGATTTAATCATTTTTAAGTTGTATACCATGGTTTCTGAGGGTATGAAGATAAGGTATAATTTCTTTTAATGAACACTGTTCAGTAGTGTTCATTAAAATCTGTTATAGAGTAGGTACTAAGCACAACAGCAGTCTTGTAAACTCAAGAGCTTAGAAGAGTTTTAATCTGGTGGTGATTCCTTATCTGATAGCAGCTCCATACTTCATAAACTTGCCAACTGTGACAGGCTTTCGGCTATAGTAGATTATTTCTGTCCAAATGCTGGCAAGATTGTGCAAGATGCTTATCACCTGAAAAACATATTTAAAGTTCAGGAGAGTTTGAAAGAGTGTCTTTATGATCACAGATAGCAGAGAAGATTCTTCTCTGCTGTAGAAGTTACATTAGTCTACCTCAAAAAATTTAGCAGGTGAAGGTGCTATGATGTCTTTTGTGGGTATCGTCTTTTTCATTGACAATGAAGCTCACCCATGGTACCTTTTGAAAGAGAGAGTTGCTGCCTTCTATATGAAAGAAAGGTGAAAAAGAAATATAATCAGTCACAAAGTAGTTGCTTGGATTCTTTTAATTTGTTTTTTTTTGTTGTTGTCTTTTTGTAGAATCATAGAATAATCTGAGTTGGAAGGAGTTGAGTCCAACTCCTGGCTCCACACATCATTACCTAAAAATCAGGCCCTATGTCTGTGAGCATTGCCCAAATGTTCTTTGAACTCTGGCAGCTTAGTGCCATGAACACTGCCCTGAGCAGCCTGTTGAGTGCCTGACCACCCGCAAGTGAAGGACCTTTTCCTGGTATCCAGCCTGACCATTCCCAATGCAGCTCCATGCTGTTCTCTTGGCTCCTGTTGGTGTCTCTGGAGAGCAAAGATCAGTGCTACCCCTTGGCTACCTTTAAGTGCTGCAGCCACCATGAGGCCTCCCCTCAGCTCCTCTGCTCTGGACTGAGTAAAGGTGGGGGCCTCAGCCACTCCTCTTTTATTTTCCCCTCCAAGTCCTTCCCCATCTTTGTAGCCCCTCTTTGGACACTATAATAGTTTTGCATTCTTTTTGAACTGTGGTGCCCAAAACTGTTTGTTTTGTTGCCCCAAATTATTTGTGTGTATGTGTACCAGTGCCTTTGCTAAAATAGTGAGAGTACTTTTAAATTCTGTGCTGACACTTATGGAACAACATAAATTATTCTGCAAATCCAGCAGAATTCTTGGGTGATTATTTTTGAAGCTGTTATAAGACTTCACAGTCTCTTGAAATGTGAATCTTGATTTTAGGCCATTTACCTTATGAAGTTCTGTGTTAGCTAAAGCTTGAACATAAACAAAACAATCAAAAACAAAAGCCACCATCAAACAGAAAACACTGTAAGCTACATAGTGCATCTCTTGATCTTTTCTTTCTCTATTTCTTTCTGCAATAAATACCAGTCTATTTTATAAAGTTTTGACTCTTGTAATGCTCAGCTCTTGAACAAAGCAGGGGATTGAAGTTAGTATACAGGGATATGACAAGTGCAGAATAGCTGTGAGTTTTAATACAGTGGTGTATGAAGCTCAGCATGCCTAATGCAGATCTGAGCACAGTATGATTAAGCGTCTAAATGCTGTAGCAGGTGAGAAAAGACTTTTTCATTTGCTGAGCATCCAGATGGTACATGAAGAAAATAGGTTAATCCCTATTTTGTATACAGAAGTAGTATGTACTTACAAGCAGATTTCTTCTCTGTGAAATTTCCAGTCTGGTTACAGTAGAGCTTATTTCAATAGCTGTTCCAGTATTTTTGTTTTAATAATGATTTAGTATTATGTCTAGACCCTTGTTATCCTGGAGATCTTGAATGCCATGATGCATCTTTTCTTAATCAAATATTTCATAATACGGACAACATCAAAGGGTGCTTTAAAAGTTATTCCTTCTGTCATTTATTGAGAACTATCAAAGAAAATAGTCTGCTTCACTGATGACGTTATCTGCAAAAATGAAATCCTACATGGTAGAAAGAGAACTGGAAGCTTTTTTGCGTGTAATCATTCCTGAAAGGTCTATTTTAGTTCGTTATCTTAAATATTTGTCTCCTGTTCGTTGACTTAATACTGCTTCTGGAATTAGCTTTGGAGATGTGTATGTGTGTATCAAAAGGTTATTTTCCTCAGTACTCCAGACAGTCCACAGAAATGATGACTGCAGTGGATTATAGAGTTGCATGGGACAACATGGATGTTTTTCAACTTGTGAATCACTCTCAAACTGAAGAAATGATGCCAGAAAGACTTTAAAATCAGAAGGGTTTCTGGTCATTTTATTCTCAAAGCAGTGGTGGGATATATCAGTGAAACAAGCTGAAACAGAAACCTTGTGTGAGGTAGCTGGAGGGCTTACAGAAGAGTCAGGATTGTCCAAGTTGAGCTGGTTGGGTGTAAGTATACCCCTTTTCTTGACAGAAGAGAGTTTGCTCTGTCTGGCCTAAGTTGAAAAAAACAAATTCATCTATAATAATCTTCTCGAAATAAGGTCTGTCATAATAAACAGAGGCTGCTAAGCTCTTTGTCAAGTGTCTGCTACAAAATGTAATAGTAATTTTAATGTTTGTAATAGAAACAAATTTTTCTGGGTCAAACAGAATTTTAGTTTGGTGGAACAAAGACAATAACTTCATGATATTCAATTGGAAAGGACCTGCAAAGATAACCTAGTCCAACTTCTTGACTGTTTCAGGGCTAACCAGAAGTTAAAGCTTATTACTGAGGACATTGTCTGAATGCTCCTTGAATGCTAAAAGTCATGGGGCATCAATCACCTCTCTAGGAAGTCTGTCATGTGTCTGACCATCCTCATGGTATGCCCTTACATGCCCAGTCTGTCACTGTGTGCCATTCCCATCCTGCTATTGGTTCTGGAGCAGAGCCTGGCACCCCTTCTGATTCCCCTCCTCAGGGAGTTGCAGGGAGCAGTGAGATCTCCTTTTGGCTTTCACTTCTCCAGGCTGAGCAGCACAAGTCCTCAGCTTCTCCTCACAAGGCATGCCTCCAGCCCTTCTATCAGCTTTGGTGCCTTCCCATAAGTGCATTCAGGTATATTCACATCCTTTTCATATTCTGAAGTCCAGAACCGAACACAGGGTTCAAGGTGAGAGTGCACCCACACTAAATACAGCAGGAGAATCACCTCTTCTGACAAGCTGAACATGCTGTTTGTTTCATGCCCTCCCAGTTATGTAGCTTGCTCCGTTCACTGCCTGGGCATGCTGCTGGCTCATGTAGAGCTGCTGTCAGTCAGACATTGTGCCTAACAAGAGAATAGTTTTTGTTTCCCTTCTTACAATTTGTCTTTGTCTTTGGTCTTTTAGGATATTGATTGCAGAAATAAGAGGAGACTGATGGTATCTATGTAAAGATTACTTTGTGGTTTTTTTTTTGTTTTTTTTTTTTTTGTCTAGAAGTCAGAGATGTAATGACTGTTTGTCACAATTCTGGGCATGATTTTTAGAATTCTAGTTTGTTTCCTTCCTTTTCTCATGGTAGACTTAGGGCCATTGAGAGAGCTTTTCTTGTGTACAAAAATAAAATCAGTGATTACAGTTAGTTATCAGAACTAAGGCTAACTAAAACCCTGACAGAAACCACAGGGAATCCCTTTATTCAAATGTCGATGACTTGAAAAGTAAATCTAGAATCTTATTTAACTGTGATTTAGAAATCAGAGCCAAGCTGTATGCAAACATTTAGTAATTTGGTATACAATGCCGAAAATGCCTATTTTTATTCGTGTTGAGGATAACACATACCTAATCCTTTCCAAGTCTGATAAGAATTTTCATAAATTAGGTCAGATGATTATTTTAATTTATTAGAGAAATAAGTATACATTTTCAGAGCATCTGAATAATATTAGTTTGTGTTTCAGGAATCAATATATCTTTGTGCATTCTTAATTTTGTTTCATAAAGGAAAGCTCAGTTTTGTGTAGCTCTTAAGGAATTCCAGTTTGCCTTCAGATAAAGCCTTGTGCTTGAACTTGGTGCTGCCTTTCTGTTAGTAAGCAGTAAACTGTAATGTTTTAGAACAGATTTTGTTGGTACATTTTTAATTTTTAGTGTTCTGATTTAGTGTTCATCAAAATCAGTTTTCCATTTAAACCAGTCATAAAGCAAGTGGTTGGTGACTATCAGATCTACTTATTCATTTATTAAAGGTGGGGAAAAAGGGGCTTTGTTTTTTTTTTTCTCCTGTCAGTTCATTTAAGTTTTTGAAATGAGCTAGTGAGCTAGAACAAAACAGTAATAAATTTATAGCAAGTTAGGTATTTTTCAGAATGCTTTTCTCAACAAGAGACTGTATCAAAGAGCGACTTACTTTCAGCAAACTTCACCCCTTAATCAATGACTTTTGTCTGTTCACTTATATTTATCCCTGAAGTTTCGTGTGTTCTACCTGTAGCATTACTGAAGTTTGCTTAAGATCCAAGCCCGTGTGATTGTTTCAATATAACTTAAAATACATTTAGTTTTAATAGCTGATAACTTAAAAAATTATTTGAATAATTTTCGCAAAGATTTAAGGAATTGAGCTCAGTGAATTATGTGTACGACTTAGACAACTTTTTTATTTTAGTAATTACAGAAGAGATGGTCTTCTTGCTGAGAGGTAGACTAGTCTCTGAAAGAAGGACTAATATTTGCATTGTGTTCACTCTTCTGGTTGTCTGAGTTCATGGAAGCTCCTTTAACTATTGCAATAAAACGAGGTGTTCACAGGTTGCAAATATAATCAGTTAATTTGAAACAATTGAAAGGATCCTTTTGTTGCAACAAATATTAGGCAAGGCCAACAGAAAATTCTATTACAGTGTATGATGGTGTACTTCTTTGTCACTTGAGCAATTACTGTGGTGCTGTATAGAGAGGGAATCTTACTCTGCTGGAAGTCTCAATAATGGATCCTTCAGGGCACAGCATCCTTAGGTCTTCTCAGAAACAGACTCGTGTTGTCTCAAGCAAGCATAAACCTCTGTCTGCTGTCCCCTTTCTTCCTGAAAGGATAAATGGTAGGTGTCTGGGGAGAGAGAAAAAAGACCTAGGAGGGTACTAAGGCATTGTGCAAGGCTTGCAAGAGAGGTTTGAATTAAAAAAAAAAAAATAAAAAAAAAATCAGAAATAAGTACTGACTACATAAATTCACTTGTTTCAATCTAGCACAGTTCTGCACTGTGTAGAGGGGGAGATAAATTGTGCTAATCATCACCACACACAGTACATTAGAGGCAGTGTTTTTGTAGAGAAGTGACTCAATGGTCAGTTGTGATTTGATATCTCAGATTATTTTTTTTTTCCTCAACTGACAGTATCTGGGTAATAAAGGGCTGTTCACTTGACTGAGTGCTTTGTGAATTGGCGCTTTGTGCCACTTGTCTTTGCACCGTCTCCTGCTCCCAAAAAGAAACTTAGGACATTTCTGTTGACTTTGTATTTAGAAGTGGTATCACCAAAAATTGCCATTGTGTAGGAAAAATAATCAATCTTATCCTGAAATGGATCTACTTTGGGAAATAATGCTTGCTTCCAGAGCAAACAATTATGTGTTAAAAATGTTGACTTCCTACATAGCAATATGGCTTATACCTGCCAAATTTCCCTTAGTATGAAAAATAAAAGCACAAGAGGCTCCTTTTAGAAAATTAAAATCCTTGTTCCTAAGGTAAAGTATTGGAAATATGATTATAGAAGAGAAAATGGAAAAAATGTGATTTTAAATCATACTTGGACTTTCAATGACCAAGTCATTTTTTAATCATTTTGTGAGTTTGTTGCTTTAGATTCTCAAGAAATGGTCTTATCTTTCATGTATTATGCTAATTAAACACCTTGCTTTGGGATTTACACTACATCTAGCTATGAAAATCTATTGTATTATAAATTCATAATAAAATGAGAATAATTAAAAATGCAATTGTAACAAACAGAATATTTTCATCCTGTCTTGTATTCTAAAATGGCATGTTGTCTCTCTTTTTTGAGAGTTTTCTTAAACCTGCATTTTATTTGTGTTTAATTAGCTAGAAAATACAGTTAATAGATAGAGGTGAGTCACAAAATCTTCAAAAGGATGCTAAATTTTATAAAGGCTCTATAGAGAAATAATAATGCTAGAAACATTTCATTGAAGTTGGGAAATGTATTCTCACATTGACCAAGATAGGCATGATAAGCGGTTAAAATTGGCAGTGAGACTATTTTTATGGACTGTCCTATCTGTGCTGTAACTTCATTTTGGAGTTCAACTATCATAGCTGATTGAAGATATAAATTTAGGTTCTTGGATTAGAAAGATGAGAAAAACAAGTGACTGCGAAATTACTAACAAATCGAAGCGAAAGTGAAATAAATAAATTTATCTCTTTTGTTTTGTTTCTGAAATTCAGTTAACTCTTGCATATTTTAATAGCTGACTTTTTCATCCAAATGAAGAAAAGGCAGGACTACTTCAAATAACGTTAAGTGCGTTTTTTTGGGAATTTGGAACTGAAACTACAAATTTTGACCAAAGGAGGATGCCATTAGTTTATTCCATGGAAGAAGGAAATAATAATGAAGGGTTTAAACCACAATCAGAAGACACTATCAGAAAAAATAAGTAAAAGGAGGACTGGCCAACACTGTCCCTGTAATTGTTGGGAAATGAAATAACACCAAGTTTTGTATGTTAAATTGTTCAAAGTCTGATCCAAAATTTTTGTTACTTTAAGACATCTTTCTAATTTCTAAGCTATTGGAAATTTTTAGTGAGTGTACTAATAAAGGAGTGAGAATGGTAGGCATTAGGTTCAAGGAGATGTTTGAGATTGAAATGTATTTTCTTTGAATTTCAGATGTGAACTATAAAGTTTTGCCTTTCACATTGGACATATTACCTTTTATATAAATGTTATTCTACTTTCATCCATGTTTCAGTATAGTATTTACTTATACAGTGTGTAATGTGTGACTTTGGTTCCAATTGTTTAAGTTCCTAGTATCCAAAATATTTTAAAAGGTGTCTATGCAAGTCTTGCAAACATTATTGAGGTTTTGAAGAAAACTATTGCATTGTAGTGTACAAACAAAAGGAGGTCGTTAAAATGGGCTTAGAAGTTGAAAGTTGCTGTTTTGGTATCAGCAGCTATGAGTGTTAGCTTTCACCTCCAGTGAGATCTGAAAAGCCTCATTTATATTAAAATGGTAATTTTATTTCAGGTTAATTCATTACTGAATGTATTAGACTATTCAAAAGTCTTCAAAATATAGTCTGAATTTACTGGCCTTACTCCAGCTGTGTCTGATATGACTTTCTTTATGAATCATGTCAGATTAACTGTTGAGGTTCTTAGCATTTGAGTGTTTACTGAGGAGCACTTTCTGCATGGACAAGGTGCTCTGATCGTTTACTTCCAGGTACTTATTCCCCATTCTAGTACAAACCACTAGCTGGACAGTAGAGAATTTGTGTTGCTAAACCTGACAAGATATGTTGCCTGGAATGAGTTCCTGTCCTGCTTCTGCAAGTTCCCCTTTAGAAATCAGAGCAGTAGTGAAAATGTGAGAAAAGGGAATGCAGATGTGCAGTCATCCCAGAGAAATAGGTTATTACATATTCCAGTAGTTTGCCACAGTCTAAACTGGTCAGCAGTCATACATCTACCTGTATACATTCTCACAATTATCATCAGCTTTAACATCAGTGTTACCCTGAAATCACTGCTGTTCTCTTCCAAAGCATCGTCATTCCAACCACCTCCATTTTCTGATCGTTTCTGGAATTGATGCAAGCTGTGAGGCAGTAACTTAATCCCTTTTGCCACTTTGAATTCTCTTCAAGTATCATCTAACGCTAGAGGAGAGATGATTACCCCACGTAATGTCAAGGGGACTACAGAAGACTGAACAGGCATGAGGATAGTTGGAGGAGTAGAGGGCTCTGAGAGTAAGGATGTGATCCAGTGAGGTTTGGAGTGCTCTGGTTTCTGCAAGTAGCTTCTTTGATTTATTTCTTTGCTGCAGGAAAAGTTGCATAAACAGCAAGAAAATGCTTTTTATATCCCTGGCAGCTTCATATTGAATTAGAGTGCTCTTTTTTTTTTTTTAATGGAAATTATGTGCAATAGACTAGTGGTATGAAAGAGCTGAATTAATTCAGAATGGTTAAATAGGTGAGAATTTCAAGATCAGGATATGTACAGTAAACAGACATGAGTTATAGTTAAAAAAAAAAAAAAAATTATGATTATACATGTGGGTAACGTTTTAAATAAGTGAACTCCCAGAAAGCAGTACGTGTGTAAAAAGCAGCATGAGATGTCAAGTACTTACCTTTAAAAATAAGACAAATCTTTCACTATGTGTTAATTCAACCTTTAATTGTTCTTTGTTTTGAGGTTAGAAATCTTTCTCAGGTTTTTTGTCAGAGTGACTTTCCTGAATGTAGTCTAGAGGAAAAGCTGAAATCATTCTTGTGTAAACAATGATGTGATAATTACTCACAAATCTTAGAAAAGAAAGTATGCATTGGATGTCTTCAAGAGAATGCAAGTAACTTTTATTTTTCATTTTCTGTTTGTTCTCTGATACAAGTTCAAGAGTGTGCTAGATAAATTTCTTTACAGAGGAATTCTGGAGTTTAATTTATGACTTGCTTCATTGCAGTGATAATTATTTGAGGATTTCATATCTGTTTCTTATTAGAGAGAAAGCATGGTATGAGTTTAGGTGTTTGTCAGGCATAATTTGTGTTCTGTAACCAGTAACCTTGAAACAGCTAATTATTAGATGTTGTACAGGCTGTATTTTTTTTTTTCAATTGCAGCCTGAACATCAGTACAGTGCTTGAGTTGTTCATCTGTAATTCAAGCATACACACAAAGGAAGGGATAATATACGCATACCAAATCAAAAAAGGTTTTTCTTAAATTAAAAATTTGCCAGAAGAAAGCATAGTATTAAAAAATGTGTAATAGTGCCATCTGCTGACCCCTGTTGTTGCTAAGTTACATATATGGGGACTGGAGAAGTCAGTGCAGATAAGGCAGAAATCTAGTCAGCTGACCAAAACTGAGAAATGAGCTAAATTTGGCAGGAGAAATTAACGCACTTAAGGCTTGCACTTACAGTGAAAAGCAAACTCAAATGTTATCCTCTGCCCTGGTGAGGCCCCACCTAGAGTGCTGTGTCTAGTTCATAGCTCCTCAGTACAAAAAAGTCAGGGATCTCCTGGAGAGAGTCCAGTAGAGGGCCACAAAGATGATAAATGGCCTAGAGGATCTCCCTTATGAGGAAAGGCTGGTCAACCTGGGTCTGTTCAGCCTAGGAAAAATGAAGGCTCAGAAGGGATCTCATCCACATCTATAAAGATCTAAGGTGAGGGAGGCAAAGGGCTGAGGCTGGACTCTTCTCTGCAATGTGTGGTGATAGGATGAAGGGAAATGGCCACAAACTGAAGCATAGGAAGTTCTGCACAAATCATAGGAATCATAGGGGTTGGAAGTGACCGCAAAAGATCATCGAGTCCAACCCCCAAATGTGCATGGGAACTTCTTCACAGTGCAGTGACGGAGCACTGGCACAGGCTGCACAGAGAGGTGGTGGAGTCTCCTTCTCTGGAGACGTTCCAGACCCACCTGGATGCCTACCTGTGCAACCTGAGCTAGGGAGCTGCTTTGACAGGGGGTTGGACTCGGTGATCTCTGGAGGTCCCTTTTAGCACCTACAGTTCTGTGATTCTGTGTGAAATAAAAAATATAAATAATAGTTTTAAATAAGTATTTTCTCACTTTTTTTTTTTTTCACGTTATTGACAAATAATGAAATTTCCCTGAAAAATCAGGACTTTCTGATGGTTTCCTTCTGCTGAAAAATATTTTTGGACTTTGTTCTTGCAGTGAACATTAGCAATTTGCAGTCATATGGTGAGACAGTCAGCTAGCAGGGGAGGGTTCATGAATCACAGAATCACAGAACTGTAGGGGTTTGAAGAGACCAGAAAAGGAAGGCTAATAAGACAGCTTGTTTTAGTGACAACACATTCTTGAACTGTCTTAAAAACGTTCATGAACCTGTCTTTAATAAAGTATCATCATGAATGTCTATCATATTACCTGTCATCTTTTACTTCTGAGCAGCTTTCTAAAAAAATTTCATTGTATGAGGACTGCTCTGAAAGTAATGCCTCATAATTTATGATGTCAGAGGTAGATGTTGATGGTAATAACAGTAGATGTTGAATGTTCTCGCCAGTGCTCCATTATACTTCGTTTTCATGCAACAGATGGCAGCAGAGGGGCAGTGTGGCAGAATGGCGTCTGAAGTATCTGAAGCAAAGGGGTGGAATTGAATTCCTCCATGCAGAAAAAATGGCAGCCATTGACATTTATCAACACTCCGTTGAATGTTTACGGAGACCAAACTGTAGATGCGACAACAATGAGGCAGTGGGTGGTGCATTTCAGCACTAATGATAGTGCTATGGAAGACAAGCTGTGCTCTGGACATCCATACAGACTTTTACAAGCGCGGCATTTAGGAGGCTTCGTTGCATGTGAAAATACATAGCTAATGGTGGTGACCATGTTGAAAATATAGTGTTTTGGAGCTGAGGATTTGCACTATCAAATAAGGTATTTTTTTACTCTGTTGTAGTTTCCATGAAAGTGAATAGGAGGCATTACTTTCAGAGAGGCCTACATAGTTTGCTCAAAGAACTTCATTTCAGGATTGCTTTCACAGCAGTTATTTAGAAACACATTTAACGCTTTGGTTGAGCTGAGGAATAAAATGGAGAGAAAATACTTCTAAAGTAATTGGATGCAACATCTGGAAGACTACTGATCTTAAAAATGAAGATTTTCTAGAAGTCCTGAAAACTGTCTAAACAGCTGGAAAGAAAAGTTTATTGTAGGTGTGTTTGTACCTGTTTTGAAGAGCTGACTGATATTCAGTGTTAGGTAAAATGCTTATATTGGCATTGTTTTTCACTGACGCATTGTTACAAAAGCTACTAGTTTCAATATTTCACGTGGTTCAAGATCTTTAAAGAGGGAATTATACTAGACTCAGTTGATCATCTTTTACGTTGCACTGTAATAAAACAGAGGCAAAACTACAGTGTAGTGCTATGCTAGTATAAAAGGAGTGTGTAAATAACTGCCAACCATGTCAATTTTTAAGATTTACTTTAAAAATTTAACTGTTTGAGGCATTTACTACAGCATATGAAAAAAAATTCTACTGTATCCCTTTGCATAAGAAAAAAATCTCTAGTGACGCATGTTTTCCATTCATTATGGTTTTCTGAAGTTTTATTTTTAGTTTGCATATTGCAGGATTCGGTCTTGCTCTCAAATTCTGTGTGGAAAAAGGACAAACAAATACAGTTGCCATCCTTGGACACAAAAAGATCTTTTTTTGAGAGAGCGAGAGAGCGTGCAAAAAATTGTAACGGGGATTTATGTTTAGGAAGTCCTAACTACCATATATCATCCATCTATTTGTGATTTTTAATCCAGGAGAGGAATATAGGGATACTCCTTGAGCATGCAGAGCCTCACTCAGTGGAAGTCAGAGCACAACTGGAAGTGAATCTGATAAGGGATTTCCAAAGCAACAAGAGCTTTTGCAAGTGCATAAATGGCAAAAGTAAGACTAGGGAAAATATAGGGCCATTGCTGAATAGGGCAGGGGCCTTGGTGATGCAGGATCTGGAAGAAGTTGAGATGCTGAATGCCTTCTTCACATTGGTTTTTTGCTAGAAAGATCAACTTTTGGAAACCCTAAGCTCTAGAGACCAGAGAAAGTCTGGAGGAAGGAGTACCTACCCTTGGTAGAAGATCAGGCCAGGGAGTACTAAAGCAAACTGGAAATTTGCAGGTCCATGGGCCCTGCTGGGATGCACTCATTGACTGTGGTGACCAGATGAAATGCCCAAGGGTTGGAGAAAAGCAAATGTCACACCTATCTTCTAGAACGGTATGAGGATCTTACCTACCTCGACTTCAGGAAGCCTTTTGACTCCATCTCCAATGAGATCCTCTGAGAGAATCTATTGATACATGCAATGGATAACAGGCAGTGAGGTGGACTGAAAACTGGCTGATTTTCTGTATTTCACTGACCATATTGCCTAGGTCTTTGCTGTCAATAATGACTACTTATATTGCTCACATTTAGTTATTTAAATTAAGAACATCTTCAGACTGTGCTGAAGCTCTACCTGGCTTCCATCGAAGACCCTACTCTTCTTTCCAGTATTGCTTCAGTTCAGAAAGTAGGTTTTTGAGACCATGGATTTTAGGTTTCCAGTTGACCTCACTTAAGATTCCCATTTCAGGGACCTGTGTTTATCTGTTCCAAATTCTGCTAGCAGATGCTTCTTTTATGTTTATGCTGAATCATAGACCTTCCTTTCACTTCTGCTGTGCACCACTATTTTTTTTCCTTTTGATACATATTTGTCATAGTCAAGAGGGTAAAACTTGTCTCCCTGTCCTTTGTTCTCCTATCTTGTTTGACAACTGATGCTCTTTATTTCTTTCTGTTTTCTTTTTAAAATTCTTTAACACCAAAATGCCAAGATGCTATCATAGCCTCATCTCTGATGTGTTTCAGTATTCTATTCAAGCTGTTACTGTTTAGTCCAAGTTTTTGGAATTGTTCTATCCATATCTGATACAATTCTGTCTCTTTAGTGACCTCCTCAGATTAATAACAAGTCATTTGACACTGATCCTCTGACTCGTGCAATGCCATTAGTACAACTGGGCTTCTTTTCTTACTGACGTTGTTTTCTTCCAAGTCTTGTCGAAGTCGTACTGAGTTTTAAATGCACTCTGGTAATTCTGGCTTTCAGAATTAATAATAATTAAAAAATAATTTTATCATGACAAATAACAATGAAAGACCTCAGCATATGCTTGACTTACATGAAGCTCTTTGCTTCCCTAACAAATCTGAATACAATCATTGTAGGAAATAATGCAGAAATGTAAATATTTTTACTAGTATCTATCTGAAAGTTTAGTCTAATGGGAATTTTAATAGCTTTATGTTTTGTTTTTAAACCATTCTGTCTTACTTCAAAAGCAGTAAGATCAGGCTGTTGTTAGAAAAAGATGCTGTCTTGCGCCTCCAATAAACGTGTTGGGAAATAGATTCTAAAGACAATCTTCTATATATGCACTTTTTGAGTGATGGTGCTGGGGTGTTTTTGTTTGTTTTTTTGTATCGCTTGCAGGAATGTTAGTTGTTTGTTACTTTGTAATTTCTGGTTAGCTTTGACCCACAGGTCTAGTATTGCCACTTTTAATTTTCAGATTTGTTTTAACCTGTGCTTCCTCCTTGGGTTTAATTCCTTGTTGCTGTTAGGGGAATCTGAGACTGTAGCTCTCGTTATTGTACTATCTTAGAATGTGTGTAAGTGCCTGTAATACAGCAGGTATTTTAATGTATTTATTTGTACTCTCCAGTGAATTCGTAGGTGTTATAACTTAATTGTCTAGTAAAATCAAGAAACTAGGACTGTAAACATTTCTGTAAATTACTTATTCATTTTAATCAGTATTTGGTTTTGGAATGCTATCTTACAGATTAATACTTGATATATAAAGATTTGAAATTAGTTTAGTGTTTTGTACTTTGAGTCTCTCTTTAAAATGTGTCAGCTTCTCTGTGTTTTTTTGTTTTTTTTTTTTTAACATTAACTTAAGTCAGAAACTTAGGGAATTGCATCAGAGCACTAGGGGATTTCATGCTTACTTAACATAAACAATGGCGTAAACCTCATTGCTTCCAAATCTTTCAGATCTTTATTTTTATTTGCTTGCTCCATTATGTATAGTTGAATATAACTAAACTTTAATTGCTGAAGGAATGAAAGACTGTGTTGAAAAAAGAAAAGAAAAAGGAAAAAAAGAGGCAATTGGTTATTTTTAGTTTCCATTTTCTTAAGCAGTTTCCAGCTGCTTGTCACTGTGACTAGCCAAAGGGCTCTAGGCCCAAACTGCTTTACCATTGGTATGCCAAAAATGTGGTGGGAGGCTGCTTGGGCATTGTAGAACTTGAAAATAAAGTGGGTAAGCCATCTGTGCCTGGCCTGATTTCTGTTGCTGTGCCTTGGTTGGACAGTCTTACTCACTCTTGAGTTGTGTGGAGTTTGTTATGGATGTACAGAACTTAGTTTGGCTTTTCCAACTGATAACTTTTTGTAACATTAAAAATGAAATATGATCTCTGTATATTTTTATCAAAGCTTTTGGTATTTGACAGGCCAAGTGTTTATCAGCTGCTGTGTGGTCTTCTCAAAGCATTTAGACTTATCCGTCCCGATATGTGAAATTTATACTCCTATTCCCTCTGTATGTGGAATAGCAACCATTTTATTGATGCAAGGACTTCTTACGGTGCTACTGGAAGACTATACTTTCAGAAATTTTTCCTTGTATGTGGTTGCCAGATTGATAGCTTTTAAAGGAGAAAATGACAAAATCTCAAGTATTATATGAGTCAGTGCGTTTCACTCGAGGGAATCTTTTCTCTTTCTTTGAATATATGCCTACTTCCTCACTTGGAGTCATTCTTCTCTGACAGTGTCAGCTAAACAAAAGCTTTTTCAATCTACCTGGAATCTATAAAAGAGTGATATTACCGTTTTTTTTTTTTTTTTTTTTTTTCCAGTATTGAAACTGTACTGAAGTCAAAAGAAATACTTACAGTGGACACTGAAATCTATTTAATGCAAGACTACAGTTTGTAATACAAAGCTACAGTGATAGTAATAGATACAGTAGTAGCTTTTCATCATAGAATCAAAATGATTGATAGCTTGGCATTAAAAATTCTTTCATCTTTAAAAAGTGTTTCTCCTTCCAGCTATTTTAAAAATGTTTGCGAAGGTGATGTTTACTAATGCATGACAGTTTTTATATAGTTTTGTTACCTTTGGGAAATCTGTGAAGATCTTGCACTGAAACTTTCATTCTTTCAGCATTGTGATGCTAAGGGTACACACAGAGAAGAGAGACAAAAGGAAGCCAGCTGGGTCTGGGCAAAAGGCACCACTGTGTGCCTTTGGTTTCATTACAGCAAAGTCATTTGGAACAGGCAAAGAGCAGTGAGGCACAAAGGCCTGTGGGATACTAGAGGCTCTTTTGTTAATGCTTAATAAGCAGAATGTAAGGGCAGCTGGCAGTGGAAGCAGGTGGAATTGCTGGGAGTAATTACAAGCACTGAACACGTATTAAAAATTGCTGTGATAAAAGAAAGAATAAATTGAAAACAAAAATCATAGTTCATATCTTTAAAAAAAAATAAGTGAATGGATATCTATTTGGGTGAGTATAGAGGAATGCCTAGAGCAACTAATCTCAATGCCTTTCAACTAAAGACAGTATTTAGAATCTGTATATACAGTGTTGAATTCTTCTTTACAGTTCTTTATGCATAGTGTACAGCTTCACTCTTTACTGTAATTTATAAATCCCTTGCAAATACTCCATACAAATAATGCACTTGTCATTTTAATGCTACAGAATATTTGATACCTTTTAAAAACCGAACCATTAATTACTCAAAACCAAGAGATAGATCTCTGTGATTAAGACTTTTTCCAAGTTTCTTTCATCAGTAGTCTAAAATGTTATTTAATGCCCAAATAATTGACTTTGCCATTCTTTCATTACGTTTCTCCTCTAATGCAGAACAGTATTTGAAGTCAGGTGAACCACCCTGCATAGAAGACTTGTCGCCTGCATCATCCCGTTGATTAACTGCACTTTCAAATTCATTACTGCACACAGTTTTATAGCTACTTTGTCTATAAGTTATGGACTATTTATATTTTAAAAAGGATATTATCATTTGTTAATATAGTTACAAAGTCAAATACCTAGGTGCATTCACATGTTGGACATTCTGATCTTGTGTTTTCTTTTCCCACAGAAACCTAAGTAAACAGTGGTGCTCTGCTCATCTGATGTGTCGTGAGCAAAATAATCTTAAGGAATTTTTTACCTAATTCAATGCCAATTGAAACAAACTAATTCCTGAAACCCTGTTCCCCCATATCAGCCTCATCTTCCTCAGGGATCACTGTACTATGCTGGGTTCACCTCAGCTCCCTCAGAGGCAGCAAGCAATGCAGTCAGCTGGGGTCCCCTGCTTTTTATGGTTGCCTCCAGTGATTCTGAGCTATATTTCTTTTGCAGCACTGTGCTTCTCATTACTTTTCACCTCCTGTGTGGGGCTTCTTCAGGTTTTTCTCTGATGCACTTCTCAGAAGTTCTGGCTGAGATGAGAGGAGTAAGCAGAGGAATAAACAGTGAGGCCTGAGGCGCGTACCTGTACTAACACTTGAGTATGTTGCTTGGAATCTGGCTAGTTGTTTGTGGTTTTTCTTTTTTTTAATGCAATGCTTAGCTTAAAAAAAATTCCTTACTTATATCGAAAGGAATAAAGTATTACACTGATAGCTTCCAAGGGCTTAAAACCCTCAAAAAGCTGCTGTTCTCCAGGATGCCCTGCATGACTTTACTTCTGTGTTCATTGTCCCACGTAACAGGCAGTGCTGACTGCACTGCGTCGAAAGTCATTAGATGCTATCTTAATTCTTCTTAAAGCTTCTTAATTCTGAGAAGGGCTAAATACCTAGAGGTCACTTCTGAGTGCAGAAAGATACTCCTTTTCTGGATTAAGTTACCGGACTTTTCCAGACATTGCAGCTTGTATCATTCTAAAAGGCATAAGAAGAGGATTTCTAATCCTGCAGAGCTGATACCCAGGAGGAATAAAGAATTAAGGAATGGGGATTTTGGTTTCACTCTGAGCAGGAGGATTGTTTTGTTTACTTTTGAATTTTGGTACTCATAAACTTTTTCTGCTGTATTATTGAATGTGACTACTCTTTAACTTTGTTTCAAAATTATCAGTCTTTAACAGTAATTTGAGCATTGCAATGGTGGAAGGTTATATATCTTCCTGTTTTAAGATAATTAAAACAAAACACAGGCAATGTTGTAGAATGTGTAGTGTCAGAAGGAAGTGTAGCAGAAAATATGCTCACTGTTTTAGTAGCATCTTTGGGACTGGCAGTGTCTCTAAGAGTTTAATGTACGTTCATTATAATTCATTGCATTTTGTTTGTCTGAGACTATTTTGTCTACTGTATCTTTTATTTTGTGATACTTTGGACTACAGCTTTAAAAGATGGGTATTCTAACATTCAAAGCCATTAACTATGAGAAGCCTGCTGCACTTGAGTCTTGCTCAAATGGTAAATGTGTTAAGCCAGAAAGTCTTTGGAATCACTGTAGATTTTAATCTTCCTAATGAAGTGTTTATTGAATTACTCAGACTGTAATGTGATCAATTAATCAATACTATTATATTTAAATGCAAATTGTATGGATATCAATGAGTACCAAGTTTCCTAAATGAAACGTTCCTTAACCAATGGAATCTTAGGGCATTCTTAATTTTTGCGTATCCATTAACATTTTTTTAGGAGGAAAATTTGCTAAAAATTCACATGAATATTAGAGATAACAATCCTCCTTGTATATATTACATAGAATATCAGAGTTCTGCCAGTTGTGATACCATATACATTTCCCATTGGACAAACATGAACAGCTATTGCAATCACAATGATCTTCTAGTTACTTTTTAAATCAGTGGCAAATCTACTGAATATAGCACTTCTATTTTTATAATTTTTTTTTTATTTTATTTTGATCGCATACGATATTTGCCACAGTGAAGTGTTTACATCATAAATTGTCAGGGGTTTGTGGGCTGGTTTAGCCCGGCCCCGCAACAACCGAGGAAGGAGACCCACAGGCCCACACCCCAGACAGGGGGAAGGGGGAAAGGGAAAAAAGGAAATAAGCCCCAAAACAAAACAGCGGCAACGATCTGAGGGGGAAAAGCTAATTTACTAAATAAGACATCAGGAAGTAAATAACACAATATAATGCAATACAATTTGGAATTAAGCCCAATGAATCAAACAAAACAAGTAAGAGAGAGAGAGAGAGAGAGAGTGCCCGATAAACCGAAGGCCTTACGCTAACGCTGAAGGCGGACGGCAGCGAGCACCCACTCCTAAGTGATCCTAGAGGAAAGAGAGAACGTCCCGTGACCGCAGAGAGTTTTTGTCTGTTCCCTCTGAGCGGAAAACACGTGAAAAAATACAAAGCATTGCAAAGTTCTCTGGGGAATGTAGTTCTCCCTGACTCCCAATGCACCACATGATGCCATGATGTGGAATACCAGTACCAAAAAATCATAAAACCACGACATAAATGTAACTTAGTCTATTGTGTATGTATAGGAAAAATGGACTCCTGTAAAACAGCGATGCTTCCTTCCAGTCCTGTATTACTGGGATAAAGAAGTTCAAGTGATGGATGGAAGGACAAGTTTCGTTTTTCTTCCTTGAATACCACTCTCACATTCAGGACCAGTAAAATTCTAATAATATATTCTGTGGTGAATCTGGGGAATGGTATTATTTCAAAGAGTAGACCAGAAATAAGATGTAGGTTACCATAAAATTATATTATTTATAAATTGAATGTATTTACATAAAAATTACTGAGATGAAAAAAATACCTCAATGCTCTGAAAGAGTTGTCTACAGGGCCATGCTGCAATTATCTTTAAACTCTCCTTAGCGTTTTGGAGAAGAGGCAGAAAAAGTATGTGTGTAGACATCAACACTGGCCTCAGGGATTCCCTACATGAAGCTAATATTAATTGTAATTATGAATAGGATCGCTAACTCTTAGTATTATACAGGTAAAACTAAGCATTGCCATATATAAGACTGTTCACATAAGAAACTCTTACTTGTATTCTCATGCATATTTTATACATTGCATTTTTGCAAATTAGATGTGTTCAGTAATTACGGTAATTTCACTTTTTCTGAACATGTACCAGAAGAATAATTTTTCCAAGTTCAACAAGTGAATAAAAAAAACCCACAACTCAGCTATTTTAGTATTCACTAAGAACATAATATAACTTAAAGTTTAAACATTAAGGCCAGTTTTATAAACAAATCTGAAATACTATTATTTAGCTGTAGTCACAGAACAAAAAGAAGTTGCATAACTAATGAAAAATAGGGATATAATAGAAAGAAAAGCAAAGTAGGAAGGAAGAAAAAATATATTCTAAGTAAGAGAAAGGAGGAGAGACAGATTGCCTTTTTATCATTGCTAAGATTGCATGTGAGAAAAATGCTTGAATCATTTAACAATTTGGAGTCACTAAATGGAATTAAAGCTTTATGTTTGCAGGCTAAGTGAAGATGGGTGAAGAATGCAAGAATACAATAGTTTTTCATAAGAACCAAACTAGAAAGTCTGATTTAAGGGGTGGTCGTTGGCTTTTTGCATTGTTTTCTTTTTTAGTTTTGTGAAAGATGACTTCAATGCTGCTTAGGAGCATAACTTTTCCAGTATGAATCTGGTTATACTTTCTCTTGAAGATATTATAGAATTCTAAAAATAAATGACTATTAAGCTTTTCAGAACACCTATTTCCTTTTCCCCTTTTTCCTCTCTGGTCCAGTTTTTTAGCATAAATTCTTTTAAAATGCATATATTTGTCAGTTCCTCTGCCAAAATAGACATAACACTTTATTTTTCCAATTATTTTTTCTCCTTTTTTTTTTTTCTTTAACTTTCTATGCTCTGCCTAGGGCTTCTCCAGTTCCTCCACATCCTGCCTCTCATTCCTTCTGTCTAGCCTTCAAAAGTCATTTATTTTCTGAGTCTGTACAATATCTTGCAGAAAAGGACATAAACCTCCATCAAATCTACTTATCAAAAAAGATGAGGGGTGACTTGATTTGAAGTGTGTAGGGACTTACTTTTGATAAGATTTTCTTTTAGAAAAGTCTTGTTAATCTAGTGATTAAAAAAAAGCACATAAGTGGCTAAAATCTTCAACCAAGCAAATTAAAAAGGAGATGCCTTTTTTTAATAGAATAAAGAGGCACTATATATTCTTACTGCACATTTTTAAGTAAATTTCTTTTTAATCAAATCCATCTATCATCTTCAGCAAATGTAAGCACAGCCAAACTCGTGTTTCTTATGGAAAGGCTCTATAATTTCCTTAAATTTGACTGCAAAAGCAAAAAATACATTAACTGCTGCATTCTAAGGTATTTTCCAGAGAAGAGAGAATTAGATTTTCTAAGGAAGTGACTAGAATTTTAATACGTGCAAAACAGAAGTTTCCATTGATGTTTTGGCTGTAAATTATCAAAGATATTCAGCCCAGAGCAGACAACTGGTGGAACAATAACTGAATTTAAACTTCAGATACTTAACGTAAACCCCACCTTGAGCAGAGGTTTTTGGTTTTTTTTAAACTTACCACTGAAAAATTGGAGGTCTGAACTTGATTTTAATCAAACTCTCACATATTAAGAAAGCACTGATCATTTTTTGGTATGTTTTTGTTTCTGTTGTAAATTCTTGCTCACTGTACCTTTTTTGTTGTTGTTATATTTATTGTGTAATACTAAAACTTGAGGCCTTAGATTTTCTTGGATTGGAAATATTTGTGGAACATATAGTGGCATAAAGTTGTTTTATTTTCTGGATGCCCTACCATCTCATAAAGCCATGGTACTACTTCTTTTGTATGCAGGAACAAGAGGAAACCACTTTTATAATGGGTAGTCTTGTTAATCATCTGTTCTTTTAGTCAGAAACCTCTTCCTTAGGGGGAAAGACAAAAACAAAAACAAACAAAAACATAAATTTAAGGTTTAAAAAGAGCATGATCTTCATATTTCAAGACTTGAGAGGAACAAAGGGCATTCTCATAGAAGGCATTGGTTAGATAAAAGTTAAGACAGCAGGAAAGCTTTAATATCTGTCTTATAAATGTTACACAAAGAAATACCTAAGTATTACTACCTATAAATTCTGTAAAATGAATTAAAGGTTTAATAATTCCTAAATTTATAACCAAATAAAGGAAATTGATTGTAAATGCAGCTATTTTTTTATCATTATTTCCTGAAAATTATGATGAAGTCAGCAAATAACCCTGATATTTCAGAGATAACTGGACATGTTACAAGCTCTAAAAGTGGGCCCATATGAACATAATGAGGTTCAACAAGGCCAAGTTGCACTTGTGTTGTGGCAATCCCAGTTATCTGTATAGTCTGAGAGAAGAATTCATTGAGAACAGCCCCGTGAAGAAGAACTTGAGGTTTCTAGAGAACAAAAAGTCGGGCATGAGCCTGCAGTGTGCTCTTGCAGCCCAAAAGTCCAACAGTATGCTGAACTGCATCAAAAAATGGGCAGCCAGCAGGGAGAGGGACGAGATTGTCCCCCTCTGCTCTGCCTTTGTGAGGCCCCATCTAGAGTACAGCATCCAGGCCGGGGGTCCCCAGCACAAGGAATACACAGCTGTTGGAGAGGGTCTGGAGGAAGGCCATGAAGATAATAAAAAAAACTGGAGAACCTCTCCTACAAAGACGGTGAGGGAGCTGTGTTTTTTCAGTCTGGTTAAGGCTCCAGAGGGAACTCACAATGGCCTTTCAATATTTAAGAGTGGCTTATAATTGGGAAGGAGATGGATTTACGCAATTTGATAGTGCTAGGAAAAAGGGAAGTGGTTTTATACTAAATTAGTAAGATTTAGGTTCAATGTTTGCGAGAAGTTTTTCACTGAGAGAGATAGGTGAGAATACTTATGCTTTTTTTTTTTTTTTTTTTTTTTTTGTAGTTTGACGTAGCTGTTACAGAAGTCTTAAAGCACAGAAAATTATTTCCCAAATAGGTATTTTAAAATACTTAGAGAGTATAGCATTTCAAATCTCAGAGTCACTGAACCAGAAACTGTATTCCTGAACCAAGCAGTGATTTAGACAGGCTTTAAATAGTTGTTTTCCAGTACAAGAAAGGAGAACAGTTGATGGTGACCAGTTGAAAATGCGTGTGTAACATGTTCCTAGCTGTGGCAATTAGTTCAAAGATTTGGAGTATCATTGTTCTGTGGTGATCAGTGACCAGGAAGGTACATACTTCTGTCATAGGAACCTCTAGTTTCCTCTGCTTTTTACACAGCATTGACTGAAGGGTTGCTGTGTATCTTCTGTAACAAAATAAAGATCTTTACACAGTCATTGCTCCTCGTTGCCAGGAACAGGTCTGTGTTTAGGAATAAAAGATGGTTGTATCACAGCTATAGACATCAGAAGTAAAAACAGAAAGGAATTGATGCTTTTAACCAGTAATCTTAATGCACCATGAAGGGTTTCTTACCATATAGGAATATGTAATTAGATTATTCAGTGTAATAGTAGTAAAACACCAGAAACTTCAGGAAATATGAGAAAATAATATGGTAGTTAATTTTTTTTTGTTTGTTTGTTTGTTTGTTTTTTGGTTTTTTTTTTTGTTTCTCAGGTATTAGTAGCTTACAGAATAAAAGCAATGCATAGTTAATGCCAGGTGTTTAACCAATTACTCCAAAGGAGTTCAAAACCTGTTCAGAATGGATATCTCCACCAATATGTAGTGACTGTTTTTATTTTATTTTTTTACCGTGTCACATGAAATACTTAAATCTAGTCAATCTGGTTGTCCATTTTCTCCAGTCAGTCTGGTATGTACTGACTTGGGGAATACTGAAAACTTCTGCAGGTGTAGCACTTGTAAAGCCTTTCTGAGACTCTTAAGTCCTTCCTTATTCTGTCCTGTGACAATTTATTTATCAAATATTTATTTATAACAGTAGTCATACTCCTTAAGGGTTGAATTAGTAAGCCTGTATGAGTCAAACTTCTTTGACTGCCTATGAAACATTTATAGAGGAGGCTGTGGGTACTTATGTGGTTATATGTTGTTTATCTTAGTTTTCTCTCTCGTGTGTCAGTAGGTTTGAATTAAAGCAATGCTAACATCATTTTTTTTTCATTGTTACTGTTTTCTTTTTTTATTCTGTTGACTACTTAGAACCAACTTTGAAACTTTTGTCTAGTCTGTCCATTACATTTTAAAAAAAGGCTTTTTCAGGAAAAAATAAAGGGGTTTATAAACTTGTTAATCAGATGTTTCTGAAGTTCACTAAATAGGAACTTTCATGCCTTGTCTATTGCAAAGACCTGGGAGTAGATTTATCTTTTTAAAAATTAATTCAAACTACTGTATTGTGACACATTAGTTAAAATGTTAAGTAAAGTACATAAAGATGTTATCGAATGAGAGTACGTGTAGATTGAATTTGGAATGCGTACTGATACTTGAAGATTGAGTAGCAATATTTTTTCTGAATCGGCTAGATTTAAACTCCATCTTTGACAGATCCTTGCTGGCTTGCTTGCAGTGTCTTCTTGTGGTCCCTGTACAGAATTATCTTGCAAGCTGTTGGAAGGTTCACCTGACTAATTGCAATATGAATCACAGCTCTCTCTGTACTTTCTGAAGACATTGAAATATTGAAATTTTAATATAAATTCGATTTTTACTTCTGCTTTACATCCAGTTAAATACATGCAGTTTATGCAGGGTGAAATTTAAAATAAATATATGAAGCCTAAGCAGATCTTGGTTCTCTAACAAGGGCAGAGTAGTAGTGTGGTCACTTCTTACTGTCTTCTAGGAGGTAGCAGGTAATTTTTCATCATGTAAGAAGCAGTATCTGAGGCTTTCCAAATCTTCTTCTTGTACCAGAACTTGATAGCACGTTTTGCCTTTTTATACTGCCTTTGGTTACCCAATGTTGATTGTATTCCTGTTTCCAATGTGATATGTTCTGGATATATTATAGATATCTTTTGAAAATATCTTTTTGAAGTAAGAGCTTGAGGAGCATACTTAGTATCTGCAGTTAAACTTATTTATGCCTGCTGTAAGTCACATTTACATCTTATTAATAAAGACATAGCTGTTGTGTTGTTATTAAAGGTGGTTTGAATACCTATTGTTATAAACCTATTAGCTATAATGAGACATCATGCTGTCTTGCTGTTATTATGTACCTAAAACTTTAGAGGCTTTTTTGTTGTAGAATTAGTCCTTCTTATACAGTTATATGATTACACCTGTAATAAAATTGCTTTTTGGTAACATTTTTCATTATAATTAATTTTGCTCTGAAATCGCATCTTAAAAAATAGAATTAATGTAATTTTTATTACTTGACATCAGAGTAAGTTTGTTAAAATTTGAACCAAAATCAGAGTAAATGTTGCTAATAAAGCCATTCAATATAATAAGGCTTTTTAATATTTCTCAGTACGAAGACTTTAAATGTGCTTGTGCCCTAATTAGATAATTTTACTCAAGTGTACTCTGTGCACGCTGCTTACCCATTTATTCCAGGACAGATGTGTAGAAAGGAGAGAGAAGCCAGTTCTCCCTTCCACCAGTTGAACAAGGTTTCAATCAACAATGCTCCAATCTGAGATATCATATATATATATATATGTACATACAAATAAAAGATTAAAAAACAGGCAATTTAATCTTTAGTTTTTAATGCTTTTTGAATTAACTAAACTTCTTGCTGTGTCAACATACAGTGGTTGACATGGATCTTAAAGTAGAGTGAAATGCCCAGCTAGCAGTTATCACTGACTTCAATGTCAGCACGTGCACCTTTCAGCAGGCAGGTTGCTGTCTTGCTCAGGCTTCTTCAGCACAGTGCCCGCTACCCAAATCCTGGTGGGCAATTTTGCATGGCTAAGAGGGAGGTCAATAAAATAATCCATCTTTATCAGAAATTGAAACTCAAATTAAATTAACACCAAAATGAGTTAGTAAAATGATGATCTACGTCATTAGGAAAAAAAAAACACGAAAGTGTCTTAGTCAGATAAATGGTGAAGAAAGTAGCATTATTTTCAGTACTGGAGTATGGAATGCTGATTGGGTTGGGGAGATGTGAATACACCAGAAGATCATGCTGCCATTCAAAGAAAACACAATGAAGAAATGGGCAGGCAGGAACCTCCTAAATTAAAGCAAAGGAAAGTGCGAAGTCCTGCACCTGGAGAGGAATAACTTCAGGTGCCAGTACAGGCTGGAAAGCAGCTCTACAGAAAATGATCTGTGAGACCTGATGGACATTGAGTTGAACGTGATCTAGTAATGCATTTTTGCCAAAAGAAGGATAATGGTAATCTGGGTGCATCAGGAACTTATTGCTAGCATGGAAAGAAAAGTGATCCTTAGCCACTCCTCAGTGCTGATGAGGCCAGACCTGGAGTACAATAGAGTACTGGACATACTGGAGAAAGTCCAGCAAATGCCCACCAAGATGGTTAAGGGAGTGGACCACTTCCTATGAGAAAAGGCTGAGGGTGCTGGGGCAGGAGAAGAGGAGGCTCAGGGGGATCTCCTCAATATCATTAATTCTCTGAAGAGAGGGTGTGAAGAGGCTGGAACCATGCTCTGCTCAGTAGTGCCCAGTGCTGGGACCAGAGCCCATGGGCACACAGGAGATTCCCTCTGAACAACAGAAGCACTTCTATGCTGTGTGGGTGATGGAGTGCTGATTCAGGCTTCCCTGAGACTATGGAGTCTCCTCCATGGGGATCTTCCAAAGCTGACGGGACATAGCCCTGGGTATATCTGCTGGAACACTTTTGGTCCAGGTGACCTCTAGAGGTGTTCCAGTGTCAGCCATTCTGTGACTCTGTGAAATGCTTTAAAGTAATGTGACCATAGATCAATGAATGATTCTTTTTGTACAGAACTTAGTAGGAGAAACATTCAGAAAATAAAAAAGACCCTCAGGTCTCATTTGTGACTGGAGAATGATGGATGCTTCTTTGCAGTTAGGGTTAACTTTGACATCAGAAGTCATTTCCCAGAGCGTGCCGTCATCCTCTTTGGGAGTGATGCTTACTTTATCATCAAGCTATCAATTTTATTCTTGTCACTAAGAACAGTTAATATTTAGCTTTGCAGCATTTTTTCTCTGTTCTTAATATCTTCTATCAAGTTATGGCTATTTTTGTTAAAAATTCCCCAACACCTTAGACAAATAAGAATTGTACAGAATATAAAGCATAGAATAATTTGTTTGTAATTTAGATGTTCAGATCCAAAATGAGGGGATAATTGCTTATAAATTATTAAAACAAACAAATACCAATCAAACACAAAAACAGAACAACTTATTCTGGCTTCCAGAGTTCAAAATGCTGATGCTGGTATATTGGTTTCAGTGTAGCTGGAAGAGGAAATGATGCTGTTGGCTTTTTTTTTCCCCTTCTGTATGTACTTCTGCATCTTCTATTATGGACAGGATTTATGTGTGTAGTGGGTGTTCGTTTTTTTATTTTTTTATTTTTGGAAGAGATAAGCCCCCAGCTATGTATTTAAATTGAAATACTCCAAGTAGAACTAATGGAATAATTAAATATTTCATTAACTAGTGAAATAGTTTATTTGCACAATAAAATTGTGATTGCTGCATGTATTCAGTATGTCGAGAGTATAATAAGATCTGCAGTGTAATAAAAGTTGGAAAAGTACTGTAAAGGGAAAACACTTGAAATTCTGATTGAGATTGTTCGCTTATTTTAATGACTGTGTTCTTCAATGTTGTTCTCATCTGTTTATGCTGTGGTGAGAAATTATTTAACTTGGCGCTCTTGCTTCTCATTATTATCTATTTGATTAAAATGAAGCCGAATACATTCCCTGTTCTTCCAGTAGAAAATGGTTACTGAAACCTAACTTCTGAAGGAGCATTTGTAGGTTATGATTATTTATATATCTCTTCTTTTTCCATTTATATAACTGTTCCATTTCCTGTGAAGTAACATTTTCTCCTAAATTGAGTACAGATTTACACAGGAAAAAAGGGGAAAAACATACTCAGTGTTAATCATGATAAACTAAGACAAATGTCCTTGCAAATATGTGTGAAACTTCCTGCACTAATATAAAATAAATAATGCATTTCACAACATAAAAATTCTGAATAGTAAAAATGATAATTTCAGATGACTTTTTCTTGAATGTCATTGTTTCTCTTTAACATTTCACATATTCAGGATTCAACTGGAGACATTTAGAATGCTATATGCAGAAGTCCTTTTGATAGTTGTTGCCTGCATATTTTACAGTATTAAGTTTAAGTTGTCCATAACTAACTAGCTATAGTTGTTCTTTCTCTTTTGTTGCTCTTAATAAATTGGGTGGAAAAGGGAAGGAAAGAAATTAATCCAACCTTCTGTGTAGGCATTATTTGGAAGTCCCTTCATTTCCTTTTCTTTTTTTTTTTACATAATAGTGTTTATACGTTTTCTTCAAAAACAAGAGATGAAAGTGTGTTTAAGGGCTTTTAATATGATGCAAAACCAGTCAAAAGTATCAAGTGTAAGCAGTGCCTTTTCTGAATAACTTCCAATTCTGTTTTTTTAACTTTCTTATTTCAGTTAGGTGAATAAATTTTTTTTCTTTTTACTAAAAATGTTTAAAGATGTTTTAAACTTCTTTGTAGTCTAATTTGATTGAGTATAAATTAGGCATCTCTGAAAATAATAACTTGAAATTAAAACTGTGATTATTTTAGATCAAAGTCTTCACTGATACGAGATGGCTATACAGGAAAAATGTAATTAAAAATGGCTTCTAATTCTATTTTAAAAACCTTTTCTTAGAGCTTTCCTCCCACTTTTTTTTTTTTGCTTTTTTTTTTTTTGAGTCAGCAGAATTTTTCTTTTACTAATAAATCAGAAATTTATTTCTGCTAGAGTAGAGGTTAAAAGTTATTTATGTATGGGGAAAACTGTTGTCATGCATGGCTTTGTAGTTTGGGACATGTTTATTTAAATAGAGCCCAATGATGCAGAGATTATGTGATTTGAAATTGAAGTTGTGTAAATATTAGCTAAGCACAATGCTAAGTAATTCTTCATATTTATACTTACATACTTTATATCATTCATTTTAAATTAGTGAAGAATGCATGAGTTTCCTCCGTTATATAACATGTACCCTTGTGATTATTGATACTTCAATAATTTTGGTCTTGTAATCAATAAATCCAGAATGTCTTCACATGTTGGATATCGTATGAAAACTGGCAACTCCAGTTTTAAAACAGTACATTAGAAGCAGCAAAACATACAAGTTTAAAAAGGATGATTGAATATGAATTTGAGATGAGGAATAATTTAACAAAGAAAGACAGTTCAGCTCAAAAAAGAGATGACCACTTTTACTGAAGGTAAATGTGGATGAAATGGAGTGTGACAGAATGTGTTAGCATTTCTTCTTTGTTTTAAAAAATGCAAGAACTAGAGGACTCAAATGAAGTCATGTATGCATAATAGATGTATAACAAAATCTTTCTACACAGAACATGAGAAAACTGCAGGGCTCATTGATATAGGATGTTAGAGGTCTAAAAAGTTGAGAATTGAGAAACTGATCAGAAAGCATCATAGGAAGAAATCCATCAACTTGAAACAAACACGATAATTCTGGATGAGAAAACTCTTGCCTCTCAAATAGTATGAAACTGGGACTCTGTACTGCAGAAATTTCAGTATATATTTATCTAGTTCTTATACTATTTGATGATAATTTGCCTCTGATACAGGTTAGGCCTCTTTTGCTGCCCCTTTTTTTTTCCTGAACAGTAGTTCATATAGTAACACAAATTATAGAAGTGGTGCAAGATTGAGATAACCTTTTTTCTTACTACTTTGATCTCCTGATGTAATAATTTGGTTTCATTTCCTTATAGGTTTAATCTTTAGTTTAGTATGGGTTTTATCTCAAGTGTTGAGATACTCACTGTAAAAATCTAATGTCATAGTATTAAATAACAAAAGCAGAGGGAAGTCAGGGACATTCAGTACTAGAATAAATCATTTTTTCCACTGTTATCTTAGTTGGAATTGTATAATTACTCCTAATCACTTCTAAATAATATGAAAAGTATGGGCAATTGTACATTAAACAGTTCAGCTTTGAAAGCTGAAAAGTTAGAAAACTTCTAATGTAAGGGTCACCTTCTGACCACTGATCAATTATCTTATGCTCATTTAGCTTCTTTTTAATTTCTTCCTTAAAATTATCTTCTGTGGGTCTTCTGTATTGCTGAATAGTTCTGGTCCTTACTTTTGACTTCTGTGGGTTAAATAAAAAATTCTGTTGAATAAAGAACTCCATACTAATACTTAATTAAATAACAGGATGCAATTCTGGCTTTGTAAAACAGTTATCACTATAGTCTTATGAAAGTTGTGGTTTTAGGTTTTGTCACAAAAAAAAAGTCTTAAAACATTAACAACAGCTAAAACCCTTTGGAAAACTAGTGGAAACAATTATCAAACACTAGGTTGTGAGTTATTTAGGAAAAGAAGTAGCTTAAGAGATATTTTTTTGAAGAGCTATACCTGTCTTTTATCTGGATCCTTCTTGCTTTGGAGAACAAGGAAAATGTAACAAACAGCATAACTTTTCTTGACTTTCTTAAGAGTGAAATAGTATTGAGTAGTTTGGGTTGAAAATTTAGAAGATAATGTTGTTTTGTTATGAAACAAGCTTCAAGCTATGAAAATTGAAAAGACACAGAAGTGTATGGCTGCTGATACAGAATTACACTGTTAATTCCCAGCCATTTGTAAATGACACTTTACAGTTCCTTTTTGTGCATTTTTTGATTGCATTCCTCTACATAACAAAGTTTTATCAGGTGTCTCAAAATTACTGATGCGAGCAATCAGCTAGATTTGAGAATTAAGGCCTCTTTGTAATCATTAAGCCTCCTACTTTTTAGCAAGATGAAATGGAGTGTAAAACCACTGTTGTGCAACTCCCGCTTCAGCATTATTTTAGATCAGGCATCCCCAGCACTGTGGCTCTGGGCTATCACTCTGTCACTAAACATTCATACAAACAGGATAATTTGTCACTTTCTTTTGTACTAATTATGAAATGATGCTATTATAACTAAATTACTTGGGATTGTTCTACTTTGAAGTATTACAGTAACACGACTTACAGTTGTTAGGTTTTTCAGAATTCTGAAGTATTTTGTGACAAGAGGGAAAAGTCGACTTTTAAGGAATTGCAGTCTTGTGCTGAGGAAGCTTTTGTGAGGTATTTGACCTTTATCAGGCTAATTTCTGTCCCACGCTGAACTCGAGCGTACTTTAAAGTTCAGTGATCTGAACTTTTTTATCTAATAGTCCTCATGAGTTTTTTTTTCTTTTTTCTTTTCCTTTAAGCTACAAGCTAATGGTATTTAGGAAAGGTCTGCCTTTGTGAAGTATGTGCTCAAAAATCGGAGTAGAGAGGGAGTTGAAATTGTTTCAGCAAATGATTAAGCCAAAATGTTGGCCCTATCTTTAAGTTACAGTTTTGCCATGTATGTGAGCATAAATGATGCTTGCATCAATAAATTGTGTATACCAGACAAGCTATTGTTGTTGTTTTTTTTTTGTTTGTTTTTTTGTGCTTTGGTTGATAACTCATGTATATTACAAAGAATATAGTATATCAGTGTGCTCGTAATTCTAATTTTAAGGGAACATACCTCTCTACAACTTTTTCTCTTATTTCACTTGCGGATCTGCATGTCATTCAGAAGAGACAATCAAAAGTGACTTTGTAATTCCATTGCAACCTTTTAAACATTATATTTATTAGATTACTGTTTTATATTTATCATCTGGATAATTAAAATGACAGTAACTTAGTACATGTTACCAGTTTCAATGTACTGCAGTGCTGCAGAGCTCCTACTACAACAAACACAGTTTAAACCATGCCTCGGTATTGTATTCTTCCAACTATTAGGGTTTCTTTCTCCAGTGAAATTTTGACTGAAAAATTTCAGCACCTCATCATGATAATAAAAAAACAGATTCTAATTGGGACTAAGTACAGGAGATAAGTTTTCCAAGCACCAGCGCAACAAAATGTTTTTCCCCTTTCCTTACCACTTAGCAGCTTAAAATTTTGATACTAAGAATGGATGAAAAGAGTCTGACGAAAAGAGGTGACGCCCACTACCTCTATTCCAATCTCATAACACCCTGCCTAGAGAACTGTGCTCAGCGGCATAAGAAAGACATAGATCTCTGGGACTGGTTCCAAAGGAGGGTCCCAAGGATGAGGCTGGAAAACCTCTCCTATGAAATGTCAGCTGATTGGTGGGAAAAGCTCTCTGTATGAAGTAAATGGAGAGACAGAGGCACAGATTTTCAAACAGTGGTGAGCTGATCTCCACTAGCTGCTCACTCACCCTCTACCCCTTCCACCAGTGCAATGGAAGAGAGAATCAGAAAACCCTACAGTTTCATTTCTGAGCATTACATGATATAGCAGATATGAAGGGAACTTGGAAATAGGTGTTTCATTTTATTTTTTCTCTAAATAACTTAAATATGTCAATAAATTTATTGCATAGTACTCATTTAGTGTTACACCGCTGTGACGCACTATGTATTATTCAGAATAAACGTTTCTGAAGCTAACATTAATGAAGGCACTTGTAGAAAGGGTACAGTAATGTGGAAAAAGACATGCTGCTATAGCAATTCACATGTGCTGTCATTTGATTATAAACCATACTGTGAGCACACTGGATGAGATTAATCTGGCATAACTTTAGATGTGTCTGTCTGGACTAGCTGTCCTTCTATAGTCACTGAAAACTACTACAATGCCAGAGTAAGAATTGTTTGATCCTAATGTCGCATCTAAATTCAGTGAGAGAAGTAGGTCCCAGATTCACCTTTTATTTTCGATGGATGGTAAAAAGAGCTTTGAAAATGCACTTTGATCACAACAACCTTGTGCAGTGCTACTGGCTTGGGACAGAGTGGCTGGAAGACTGCGATGATGAAAATGATCTCGGGGTGTTAGTTGATAGTCAGCTGAACATGAGGCAGCAGAATGCCCATGTGGCCAAGAAGGCCAACAGCATCCGGGCATCAGCAGTAGTGCAGCCAGCAGAAGCAGGGAGGAGATTGTCTTCCTCTACTGAGCACTGGTGAGGGTGCACTTTGAGTACTGTGTTCAGTTTTGGGCCCCTCACTACGAGAAAGACATGCAGACCCTGGAGTGTGTTCAGAGAAGGGCAACAAAGCTGTGAGGGATCTGGAGCACAGGTCTTATGTGGAGCAGCTGAGGGAACAGGGCTTGTTCAGTGTGGAGATGAAGAGGTTCAGGAGAGACTTTTTTGCTCCTCACAGATGCCTGAAAGGAGGTTGTGTCAAGGTGAGAGTCAGCGTCTTCTCCTAAGTAACAGCAATAGGACCAGAGGGAATGGCCTCAAGTTGCTTCATGGGAGATTCAGGTTGGATATTAGGAAGGTTGGATATTTCTTCTCAGAAAGAGTGGTAATACATTGGAACAGGTTTGCCAAAGGGAGTGGTAGAGTCACCGTCCCTGGAGGTGTTCAAGAAATGTTTAGATGCTAGGGATATAGCTTAGTGGGTGATATTGGTAGTACATGAACAGTTGGGCTGGATGATTTTGGAGGTCCTTTCCAAACTTATTGATTCTATAATTCAGATTTCTGAAGAACTCCAACAGTTAAGCTTTATAGATATATATTTATGTGTATATATTTGTGACCAGCATGTGTATTGATCGCTGAAGATTTCATTTAACATTCTAAACACTTTTACATGAATAAATCTTCATTCATGAAGTTGAAGTATAATCCTGAAGTATAAACCCTGAATTAATTCAATAGAAATTAAATGTTTTAGTTAGCAACCAGAAAATAATAGCTCTCTTTTCTGCCTGGGACCACCACCTCTTTTGTCACATTAATGTGTTTCAGTGCTTCAAGTGGAGCGCTGTCTTTATCAAAGTAGCAGTAGTGATCTGACTCTCTGTATTTGGAATTCTCCTGTGATTAAGAAGTCAATGCAATACTGTTTTTGTGGAAAAGATATTCCAGTTTGAACAAGTGATGACAGGATGAGAGGGAATGGCCACAAGTTGCGCCGGGGAAGATTTAGATTAGATTTGAGAAAAATTTTTTCTCTGAAAGAGTGGTCAGGCACTGGAATGGCCTGCCTAGGGAGGCGGTTGAGGCACCATCCCTAGCGCTGTTCAAGAAGCGTTTAGACGAGGTGCTAAGGGATTTCATTTAGTAGCTTGGTGGGTAGAGATGGTGGTGGGAGGATGGTTGGACTAGATGATCTTGCAGGTCCTTTCCAACCTAATGAATCTATGAATCTATGAATCTAAGTATTTTTCTGGAATGTTACGTGATGACCATTGTTAACAAAGGTAGAAAGATCACTAATTTTCTCTTTTAATGGTGAATGAATTTATTATTTTAAGAGATTACCGCTTCTACCCCAGCAGGTTATTTCTGTCTTTTTCCCTGTGGAAATTTTGTGTCTAACCTATACAACTGTTTTGTAATAGCTAGATATACAAACAGCAGAGTAAGGAAGAGAATTAATGAATTTGTTTCATTATTTGTTTTCAAACTGATTATCTCCTGTACTTGCAAGGCGAAGTTGATTACCATAATCATACACGCATATATTTAAACCCGAAGTGGTTCTCACAAAGTAGCCAAAAACAGATGAGAATGCTTGTCATACTGTCTGTGATATGTCCTGATTATACTTGGCTTTAGAAAACGTAGAGCAAATGTGATAGGAGTTAATTAGGAGAGGGAAGAATGGAGTGCTTTAGTATAAATCTGACCTGGATGTTCTAGAACTGTGGTAATTATATCATTGTGATAGTTTAATTCTTTGATGGCATTGGCTGTGTGGTATCGTGGAAATTATATTCTTGGTTTTGGTTTAAATGAACACAGATAGCGATCTTGTATGAAGGAAGCTAGAACGATGTGCTACTTTGATGGCACTGAATTAACAAATTTAGAGATGGAAATGCTTAGATATATGCTAATACACTTTAATCTTGACTGCTATATAAAGAATAAATCTGTGCTAATGTAAGTGGAAGAAAAAGCTGTGTTAAAAACTTGCTTTTGTTGCTGATAACTGCAAATTTATTTCACTTTAGTCTAGATAAAAATGGAACTGAAATGCTATCTTTGCTTTCATGAAAATGTTTTCAAATTAAATACAAGACAGGAATCACGGAATTGTAAGATGGGTTAGGTTGGAGAGGACCTTAAAGATCATGTAGTTCCAACTCCCTGCCATGGGTAGGGCTGCCACCCACCAGCTCAAACTGTGCAGGCCCCATCCAACCTGGCCTTGAATGTCTCTAGGGATGGCACATCTACAGCTCCTCTGGGCAGCTTGTGCCAGTGCCTCAATACCCTCTGAGTGAAAAAAATTTCTTCCTAACATCTAACCTAAATCTTCCCTCTTTTCATTTAAAGCCATTCCCACTTCTCTTATTGCTATCAGACCATGTAAATAGTTGGTCCTCCTCCTCCTGGTAAGCTCCCTTCTAATACTGGAAGGCTGCAGTGAGGTCTGCTGGAGCTTTCTCTTTCCAAGCTAAACAAACCAGGTTCCCTTAACCTTTTTTTGCAGGAGAGGTACTCCAGTCCTCTGATCACCCTCCTCTGGACCTGCTTTAACAGATCCCTGTCCTCCTGTACTGGGGCCCTAGTAGTCCAGATGGAAACTTAGAAGGGCAGAGAAGAGGAGGACAGTCTCCTCCCTCTCCCTGCTGGCCACTCCTCTGTTGATGTGCTCCAGGCTATAATCGGCCTTCCAGGCTGCAAGCACCCACTGCTGGCTTATGTCCAGCATTTCATCCGTGAGGACTCCCAAGTCCTTATACACAGGGATGCCCTCAGTGAGTTCTTCTTCCAGTCTGTATTCATAGCTGGAATTGCCACTGCCCAAGCGCAACACCTTGTACTTGGCTAAGTTAAACCTCATTAGGTTCTTTTCTGCCCACTTTTCAAGCCTGTCCATGTCCTTCTGGATGGTTAAAACAGAAGTTTTATTGACTAACAGTAACTTTCAGCTGTACAAGTTAGTAATTCTTTAGATAGCAAATCAAAGGATTAGAAAGGTATATAAAATGTTCAACATAATAGAAAAATGCAATTTAGATGCCATGAAAATTCTTCCAAAATTTGACTGCAGAATGTGGAAAAGTAGGCTGTTCTGAGATTTTTTTATATTTTATGTATTAGCATGAAGATAATTGCAAAGAAAGATATTTAAGTTAATCTTCCTCTAGTTCAGATTTTGACATTTTATTGTTTTGACTATTTTTGTGTGTGTATTTGTGTTACTGAGTCATTTTCTTTATCACAATGCACACAGTGTTTTTGTTTTAACCATAGCAGTATCAAATGCCTCTAAAACATTTTCTTGCATCTCATGTAATTATTAGGTTTCTTGTATCTGACTTTTTTCTTTTTTTATCCCCACTACAGATGATTATTTATATTGAAAATCTCTGTATCCCCAGGGGTTTGGTTTTGTTTTTTAATAAAATCATGCTAGAATACCTTCTGACCTATGCTTTGAATTTTCATTCAAATTTGCTGTCATCCTGATGCTACATTTGTGTATTTCTTCAAATATTACTATATTTCTTATCCTCTGTTCATTTGATTTATTTATTTTTTCTAGTTTGGCAGCTACCTATAGTGTCTTTGTTTCAATCTGTTCTTCAGAACTTGAAGAATCGGGTTCTGAAGAATTCTGATTTTTAGAACTGTGTAAATGTTTTAATCCTAGTTGTTTGAGCGCATATTTTACTATGTTTCTTAATTAATCTGAATATCCTGTCAGATATATGTGGACAACTTCTGTATTTTGAGGGACTATTTAACCTTTGTTCAAGCCAAATGGGTCTAAAAGGGCAGTCTACATTCTGTATAAATGTGGAAGCTTATGAATAAACACTTCTATTGGATATTGTAATGAATGGGAGAAGCTTGCTGAGGAAAGGCTACAGTATTCAGAAGAATGAAGAATGAGTAATGCAGCTGCGTTTCAGGATGGTGGCGTGGGTTTAAATTCTTGGAGCAATTTGCAAGGAGTATCAACCTGTCATTTTAAGCAACCATAGGGTAGAGAAGATAGCCTAATTTGCAATAGCTGCTAGTTCAGTACTTCTTCTTGAGGAGCTATGTTTTTGGCCATATTCATCTAGCTTGAAACTGGGGTGTGAAATTAGTTTGCTTCTTCATTTATTACAGCTTTGATGTGAAAGATGCAGAATAGTTTAAAAGCAATGTGTGACCTTGGCAAAGTACACGCAATAAATCAAGATACTTAATCACAGAGAAAGCGTAGTCTTTACTGAATATTAAATGTTCATTTGAAGAAGTCAAAGTAAGAGGAATGTTTGACATATCTAAAAGATTGTATTTAATCTATAAGATATAGAAAAAACACTGATTTATGATATAGTATTCCAGCTACTGAAACAATGGGCTTGTACTCATACTGTACTGTAGCTGAAATCTGTCTTAAGAGTCTTTTGCATGTTGTGTTAAAAATAAACTACTTGATGGCAGTAAGATTTAAGTCTTTGTATGTGGTATTGCAGTCAGAATTGTTCCAAAGTTATAATTATGAATTGAAGTTATCATTATGAATTTTTTATGTTATTAACTGATAATCTTTAATGTCATTTAGTTGTCTAAGGTACTATACATACTGTCTCCAAGCTCTTTTCTGGGTGGTAATTGTGAATTTCAGTGGTTGCCATATTGTAAAAGTAGGAAAAATTATAAAAATATGGAGTGGTACTACTTGGCATTTACTAATTTTAAACTCTTATTACCTGTCCACCTGATATCATAAAGAAAATAACACAAAAAAACAAGAAACTTACCAACTCTTTATAGTGTTTTTAAACAGCATTACATGACTTTTTTGGTTCTGCAGCAAACTTGGCTCCTTCATTCATATCAACACCTGCTACTGCTGTATTTTACTGCTGGTACTCCACCAATATCTTTCCTATGCTACAAAAATTGATTGTATATTCCTCTTCTTTTCTTACAATTTCATAGGGAAATGCAGATACAGAATTTCGTTGGAAGATTTTTTTTTTTGCGGGGGGGGGGGGGGGGGGGAGGGGGAATGTTCTTTTTCTTGGCTGCAATATATTGTATTTTTCTCATTTTAAAGCAGAAGCAGTTGCCTTATACTACTACTTCCTGAACATTAATCATTTGTCATGGTCATTTCTTTCCCAATTCTTTATTTCATTTTTGTTTAGATTTCCTTAGTAATCCTAAAATTTGCTTTTAAAATCTTAAATTTATGTTGATTACTAAGACTACATCTTTAAGAAAAGCTAAAACTTTTTTTTTTCCATAACTTTTAGTTGGGTAATTAATTTGTTTCAGTTATAAAGGAAGTTGATTTTAATAGCTGTGATGACTTTATGCGGTCTGAATATACTTTCACTGTTGAGTGAAATGAGGTACATTTTCGCGTTCTTTGTGGTGAAATAAACAACCTCTCTGTTGGCAAGTTGACAAATACATAGTGTGTATCCCTCTAGAATACTTTCCATGAAGCCAGTTTTAGCAACATTAAGTTTTTTTTTTTTTTGACATGGATTCTCTGGGATGTTTTACATACGCAGACATCTTGTTTTTAACAGAACTGACAACATACTTCAGACTAATGAGCTCTATTTCAGTGTTGTAATACATATTAGTATATTAATCTAGCAAAAAAAAACACAGCCTGATTTATTTTCACAGAAACATAGAATGGTTTGGGTTGGAAGGGACCTTAAAGATCGTCTGTTTTTGACCTCCTTGCTGCTGACAGGGACAGCTCCCACCAGCTCAGTCTGCATGGGGCCACCATCCAACCTGGCCTTGAGCACCTCCACAACTTCTCTGGGTAGCCTGTGCCAGTGCCTCACAACCATCATAGTGAAGAATTTCCTCTCCTAACATCTAACCTACAACTCTCTCTTTAATAGTTTAAAAGCCTCTTGTCCTACTACTACACTTCTAATAAATATTCCCTCTCCAGCTTTTCTGTACACCCAGCATTAGGTACTGGAAGGCCACAATGCATTCTGCTCAGCCCTCGTTTCTCCAGACCAAACAAGCCCAGTTTACTCAGCTGCCTTCTGCTCCAGACCTCTGATTGTCTTTGTGGCCTCCTCTGGACTTATTCCAGCAGTTCCTTGTATTTCCTTTGCTGGAGAACCGCAGAACTGAATGCAGTACCACTCGAGGTGTTTCATGAGGGCAGAGCAGAGGGGTGGGATCACCTTCCTCTCTCTGTTGCCCATGTTTCTCCTGATGCAACCCAGAATGGAATTGGCTTCCTGGGGTGCAAGTGCACACTGCCATTTTTTTTTAAAATTGGTTTTAGATCTGTATGTTATTAGAAACAAAGGGTGAAATTCATTTTGCTTAAATTAGGTGTCTGAAAGTTGTGTATCCAAATAGAATCACAAAATGGTTGAAAGGTATGAAGATCACTTGGTCCAACCCCTTCTCAAATGGGATCACCAAGAGCAGGTTTCCCAGCTCTGAGTCTTTTATCTCCCAGGATGGAGACTCCACAGATTCTGTTTGCTCAACCTAGGTTCCTGTATGGAAAAATACAGAAATAAATTTACATTTCCACTTTTGAGGATCTGAAGCATGTCCTCGAGGACCTGGAGGCATGTCCAGGGGAGGGCAGCAAAGCTGGTAAAGGATCTGGAGCACAAGTGTTGTGAGGAGCAGTTTAGGAAACTGGGGAATTGTTCAGTCTTGAGAAGAGGATGCTCAGGGGAGACCTTATTGCTCTCTGCAAATGCCCGAAAGGAAGTTGTGGTGAGGTAGGTATCAGCCTCTTCTCCCAGGTAACAGAGATAGGATGAGAAGTAATGGCCTCAGTCTGCACCAGGGGAGATTCATTTTGGATGTTACGAAAAAAATTATTCTCAGAAAGAGTGATAATAATGCATTGAAAGAGGCTGCCAGGGGAGTGGTGAGATCACCATCCATCTAGGTGTTCAAGACATGTGTAGATGTTGTACTAAGGGACATGGTTTAGTGGGGAAATACTGGTGGTAAGTGAACTGTTTGGCTGGATGATCTTGGCTGTCTTGTCCAACCCTGGTGATTCTATAATTCTATAAAGTGTATCATTTCATCTTAGGGAAGGAATCTAAAGAATTTTATTGGATATAATCTACAAGTGTTTGCTTTACCTCTGTGTGTTTATAAAATTATCTCAGAGAAACTTGTCTGGATGGAGGGAGATAAGAAGTTAACTGAGAGAACAAGCCAGATTGCTCGTGAAATGTATGCAAATCGCTGTTATTTTTAGCAAAATAAACTCATCAATTTTTTTTTGAACAGTATGGTGTTTTCCTATGTAAAAAAATTCCATGATTTAAAAAAAAATGACCATAGAAATACTGTTGGTTTTTTTTTTACTTTTGCGAGTTTGTTCGCCTTTATTAAATATTATATGTTTACCAAATACACAGATATATGATATGTGATCACAATTTTGCCCTTAAAAAACTTAATTAGGATAATAGTTTTATGAGAAAGTAATAAAAAGTGATCTTACATATTAAGAAGGACATCAGTTTATACATTTAGTACATTGGAAACTTTTGAGTTATAAAATTATAGATCAGTTGTTAGTGCCTAATTGATAGAGAGAAACAAATTTGTAGGTGGATGAGAAGTATGAGTGAGGGAAGAAGTATGACTTAGTTGTTTTAATTTTCTGAAAAGTGAAAATGAAAGAAGCAGACTGAATATTTGGATAGTTTTAACTATCAGAAGAGGGTTCACATATTATTTCATATGTCTTCCTGTTCTGAGTTTAATTTGAAAATAATACAAACTGCTTTTAAATAAGCAATGAAATAGCCTTGTATTAAAAATCACTATTGAAATTATGTACTTGAAAATGAATTCTTTGAATATCTTTAATTTAAAATATGATTGCAGTTTTAATTACATACCTTCCTGGAACAAACAGAAAAGGTTATCTTACAATTATTTTAGAATTAATTTAATTTGTTCTTTTCTCTTTCTGAGTTACACAATATATTTGCACTTACTGAAATTTAACATTGGTACTTTCATAACTCAGCAGGTAAAGTAGGGTGTTTAAGAGAGAGTCCTTTTATACTTCAAAACTGAATAATGTTTCTGCCATTTAAGTACATTATTCTTAAGCTAAATTTTATATGCATTTCAGTAAGATGTTCTAAGATAATATTTTTAAAGTTGTACAAGTGGCTAATGGACGGGAATTGATGACATGGCGAATTCAGCTGTCTTAAGAGATACTTGGTCTTGACTATGGTTTTGCAAATTTATGCTTACAGCATTTATTTTTCCTCCTGAAATGTGCTCTCTAGTTGTGCTATTTAGTTAGAATTCAGGACACTGGGGGAAGTATCTAGACAGACACCAGGCTGCAGTTTTGTCGGTATTAATGTTGAGTTGTTCTTCATCTGAGTGCCATCTCACCTTGCACCAGCAGCAGGTTCACATAGCTATGTGATGAATTATCCTAATGTATAGTTAGCAAGTTTTCCATCATTCCTTTAGTCCAGAGCAGTTCACTGATTCTTGTTCTGCACATGGCTCCAGGGAGATTTGGATGTTATAATGGGAAGGGAAGTAAAGTCTTGAAAACAAGCAAATGTAGATGTGTTATATCAAGTGGAAATACAACTCAGTTGTTTTCAGTCTTTTTAGTTCTGAGTAGGCAAATGTCTCTTAACAGAACTCTGGAAAGCGTCAGTTTCTTTTAGGTTTTCAGTTTCTGTAGCTTCTCTATAACATCACTCTCGGCAAGGCTGCTATTTCCGTTACTTTATATTAAGGAATATTTAAAGTATCTTCTGATTGTATTTAATGAAAGGACTGTATTCATCAATGTGACAGAAAGGAAGGATTTTTTTTTTTGCTAGTAGTGGGTGGTTTTGGACAAGTTATATCTTGTGTAGCATGACCGTCAGTTCACTGTGACATCAAATTGACCAAACCCACAGCTGATCATATATGTGAGTTTCTCTGTCAAAATTACCTCCCGCATGGAATCATAGAATATCCAGAGTTGGAGGGGCCCACAAGGAATATTGCACCCAGCTCCTGGCTCCAGACAGGACCACCCAAAATTCAAACCATATTTTTGTGAGTGTTGTCTAAACGCTTCTTGGTCTCTGCCAAACTCGGTGCTATCACTATCAAGCAAAAAAATATTCAGTATTGGTTACAATGCAGGTATGAAAGACATTAAAGCTATCACACTGTAATGCTGTTCTCATTTTCTTTTGTAGCTGGTTGGTGGTGAATTTGATCTGGAGATGAACTTTATAATCCAGGATGCAGAGAGCATTACGTGCATGTCAGAGCTTTTGGAGCACTGTGACGTAACATGCCAAGCCGAAATTTGGAGTATGTTCACAGCAATTCTACGTAAAAGCGTCCGTAATTTACAGACTAGCACGGAAGTTGGCTTAATTGAACAGGTACTGCTGAAGATGAGTACTGTGGACGACATGATTGCAGGTATAAAACACCAACTGACAAAACAATCTTAACATTGCTTAACTGACAACCTTTTGTGATTATAGAGGGTTTGGGGATGTTTTGTTTTTTGCTTAAAGTAATTTTTTTTATCATTACCTCTACTGAATCAGATTTTTTATCAGTTTCAGAAAAAATGAAGACAAGAAAATATATTTTTAGTTTAAAGAATATATAGATACTTTTTAAACTGATTGCCGGCTTATTCTTTTAATACTTAGTGTTAAAATGATGCAATTTGAATATAACCAAGAATAGAACCTGTTAGACTTTCAAAGTAATTCATTCTGAAGTATACTGATCATTTTGAATTATTCAGATGATTAAAGTGTTATGATCTACTTTAAATATAAGCCACATGTTACAGCACGTCATATTACAAATAGCTTTATATGCTGGACATTTTAATTTTATTATTTTATTTCTGTACTTCATAATATATAGCTATGAAGACAGCTAAATCATCAATCAGCTGTGAATGTTTACAATTTAAGAAAATAACATTATTTACTCACTGAAAATAACTGATGAAGTTCTTTTACAGACAAAATTTTCAGATTACTTTTGAAAGAGTTTGTTATTGTATCCTACATTCTCTAAATAGTAGAGTACAGGTTATAACCCTAAATGATTTAGTTAGAGGAGTAGGTTTGGTTATTAAGTTTAAATACACCAAATAAAAATTATATGTGATCAGTATTTAAGAACTCCTTTTTCCTGGGGAGAAACTTAAGCACTTTCTTCATTTTTATATACATTTGGATTGATAGTAGGTACTTAAGTTGTGAGGCATTTTTGAAAGATTGGAGTTTTGTCTGCCATAATTCTAACTCTTAAGATTTTAGTTGATGATCTGATTCCTGACAGATATATAGGCTTTGTGGAACAATAAACCAACAAGGATTACAGACCAGAAACAAGAAGAGGATAACAGCAGCATGAAATGTGTGTTATTCAGGAACGTTTTTTGTCTTTGGCTTTTTTCACTAAAAAGGTGTATGTAGCAATCAGTATTTGAAAAAGCTGTAAATTTTATATTTCAGAGTCTTACAAATGTATATGGAAAGGCTTAAACCAGAATTGTTATATTAAATGCTGTACTGTGAGGCTCAGAATGATGTATGATAGATCAGTAGATTCCCAGACTATTGATTTTCACCTAGAATGTTTTGTTTCCAGGACTGGTAAATATGTCAGAATAGTATGAGGGGAAAGATAATATTTATTTCCCATTAAATATAGGGCATCAGCTTATGAACGTAGACATTTCTGTCTTGAATTTTCATCATGGTTTTGTTCTTGGAAATCAGTAGTTATACTTAGTAAAATTCTTCAGTTTGAGGTACCCTAAATAGTACTTCTGTACATGGCATGTATACCTGTGATGATGTCCTTCTTAGAGATACATTTTTCAAATTGTGAAGCTACTTTTAGATGTCAAAGATCAAGAGAGTATGGGGTCTGTCTTCCAGAAGCAGTTGCAAATTGAAAAATGCTCTCAACTGACAATTATTAATTTAAGTCAGGGGTAAAACCTTGATAAAGAAATTTCATCAAGCCTCTTTCCCGTTATTATTATTATTGTTTTTTTCTGAGAGTTGTCACGCGGTATTTCAGAAAGATACTTTTTGTAGAAAAAGCACCAGTAAGCTTTTCCTCACATAGATGTGAAAAGCACATATTTTGTTTAAAAACAAAACAATGTTGGAATTCTGATGACTCACTAGCTCCGGAATGTGTATCTGCGTTGCCTTCTTCATAGTATGAATTTATCAGAGATTTAAGAGAGCACCACATTGTTGGGTCTTGGAGAACTCTGAATAGATGGTTCTGGGTTTTTGAGAAATTTACTTAAAAAAATGTGGGGAAAAAAAAATCAATTTCACTTTCATCTTGTTATTTCTGTGAGAAACTCACCACAATAATGAATGGCAAAAACTTTGGTAGTAGAACAGAAGCAGTAAATGCGGTCATCTAATAAGTAGTCAGTAGTCTGTAGTCCACTCATACTCAGTGGATATGTCTCTCTTGAGCTCCATTCTATTTTTTACAACCTACAGTTGATACTGTAGGTATTTGTTCTGGAATTTCTTGAACCAAATTCTTAACTATTGAAACAGTTTCTGATTCCTAAGCAAAAACGTTAGTTCTGGACTGTTCTGCCATTAACAGGCTGTTAACAGTTATTTATCTTCAAATTGGATCCATAAGAGAAGCTTCAAAATTCTTGTATTCTATATTGCCAGCCTGTAGAGCTACATCTGCTTCACAAATATAGCTAAAATTCACAATTTCCTGGCTGCCTGTTAGTTAACATTTAAGAAGGCATGATATAGTTTTCCTGAAGTTGTGTTCCTAAGCCTGTTCAATATGTCTTCTTAACTTTAGTTAATACCACACCATCCATTGAGATAAATAGATTACTTGAAAGACAAAGCAGGCTCTTTACCATTGTATTTTTGAATGAAATGATTCAACTGAGCATTTCTTCAAGGCTTCTGTTGAATTGGTAGAGCATGTATAAACTGCTTAGCATGAAAGTATTTAGAACCAGCAAATTAGTTCCAGTAAAAAAAGTCTGTTTCATTCAGTGCATTTTTTAAATGCTGTAAAAATGGTGTGTCTGTTTTCTCCTTCTGGACTTTCTCATTTCAGAAATGACATCACAAATGCCAGGTTTATATGTGATCATCTTCAACATAACTGAAAATGAAGAAAATTTTAAAAAAAGAAAAAAAAAAACGTGTTTTGTAGCTGTGTTTATGTGTAGATGAGCTTATTGTTATGATTATAAACCAGAGGTGGACTGACTATTCGCAGCGAGATTTTAATATGTATGAATAAAGTTATGTAGTGATAGGCAGGCTTTGAAGCAAAGAACAATTCCTCTTTAGAGGTGCTTAGGGGAAAATGTTTAAGTTGCTTAAGTACATTGACGTCCACAGACGTTCCTTCCATTATCTACGCTTGTTATCTCACTGTGCTTCAATCTTTCTGGTTTTTGTTTTACAATATTAGGAGATTTATGTATCTCCGTAAACTTTTTATTCATTGTTTATAAATATGTACTACTAATGCCTGTGGGGTATCAGTGTTTTGAGGAGAAATAAGATGTTTTCTGTGCCATAATGTAGTGTAGGACTAAAACGATGAAATAACATAACACACGTTCAGTGATTTAAAAAATCTGTCAGTCATTTCTGTTTCTGAATGTATTGCACTTTTCATCATCTGTGTTCAAGGATTTTTTTAATGGTCTTCTGATTTTCATCAAACATCTTTGCTGCTACACAAGACATTAGAAAGAAAGCAAAATTTACAATAGCTTGATTTAAAACACACGCTAAGACTTGGGAATTGGGAAATTCTCAGCTGAAGACTGGTATTCACTCATGCTGATTTCCCTTTCTGAGTTGTCAGTGTGTTATTGTTCTCAGTTTCTGATCACGTACAATGTGTGTGATCAGTGCCAGCGTCGCGTCTCATGCTAGCAACTGAATGGTAAAGGGGGCAGATGGCTGTAGGTTCTAGAGGACGAGCTGGATACAGACAAATTTTTGCTTTCTTAGCTTTATTTTTCTATCCATTAGGAAATTCTATCATGATTATAATCTACTGCTAATTTAGAAATGAATATTAATTAATCTCTCAGGCAAACTGTTCAGAAAAAGGAAAAAAAAACATGGTTGAGCTTTTAATATTAGGAAAGTAGTCTGATTTTATGCTGAAAATTGCTACAAGTTACAATGTTGTGGGTTTTTTTTGTTGTTTTGTTGTTTTGCTTTTCCTGTTGTGCAGTTTCCCTGCATCAGTGAACAGCTTAGTATGTCTCCTGTGAATTGAATGCTGTTTCAGTCTTTACACGTGCCTTTTGTAGCGGATCAGAGACTGGTTTCATAGTGGAAGAAGCTAATAGATATTGATGTGTTTACAGAAAAACACATATGCAGGAATTTGCAGAGAAAATTTGCTTAAAAACTAAATATCATCCTAGAGGATTCCTAATTTTTAATGCTATTATTTGTTAACAGGTCTAAGAGTCATTCTTTCACTGATGAACAAAGGGAACATGCAGATTCATCAAAAAGTTACAAGCTTTAATCATATCTTTTGAAGGGCCTATGGGGAGAATGTTCTGGTTGTTCAGCGTTGAAGAAATTCGAAAATATTGTTAATGCTGGTTCTATTTTGTCTCAGCTTTTTTTTTGTTTTGAAAAGTCTGTACTTCACAGTTTGATCTCCTATTTAATTTCTTATGATAGATCTGTAAAGATGTGCAATCTGTTTTTCCTCCTACTAAAGGCAGTAGTAATTGTTTGTAGTGCCGTTTATTTCAGACAAAAATGCAGAGTGCAGGCTAAGTCCATCATCCCACAAGCTAACACATTTTTAAAACGAAGTTCTGTGTTTTAAAATAAAGCTCCAACAACTAGCAATAATTATATACCTGATTTTATCTGAAAGACAAGCTGCGTAATGCTATTAATTAAAATTTCAAGGATTTTGAGATGTTTTAGTGAAAGCTATATTACACAAACCTTAAGAATTGTGATGACTTCTTTTTATTGTGGGCTTGTTTTCTCTCACTGTTTTTGTTATTGTTGTTTTGGGTTTTTTCGGTTGATTGTGGATTGTTTGGTTGGCTGGTTTCTGGCTTTTCATTTTGATAAAAATTGAAAGCATTTTCACTATAGCAAAGCTGGGGGAACCATAAAAATTCTCTGTATAATGTACTTAACTGTAAAATACTCAGTATAAAGTACTTAAGTTAAAAAATACTGCCAAGCACCTTTTAGTTAAGAGTGTTTGAAAAATACTAACTTCAGAGGAATTAGGAAATCTTTATCCCAAAAGTGTACAATAGAAATGAGCAAACAGTAAGTTCATAATGTATGATGAATGCTGCAAGAGAAAGAGTTAACCTTCATAAATTTGATACTTTGTTCATAGTGTGATTCAACATCTAAAACTGCATATGTAAATTTATTTTTAACATTATCAATCAATGAAGGTACGAAATCTTTTGTAAAATATTTAAAGCCACTGAGTTGATTTTTAGAATTTGTAAATACACTTTTAAAGATACTAACTTCTTCAGCTTTTTTTTTTCTTTCTGTCAAAACAATGAAATTCAGAGTTCAGAATAACTTTATTTTCCTTTGAAGATCTTCTAGTTGATATGTTGGGGGTTCTTGCCAGCTACAGCATCACTGTCAAAGAGTTGAAGCTTTTGTTCAGCATGCTTCGAGGCGAAAATGGAATCTGGGTAAGCTGTGATCAGATAAAGCATTAAGTGTCATTACATTAGAGACTGAAGTTAACGTAAATTGTCTCCTGGGACATATAAACTTGAATTTTATTATTTTTTTCCACGTTGAATGAACATATGTTTATGAAGTACTTTAGCTAACTACTATAGAGTTAATTTGCTGTGTTGTTTGAAAAGTGTCCAGTTTCCATTGTAGCCTAAAGAGTGTAAAACTTTGTATTTACTTCACTGCAATGTTCTTGTTTTCACAGCCAAGACACGCTGTTAAATTGTTATCAGTCCTGAATCAGATGCCACAGAGACATGGGCCTGATACCTTTTTCAACTTCCCTGGCTGTAGTGCTGCAGTAAGTTTTCAACTAAAACAGTACAATTTGAGGAGCAAATAAATTGCTTCTTATTTGCTCAGAATTTGCTTATATGCTCAGAATTGAACTTGAAATCTTTTAAGGGAAAGTCATTCTGTGCCTTCATTCCAGAGGATGAAGAGTGATATAAGCTTCTCTTGGACTGTTGCAAATATATTTTGTCCACTTAAAGCTTAATCCACCACCTCTTCTTTGTCAGTACAGTTGTTGGAATAGCAGGTTGCATCAGGGAAATAAAGTGGTTGAAAATAACTTTTTCACCTGGACTATTTTGGCTAAAATACATCCTTGATCTTGTTTGATATTTGATTGCACAAACAAATGTGCCACTAAAGTGCCTAGAGTGCACTGTGTGAGGAATCAATAGCTGAGGTTTGCAAGAGAGCATTTCAATTGGTACTGCTAAGTTAAAACCATTGTTAATCTCTCCCAAATGTAAATGCAGCAGGAAGATAGCTGTTACAAAATATGAATGTCTATTATGACGTACACTGCTGTGACATTTCTGGGCTTCAGGAGCAAATCATGATGAAGTGTCTCAAATTTAATTGTCTCTTAGATCTTAAAAAAAAGTTTTTCAGAAGAATTTCAAATATTTATTCCTTCTAAAAAGGTGCAGCAATTTGCACCTTTGAAAATCATATTTAAAACTGAAACGTGCAGTAGGCATTCCTCTTTCCTTGGCTGTGATCTTGCTTCATATACATACTACTCATCATTGCTTGTGCGCCTGTAAATCATGAAATACAAGTTTCAAATTTACATTTCTTGAGTAGCCCATGTTGTATTACACTATGAAGATCTAGAGAGGATTCATTCTCTGAAGTGGACTGTGGGCAATTATTTCTACAATCACTTACTTTTGTATCACCAATTTTACAAGCACAGAATTGAGATTTTCAGTTGTGATTCACGTTAGTAACAACAATATAGTACCAACACAGAATTTCACTATAACGTTTACCTGGTATGATAAATATCTTTGAAGTTGGATGGATTTTCCATGTGTAGCCAAGACTTCATCTTTATTATGTGAAGCTCAAAAAGTCAGTTGTATCGATACTGAACTACTTGTGAGAGTTCTCTTACCATTTCAACTGAAGGGCTCTTCTCAGTGTTACATTTCATGTCCTCAGTTAGTAGAATTTATGTAGTTAAAAATTCAAGTATTTTGAAATAAATGGGAAGCATGCATTTTTTCAGAAGTATTATTTGAAATTTTAAGATATTTTTCTTTTATATTTAAATGTTAGAGGGTAGATTGCAGATTTATAATGAGAAAATTTTTATACATTATACTTAGAAATACTTAAAATTATTTTTGACTTGTTTCCTTCTTATCTTTTTTTTTTTTTTGTAGGCAATTGCATTGCCTCCTATTGCTAAGTGGCCTTATCAAAATGGGTTTACCCTTAACACCTGGTTTCGTATGGACCCACTAAACAATATCAATGTGGATAAGGATAAACCCTATCTCTACTGGTAAGTAACTTACAACCATGTATTTACAGTTTCCTTTCGTTTTCTAATAACCATACAGTATTTTTTTAATTTGCTTTTTAGTTTCCTTCACATATTTTCTATTATTATGATATATTTTTTATTTCATTTATCAAGGACAAACACAAATGTAATTGAATGTGCATCCATGAATGTAACATGATCATTTGTTAATCAGTCTTAATTTGGTATAGAATTGGCAACTTTTAAGACATGTAATTATTTTGAAATTTTTTACTGTTTCAGAGCAGAGAAAGCATGCTCTGAAAATACACAACCTTCCATATGTGTTGCTTTCATTAGTGCTAGTTGTGTAGAAATATCTTAAATATAAGTAATACGATTCTCTCTGATTCCAAAGGAATGTACAAGCAGTAATGGCATTATGTGTGAATAACTTCAGATGGTTTTCTTTTTTTTTTCTTTTGCTGGTGATGCTGTTCTGATGTCAGTATAATTCTTATTTATTTTTTTATTTTTCTTTAGTATAGTTTTTGCACTAAAATAGTTAAAAATCCTGCACACGTTGATCTGTCTTGAATATTGATGTATATTTCATCTTTATGTCAAAACAGATTTGCTTCTGGTTCCATTTTAAATGTATTGATCTAGAGGTTTTTTTCCAAAAGCATAGCCTCTATTCTCTTTGCTACTGAGAAGTGATGTATGTTAGAATAATTGCCATTCTCAGACATCTCAACTTAATAAACATTTTTCTTTTATTATAATGTTGTTTTTTTTAAAAAAATAGCAGTAAGTATACCCTGCTAAGATGCCGTTTGAATTGTCAAAGAACATCTGAATTTCTTTCTTCAAAAGAGTTCAAGGTTTCACTTCAAAATTGTACTCTAAATAATATTTTTGGAATTAATGTAGTTTGTATTAACCAAAGCCATAGCATTTCCATATTTTCTTAAAAAATGTCCACTGATGGTATGACATTTATTCTAGGTAACTTCACATAATCTCCATTTATTACATTGACTATAATAAGGAGTCTAGCAGGATAAGAACACATTTTTCTTTACATTTATTTTTCCTCATGTTTGATATGTGCTTTTTTCTTCTTCTTCTACATTTTGTTTTTGCCATTGGGAAACTTGGGGAGAAACTATAGCCACAATATATGGAGTTTAATCTCTCATACGGTAGCACTCAAAAGATAATCTTTCTAACAAATGTATTTTGACGCATGCACATGCTTATAAAGTTAACTTTGAGCAAATTCATGTTTTCTCTTTTTCTCTCTCTTTCACACGCACATTGTAATTCCAGTTCAGTGTCTCACTTTCTTGTGTTATTCTTATAATGGAGTATATGTAAAATGAGATTATTTAGTGAGCATAGAAAATAAAATCAGTCATTTCTGTGACTAATAAGTTGTAACTTCATAAGTCCTTTGCGTAGCTCCTGAAAGGAGTCAGTCTTACAGAAAGCATATGCCAAAACTGAGTCTAAATGTAATGTGCATGTAATAAAATTCCTGAATGTGCCATCCTGAAGGGGCAATTAGAGTCAGCACAAATACTTGTCGTTTTTATATGATGGCTTAAACCAAGCCATAAATAAAGAAAAAGTATTCAAATTAAATCATCCGTCTAAGCTTCTTTGGGCCTATTTTAGATTTTGCTGCATGAGCAGTTGAGGTATGGAGATGCACCACCAGTAAGGAGATATAAAAGCAATGATTTCTGTTTTGAATATGGTATTTCTGTTCTGTTTTGAATATTGTTTTCAGTCATTTCACAGCCTTTCCTGTTTTAGTAAGTGTAAAACATATATAAATTAAAGCTTGATAATTCTTCCAGTGTATCTGTCTTTTAAGGGATCTTGATTTTTCTAATAAGCAGTGACATACTTTTATGAACAACTTCAAAGAAGTCTATGACTTTTGAAGCAGGAATGCTGAAAGCACGATCAGCATGAGTAAGTTTCTCAGGATCTTGCCCAGTCAGGTTTTGGTGTAGTTTATAAATGGATGCATCACAACCTTTCCAGGCAACCAGTGTTTGACTTCACACACGCACAAAGTCGTTTTTATGAAATTCCTGTATTTCAATTTGTGCTCGTTGTCACTTGTCCTGATGCTGGGTAGCAATGAGATGTCTCTGGTTCCATCTTCTTTACTGCCAGTCCATCCTTATAAATATGCCTCCAATACTTCTCTTCTATAGGCTAAACAGTTCTATATCTCAGCTTTTCCATGTGTGTCAGAGACTTTGATTATTCAGTCATCTTTCTGGTGATTGGCTGGATTCTCTCCATTATGTCCGTGTCTTTCTTGTACTGGTCACAGTACTCCAGGTACAGTCTAGGCAAAGTTTAGGAGAGGTGATAGATTACTTCCCTTGACTTGCAGGCTGTGTTCTTTCTAACATAGCCCAGGATATGTTTTTATCTTCTTTTCTTTGTTTCTCAGCGTATATACTGGTTCATGAGGTGTTTCCTCCCCAGAGGTAGGACTTCGTTCTTCCCTCTGTTGTTCTTAATGAGATTGTTGGCTTATTATTCCAGCCTGTCAAATGTCACTCTGAATGGTTATACGCTTACTTTGTGTGTCAGCCACTCCTCTCAGTTTTGTATAATCTGTATGTATAGTGAAACTGCAATCCATCCCACCATTCCTATCATTAGTGAAGCTGAACAAGAATGGATGCAGTGTTGAATTCTGGAGAACTCTGATAGATATGGCATCTGTCTGGACTCATACACCATTTTTAGCCTAGCATCTCAGTTTTCAGAATGACTCTGCCTAGTTGCATAGCTTATTCTACATCTCTGTCACTGAGGATTGTTGAGTGTTAAAAAGTCTTGAATCATTAAAAAGTTAAAAAGACAGGATAAAAAACATCCAGAGCTTTCCTCTCATCCGCCAAGCCAATCATGTAATCATAGACTTTCTGTTTGATCAGAGATGATTTCCTATTGGTAAATCCTTATTGACTACTCACAGTTCCTTAGTTATGAACCTGACAATAACTGAGTATGGAAATATGTTGTCAGAAGTTTTTTTGGTGGGAGAGACCTTTCACATCTGCTTGGCTGTGTAGCATGGACTCTTGTGCATAGAAATGGAGAAGGGAAGTAAAGAATTGCTTTTACATTTTCCAGATGTGAGGGAAAACAACTGATTTTGTCATTATCTAAACACTGGGTGCTGCTTGAAGAACTGTAAGTCAAATTAAAAAAAATAATAATTGAAGCTATTTCCAAGGATGGTACTGGGGAACTGCTAAGTGATAGTTATATGAGTGATAAGTAGAAGAAGTAGACTGTTACAGAGCAGTAAGGTTCAAATGGAAGGATGAACAGAATTCAGTAGCGCAAATTTTAATACAATAAAATAAAGGTCATGTACCTAGCAGTGAATAATGGGTGCCATGCTTACAGAATTAGTGGTTACACATTAGAAAGCAGTGATTACAGAATGATGCTAAGAGTTATTGTAAGTTACCAACTGACCATAAACTGAATGAGAGAGCTATTGGAATATTTTCAAGGAACAGAGAAGAGAGTAAAGGTGATACAATTTTTGCCCGAAATCTTGGCAAAAGACTTACTATTTGCAATTGCACTTTGCTACTTCTTTTAAGAGACCATGTTAAAATTGGGTAGAATTCAGAGAACACTCTGATGTGAACAGTGTTCTGAAAAACACATTTGATAATGAAACTTCTTTTAAGAGTTAAGGGTGAAACTCAAGCTAGATTTTCTTAATTGTACAGCTTTGTCCTTAAATCCAAGCGCTTCTAAAAACACCTAATGGAAGAATATCTAAAGCCTCTGGAAGATCTTTGCAAAATTTTATTTTTACAGATGTTGGCACAAGAAATAAAGTAACCAAGGATAGCTCTCTTGACTTTGTATTCCCTCTCTGCTAATAATAATAATGTTGCAAAAGCATATAACGGAGCTACAGAATTAGTAAAAAAGAAACCATTTCTTACCTTCATGTAAGAATGGATTAGGATACTGAGACTGAGAATATATTATCTCAAATGCTCCTATCTGAAATTCCGTATAAAATCCTCAGCCAAAAAATAGGAAGTCATTAAGTCATTTCACTAGTGTATGGGAGAATATTTACCTTCTATTTAAGTGTAATAATATCCAGTAGCTGCTTTGAGAAAATGGCTGAAATGAAACTGATAACTAAAATGTTGTTATGAGCTATCTGGAGTAAAATCATATACCAGCTGCTGTGGGAAGTAGTTTAAGACTCCTAAAGCTGCATGGGTGTTGACAATATTTTATTGTCTCCTCTGTGCATTTCATTTTAGTACGCAGCAAGTTCTGCACATGTAGGTAATTGATAAGACAATTTCTGCATAGCATCCCAGAGAACAGTCCTAGCCTACTTTACCTTTGGCAAGAAAGGCGATGTGAAAATTAACATAATCTGCACAATGTAATATTGAGGTAAACAGAAGACTTATTTGTTTTCTCAGTTTCTCAGCTACAGCTATATTAGAATGCTAATTAATGTGGTCCCAAACAAAGTGAAATCTTGATGCATAGTGGCAAGACTTCATGTTTAGTAAATTCTATTCTAAGATGGAGAGATCTGACATGCTCAGAAATTAGCTATTTATTCTTTATTTCAGTGCTTTCTTGTCTTAAAGTGCTGAACTCCAGGAAGTTACACATCCAAGGACATTTCAGTCTTTAGAAAGAAAGTAACAGACCAATTTGACTGTAATGGTGACAAAATCAGGCCAGTGTAGATATTTCTTCAAAAGCCATTAGCAATCCCATTTACACTTTTTTTTCCCCCCCTCCAGGGTGCTTATCAATGTGTAATGAAGTATTTATTGGCTCCTGATAAAAGCTGTAGTATGCATTCTATGCAGTTTTACTAATGCATTGTCAAATAGAAACATGATGGAATTAGCACACTGCATATTGGTAACTTAAAAAAAAATAAAAACATTTTATTTAACGTTTTTAATGGAATAATGTACACCATATGTCTGAATTTGTAAATCTTTGCATTTTTTTCAATATCCTTCAGAATTTGATTCCGTTATGCAAAACTGTTTTAGCTAGTGGAGATAAAGTATGTTGCTCAGAAACAAATCTGGCATTGAGACATGCAGCTATTCAGTGAAAAGTTCTTTGAATGCCATTAAGCCCAAAGGAGGTAAATCAAAGTCTCAAAATAGCCCACAACATGTTCGGTTTTGTCAAGACTCTATTTTTACATGTTTAACCTTCATGTTATTTTATAGAGTTAGGTAGGTGATATTGTAGATTATCTGTGTATGGGTAATGTTCTCCCTTGAGGCTGTTCACTGTTCCTTTTGTTGTGGAGTATAGTTGCCTCCAGGGTCATTGTGAAAGCTAAATCCTTGATGTGTATCCAAGTTGAAAATAATTCTCAATAGACAAAGGAGAATTGCACTTTTATAAATTCACTATTTAGGTCATTTGTGATGGACAGCATGTAATTTTTCTGTTCATTCTGTTCATTAGATTATGTTTTAAGCTGATTTAGGTTTATTAGAAGTGTCCTCTTTTTGTGGAAGCCTGTACAAAGGGCTGTGGCAGAAGAGAATGCTCCTTCCATTGCACCTGGAGAAGCACAAGAGTTGTACACAACATGTATATATAAAGACATAAGAATGGAAAAATATAGCCTGAATTTGGGAAAATAAAGTGTCTTTTATGTTTTTGTGCAAAAAGGAAATAGCAAACTAAAGTGTGGTTCATGGCCAGCCGAACCACCTTGATGACCAGAGACACGAGGCATAGTGTGCTGCAAGTCAAAAGATAAATCAAGTCTGGAAGAAAGGACCTCAGTGCAAGGTCGCACTGGTGTGGAGGAGAGTTGTCTGTTATTCTTGTTCTATTTAGTCTGATCACTGTGTTTTTCCCATTTAGTAGGTATATACTAATTAATTTTAGCAAAGTGGCTTTCTGGAATTTGAGAATTCGAATTTCATTTTTTTTTACCTTCTTTAAAAAAATATTTTGTAAGAGATGAGCATCTAAGACCTGGCCACCTGATAGGTCTAGTCATACCAGCTATCTCTAGAAGCATTGTTTTACCAGAAGATTGGGCTTTATCAGCTGTATTCTTGACAGGGAAGAATCAGGAGTGTCTATTTTTTCTCCGTTAACGCACACATACAGATTTAACTATATGTTTCTGAAGATGAAATTAAATCTGTAATTATGCATTTTTTTTGACATATTGAAACAGGATATCATTAGCATTGTGGGATAGATTAAAGATGTAAAATTTCAGCAGCTATTAAGTAAGATGAAATCTGAACTGTTTGCATATACTTTTCACCTCTAAATGGTACTATGAAAAACCTAATAGAAGTGTTTAATAAAAATGTTCCAACAGTAAAATCATTTAAAAAGTCATTATTTTAATAACATGAAATTATTTTAAAAGCAGCCTACATCAGTGAAAGAGAGAAAGTGATAATTACTGGACTATATGAATATATTCAAATTTGTAATGACTTTTTAAGTACTTTTGAAACTTCATTTTAAATTTTATGGATGAGGTTCACCATTTAGAAATAATGTATCTCAGCCATGGGTTATTTTTCATTACCTGGCTTGTAAGTTTAAAAAGATTTTAATTTAAATTGGTATTGAGTGGTATTTGAACCCTGTTTTATCACATGATTGTTCCAATTTTTCTAAATTTCATCAATGATTTTTTCTTTTCAGTTTCCGCACTAGCAAAGGTGTTGGCTATTCTGCTCATTTTGTTGGCAATTGCTTAATAGTTACATCATTGAAGTCAAAAGGCAAAGGTTTCCAGCACTGTGTGAAGTACGACTTTCAGCCACGCAAAGTAAGTGAAGTAGTAGTCATATTAAAAAATTAACATCGATAATGGTGCAAAATGCTTCTTGGAAGAAGTACTAAAATCCTTCAACTATTAATAATTTGCATTTTTTTTTTTATTTATAAGTACCTTCTTTGTCATTCAGAATTGTATGTCAATTATGAGGCAGAATCAGTTCAAGAAAAAAATAATAATTTATGAAGTCACACTTTTTGAAATCAACTTGTTTTAAAAATACTGCTTAATTAGCTGCAGAGACTGAGGAAGTACTTGTGAAGTGATTGAATGTCATCTTTCAAAGGTCTGTATGTTACAAAAGTAATTCAAATTCTGAACATTCTGTACTTGGTAACTTTGGTAACAATGCCTTGAACAATTCTGTGGGCAGTTTCCTTATCTGTTGCTGAAAGAAACAAGGATTTGAACTTTATTAGTGATATTTGGGGATTTCTCATTTTTTGTACTGAATCTTGATTACTTCTGTAGATACATTAGTGTTTCTTTCTGATGTATGTCTTGTAGTCCTAGGAGAACAACAATTCTGCTTGCTTCAAGATTTCAGGAAGTTGGTTTAAGCATTGACTTTCCCTTGTGATCATTATGTGTTTGGCATTGGTAATAGCCTTGTATGTATTTTGTTGTGAAGCTCATTTCTTTTTTATGGCCTTAGAACTCATATATTGAATTTCAGTACTTCTGTCTTGAGAAACCAGTGTTTTAGGGAAGGTTGCCACTACTCACTTATCAACTTTATGTTCTATTAGTTTCCTTGGAATGACTTTGTGATTCAAAATCACCAATTCTAATTCGATCACGTAGGTTTGAGTTTGTGGAGGTTTTATTTAATATAGTAATGTTCTTTCCTAGCATATCATTCAAGGATGTCTACAGCCTAATAAATGCATATCTGCTGAGTGTTTCAATTCTGTTGTGCAAATTTATTTTAAAGCCAGAAAAGCATTTTAATGACAGTTTGGGTTTTCTTTTGAAATAATATCTGATAGTACTGATAAACACTAAACCTAGGAACAAATTAAATTATTAACTTATAGATTATGTTATTGTTAACTAGTTTTTGGGAGCCAGCTGAACCTTTTGTTTCCTGTTTTTAATGTGGTAACAGTCATTCATGTTTTAACAAGATATTACTATGAATAACTGTATCTTCATGCAAATCTTAGAAAATTTTAGCTCTTGCTTTTCTACTATTCTAATTATTCTTATTAACTCTGAAGTACTAATAAATGTATTTCTCAGTATATGAGTACCAGTGTAATACCAGCAACTCACCCAATAAAATTTTCATGCCAGATTTCTCACAGATCTTGCTTCATACACTTTGAATCATATGTCAAACTTCAGAAAGTATTTGAACCAAATCTTCTAGAATATACTTTATGGTGTATGATATGTATTATATTCCATTAAGAACTTTTTTGTATTATTTGTGGAAGGCACGTAAAAATAAAGGAGGAAATAGTAGAACCTGTTAAAAACTCCAGTATAAATACAAACATAGCCTGTTTTCTTCTTCATGTAGTTTAGATATTACATCTGGTTCTAGTAATCATTCACTGAACTTGTAGATGGAAGTTCAAAAAATGTGTACCTATTTACAAAGCAGTTTACTGTTGAAATGGTAACTAGGGAAGTGTAATTTTCTAGCTGTTTTCTAGCATTTGTAACAGACGAAGACATTTCAGCAATAGCTTTTGCTAGGAAACATCCTCATTAAACTTCTGAGTAATAATGTTTTAAAAAATACTTTGTTGGATCTCAGTAGAATTATATAATGAAGTCTTAGAAATATATGTTCATGTGAAAATCTTTCAACAGTAAATTATGTCTTATGACACCATTGGCAGTGTAATGTGCATTAAGTTAATATTTTAGGTATTAATTAGTGTATTTTAAAATCAATGTAAAATCATGTACTTACAGAAATATTTGGAAAAATTAGATCATAATATCTTCCAAGTGAGATATACTATGAAGTAGCTGTAAAGTACCCACTTATTCAGCGGTGGGGGATAAAGCCTGAAGACTTCAGTGGCATAAAAAATTGACAGGCTGTTATCTATATTGAGGTGTTTTTGGATATTACCTATGAAAGCCTTTTATAACAGAGAGACATGGTGTTTGTAGGAAAAAAATGATACAGGGAATGAAAATGCAGAATGAACTTAAAGGATGATTGTATAATTGATTTGAAAATTAAAACAAAAACAAAACAAAAACAAAAAAGCAAATTTTTCAACTTAGTGTTGAAGAAAAACATTTTGGAAGCATTTGGTTTGGTTAAAAGTGTGTCAGTAAAGACTTGAAAACCATGTTCACCAATATGAAATAGAAGAGAAATCAAAAATATTCTAGTGGAAGAAAAAAAAGAACAACCCCCAAGAAACCAACAAAACCTAGAGTGGCTCTTTTAAATGAGAATACTGCTGTAACAGAGATATGAGAATATAACTTGGCAGTCAATGGACACTCGCTTCAAACTGCACATAGAGGTAGGAGTCATGCCCTATATTAAGGAGTTTGCCTCATCAGATAAATAAGTTCTTTGTACCAATAATGTGTAAAGTTTCTGAACACTGAAAATCACTGAGTAGAAAAACCGTGCTATTCAGTTTAAACTGTTAGCCAAGTGATGAGATTCAAATCTGAAAAATCTGTGATGCACTAGGAAAGATTAGAAGACAAAACAATAAAGAGAATCTTACATCATTTATATAAACTGATTGCATTCTATTGGGATGAGGGTTCAAACCGTTAAATACCAGAAGCATTTGTATCTATGTGTTTTTAAAAATTTTAGGGAACAAAAGATAGATTGCTTGACTTTGTCTTGGAAAATGCAGAATTACAGAGGTATGTAGGAGTTTTAAATTTTGTTTTTTAAGTATCGACAAAATTCCTTCCTTAAAAAAAAACAATAAATTAGTAAAGTAGCAGTTAAAAGACTGAAGTGTTTGATAGAATCAGAGGAACTGCTTAAAGGCAAAGACAAAAAAGGCTAAGGTCAAATATACAGTTAATCTGAAATCCATTAGAAATTTTTAAAATCTCTTCATAATGTATGTGAGCACAGGTAAGTAGTAGAGACTACTGTAAACAAAAGAAGTACTTCAGAAAATGGAAATTGTATCAAAAGTAAGAATGCTTAAAAATGAGTTACAGCAAATTATATTTGAAAGTATAATTTATTTTTTTTTCTAGTTCATAGAATCATAGAATTGTTAGGGTTGGAAGGAATGTTTAAAGGTCACCAAATCCAACTCCAATGCAATGAACAGGGATATCCACCACTAGATCTGGTTGCCCAAGACCTGATCCAGCCTCACCTTGGAAGTCTCCAGGGACTTGCTCATGACTATTCTTTAGGGACAGCTCTTCACATTCTATTCCCTTTCCTGATTCAGAAAGTAACACCCCCTCCACTCGTTCCTTGCCCGTCCCTTCTGAATAACTTGTAGCTGTCAATAGCCACACTCCAGTCATGGGAATCATCCCACCAGGTTTTGGTGATGGCAACTATATTGTGCTTTTCAAGTACCACAGTAGCTTCCAGCTCCTCCTGTCTGTTTCCCAAGCTGCATTAATTGGTGTAGAGGCACTTCAGCTGGGCACCTGGTCTTATTGCTTTCTTAAAGGGTAACTCCTTAATTCCTCTAAATTATTTCTGCTGATTTTCCCCTTTGCCTTCTCCTATTACCCCAGTAGCCACTGCCTCATTATCACAGGCTTTTGAACATACTGAAGTTGCCAGCACATCTCAAGGTAGGAAGCTGCGACAGTGATTGTGATTTGGAGATTGCTTGATAACTTTAGGCATTTTAGTCCTGTGAAAGCCTCTAAGACTCCAAGAAATTAGATTGTCATGGAGTGAAAAAGAAATAACAGCTTAAAATGTAAATTTAGTTCATTCAAGTGGAAGAGGCAGAGGATCTGGATTACTTGTGATGAGTAGTTGAGGGAAACTGTGTGTGCATACACGTGTGCACACACATGCAGCTGAAGAAAACTTCAATGTGTTTTGTTGGGCTTGCCTTGGAGATCAGAGCGACAGAGGTAGACAGTTCTCTGAAGCAGAAATTATGTGAAAGATTAAAAAAAATTGTGTGACAGGAAGGAGATTGACTAAAAGAAACTGAATGTGCAAAGAGAAGTTGTTAACATACCAATAAAAGATTATTTAAAGAAAAATATTATATCATTTTGCTGAAGACTGACATGCAGAGCAAGCAACAATGCTATGAAAACATACCATTACTCTTTTTTAATTCCTTATAGGGTTCATGGACAGTGTTACAATAAAAGAGTAATGACCTATTTGTTTCCAAAGAAGTGAGCCAGCTAAATTCAAACTACACACAATGGCACAAACTGTGCAAAGTCTTTCAAATTTGTATTTTCTCTGAAATGTTCTTAAAACACTGTAAAAGGAAAGTCTTTGAAAACTACTCAGTAAAACATTGGACAGATAGAAAAGTATCAGAAATACAAGTAAACTGCTATGAAATGGACAACTTTTAATAGTGTCATTGTGAATATGTCCTCAGCAGGATCATTATCGCTAACTGAAAATTATTGTTAAATAAACTTTGGAAGGAAAGAGGACAAGGGCCTTTTCCATGAAACAGATCAATGCTGGAAGATTTGAAAAAGAAACATAGACTAAATCAGAGCTCAAGTCATGCAGTTTGCACTTAGTTTCTGATTATGATAGTCACCAGCTAAGCTTCTGGGATTTCAGTGACGAGTATTTTAATGAATTTATCAGAGTTGTTTCTATCTGTAATAGAATCTTCCCACCAAAAAAGAAAACAATGGTGTTTTTTTTGTTTGTTTGTTTTTTGTTTGTTTGTTTGTTTTCTCTTTTTTTTCTTTTCTGTTCCTCTCTGGGGACAGGAGGCTATTGGTGAACAAATATTAATTTTTTCATTATTGCTTGAAAAAAAAAAGTTAGACTGGCTACACATGACATCAGAAGCTAAAGCTGTAGTGCTTTATCCTTTTTCCACTGTTTATTCCACAATTCCACTAAATCTATTAACTCAGACTAGCAAGTAGTGAGTCTACTATTGTACAGTCAGTAGGGTTTATTCATTCTTCTGTTAATGTTAACTTTTTAGGGAGGAAAAAGTTGAAATACATTTTTAAAGACATGGAAAACAGATCTGAAAAAATTTGCATTCAAACGTGTGTGTTTTATGTATGTAAAAGAATACAGCTCAGTTTGGGGACTACTGCAAGGTTTATTGATAAAATTGCTATTTGCATTTTTAATTAATTGGTAATAGTATGCTTTATCTTATTTCAAAAGCAACATATAAAAACATTTCTGTTTCCTCTGATACAGAGAGGAGGATTTTTGTATTAAACATACTTGATGTCTATTTAAAAAAAAAAGAAAGAAAAAGAAAGAAAGAAAAAAAGAAAAAGATCTTCATTATTTTACTCTGTAATGAATTCAAAATATCATCCTTGAACAGTAAAGGGGAATCTTAGGATCTGTTTTGCAGAAATGATGGATTTATACTGGAGTTTCTGATACATAACACGTATATAGACTATTTGATTTGAAGGCTATCAATGCTAGTCTGCTTGCCCTCTCTGTATTACTATTTCAAGTCTACCTTTGCATCCTCAAAACAATGCAATAGAAAACTGTTACAGTTTCTCTCCAGATTACTTAAATTCCATTCTTGCATTAAATGTTTCAGGTGACAAGGCTTTCAGTACAGAACTGATGTGAAGTTTAAGCACTCCTACAATATTTACTGGCTACTTTTATTCTGTGGAATTTGCTTGTGATTTTGACTATGCATTTAAGAATATTTATACTTGACAGTATCACTTCAGTGAGCTGTATCCAACCTGAATAGGCAAAAGAATAAATTTTACATAACAAGGATTTCAGTTCTCTGAGGAGAACTGTATGTAAGATTAATAAAGTTATTACAATTCAAAATATTTTACTCCTGGTTTACTTTATTTAATTATTTATTTATTTTAAGTAGGAGCTGTTGCATATAAAGTAGAAGTTTCATTTAATGTCTCAATCTGGAAAATGAGTACTGATAGTACTCATTTTATTACATGCCCTTTGGTTACATTACTGAGTAACATTGTTCAGAGCTGTATATAAGTCATGCTTAGTAGACTGCACTGTAGTAAATATGGTGTAGGCCATTTTAACTCAACAAGATTAATTAGTGAAAGTTTGTTAATGGTTTTCATTAGGAAGAAAGAGTAAATAAAGAACCTGCCTACAGAATTTTCAGCTGTATCCAAATAATGATGGATGTACAGAATACAGAATGTAACAAGAGGTTAAAGGAAAATAAATTACCTAATATGTATTGCTTTTGTGCTTATCCAAATTACATGCATTCTATGAAGAACTTTTTCTACATGTTACACAGTTATGACAAGTGTTATAACTGTTTTGCTTTTTTTATGAAGATTACAAAGTCATAAAATCATAGAATCATAGATGGTATTGCACGATATTATTGATGATAATACTGTTGGTGTAGAAGAGAAAGACAACCTCAGCCACTTAGAGGATCGCTTCTTTAGTCTCTTGACAGATACTGAAAGATACGTAATTGAAAATAGAGCCAACAAAGAAAATATAAATGATTGAAAACATCAGTGATTTACTGAGACAGGTCACACTTCAGTATGCATGAAATTCTCTATTTTCTTTGATGTTTGTGGAAGAATAAACTTTGTTATGGTTTCTTACCAAGGCAAAAAAGAAGATGAAAGGAACGTGTTTTCTGTTTAAATTTTTTTAATGTGTGGTATAACAACACAAGGTTGTTTAAAGTAGCTCTTTGGAGGTGAGTTCTCAGTAAAGCGTAGACATCTGAACTAGTCATCTGAGTGAGAAAAAGGCGCTTGTGGCAAATCATTTTGTAAGTGTTGCAATGGCTTGAAGGATAGGATTTAATGTCTACAAGTTACTAACTTGCTCCACTCCTTAAGTAAGAAGTGCAGATGACATCTGAGTGACCCTTGGTGTTCATAGGTTCTTATGGATGGATCTTTCAGTAGATAATTGGCTAATGAGTTTGTCATTTGTTTGAGAGGTTATAGTTAAGAATGTGTTTAAACCTCAAAGATTAAATTCCCATTCCTAGGATTAGATTATTCTGAAAATTGGATTTACAGGAAACAAGATTTCTTCTGAAAATTTACAATTCACAATTAAAATTCATCCTGGACACTGATTTCAGTTAAACAAATTATCTGAAGGACCACTATAGTTCTACACGGAAACATTTTGCTGTGATGTTTTTTCTGTTTGATTGTATAATACATTTTTAAACTACATAATAGTTGTCCAAAGACTGATGGAATGGTAAAGAAGAGTAAAAAGAAAATCATATGAAGCAATTGGGAAAAGATCCTAAACTGAGATGTAAAATTTGCTGTGATAGATTTTTTCCTTTATTTAACAATTTCTGATAGCTATGATTAAGAGTAGATGTATGTTACTTTTTTTTTTTTTTTTTTTTAATTAGGGTAACTGCACATAGAACTGGATTTCTGATGAGACTTCAGTTGCATTTTGTGTGTAGTTTTTAAGTTAAATTATGCTTCCAGGATGGGGAGTGTATATATCTTATTTTTAGGTATGCATTTTTGGCTCTAATCCCATAAAAGGGTGCAGGTAGGTATATCATTGTATTTAGACATAGTTCTACTGCATGGACTTGAAGTTCTGCTCACTTGACTTCTATGTAATTTTAGGAGTTTGTGAAGATTGGTCTGATCATTTAACTTCTTGAAATGGGTCACTTATTTTCCAGTTACAGTCATGAGTTATGGCACAAAACCTGCCACTTTATGCTGTTTTTTCATGTCTTTTCAGTGGTATATGATCAGCATTGTACACATCTATAATCGCTGGAGAAACAGTGAAATACGGTGTTATGTGAATGGTCAGCTGGTATCCTATGGTGACATGGCATGGCATGTTAATACGAATGATGTAAGATTTTGTTTTTCTTTTCTAAAAACATGCAGCAAATCAAACTGTTTAATTTGTTTTAAAGTAATTGCAGAATTCTCTAGATCTTTGAAAATTTTCTGTTTTTTAAAGTTTATGCTTAAACCTGTCTTCCTTAGTTATGTATTTCATAAATTTTAGTATAGTTGTTTTTCTTTAGATTATCATGGATTTTTTTGTTTGTATTTTCCATGACTGCTTTAAGGAATTTGTGGAGATTTTGTTGGAGAGTGTTATAGCTAATATTTTTAATATATGATATTGTACAGAGGACACTGATAACAACAGATTCATATTTCAATTTTTTTCCATGAGAAGTTTTTCTGAAGCTCTTTTTCTGAAGAGGTAGATTGAGGAAAACACTTTAGAAAAACTGATTGGATTCAGCCACATGGTTATACATGCTCCTTAGCACCTGTTTTTGTAAAACGTTAAGTTCTCTGTTTTATTCAAGAGGTGATATTTGGTAATGGTTAAAAGATTTCAGTGTTATTTTTGTTGATTGAATATTAGTTCTTAAGTAATTTTTCTTATATTGCAGTAGGATTGAATAGCCTGGACTATTGTCTGAGTCCTATTCTTTCAAGCATTGTATAAACATTGTAAGAGATGTTTCTTTCATGGAGAGTTTACCATTTTAAACCAACAAAATAAATAAAGATGTACAGGAAAAACAAAGAAAAAAAATAAAAGCCAGAAAAGAGAAGAATGAAGAAATGTCAGGAGATTTATGGTATTAAGCAAAGTCTGATGACTTACATCTTTATCCCAGTAACAAGCATGTTTTGCTTCTCCTATTGTTTGACTCGGAATAGTTCACAGGCGGTCAACCAGTATTAAAAATGCTGCACTAAATTTAAAGGAATCAGCTTTTAATTAATGTTGTTAGCAAGTTCAAATTAAGTGCTACAAAATAACCATTGTGTATTTCATACTGTATTCATTTGTATAGACAATAAGGGAGATTACCTATTAAAAGATATGGAGAGACAAAAAGTTGCAGAGCATTTGTCAGCTCTGTGCAAAGACAGTCAGCCATCTTGTATCTGTTTCTACCATAGGCAGAAACTGTTCATTTGCACCTGGAGAAGACTGCATGTATACCTATATATACATCTAAGTGTTAACTGGACTGATTTCAAATTATCTTAGGAGTCCGTTATAACAGGAAACACATCAGATTTCAGATTTAAAAAAATATATACATTATTTTAATGAAATCTATTCATTTTTCAAAAGAAATTTTAGTCCCTTTTCCTATCTTCTAACTTGGAAGAGATGAGAGTACACATCTAATGATGCAGGAAAAAGGCCCTCTTTTTGGCCCAAAATTTTGAATGAAGGAGGCAGACAAAACAGTTATCTCTTCTCTTGTGCTTTGCCTTCAAGCTAAACCTGTGTTAGATTTTCAAAGATGTATGATTCATCAGCTCATTATGCTTTGCTGTTTCTTATTTATCGTATGAATCTTGGCTGTTCTGAGTGCGTATGTATGAAGACCATTTGTAATTAGGGAAGTTAACTGTTTGCCCTTTGCTAAATTGTAGAGGCAAAGTTGGGTTTGATAGGAAGGATTTAAATATTGTGTGTTAATTGAAGTAGATGGACTCAGCTTTTCACAGCTTCTGATCATCACTCTTTATGTTCTTGATAGAATTTCCACTTGCAAGAAAAGGCAAGGCATTTAGGTTTTATTCAGAGCATCGGTTCAGTGAGAATGTGATGATTCAGAAGTCAGCTGAGGTGTTGGAGGATATGTACTGAGTTACTTGCTTGTAAATTATATGTAAAATACTGTCTGTTGTACAGTTGAAGATGACAAAAAAAAGAACAAGCAAATAGCCTTGACATAGGCACACAGATATATATATATATATATAGTGTCATTGGTAGCTGAGACAAATTCCTCAAAAAATTTAAGTTAAAAATGGCGATTTGCTCAGAATGAGTTGAGACTTTCCAACAACAAAGGTACAAGTATTAGTAAATTCTTAATGTCTAAGCAGTACTTTCATGGACTAACTGAAAATTGTTAAGGCATTTCAACATTTACCAGTCATCAGAGTGGTCCCAGCTTATTATCAATTCTATGCATCTTGGATGTGAACTTTGGTTGTAAGTTGAGTTTTTTTTATTATTTTTGTCAAAAAAAAAAAAAAAAAAAAAGAATCAAAATTTTCAAAAGAAATAACAACTTCCAAAGAGGAAAAAAGTAGATACCGGTCAGAGCAGAAGATAAATCAGAGATGAAATCTTGGATGCCTCTTACTTCATTGCATTGCAAAACTGAAGTCAGAAGAATTTAAGGTCAGAACAAAACATTGTATAATAAGGTCACAGAACAAGACTGTGCACCAGGACAAACTAGAAGAATTATATTTCTTTCTGCTACAGACTTCTAGCTATTTTAGCACATTAGCGAAGGAATACTGTATTCTGCTATTCTAATTTTCTCTGTTTATGTCAAATGGTTAATAAATATAAAGAAAACTTAGTAGGTAGGTATAAAAGCATTGTATTACCGACCCGTAAAACAATTAAGGGTTAGGTAATCAAAATGAAATTGTTCACTGCAGGCATTTAGGTACTGAAATATTAAGTGACTGATTTATTTTACTAATTACTGTCATCTTTTATTTTTGTCTGTATGTGAATATCATTTCTTGTATAGTTTGTATAATTAAAGCTCATTAACATTGCCTCTTCCAATGCAGAGTTATGACAAATGTTTTCTTGGCTCTTCGGAGACTGCTGATGCAAACAGAGTGTTCTGTGGACAACTTGGAGCTGTATATGTATTCACAGAAGCCCTCAACCCAGCACAGATTTTTGCAATACATCAGCTAGGACCTGGTTATAAGGTAATGATGGATCTTAAAAAGCACTGTTCTGTAAAACTGGAAACAGAAAAGAATTGACAGAAATAACTGGTAAATATAGTTGGATGCTGTGTGTGAATGTAGATATTCCTCTTAGGACTGTATAGAGCTGTGCGGTTTGTTTTCATCAAAATATAAATATTTCATCAAGTTTCCTAACCACTCTTAATTTCTATCAACTTTTTGAAAGGTGCAAGTAATTTCTTTAATGAATAGCTGAAATATGATTGTATATGAATTTTATTAATTTTGGTCATAACCAAATTGAAACAATTTTATGTTTTGTGTATTGAATTCCAGGGGAACAACTTTCCTGGTTACTTTCAATGGTTTGCGGGGTTGGTTTGACCCAGTTCCATGATGAATTGGGCAGGGGACCCACAGGCCCACAGCCTGGGAAAGGGAAAGAGTGAAAGGGGAACGGGTAGAAAGTTGATCCTGAAAACATAACAGCAGCAACGATCTGAGGAGGAAAACTAATTTACTAAATAAGATATTGGAACACAAAATGACACAATATAATACAATATAATTGGAATTGAAGCTAATAAATCAAATAAAGCTAGAGAGTGTCTAAAACTGAAGGCCTTACTCTAAGGCTGAAGGTGAAATAGCAGGAAGGACTCACTGCTGAGACAAGCAGCACAGAAAAAAAGGCAGTCTCGGGACTTGTGTGCATTTTTATCTTTCCTTCATATTGGAAAACAGGAGCATAAAGTCCTCTGGGGTATGTAGTTCTTCTCTTCTAAGAACCAGGTACCCAAAAATTCAGCAGTCCGTGGAACTGGAACATTAACTCTTTTAACACCCAGTGCCTTACATGATGTTATGATGCGCAATACTGATAAGAAAAATTGTAAAACCATGACATCGTCTCTCCTATTTTGTGTTCAAAACCTGAATTAAAACAGATTACCATTCAACCAAGCATAAGAAGCCAATTCTGTTCAAATGCACAGTTCCTCTGAAGTAAGCTTTTTACTCATGGTTTGCCAGAGAAATTTAGGAGACAGATTGGACAAATTCATGGTGTGGTCATCAGCTTCAATCTCTAGTATGAAAAAAAATCTCTATTATTTCTTGAAATGGCTGCGTATAGTATTATTTCATCAGGGAAAATAAAGCAGATATTTTTCAGAAGTGTGTGGGAATTCTTTGCCCATTGGAGATGTCTTTGAAAATGAACAATCATGTCTAATCCTATCTTAAAAACTATTGGATTTGTGCCACCAATTATTCACTAATTTTCTTTTTGCTGATATGTGTAATTTCTAGTACCCTTTGATCCATATTCAAAGTATATAGCATATTCTATGAGAATAAAAATGTTAAAAAATTAGCAAACAAAAATCAAGGTTAAGATTCCAGCTACATTAATTTACTATCCTGCAAATTTTTGCTGTAAGTCGTATGACAACAGCTAGCAAGCGGCAATGAAAAACTGAAAACATCTTTTGTGGTATGTATGTAGTGTGGAAAGCCAAATGTATGCTAAAGCCACTTGAAGAAAAGACAGTCTGTTGCGTGTGTTTTGTGGTTTTAACCTACTGTGAAACCAAAAATGTTCAGTCAGTCACAAGATGTTACCTGTGCAAACAAGCAATACTTTATTCCAGTGTTAATACTCTATTTTGGTTTTTTTTGCCATTCAGAAAAGGTGATGTAACCTTATACGTCTTAATAATAAACATAATAAATATGAATCAATTAAAATCCTGGATTTGCAGGATCATGCTGAACTGATATGATATAGTACTAATGGTTTCATATGTTACAAGAAGTGGAACATGCAACACTCTTGAGCATTGAGGGGTTCCAGAAAACATGCATCCTTTCATGCAAAACAACATTTTCTCTTGTTACTGCATTATTCTCACTACATTGTTGACAAATTAACATCTTTGTTCATAGGCTTCTCTTAAACTAAATTTCTTCAACTTTTTACTGATTTTTAAAAAATATATAAATTAAGTGTAATTTAATACTTCAGGGATGTTATTCCTTTGTATAACATGTTTTTCTGTTTAGACTGTGTTCTCAACTCAGTTAATGCCTCTTTCCTGTTCCTTTATTCCTTATCTAAACAACTAAAAGTAATCTTTACCAGTAATGGTTAAACATTCATTAATGCTTTGGTTCCCATTTGTGGAAGCATTTGAAAGGTTAGTTAGTTATTTTTAAGCATAACTGTAAAGATAATCAGTATGTACAATGAGTTTGTATACATTTTATCTATAAATTTCACTTGCAGTCAGATAGTGTCAGAAAGAGTTTTTTGTTGCTCCTTTACAGCTACATCTGTAATGATCACTTCTCACTTCTGAATCACCTACAGAGCCTCATAAATATTTTAGGTTTAGCTTCAGTTACACCAAGTGTTGGACACTGCAGATGAGTTACTCTGTGATCTTCTGCTATTGTTTCCTGTATAATTTATTATGTTTTTATTGGAGAATTTGGTGTGGAATACATGAAGTGCATATAGTGAAATCAAAAATTTATGCTGAAAAAATGAAATTCCTAAATTATTATGGAGATTATTCTACATCTAAAGAAAAAGTTCTCAATTGATTTCCAGTAGATTGAAGCAATTTGTTTTCTAATATTAGTATATACAAGAATGATAATTGAGAGTGTTTCTTTATTTTATTGTTAAATTTAACTACTATGATTGTAAGATAAACACATCCCTTAGGCTATACTTCTGTTTACATAGACATTTTCAGCTGCTTACCATGTTGTCCAAAAGCTTATTTTCATCTTGACAATTTTCATTAGTGATTGTAGATATAAAAATTCCAGAAATGTGTATGCAGTCTGAATGAATTAATAAGTTCTTGTGCTGTTTGTAGTCTAGTAGTAAATTCTGATACCGCTTGTGTGAAATGTGCAAGTAAAAGTGCAATGATTTCAAGAATGACCTGGATGTAGCTTTTTGTGTCTTCTAAAGAATGCTGTGTAGCATATATTAAGTATATATTCTCTAAGATATTATTTATACTAAATGAATGAATTTAAGCTTCTCAGTTGATTTCAAGGGCAAGTGTTTAAAATGAATTAAAAGTCAGCTGCTTTTTCTAGGTGGCAAAAACACATCATGTGATGGCAGCAGCTCTCTTAAAACTCTTTATGCTATTTATTGCTTCACTAACTGGAAAATACAGAATAATAGAATGATTTCAGTTGGAGGAGACCTTAGAGATGTCTTCTTTCAACCTGCCGCTGTGGGCAGGGACACCACCCACCAGATTTGACTTCCCAGGATCCCATCCAACCTGGCCTTGAGAACCTCCAGAGATGGGGCTTCCACAGCTTCTCTGGGCAACTTGTGCCAGTGCCTCACCACCCTGAAAGAACTTCCTCCTAATATCTTTGTATCTATTTTCCTCCTAATCTTCCTCCTATCTAAGCTTCTACTCTTTCTGTCTAAAACCATTACCCTTTTTCATGTCATTTTCAAACTATGTAAAATTTGGTCTTTATCCTGAGAATTTTTGGAAAATGTCTTCTTGAAAAAATTTTTTTTTTTTTTTTTGTATTATATGACTGTATGTGGTGGTTCTATTGATTTACTATTCTTCCTTTAGTCCAGGTTAAGGACTAAAGAATATGTATATACTACTATTTGGATCCTTTAGGGAAAGTGACCATCCCTTACTTGGACATTCAATTACACTTTGTTCACGACAACATAGAGCATTAGTTTGCCTCTCATTCAGCTACCTGCACTATTATTCATAGTAGCTCTAGTTTTTAATGGCTGTCCTTAAGACCTCTGGATTACAGAGAAATCTGCATGCTGCAACTGCTCAGGGCACTGCAGTAGGCAGATATTTGTGAATATATGTAGTAAGTAATACTGAAAATAACACTAAAGCTAAAAAGTTCAGGGAAAGGCAGATCTTGACACATAAGGAAAAGTGAATCTTATTATACAGTCTTTACTTGTTACAGACTGTTGTAACACAGAAGCAGTTGAAATATCCATGCCAATCTTACTGAATGCATCTTTAAGAATGCACGAGGTTTTAACTGGCATGTCTTATTACAAAAATTGATTTATTAAGAAAATACATGCAGTATACTTTGAAATACTAAAAATTTGATTTTAGAAAAAGACCTATTTTATGTTAATTTTTTTGGACAAAATGTTCCACTGACTGTATAAGTAGCAATACTGAAGACTTCCCATAATAACTACTCTGTAGAAATGAAAAATAATCGAATTCATAACAGGGGAAGAGAGGAAAATACACCAACAGTAGAGGTATGTTATTTGCCTCCTCCCTGTTAAACCTTCCCACCTTCATCCACAAGATATCTTGAATTTTCAGATTGTGTTGAGTCGTAACCCAGTAGAATTCAATAGTATCATTCCCAGATTTCATCTATATAAAAGCATGCTCACTCTGAGTCTTGAAGTTACTGAACAGGACTTTCACCTGACAAATTGTTGTTTTCACTTGCAAGAGGCTGACCAAAGTATACGAATGCATCATCTCCCTGCTCGCACTGTGCTATTTCTGCTACCCAGCATCATTCCCAGGCAGCAAAAAAGAGTGTGATGCATATCTTAGTGGAATTCTGAGTGGCTTATAATTGCAGAATAGAGGGGCAAGGAAAACAATGTGGGAGGAAGAGATGCATCTGATAGCAGAATTTGGTGCTGTTTGTAAAGGGAATTTCCAACAATTTTCCTAATAGCCCTGTGAAGTCTGAAACACTGCTCTTAGCATACACATTTCAAAATGAGGAATCAGATTACTCTGTGTTTTGTTGCATCTGAGTTTGCTTTTCATCAATGCTGCAGTATCAATCATTTTGTCATCTGTGAAGGCTGGAGTAAAAACTGCACCAATGCATGCACATTCAAATACATACTGACTAACCTTTAAAGTACCAAAAAAAATTCTTAGTAAGAAGAATTATCTTGTGATAAAACACCAAAACACAATTAATGTAGAAAGCAGATATTTTCTGAAATCTGTGAAATCTCTGAACTATTTCTGTCTCTGCAGCAAGTGTGCAAAAATATATCTGTATAGCTAAATATGCTCTTAGGGGAGAAAGACACCATCACCTTCATTGGGACAAGTTGGTTATCTGTAGTAGTGATTTCCTGAGATGTGCAATAGAGATGGCCATATGAACAGGGAGCCAGCTCTTATACTGCTAAGCGTAGGACTCACCGGCTTTTTCTGCTTCAGTGAATACTGTGGCAAGATAGAGAAACACAAGTATGAATTAAAACATTTGAAGCTGAATGCTGTATCTGGCAGGGTTTACTACAGATTGGTTAAGTCTGATACTGTAGACTGAATAACTGTCAGCAGTTGGTGAACATTTCTGGTTCAGTTTCTTCCAAAGAGAAGTCTGATTCTGAACAGTTTTGCAATATTCAGAAAGCAGCAAGTGGGATCACTGAGTTTCCGTACGAAATGAACTTCTGACCCAAATGCAAATCACAGAATGCAAAAATGGTTGAAATTGGCAATGAGCCCTGGAGGTTACCTGGCCCAAGCCTTCTCTATCAGGAACATCCAGAGCAGGGTGCCTAGGGCCACGTACAGGTGGCTTTAGCAGATCTCCAAGGAGGAGCACCCACAGCCTCTGGGCAGCCTATGCCACTGCTCTGTCACCCACACAGAAGTGCTTCTGGTGTTCAGAGGGAGCCTCCTGTGCTCCACTTTGTGCCCATGGCCTCTGGTCCTGGTCACTGGGCACCACTGAGCACAGTATGGCTCTGTCTGTTTTCACTGTTCAGAAATTTATGGACATTGATAAGATCCCCTGAGGCTCCCATTCTCATACAAGGGGTGCCCCAGTTTCTTCATCATCTCTGTGGCACTTTGTTGGACTCTCTCCATATGTCCATCTCTGTTGTGTACTGGGAAGTCCAGAACTGGACACAGCACTGCAGGTGCATCTTTACCAGTGCTGAATAGGAGCAAGCAATCACCTCCCTCCAACACTAATCCTAACAGAGCCAAAAATAAGGTTAGCTAACTTTGCCAAATTGTGGAATAAACCACTGACTTCCTATTCCTTTATTCCTATTTGCTATTCTGATTTCCCTCCCTGTTATAGTGCCTTCATCTCATTCATTTTCAGTGCAGCTTTGCTGCCACCCTTCCACTCAACATCACTATGCACGGTGCTCAGCTGACTGACATATCTGCTCCAAGGGTTCTCAATCAGCTGCAGTCAGATGTCCAGTTGATTCAGCCTGCATCTTTCTTATGACCCACATAAAAATGGGTACTTGTCACAAGACCTTAAATTGCCATGTGTCAGTCACTTGAGCAGACATTCTATCCAATCTTTTGGTCATAAGCAAGAGAATTTATTCAGGGTTTCCTACAGCTTTGAGAACTGTGTGAAAGCTAAATGGGTTTTGTGGGTTTACATAGCTGGTTGGAATCTGCAGTATTTTTGGAACGAGCAGCTGATAGTCTATAAATTGCCTATTTTAATTGTTGCAGCCTAGATAACAACAACCCTACTGATTACATGTTTTACAGTTTCGTTATATATTTTCTTTGTGTGCTGGGGACAGTAGGAAGAGAGAAAATTGTGGGACGATATGGATGAAAACAACAGTATTTTTGACATGGACCAATATATAGATGGCCATACGCAGTGCAAATAAACTAAGTGCTTCATAATTAACATCAGCTATATATATCTCAAAAAAAACAGAATAATGAATTTAGGAATATAAATTGAATTTCTTACTACTATATTGAAATATTGTTATATTACATGTTACAGTGATGAAAACAGTGATAATTTCTAATGAATGTACTTGCAACAGCACAGTTACTAACAGTGATTTTTTGCTGCTGTCTAATGATTGTTACATGCAGAGGTAGGTGTGTGCCAAGTAAATCTGTCAACGGCTTTTCAGACAAAAAGAAATCTATCTTCTTGTCCTTGACTGGTTTCTCAGTGTTGCCACAAAACCTAGTTTTAGATCAGATATGGATCATGATACGTTTAAGAATAAGTGTTTTTCATTCTTCCTTTAAGTTTGAGAGTCATAAGTTTGCAAGATGGCATTTAGAATTTTATTTATTTAATTAATTAATTTCTGCATCTTGTTTATATAAAGTCTTCACTGTTAATGAAGCATGGGATTTATGCTATTTTAAAAATAGCGATTGCCTTAAAATGGAATAGGATTCAGTCTTAATTTGTAAATATTATATTTTCTTTCTTTTTTTTTTTTTTTCAGAGCACATTCAAATTTAAATCTGAAAGCGACATTCATCTGGCTGAGCACCATAAACAAGTGCTGTATGATGGGAAACTTGCAAGTAGCATTGCTTTTACTTATAACGCAAAGGCTACTGATGCTCAGCTCTGCCTTGAATCCTCACCAAAGGAAAATCCTTCAATTTTTGTACACTCCCCACATGCTCTTATGCTTCAGGTTTGTGTGATCTATCTCATTTTTAATCATCAGAAGTATTTTAAATGAACCAATACTGATACAAAAAACATAGTTCAACTGACTGTTGCTTCTGACTATTAATTTTATTCCCTTATACAAATTTCAGAGTTACTCATTAAAACTTGCCACTTCATCAAGGTTATGACTTTTATCCTTTAAAGTATTCATTTACATTTTCTAATGTTCCATGTTCTTTGCCTTTTTCTATCACTGTGGAGAACAGCATACTGTTGTGCTATTATAGTTCTTGTGCTTAATGAAATCTTTGTATGTTAGTTTTCTGGGGTGGAAAACTGATAAAAATAATTGCGTCCTTCAGATTTTCGGTTGCATATGAAATGCTACTAAATTTGTGCTCTGTGATAACTGTTAGTTCAACATCATTTGGATGATGACAGTATTTGTATGCTATTGTACAAGGAGAGTATAATTTTGTGTTATTTCAGTTCTTAATATTCCTACCATGCGATCTTTTCTCACTTTTTTTTCATCAAGAAATAGATTCTCCCTGTCATAAGCAAGAATATACCACGATCCAGAAGTTTTTCTCTTTGTTTGGTTTTACGTATAAAACCTGTAATTGAAACATGACTAGTGAAAATGAGTTAAAACATTTCTGACTCAATTTGCACTCCATTCAATGGTTAAGTTTTCCCGAGTTATATTAGTCTAATTGTCCTTTAAAACTGAGATTAGTGGATTTTTTTCCTTCTATTTCTTTCTCTCTTTTATTAATTTAGGATGTGAAAGCTATCGTAACCCACTCCATTCACAGCGCAATTCATTCCATTGGAGGGATTCAAGTTCTCTTTCCTCTCTTTGCCCAACTAGACAATCGACAGCTGCATGACAGTCAGGTGGAAACAACAGTTTGGTAAGCTGCTTTCAAGCACGATAAACATTAAATTTAGCTGAGTTTCTGTTATGAGAAGGTCTTGTGTGTTTTCATTTTTAATTGCTATGAATTCTGTTTTACTTCTGTTTCTTTAAAAATACATCTTGAATTTTAAAAAGTAATTTACCATGAAACATTTTGAATTGTAATAATCTGAGGAGATTCTAGATTAAACTTGACATAAATGATTGGATTGGATAAGGAATTCGAATCACAATTTTTTTTTTTTTTTTTTGAAGAAGAAGAAGAGGTTTTTATGGTAAATCAATGTGCTTTTACTTGTTGTTTACTTCTCAAACTCCGAACCATTTGAATCTGTACTTAGTAACATTCCAAGTTAAGGAAGAATATAACTTATTGCCACATGGGCAGAAATGCTCAACTTTGTTTTATTCATATTACAATTGCAACAAGCTAGTGGGGATTTTTAGGAGACTTTTAAACAAATATACATTAAACCTCTGCTATGACAACTTGGACCTCTTGCTGCATCCTGTCTGAGGGGGATCTAATTCTATTGGTAACCAAAAATATGGGGAATTGTCAAAACTATGTGTGTCGTAGAGTTAACAGAACTGAGAAGTTAGTGCTTAAGATAAGTTAATTGTGTTTCCCTGCACAGCATTTGGGAACAGCGGGGTACATCGATAATTTTCCTGTTCAGAATGAACTCTGCCATTAATTATTCTGGTTATTTCTGGTTGCATGAAATAGCTCAATAATAAATCAGAAAACTGAAAAATAATAAATAATACTTAAGAGGACCTACAACTTTTAGAATGTATCTAGAAGTGATGCATTGGTATAGTGACTCATGGAAGATCACTTATCTCAATCTAATTACATAAATTTATCAATTTCTTGAGGTTTTGTCAAATCATCTGTTTTCCATCTTAGTAACTAAATTGTAGATAGGACTGCTTATAAGTTTTGTTATATTTCATGAGAGATTTTGGTACAAATACCACAGGAACGAATACTATAGTCTTAAAAATAACTACTTCTACTTCCCAGCAGCAGTGAAAATTGAATGATGAAATAGGAATTATGAAAACAATTTCATTCAGTTTAAACTGAAGAGAAAAGCTGGTGGTGCTTACTAATCTGTTTTCCAGTACATACTTCGCACTGAAGTGTTGTGAAGTAACAGGAGGAACGGGGATGGAGATGGAGATTGGTTTGAATAAATGTTAGAAAAAATTCTCTGTATGTCTTTATTTGCTGGCACAGTGATAGGCAAAACACTATATTCCAATTTAAGGAAGATCATATGTCTGTACACATCTGTGTATTTATGAATAAAATATATGTTAAATTATTAGTGAGCTGAGTCTATAATAGTCGATAAAGTAGTAACTCAGTCTATTTAAAATTGAGAGCTAACGTAATGTAAGTTTAGAAATTGTGAAAAAGGCCAGTTTCTGCTAAGTGGTCTTTCTAGTGAGTGAGAACAGTAATAAAGTTCAATATAAAATGTACAGAACCATTTCTAGAGTTAGTTGAACTGCGAGTAGGAAAATTGTTCTGACTGAATGTATCGATGCATTTCTTCTATACTGAGATTATTATTATTTTTTAAGAGCTGTGTAATTCATTGTTCTACAAGTTATACATATTACAACAAGGTGTGATCCCAACTCAAGAACATATTGAAAAGACTTCTGAGTGAATTCTTCCTTGATGGGATGTGACAGAAATGTTGAATTATTGTTTCTCCAGTATATGTGTAGTGCATTATTATCTCCTATTTGATTTTATGGGATGTAGGTATGGAGAAAAAAAAAGTTTAGGTGAAGAAGGAAATAGACAAATGAAAGAATAAAAGATCTCTATGATAAGGAGGGAGACCTTAGGGAAAGGAGAAAGGGAGATTCAGTTGCGGAACGGATACTTATTATTCAAACTTATGTCCATTCCCTTCTTCAGGTGTTCTTTCCAAAATTCAGCTGAAGAATGGGCTCTGATATCTGTTTATGCTTTTCTTAACTGTGAAAAGTAACAATATCTAAAACAGGGCTCCACTGCTTTCTGAGAAGTTGCTGGCATTCAGCAATTAAAAAATATCTCTTTTTATAATGGGACCATCTTAAAATAGATAATCTTCATGCTTCTTTGCCAAAAACAAAATGTCCAAGGGATGTTTGATGACAGTAGACTGTTGCATTTCTAAAGGCTTATTCTGGCTGTAGGATTTCTCTTTCTGATGACAGGGAGATTCAGTATTGTCCCTTGAATAACTGTGCTGGCCTTGGTCTTGCCTTACTGTGATCCTCGGAGATGAGAAATGTCAACAGCTTTGATACCCGTTCTGAGAATCCAACTTTCTAGACTACTTTTCTGAATTCTTCCCACCTCCTCCTCTCCTTCACATTTTGAAGTTTGGTTAGTAAGTTCAGGTTTTACAGTTGGTTTTCGTATTTTTACTTGGAAGCAATTTGATAACAGGTCTGCGAGGGAATACCTTACTTTAAATCTCCCTGATCCACTTATAATGGTATTCTTTGTGAATGTTCTTTATTCCTGTATGTGAAAATCCTTGGTGTGTCTTATCTACATCTTCAGTGAAGCCAAATATTGAAGTACCCTATAATTCTACTTTTGTGGAACTGTAGAAATTCTTATGCTCTAAAATTTATACACTAAAATGAGAATGATGGAAACTGAGTTCACATCTTAGATATATTTTCTTGTTTTCAGTGATGCACCTGCTATTCAGAAGAGTGGTCTACCATTATGGATGTTAGGCTGCCACTTGTCATCCTGCTTTTTAACAGTTTTCAAAATAAAATAATCAGCAGTTTAAGTCAATGAGGTGATTATGTAATAAAAAGAATATAGAATGCCTTCTTTCTGATACTGTTGTTGATAATTTTGATCATGCTACATTGGTAATGCAAGTTCCCTAATAGTGACTTGAATCACTATAAGTGACTAGTGATGGTTTTAAATTCCTTTGGGCCTGAGTCTGCTGAGCACTGACAATCAGATTGATTGTGGCAAGATTTTGAGTGCAATTTTTGGTACTTATCGAATTCTTTTGCAGACTGAGGTTTAAGTGCTAATTCTGAAGAGATAGGTGTTTTGATCTGTACCATACTGGGACCATATTGAAAAGGATCTGTAGAAGGATCTGTAGCTGTTTTCTTAAATGAATTGAGTCAAAAGATTTATTTTACATACTTTTTCTGTATTAGTAACTGGATTGCTAGATCCCATAAACTATATCATAGCAATCAAAAACACTTCTATTGTTTATCTTACTAAATAAATGCAGTGCCCAGGCTCTCCTTATCTAATTCCAAAGGTGATGTGTAACACCTTTGCCCAATCTGCCCAGATCTGTAGTAAAACAACGATAGCAGCTTTTCAGTCAATTTTATTACTATCATTTTAACTCTTTAATATAGATAGCCCTGATAGAGAGTATATTGCCCACCACTACAGCACGTCCAGAGGAGGGCCACAAAAATGATCCAAGGGATGGGGATACCTCCATTACAAGGACAGGTTGAAAGAGCTGAGGCTGTTCAGCCTGGAGAAGACAAGGCTCCAGAGATACTTCAGAGTGGCCTTTCAGTATCTAAAGGGGGGCTGCAAGAAGGAAGGTAACCAGACTCTTTAGCAAGGTCTGTTGTGATAGGACAAGGGGAAATTATTTCAAATTAACAGAGGGAGTAGATTGAATATAAGGAAGAATTTTTTTTACAATAAGGGCAATGAAGCACTGGTACACCGGTTGTCCAGAGAGGTGATAAATGCCCCACCCTTGGAGATGTTCAAGGTCAGGCTGGACAAGGCTCTGAGTGTAATCCACTGCTTCTTTAGTTCTCAGAAGTCTTACCTATTCTTCTGACTCATATTTAATGATGTCAGTTTGGGTGGAGCAAATCAACAACTTTCTATCATTTAATATGAGAAAAGAAAGGGGAACAGGAAAGAGAAAGTAGTTTCCCCTTTCTCTCCAGCAAGCTTACAGAAACTAAATAGTTAAATGGGAAACTAAGAAAGCCCTTCAGATGCTCATCAGAACTTCTTTTCATTCCCATGAGCGCTCCACATGTCTCTTCTCCTTTGTGTCCATCTTGCCTCCTTCCATTCTTTTTAGGAGAACCCTTTCTGGCTTAGAGGCTGTGACTGAATAAATATGAATGAAAGAATATGTGTAATTTACTAGTAACAATGCGGAGTTATTAGTTCCATTAAAACTTGCAAAACAGCAGTGAATATACTGTGATGTAAGTTTCCACTGTATATATTTACAGTCAAAACCTTTTCTGAAAACCAAGCTTACCCTCTGTGATTTGGGTGTTCTTCTTAAAGGAAAAATGTTAAGAAAGGGGCAACTGTCTCTTATCTTCTGCACACCTAAATACATTGCAAGTATATTGCTATTGCTTCTTCCTGAGACTTTTTGAGCCTCAACCATGGAAATTTCCTCGTTTAGTAAATATTTGAATGAAGTAATGGATCATCTAATGAGTCAGACAAACTTGATTAAATTTTTCTGAAAACACAATTCTTTGTTAACGTGATCTGCCAGTGAATGAGGGACTAATCATTATTTTTTAATAATATACTGTTAAAAGAGCCTTTTATTATTGATATTAATATCTTAAAGGCCATATTATTATTATTATTATTATTATTATTATTATTATTATTATTATTATTATTATTTTCTTAATGCTGTTAATACTGAGTGTTGTATGATCCTATGGAGTTAAGCTAAGGATCAAATACCTTAGGAATTATTTTGTTGTAAGAACAAGACATTAATTGTTGCCCTGTGATTTTTCTCTTGCTTTCCAATTTTCCACTTACTCTGTCCATGCACATGTTTTCAAGAGTTATTGTCAACGTTTTATGGGCTGGTTTGACCCCATTCGATGACGACTCAGGCAGGGGACCTACAGACCCGTGCTCCAGGAAAGGGGAAGGGAAAAGGGAAAAAGGAAAAGGGAGGTGGGACTAAAAACAAAACTGCAGCAATGATCTGAAAACTAATTTACTAAATAAGATTTTGGAATGCAAAATAACACAATATAATACAATATAATTGGAATTGAAGCAAATAAATCAAATAAAATGAGAGAGAAACTGTCTGAAAAACCAAAGGCCTTACACTAAATGTTGAAGGCAAGATGGCTAGCAAGCACCTGCTGCTGGGTCAATCGAAAAGGGAAGAGCCTGTGTCTTGTGACACACAGTTTTTATCTTTCCCTCTGAGCAGAAAATGGAAAAATGCAAAGCAATGCAAAATCCTCTGGGGCACATAGTTCTTCTCTTCTGAGACAGACATACCCAGAACTACTGACGATCCATGGAGCTGGAGCATTAACTGTTTAACTCCCAATGCACTACATGGTATTTTGATGTGGAATACCAATAGCAAAAATCGTAAAACCATGACAGTTATCATGTAAGAGCCCGTGACGGAGTTAATCTTACAATCCCTTTGTCTTATTTTGGAGAAGCTGGGAGTACAGATGAGGTTAGTTTATAAGGGTTGCTTCCCGTATATATTCAAATAGAACAAATACCAGTATTCTTCTCTTTTACAAAGCCTCTACGAAGTAAATAATCTTCTATTTATTAAGATACTTAGATATTTATTGCTACATGCCTGCTTTTGTTTATTCTCCCTTTTGTAATGCACGATCTATGTAGATAATTTCATTGTACACGCTCTAAGATGTAATTTAGAGAGTTCATGGTAGAATTAACGTAGAAGTTTTTCACGGGAAAGAGTAGACTAGAGAAACTTTTCTGTTTAGTTATTTCTTGATCTAAAAAAAAAAAACCAAAAAAACAGAGGGTAAATTTTGCTTATATCCCAGTGGTGCACATTCTTCTTCTAGGATGTCCTTTATAATCCAGTAGTCTTTGTCATCTGAGTTTTTATGAGTTTATACACTGAGTGATGTCCCTAACGTAACGGTTTTTTTTATAAGTGATATCATGACAATTTTTTCATAGGAATTGCTTCTCTAATAATTGTTCAGTGGATGCATTGTTCAATAGCTCCATGAAAAAAAAAATATTATTATTCTCTTACTGGGAGCCACCAAAAAATTAAGTGTTGACAAAGAAAGTTTTTCATTATTCGCCTGCTGTCTTCGTGTAGATGTTTCATAAACCTGAGATGTCCTTCTCTGAAGATATTCAAAAGCTACCTGGCTGAATTCCTGTGTAACCTACTGTAGGGAACGAACTTTAGCAGTGAGGGTTGTATTGGATGTTCTTCAGAGGTCCTTTCCAATCCCCACAGTTTTGTGATTCTATGATTTCTGCACAGGCTCTTTAAAATTCCTAGAGATAGAGAGTGAAAACAAAATATTTATAGATGTCTGTCTGTAATTGTTCATTTTTTAAAAAAGAAAGAAATGTCACATGCTGAAATTTCAGAGGCTCTTATCTAGCCACTATCTTCGTGAATTGCCATAATATCTTACTTCTATATTTAAGGAGTACTATTGCACGGCTATTCATTAAAGATTGTAATACTGGCACGTTATAGTGTCAAATCATAATGGTGAAATACTGAAACATAATAGTTATTTTTATTATTTCTCTAATTTGGCCTGCATTAAAAAGCTAGGTGGTATTTGTAACTCTACAGTGTGTCTCACAACTGCCTGAACTGCAAAGGTAGGGACTTTACAAATATCATGAATGTTTATAGACATGAAATAAATCAACTCTGCACACCAATTCTGTCCTGTGGTTTGTTGAATTTTTATTTTATTTTTTATTTTCACAAGGTATATATATGTTTGAGTGGACACACTGGCAGTGCCGTAATAAAATAATCAATTTTCAGATTTTTAATGCAGTGCATACCAGAGACTTACTATCTCTACAGCACACTGACCATATTGTAAACAGTATCATGATCATTGGAAGTACAGAATCTTCTTGATCAGGACAGAAACTTTTTTTCTTACTTTTTAGTAACTGAAAACTTCTGGAAAAAATTGTAAAATTTACTATATTTTCAGTAGGAGAATTGATAATTATGTCTGATTTAGTGTTGGTATGCATACACACTCTAATTGTTTGTCTGTATCATAGCTGCACAGCAGGCAAAATGATGTCTTCCAGGCAGGGCAAAGTATAGAGGAGAAGTAGGAATGGGCTGAAGTATCCTTTATATTTGCCTTTGAATCTAGGGAAGTTAAAAATAGGCAATAATTGAGAGAAATTTTGTATGGCAGCGCACAGAATTTTGCAAGTTTAATGTGGCCCCTGCACCAATCCAATGCATTTTAGTTACTGGTAGGTTAGTAAAATTCTGTTTGAAAAATAGTTCCTCTTAGAAGACAGTCTTTTAACCAGTATTATCTTCTAACCAGTATGTCAACAGTCAATGTTTTTAAAAACATAAAAACAATACATTTAATTTGCTGTTTATAACATATACATATATATATTTAAAATCCTCAGGCTTAATATTTTTTCCATTTCCAAAATGATTATAATAATAATCCAAATTGATTATTCTTAGGAACATTTTAAAAATTCTTGGTATGATCCTCTAAATTAGACAGGCAGACTAAATCCTTAGAATACAATGCTGTGGAGAAAAAATGCATTGTGATTATGAATTTATTGCTATTTATATATGTATAAATATGTATATTTATATGTTTGCATGAATTCAATTTGTTCATGTAGAGAAGGAGAAAATTTGAAGACACTGAGGAAGGCATATCTGAAAACTGTTTACTGCCTCGTCTTTTCAGACAGATTGAATACTCTCTAGCATAAAGTATAGATAACATGACATGTAAAAATTACTGCTTCAAGCAACAACTGTTATTTAGCGCAGTTTCTTTCCTGCCTTTCTCCTCCAAAATAGAAATTTCACCTGAAACAAATGTATGCAAGATTTCAGAAGAAAAGAATGAGACTAAGCATGTAATCTGTTTTCTGCCTCTCTTTGATCATTTACTTCAGGTAGTAGCTTCAGCATTCCACATGCAGTGAGAATTTTAAAGGCCTTCCTTTTGAATTTTAAAGTCCTTGTATCAGTTAAAATTTGTAGGCTGTATTTTATTATTTATTTCATGCATAATGTTGTGGATCAAATGGTAGTTGTATTTAATTATGGTGCTAATTTTCATCAATGTTGTTGTGCCATGTGGTGTTCACCTCAAACATCATAGTGCCCCTGTGTGAATATTATGCTCTTCTCCTTAACTTTTTTTATGGTACTTGAAATTGTTTATGTGCTTGAAGGCATAATGATGCATCCACATGTATTATCCCAAGATTTGAATTAATAGATACTACAGTGAATTCTATTGGTTATGGTGGTGACCTTCACAAATGCAAAAGGATGAAGACCGTAGCTAGAGTTACTTCTGGTAGTCCTGAGCTGAATCTTTGCAGAATTGGCTTGGGTTGTCTTTGTGTATCTTATTTCAAAAGCTGTTTTGCACTTAGGAAAATTCATAGTACATTCACAAATGTGTTGGCTGAATTAATAAATTTCTCTGAAACTAAGAAAACATTGACATCACATCGCAGTGACAGTTATGGTAGTTCTGTACAGGGCTCATGTGTCAAATGCCACATAAAAATAGCTAAAATCTTCAAGATGACATTTGGGCTCTGAATGAAAAAACTTCTTTGATTGAGTCTTACATAGAACCAACTTGTGTATTTCTCTGTAGCATGGTTAAATATTTACTGGATTAATCAGGCCATTGATTTAGCTAGCGTGTTTTATGCGTAATTAAAAAGAAGCAAATACAGAAAATCTGTATTTTTAGAGTGCTCTCATTCCTTAGAATTTATATTAGGAGTCCTATCAGAATTTCTAACTGCTGTGAAGAAATTGTATTAATATGAGCTAAGGATAACTCTAGCTCATGAGTATGAACATTTAAGTTCATAGAAAGGACAAATAAACTGCAATGCAATGGAACAGACTTTTGGAATATCACTCATAGAAGTGAAAGTAAAACACATTAAACGTAAGTCTAGAGGCATGCTCATGATATAAAAATCTTTTAAATTCATTATGATAATATTTATTGACTTTTCAAATATAAGTAGTAGTATTCACAACTGTAGTTTGGTCTTAGTCCCACAACTCTGTTTGGTTTCTTAACTTTATGCATATATCCTTCTAAGTCATAAAGTTACTTATAAAGTAAGTATCAGCAGCATGGAGTTTTCTGTGACCTATTCAACTTCGCAAAACTTTTCTAAATAGAAATTAAGCCTTTACATGAGCTTCTCATGGACAGCCTTGTATGAATAATTGATGGATGTCTTATTTTAGATAACAAATACAATAGAAACTTTCTATCATGGTTAAGGGAAAAATGATGCATATAATCTGTTTTGAAATTGATGTGACAGATTGATAGGCTGTCTTGATAAAAGCTTTTGAGTTCTGCAAGTGGATATTATCTGTGTTCTTTTGCTGCTGACACTTTGTAGAGAATTCTGTATGAGATTTTTAGACTGATTACTGTGACCATCCAGCAATGTAGCAAGACAAGGCACTGTTTCATGTTCACAGCATGTCATTGCCTACAGTTTACTTTTTGCATGCCAGCCTTGCTCACCATATAGAGTATCTTCTTTCCTTCAGCATGTTATTTTTCTTTTTGTGCTGACATAAATTAACAAATATCAACATTTATTTCAGTGTTGAAGATTTTATTTGGATAGCAAAAGAACCTTTAGCTACCAGACAACTCACGTAAAATTGAAATTCATAAAATGCAGGTTGGACATTTCCTTTATTTCCTAGTTGGAAATGGTACAATTTTCACCCCTGTCTTGTCTACCACCTGCATGAGAACCTTTATAGTTACAGATGCTTGCCTGTACTGCAAGGAATTACTATCAATATTTTATTTTTAGAAAAGATGACTTTTTTCATTTTTAAGTCAGACCAGTGAATTTCTGTCACCTACCTTTTTGAGCTATTTGAAAAAATAATGTAAAATATTTTCTTTCTGTCAAAAAAGTTTTTTTTTTCTTCCTCCGTTTCTTCAGGGTTTTCTGCAACAGATGAGCATATTTTTGTTACCTTCTCACCACGGAAGAACTAACTGCAATATTTTTCTCCCATGTTGAATTGGTCTGCTATGTGTACCCTCTGTTGTTTTTCATAACCTAGTTTTACCTTCTTGCTGTCCCCTGATGTCTTTAAAATCTCTTTTAAAACTATAACCTTTTCTGAGCACTATTTTTTTCAACCCTCCTGTGGAGCTTTCTGAACCCCTCATGGATAGTGAGTGCTTCTAGAATGGCCTCTGGGTGATTTTCTTAGTGCTTCTTAGGCCTGACCTGTTCAGTATCTTTACTGATGACCTGGATGAGGGCATTGAGAGCGCAATCTGTAAGTTTGCAGATTACTCGAAGTTGGGAGGAAGTGCTGATTAGCCTGAGGGTAGGAAGGCCCTACAGAATGATCTGGACAGGCTGGATAGCTGGGCTGAAGCCAATAGTATGAAGTTCAACAAGTCCAAGTGCTGGATCCTGCACTTTGGCCACAACAACCCTAGGCAGTGCTTCAGGCTTGGAACAAAGTGGCTGGGAGACTGTGTAGAGGAAATAGAGCTTGGGGTATTGGTAGATACTAAGCAGAACATGAGCCAGCAGTGTGCCCAGGTGGCCAAAAAAGGTCAATGGCACCCTGACTCATATCACAAATAGCGTTGCCAGGAGGAACATGAAGTGGTCATCCCTCTCTACTCAGCACTGGTGAGGCTGCACTTCAAGTACTCTGTCCAGTTTTGGGCCCCTCACTACAAGAGCAACATTGAGGCCCTGGAGCATGTTCAGAGAAGGGCAACAAAGCTGTTGAGGGGTCTCTAGCACAGGCCTTAAGAGAAGTGGCTGAGGGAGCTGGGATTGTTCAGTCTGGAGAAGAGGAGGCTCAGGGAAGAACTTATCATTCTATGGAACTATCTAAAGGGAGGCTGTGGTGACATAGGGGTCGACCTCTTCTCCCAGGTAACTAGTGATAGGATGAGAGGGAATGGCTTCAAGCTACAGCAGGAGAGATTCAGGTTGGATGATAGGAAATAATTCTTGCCTAGAGAGTGGTCAGGCATTGGAATGAGCTGCCCAGGGAGGTGATGGAGTCACTGTCCCTGAAGATGTTTAGGAAACACTTAGATATTGTACTGAGGGACATGGCTTAGTGGGAAATATTGGTGATAGATGGATGGTTGGACTACATGATCTTGGAGATCACCTTGGTGATTCTGTGATTCTTTGGTCAAATAAGAAGAGCTGGAGAAATGATTTTTCCATTTCTATCTACTTGAATATTAAGCCAGTGATAGGAGTGGGATTTCTGCTATTGTAATACATGAACAACCAATGGAGAAATTTATCAACAGGAAATGTAATATTTGCGTTGTTTCAAGGGATTGTTCACCACTTTAGGCCTATTTCTTTTAATTTAATAAAAGGGCGATATTGAGTGTAACAAACTGATTTTTCTGTATTTGTAACACGAGAAATGCCTGTTTTGTACATGCAGTGCTACCCTATTGGCTTTCTTGGTTGAGCTTCTTAAGAGTTCAGTAGCAATGCAAGAACAGATGCTTGGTGGAAAAGGCTTTCTAGTCATTGGCTACCTCCTTGAAAAGGTAAGGGCATTATTTGGTTTTGTTCCATTTCTCCTGTCTTTCTAGTATTTTCAATCATTTAGCTGAAAGGGCTAGCATATCTGTGATATAAAACATTTTTTTATTGTAATACTTTTAAATTTTTTGCAGGAGTCTTTTCATCTTCTTTGTCTTCTTATCTCCCAGTATTCAAATAAATGATTATCTGTAGTTGGTCCTGTTTGTCTAATTAATGCTTTTACTTTAGAGCTCTTTGTGAATCACTTTAAATGTATTTTATTTTGCATTTCTCCACTCTTTGTCCCTCAACATCTCCTTTAGGAAAGTTACTTGTTCATAGTTTATAGATGCGTATCACAGATTTGCCATAATTCAGGTTTACATTTCTTTTTGTGTGTGTGTTAATTAAATTAATCCTCTGTGGCTTAGTTCTGAAAATTATAAAATACTTGATTTGGGTTTTGAAGAAGGAAAGCTGTAACATAATTTTGTTTATGGGAGAAACAATTGAAAGGGGTGTTCTCTTTGCTTGTTTGTTTTCAGACATGATGAGCAGTTATCACAAAGCTGAGGTTCATTTCAGCTGATTGCTTGAAGAGCGTTGTCTCACTCCTGGCCCAAAACCATTAGGATGTCCTGTTACTATAATTAAGTACAGCTGACAATGGTTAAGATTATTAAGGGAGTAATATTTGCAGTTCAATCTTATAGCTATGATATTCTTGAATTACTCCAAGTGTATTTTTTGTCAACATGTGATCAGTATAATAACAGTCATTTAAGAAAGAGTCACCATTAGGGTTTTGTGTTGCTTGGTGATTAAATTATGATAATGTTGCATTTTAAAAAATGTACTGAATTTTGAAGACCAGTTATTAATAATTTCTTTCATTATGCTCCTTATTTTAATTTTACCTGGGAAAACACATTCTTACACTAGAAAGAATTTATCTTCACTGAAGTTTTATATGAAAGATTATTAACTATGCTTCTGTTTTTCCTATAATAAATATTAAAAGGTGATTTTGAAAAGACCAAGATGGTTTACGTACAGAACACACTGCATGATTATAGTCAATTTTGAATATTGTACATTAAATTTAAAAAGTTTTTACAATAATAGACGCATGCTGCAATTTTGAATTTCACAAGGCTATAATCTAGGCTTTTTGTCTATTTCAGAATGTTACATCAGTAAACACACATTTTGTGAATATTTGAAGGATTTTATTTGATTTCTGCTACTGTTCAGGCCACTTTCTGATTTTTTTTTTTTTGTTTCGTTTTTCTTTGGTTGGTTGGTTGTTTTTTTTAATGCTATAATCTCCTTAGTTGAAGTTTTTCAAAAATATGTATTTCATTTTCTCATTATGTGTTTATTTGCAATTGTGACACATGGCAACAAAAATCCTTTTGTTTCCTAGTCAAGCTCCATTTTATTATTTGTAAATTGTCTGTCATTCATTTGTATGTGATCAAGTGGTTTAGAAAGGAGGACACACAGCTATATTTTTTTCTGTCATGAACATAAAAATAACCTTTTGGTTCTTATTAGTTGCAGACTGTTTATTGTGATTTGTAGTGTACAAGCTGAGGGAAAATCAGTATCCAGGCTGAACTATTATTACTGACAAATGGACTTCTCATCTAAAAATAACAAATCTGCATGATCCCAGACTGTATTTATAGCATTAAAAGTAAATGGAACATTTTGTAAAGAGAGCAAATAGGATATTTGGCATTTTTTTCTTATTGGTTTCTTTTGTTTGCTTGATATATAAAGAAGTTTGTGAAAGTCTGCCTGCTATGTCTGCAAAGGCTAAGATCTCAACAGTGATTTCATGGCATAGCTATGAAACTGAACAACTCTCCTGAAATTTGAGGAAACTTTGAACCCAAGTATTTCAAATACTTAAGAAAAACAAGTCTTCCAGTAACATATGTTTGCATAATGATAAACTCAGTTTCAATAAGGCACATTAACTAGCTGAAGAAGAGTTAAGGACTTCAGGCAGTTGTCAAGGCATTGTTCTGTGGAATGCAGAATGCTTATTGGATTATAGTTCAAAAAAAAAAAAAAAGAAACTGAAAAAGGATTTATTCAGACGTATTAACATTGACAGATCTATTGATATTTTGTAAAATGTAGTCCTTAGGAAGACCTTAAGTTTTATTAAAAAGAAGAAATTGTTGAACTGTTTGTATTTTCCTTTTATACCCACTGAAATAAAAACATTTGAGGTTGCATGTATTTAGTAAAGATAAGCCTGGAGAAAATATAATGTGATATTTCTTCAGTAAGGATATTAATAAAGAATTTTTTTTTTTTTCCCAGTCATCTAGAGTTCATATAACCAGAGCGGTTCTGGAACAGTTTTTATCATTTGCAAAATATTTGGATGGATTGTCTCATGGAGCACCTCTGCTGAAGCAATTATGTGATCATATCCTTTTTAATCCCGCTATCTGGATACATACCCCTGCAAAGGTAATTGTACATTTGGAGTATGTTATGACTTCACACACTGAAGTGAAATACTGATGTTTTTTATGCCATGGTACTTATATTTTCCTTTTTTTTACTTTTCAATTTGGAAGCACTGCAATAGCAAATATATTTTTGATCTTTAAGTTTATCCCTTTCTTAACTATATTCTGCAATGTCTTTTATATGTTTGCAAAAGCACTTAAAATCTTGTGTAAGATTCTAGCAAGAATTCTATGAAAAATGTATTTCAGTAGTTGAATGGTTTTCCTACAGATTATACAGTAAAAAGTCCTAAAAAACAAACAAACAAACAAAAAGCAACACATGTATCAGTATGTGAATGATTTAATAATATACAATTTTTCTTGAATGAAGTCTCTGGAAGTCATTCCATATGACACTCCAGTAATGATGAACCAGTTTCTGCCCTTAGTGAAATTATTTGTAATATTTTTTTGTATTGTTGTCAATCATATCTGAAGTAATTCCCAGAAAAATTTGAAGTCATTTAATACCTAACTTATACTTCTGTGGATACCTATTTTATTCTCCAGGTGCAGTTGTCTTTGTATACCTACTTGTCAGCTGAATTCATTGGAACTGCTACAATCTATAACACAATACGCAGAGTAGGAACAGTACTGCAGTTAATGCACACTCTCAAATACTACTACTGGGTGGTTAATCCTGCTGATAGCAGTGGCATTACTCCTAAAGGGTTAGGTAAGTACAAAGCATAAGAAAGAAATTATATGCATTACTTCTATAGGAAAATATTTGATGTAAATTTGTCAAGGCTCCTAAGGCCTATAGACAAGGTAAGCTGGCAGTAAAACAGTTGTCAACAATGGATTGACTTTTGATAAAACTCTATCAGGTGAGTTGCTTGCACCCTTTACTGTGTTTATAGGTATTCTCAAAAGATTTTTACTGTGGTCTTCACAGTTATGTGGAACTAGATCAGAAAACAGAAAAAAATCACTGTATTGAAGAAAAAGTATTAAATGTTATCTCATAAAGCTTTTTGGTGTTTAAATATGAAAATATTAGTTTGGTATTGTTAAGTAGTCTTTGAAAACAGAATAGAAACTTTCTTCTTAGATCTCTAAAGTAGCATTTTCAGTTCAATTAGATTTCTCCTCTTCCCTTATAAAACAGAGATTGATTTAACTTTGTTTAGTGCTTGATCTAACTCAGGAAGCATTAAAAGATGTCAGTAACAAAATACAATAATACATGCAGGCTAAATGCTGCATGTAACAGATGCATATTAACCAAAACATCAAATCGTTCTAATCCTATACTCTCCAACTGTAATTTCATTACATTTAGCAGACTGTTTGTGCAAATGAGAGAATTTGGCAGAAAATCTCTTAAAAATTAATTGATGTGAGAACCTTATTAATTATCTTTATTCTGTAACTATTACTGTCATTTTCTGAAATTAAAGAATTAGATTTCATAATGCTGACACATATCCAAATATTTAAGTATGTAAATATGTATGTTATTGTTAATTTCTTTGTTTTTGTCAGCTACATGCATAGCTGTATGGAAGTTTTTTGGGGGGTAGGTTAAATGAAAATGTAAGAAAGAATGCTTATCCTAGATTAAGTATCCTTATAGACAGTGAAGCTGTAACTTGCTGAGTCTCTCAGTAGCATGTTTAGTCTAAGATAAGAATTGTTCCTTCCATTTTTATATATTCACCAAAAAATAGGAAATGGGACTTTATTTATAGTTATCTATAAATATAATGTTAGACTAACAAAATTCTTCACACAGTTATTAAACATTGTTTTAAAAATACCTAAAGAAGAACAGACTACTTCTGTTCTTTATTCATTAGAATGAAAAAATTGTAATACCAGATTATGAAAAATAACTGCTGCTCTTCCTTAATTAGCTTTAAATTTTTGTGAGCGATATGTATTTTTTACTAATATTGACACCTCATTCCCTCTGCTCAAATGTTGAGTTCATTTTTGGTACCTACAACATAGACATTTATATCTGAGCTATATGTCTGCTGATTCTAGACCATGGAACATAGCATACAGCTGCCTGTATATGGATTTTGAGCATTATTTTCGTCTCTGTAGGTAGAGTGTCCTACCTGCCTTTTGAGGCCTGCTCCAGAAGGATGCAGGTGTTCTTTCCATCCTATGTTAAATCTGAGAGCTCTGTGTAGATATCTTGGATTTTTTATGGTGTGTCAGATTTCACTGGTGAGTCAAGTATACTTAGGTACCTGAGATCTGCTCTGAATCAGCAGGGCTAGAAAGCTATTTGAGTTGAAGGTTATTTGCTTTCTAGATTCCACTGACTGATTAGGTCTCCTTTGACTTCAGTGGAAGGTTAGAAGCTGGTCTTGTGTGTTGGTAAGATGCTGTAGATGTCTGAAATTGGGGTAAGATGAATCCTACCGTAGGGCTGACTCTGTCCTGCCTCATGTTTTGCATGTCCTATTCTGCTGAGGGTTTCCCTGCAGTGATGCCTGGTACATTTTTACCATCAGATGAGTTAACCAGCTTTCAATTCAGAAATTATTCTGTTAAAAACCCGGCCAATGAGTTTATAACAATTACATGGTGACTGTTCAATGACTGTCTACAGAGAGGTGAATTTTCCAGATGTCAGTGATATTTGCATCTAGATGGTGATCTGGAAAGTGGCTCAACTACTTTGAGATTACAAATTTGATAATGCCTTCTTGCTATTACACATTCCTTTTTGTCTTTTAATTAAATGGTCCCTATAGTTCTGTGTCATGATACTATTATAATACTATTACCTAACAACACTTTATAAATATGTTGCATATTCCAGATTTCCCTCTGGCTGGGTGTGCTCTTTTGTGAAAACTGCATGACATTTCTTTCTGCAGAAGATTTTTGTTGTTTTTATCTTGGCTAGATCTGCCTCTCTGCAGTTGGCTGTATTTTTTGAGTATTTGTATGTGTAATGCCAACTGAGCAGCTAGAAAAATATAATGTATTCATCAAAATCTGAACATGAACTACAAAGCATATAATTTAGTGAGGAGAAATTAATCAGTTAACTCAAAGTTAGCATACATATGCATGTTTTACTTCCCTACTATCTCTCTATTTCTTATAGATTTTAAGGGAATAGTACACTCCTTTATTTGTGTCAATTTCAGACTAGAGACATCTTCTGTTTCTCTAAGGATGCAACAAGATAGCTCCCTGAAAGGTAATCAGATAGTGCAGATTACTGCTTGTTTGTTGTAGCAGTACAACAAAAATCATAATTACTAAAGCCTGAATAATGTAGTTGGGAAAGCATTCAGTAGATGGTGAAGCCATTAACATTTTCAGCATATGTATTTTTAGCCACTACGCTGCATTTCCACTTTTTCTGAGTCAGATTTACAGATAATATTGCCTTTTTTTCAACGTTAATTACATCTTTCTTCTTTCTTCCCTGTTGGTTGAAGTGCAGAAAGTCTGAAGTATTTCACACAACTATAAGAAAGTATTTTGTCATATTTCCCATCTAAAAATGGCTTAATTGTATTGACTTGAAGCTTGTTGGCTTATCAGGAAAGATGATCAGTGAGGTGTCACTGTATAAGAAAATCCAACATAGCTATAACATTTTCTCCATGTGAATCAACAATATGACTTTTTGCTATTGTGTTACAGGTAGCTTCTACTTCTGACTAATACAGGGACAGATGGTTTGATGATTTGCAAGCAAATGACTGCGGAAATATAATAATTGCTGATGTGATGGGTTGCTGAATTTAATTTCATATTAACTTAATTTTGTATTAGTTGTTATTCAACACACATTAATTACTTTCATCAATTGATAAAATTCTTGAAAACTTCTCAAAATGTTTAATTGCCTGGATATTAAATTTCTTCACCAAACATTCTCCTTTCTCTTAACATTAACTGCAATCTGGCAACATGATGTGCAGCTCTGGTAGATTCAAGGTGATAATCAGAATACTATAAATAGAAAATGCTTTAGATAAAATTGCCTAATGCTTTCTCTTTACACCTCTTTTTTCAGCAATTCATAGCTTCCCCATTACTTTGGTGATTCAGAAAATTTAACTGTTCTAGATTGTTCTAGAATTTTTGTGTTGATTTTATTATACTGCATGCAACCACGACGGAGCATACTCTCTATGTTTATTATTTGTTAAAATGTAAAAAGAAGTTTGCAAAAATCTTATATTGTAAAAATACAATGATGTGATGTGAATGCTGGACTTCTGTTTTATTTTTGTTTTGTTTTGTTTTTTTAAGTGACGTTTGGTATTTCAGAATGAAAAAATGAGCCCTATTGTCTATGAGTGGTAATTTTGCTGTAAGAAACAAAAAAGTGTGAGAATACATGAAAATCATAATATGGATTGGTTAGAACGGGACCTTAAAGCCCCTGCGGTTCCAGCTCCCTGACATGGGCTACAATGCCACCCAACAGATTACTCTGCCCAGGGCCCAGTCCAGCCTAACCTTGAGCACCTCCAGGGATAGAGCATCCATAGGTTCTCTGGGCAGCCTGTGCTAGTCCCTCACCACTCTCTGAGCAATTAATTTCTTCCTACTGTCAAATCTGAATCTACCTTTTTTATTTTTATTTTCCTGTTTAAACCATTTCCCCTTGTCCTGTCTCTAGATGTCCTTATAAAAAATCCCTCTCCAGCTTTCCTGTAGGCCTTTCAGGTACCAGAATGCTGCTAGGAGGTCCCCCACAAGAGCCTTCTCACAGCTGAACAGCCTCAGATCTTTCAACCTGTCCTTGTTCTGATCATCTTCGTGGTTTTCCTGTGGAAGCACTCCAACAGCTCAATGTCCTTTTTGTGTTGTGGGCTCCCAACATGAGAGTGGAGCAGGGGGACAGAATTACCTCCCTTGACCTGCTGGTCACACTCCTCTTGGTGCAACCCATGGTACTTTTGGCCACCTGGGCCACAAGCGCACATTGCGGTCTCATGTTGAATCTTTCATCAACTGACAGTCCCAAATCTTTCTCCTCAGGGCTGCTCTCAAGCCATTCTCTGCCTAACCTGTATCTGTGCTTGGGATTGCCCCAAGCTATGTGCACGACCTTGAACTTGCCATTGTTGTACTTCTCAAGCCTGTTATATAACTGCAGTCCCAGCACTGATCCCTGAGAAATGCAGTTGTCACTGGACGACATTTTGACATTGAACTGTAACACTCTGAGTGCAACTATCCACCCAATTTCTTAACCAGTGAGTGGTCCTTCAATCAGATCTATTTTTCTCCAGCTTGGTGACCAGTATATCATGTGGGACAGTGCAAATGCTTTGCACAAGTCCAGGTAGATGATATTTGTTGCTCCTTCATTATCCACTGATGCTGTATCTCCATCATAAAAGGCCCCCAAGGTTGTCAGCCATGACTTGCTTGTGGTGAAGTCGTGTTGGTTACCACCAGTATCCTAATCTTTATTTTACGTGTGCCTCTGTAGGGCCTTTAGGGGGATCTGCTCCATTATCTTTCTGGGGACTGAGGTAAGATTGACTGGACTGTAGTTCCTTGAATCTTCTTTCTTTCTCTTTCTGAAAATGGGGGTTATGTTTCCCCTGAAGTTGCACCAACCCTCTGAATAAGTTCATGGGCCTTCTCTGGACCCACTTTAATTGATCAACTTACGCAGACTTTTTCATCCATCAGCACCCTCAAGTCCTTCTCCTCAGTGTGCTCTCAATATGCTCACTGTCTAGACTGTATTTGTGTTTGGGATGGCTTGCAGGACCTTGCACTTGGCCTTGTTAAACTTCATTAAGTTTGTATGGGTCCACCTCTTGAGCCTGTTGTGGTCTTTCTGGGTGGCATCCCTTCCCTCCAGCATGTCAGAATGGCATATCTCATTGGAGACAACTGAAGCTCTAAGCTAATTTCACAACAGACTTTTCAAACCTGAAGGAAACATTAATAGAAACCTTACCAATAACAGAAATTTGACAGTGTTATACTATTTCCAGGTAATTTGCTGTCTTTTTAAAATGTAAGCTTATTTACACAGCTATCTGATTTATGTATTGCCTAATTCTCATATGGCAGTGCTGTTTTTTAGGCAGAGATACTGAAACAATTGTTAGTATTAGTAGTTTGGTTTACTATTACATGCATACAGGTTTTTTGCTTCAAGGTTGTATAGCCTTCTTGCGTCTTAATAAAGCACCAAGTGCGTTAGATTCCTATACTGAGAGTTTACTATGCACCATTTAAAACCAAATTGGCTGAATATTGAAGCTTCTCATTTGGCTAACGCTGTATTCTTAAAAAATGTGAGAACTCACCCATTGCTTCTTCTGGTAGTCAGCTTATAAAGTAAGAACTGTAAATATTTTGAATTATTTGGTAAACTCAGATACTTGTTTAAAGTTTGTTTTTCTATCATTTCCTTCATTACTGCTTTCTTATTTAAAACTGATATTTCTTCTCCATTCAGTATGCTGAATTTGTATTTTTTTTTCTTCTCAAGTATCAGAAACACAATTTCCAAACGTATAGTTGCTTCATTTTTTTTTATATAATTTTGATTGATCATTTTACACTTCATATGAAGTTTCTTATTTTATTATTGTGTTTTGTTTGCTTGCTTTTGAATCACTTATCAGTTGTAAAAAGATGTCAGGAAAAGCTGACTTGTGTTTAATGAAGGCCATGTTAAAGGAAACCAGTGAAATAACCCTGACATCAGGAAGAGCGGCATAAGTAAAATTAATTTCCACCGGAAACAATCTCAATGTTTTTTATGTTTTATATTTTACACTCAAATTATCATCATAGCCATTCTCTTGATTTGCCACATAAATGCCTTTAACATTTTGTTAAATCAGACAGAAAAAATGTGAAGATGCAAGATCAAAAAGTTTTCAAATGGTTGCAGCATCTAGTGATACTGTGAAGCAGACAATTGAATAAAAATTTCTTAGTTGTATTTTTTCTTTTTAATTATTTTCTTCTGTGACTTTTGGATAGAAAAAGAGGGTAAATGGAGAGTTATTTAACTCATCTTGCTTTGCAAAGTGATGCATTTCAGTGATAATAATTAAAACTGTTAGAGACGTCTTCACATTACATTATCAGTCATTTTGTTTGATGGTTCATCTTTTCAAAACACACACGAGAGTGATATTTAAAGGAAAGTCAAGTCGTGAGTGGGTTTGAGAAAGTGCATACGCTGTCTGTGACAGATGAAATTTAGTCATGTTTTTGTTACTTTAATCTTTGGTTGTATATTTAATTTGTTGGTCTTTTAAACTTTTTTTTTTTAATAAAACATTTGTGAATTTAAAGAAAATTCTCTGTATTGCTGACTTAGGTATACGTACATTTTTGTAAATTTTAGGAAAAAAATATTAGAGCCTATGGGATATTTATGCCTTCAAAAAACCTTTGCTACAATTCTTAACAACTGCATAACATCCTCTGAAAATACTGATGGGCCAAGAATTGTACATTAATGAGAAAACAAAAAGTCTGATGTAGTTCATGTGCTCCTGCATCAAATAAATATATAAAAAGTCTTAAAAGCAGGAACCGATTTAATGACTCATCATGATGTGGGATAAGGGAGACATCTTTTGTCTTTGCCAATTAACAAATTATCATTTCGCATAAGAGCTTATGGCACCTGTACCAGATCCTACTGCAATAGGGCTATTTTGTTGCTGATAATGATATAGTTTTGTTTTCGTTTCAGTGTTTAACTGAACAGTCACGTCCTTGTTCATCAATTTCTGAGTGATGGTGACAGTTGTCTATAACCAGTGATAGGCAAAAGATTAATAGACAGTAAATAAAACTAATTTTAAGTTTCTGACTTGAAAAAACATGAGATTTTTCTCTTTTTTTTCTTCATATATGTGTGTGTAATATATATACTTTTAAATTACAGAATAAATTATACAATTCTTGACAGTACTACATTTTTTTTTAATTTTTCTTATTAAACTAGTAATGAAGTCAAAGACATTGATGAAATAACAAATTACGATGGCAAATTTGTTTTATGTACCTTTAAAATTTCCCAGATTTGTTGTGTTCAATCTGTATTAGGTGAATGTTGCATTACTCTTTCTGCAGTTCTTTTTCCCAGTATGTGTAGCTACATAGTCTCCAGTTTCTCTAGCCTATTCTTTTTCTCTACCAATCCTCTTTTAATTTTCAAAGTTTTGAAAACATTTGAGTAGAGGCTGTCCCCTTTTTCCTAACTCTAAGCTAGTGAAGATTCAAGGCACAACTAGAATGTAAAGAAATAAATAGCAATGGAGTACTGAAGACATTATTCTGACAGTTTGGTGTATAACTTGCAAGCAGAAATGCTTTTGTGTTTGCTGTGTGCTGAACAACTGAAAAGTTCCCCAGAGAAGCAATAGGTATGTGAGTAAGAAGCATGAAACATGTTTTTGGGACATCTTCTTTTAATCCTTCCTTGAATTTTCTGTTACAGAAACACTTTGTAGATCTTTCCGTTGCCTTAGTGTTCCACTTTCTGTTTCTATAATTACAGTATTTCAGGAAAGACAAAACACCTTGTTTTTTAGGCCTGGTTTTCAGATATTGTCTAATATGAATCCCAATAAGGTGTAGGAGGAAAGAGGCAACATGAAGACACAGATGTCTGCGATGCAGTTAGAGGAGACAATTCTGCAGTTCAGTTAGTTGAATATATATCTGCTGCCTAGAAACAAACTAGAGAAACACATGTAATTTTTAATGTGCTGCATCTACTACCAAGATGTAGAATTGTTTTAATGATGGGTAATAGGTATTTTATGGCACCATTAGACTTTATTCATAGAAAACAGTTCCTGTACTCACTGTTGTGACATATGATGGTAGGAGGATAGTGCTGAGACTTATTCACTTCTTTCAGAAAACTACCCAGTTCTCCTCTCTCCCAACAGGGAAGAAAACTTGAAAGAATCGGCCACTCGTTTTTTTTCCAATCTGCCTTCAAGCAGAAACATGAATTAACTGTGAAACTGTAAATTAAGCTTCATTGATATTCAATGTACAAAATTTAAGACTGGTACACGTTGTTTGAGAAGTAGAAATTAAAAAAAAAAAAAAAAGTTCCAGTTCAACCTCAGCTATGAAAGGGGAGAATGTAGCATCAATACTGCAAGGTTCAAGTCAATCTAGTTGTTTTAGCTCTTTGTTTCTCAGTGTTTTAGGTACTTTTATTTTACCAGCGTACTTTCACAAGCACATTTTTTACAGGATAAAGAATTACAGACATTGTTTTGCTGGCTTAAATTTAATATATTTTTTTCAAATCCTTAGTTCTCTTTATTTAAGTGGCTTCAGTTTCTGCTTGCAGGTAATGGCCGTTACTAATATTTCATAATTCCTTCTCTGCTGGACTTCATTCTCATGGTATTTAGCACAGTGGTTTAGTTATTCTGAGTTATTATCATCAGACATTTTAGATAAAATTCACCTTTTATTCAGACAGTTTACAATGTAGATTTGTGCTAGATGTGTCTAAACTTCTTTTGGAGTCAGTGGAATTTCACTCAATATAACTACTGATTATTTTTTTTAATCCTGAATTCCACATTTTTATGTGACGTTGGATAAGTTCAGTAGGTTTTGTCAATAAAATTGTTGCCTATATTAGATGTTGAAACTCCTAGTTCATTGGAGAAAATCTACAGAATGTATACCTTAATTTGTTCATGTGAATCATGTGATCTTGTTACTGCTCTTCATGTTCATATGTCTTTACTATTTATATATAGACATTTATATATACAGTAGAATTTATTTTTGTTTGAAATTGAAACACTGCTCAAGGTGTATAGTGTTGCAGTATATAATTCTGTAAAGTTATAAATGGTAGTATTTGCAAATATCTGCTCTTATATAACAAATAAAATATGCAAACTGTTGTAGGAACTGTGAAATTCCTGAAGACGCTGCAGTTATTAAGGGATTTAGCTTGTATTTTAATGTGGTATATTTTGCTTCTTCCAGATGGTCCTCGACCCTCACAGAAAGAAATCATATCACTAAGAGCATTCATGCTTCTGTTTTTGAAACAACTTATCTTGAAGGTAAAATAGTCTATTCCAGATGGAAATCTTAGAGACCTGTTATACAGGTTCTTTCTTTTTAGTAATGAGTTATTTCAGAGTAGTAAATGTTTGCAACCTATCAGGTATTATATCTGTTTCTGATTAATTTTAATGTTGATGCACATACTGACAGTAAACATAAAGGCAGCAAATCCATAGAATATTTCTTAATAGCCTCACCAAACTAGGATATATTTATATTATTAAAAGTACTTCCAGAAGGAATATGTAATACTACAGAACTGTTTAGGATCTTGAACTCATTTTTTTTATGTGAAAATAGATTGATACTAGAAAGATCAAAGGAAAAGGTTGTGGGAGTTAAGTTAGTTTCTGTTTTATTGGTTTTTTGGTCCTACCACTGCTTGAAACAGTTCAGGGCTCTTTCTGGCTCTTTCTCTTTGTAAAAATGGTCTTTGAGTTCTAATCGGCCATTTGAGCTGAGTCTGGATAACAGTATTTTCTGCCCTTGCTTATTCTTAAAATTTTTTTCTGGTTGCATGTCAGGGCTTTGAGGAGTGACAACAATAGTTGATAGCATATGAGGGCCCATCCTGTTAAGAGTTGTTTCTACCAAGAATAGAAGGCTTCCTTCAGGCCGTTTTGTACTGCCAGTATGATAAAGAAAAGAAAGGGAATGAAAAAAAAGCAGTTCATTGAATTTAAATAGTAATTTTACAGGATTATTTGGCTCAGTCCAAGATTTTCTTAGGCCAAGCATTAAAGAATGAGTTTTCTCTGAAAAAAAAAATACCCATCTCTTCTTTTCAGGATCGAGGTGTGAAAGAAGATGAACTGCAGAGTATATTAAATTACTTGCTAACCATGCACGAGGTACATTTCTGTAATTATTTGTCTTTTACTGTAATCAACTGTACCACGTCTATGAGAAGCCTGCTATTGAGGTTAGTTTGTAGAATAATATTTGTGCTTGTCATACAGGATGAAAATATTCATGATGTGCTGCAGCTGCTGGTGGCACTAATGTCTGAACATCCAGCATCCATGATACCTGCCTTTGATCAGAGAAATGGGATACGGTAAGACAGTGAAGTGAGAAAATATCTTAAAAGATGTTCCAGTATCATCACTCCCCAGATTCCTTCTTTTTCACAATATCACACATGCTTATCTTTCAAGAATTTTAGTAATTTAGGCTATTACTTCAGAAATAGACTGTTTTGATATCTCTGAGGCAAAAATTTTCCACTTGAGGTTATCCTATCATATTTGACGGTAAATGAACTGCTGTACTTGCTTCTCAATCTCAAATAGAATATGTAACTAACATGAAGCATCAAAAAGCCAAGTATCTATCTAAGAATTATTTTGAATATTCTGTCTTCAAATGCTCTACATAATTTGTGGAGAAGAAGAGGAAGATGAGAGAAATCATGTTTTAACATGTAAATTGCCTCTGAAAATATTAAAATAAAAGCATCTGTAGAAATTATGTTTATGTGATTGTTCATAGACTTCGTAACTGATAAATGCCAGGGAAGCTGTATTTTTAGTGGTTTTTTTTACCTGCTTTAATAATGCATTTTTTTAGTGTTTATTGTTAATAATTTGATGTTTGCTATAGATTTTTATTTTGTGTTGTTGTGAAAGTTCTTTTGAAAACAAATGAGAAAATACAATTAAAAATGGTTATTATTAATTAATTCAAGCTATGCTTTCTGTAAAATGTGTAAAATTTCATGCAACTACTTGTATTTAAAATTATTTAATTGAAATGGCAGGGCAAGTTGAAATAAAAGTGCCAGTAAGGCTGATTGTACTCACAGGACATTTTTTTCTCTTTGTAGTCCTATAGCAGAAATATCAAAACAAGCAAACAAGTTATATTTTATGTTTTCTGTAGCATCCAGATAATACAAGAAACTCTGATATATGACTGTGTTCCAGTCTTTCCCCTTTGTCTTGAGCTACAACTGCTCAACCTGTATTTGGTTTTATTTTTCCTGGACTTAAATGTTAGGAAAGTTTTTGCTTTCTGTTATGAAGCATTGAACTGAGTGACAGGACACCATGCCTCTGACCTAAATAAATCATAATCAAATGCTTATGCTGTCCTTGGTGTTTTCTGTATATTCCTTCATTTAGTATAAATGATTGAGTTTATTATTATTTTATAACCTCATTATAAAACATTACTGTTCAGTGGAAAAAAGTTGTAGGTGTGATGTTCAAAGTGTTGAATCTGTTTTTCTTTTTTAGAGTAATTTATAAACTATTGGCTTCCAAAAGTGAGAGTATATGGGTGCAAGCTTTGAAAGTCCTTGGATATTTTCTCAAACACTTGGGTCATAAGTAAGTGTAATTTTAAAATTATTGTAGTAGTGTATGTAAGTTCACAGTTCTTTTTGTCAGAATTACTTTAACTAATTTGACAGTCTTCAGAAATAATTTTAACTTGTTAGGTTTTGTATTTAATTTGCAACTTCTGATGTCCTTATACGTTGGGAAAAAATAAGTCTTGTAGTTAACTTGTTCCTATAATGATGTTTGAAAAGTTTGAGTGATTATCTGCCAAATGTATGATGTACTGACAATTAAAACTTAAAATTATCTAAAAAACATTTTCCAAAAATGCACCTTAAAAAATTATATGTTCAGTTACAGTTGATTCAGTGTTATTGTATGTGTCAGGACAGTACTTTTAAAAATAGCCTCATTCTGATGGAAAAAAATTAGATTTATTCCAGTGGAAATGTTCAGAAAGAGAAGTAAACAAACAGAATGAGTAAATGGTCAATAAAAAAAAGTACATAAGAGCATGCTTCTGCACCAAAGGAAGGAAGTAGTCACATTTAAAATGAGCCGGTGTCACAAAATAGGTGTACTGTGTCTTATTTTTTCCTCATTTGTTGTTAAAAAAGATTTTAAAAGTATACAGTACTGTGTAAGCTGGAGCTGCTCACTTTTTCCATTGTATTAAAATATTCCAGTGTGTAGGATGGAAATTAGCAGTACTCTCCACAATAGATAATTATGTAAAACCTTAGAAGAGAAAAAAGCTAGGAGGCCAGCCAGAGTGCAGTATTGCTAGACACACTTGTCTCACTAAGATTAATAAAGTATGACACCATAATTGAAAGACAGTTAACTGAGAACATGCTCATAAATGGGATTTTCTTTTGGGATCCAGCAAGCCAAGTAGTGTTCTGGGAATTGATAAAGCAAATTCATAGACCACTCAAGAATCTCAAAGGACTTTTCTAACATTACTTACTAAAAATCATTCAAAGTTATTAGAGTTGGATTAAGCAAGGTACACGAGATGAAGATTTGGTTTGAGGCCTGCTTCCAGATCAGTACATTTGTTTAATTCATTTATAACATATCTAGTAAACTAGAGTCTAAGTTAAATAACTTATTTTTCATTGAAATCTATTTGCATGTTCAGCATCTTCCCAGATATCTTTGAATATTCTGTTACTTTCACTTAGACAAAACAATAACACAATCCCTGGGTTATCAGTAAATGTTCACTTTATGGTCGATTTCAGCACGTAAAAATTCCCCGTTGTTTTCATATCTAATGCCTGTGATCTGTGCTTATTTGTGCACACACACACACACGTTCATATGCACAATTTTATAAAACTGTAGTCAAATACAGCAAATTCAAAGAAATTATAAAAATGTAATCTGCATAAAATTATAAGCTACTTATAAAATTGTTTCATATTACAGGAAACAGGCATTCCATTGCAATTCTATTTTTATATGCTAAAGTGTAGTTGCAAAAAGAGCTGCTATAATTCATGAAATCTGAAATACAACATTAATAACCAGTGTATAGATGAAAAAACAATTACCATTCATAGATATTATGTGCAGATTAAGCTGTAGAGTGTAAGTAATTGATTACCTGGAGAAGTGACTAGTGATCTCTGATGATAGCTTATTTTGCCTGGCCTTTGGAGGAGGCAAGACTCTGTTCTTCACTGCTTCCTTGACTCTTCCTACACCATCACTGAAACACTTATAGTCATTTACCCTTTTTTTTTTTTTTTTCTATTTGAAATTATTTATAATCCAAACACAGCAAAATATATATGAATTAGCCTGTGCTATATATGATGGTTAGCATTTTTTTTCCACAATGATTAGATATACCTTTTCTGAAGTGTCTTCCATGCACTACATCATAGCTCACAAGACTGAATACATGTTTTTCTTATAACTCATGAAATTTAATGAACCTGATCTACTTGTATGTGTCCCTGTTCATTGCAGTGAAGTTAGACTATATTACCTTTAAAGGTCCCTTCCAACTGAAATGATTCTGTGATAATGCAGAAAATTACACACTGATACAAGATGCTGCTACTATTATGGATATTTGAAAATTACAGTATTCCTTTCAAATATTCTACAAAAATCAGTGTAATTTAAGCCTGCAATATTATGATCAACAATCAGAAAAAGAGACTTTGTTAGCTTTTGAATTAACTGCTGGGTAACTGCACTGTATTTTATTTTATATTAATCTAATGCTTTCACATGGATTACTGATTAATGTGAATAATTCTTTTTATTTTGTATTTTCATAGTAGTAGATAAATATAATGATGAAATATACAGTAAGTATTCTATTTATAATGCTATATCTCATGAAAAAATGTTTTTAGGGACAGACGGAATTCACTGATGTAATCCTCTTCCTTTTCAGCATTTTAAGATGCTGTTTTTTCTTGCTCCTGACTGTAAAATTCACCTCAATCACTTTGAATTCCATACTTTCTTAGGATCGTGGTGGATGAGAATTTTTTGCCATTTTTTTTAATGCAAAAGCATATCCCAGACATTCAACTTCTTGCTGAAAGCCTTTTTATATAACTGCAATAGCATTCATACTGAGAAATATTTTAAATTACATTTGATTCATTATATTTATAGAATAACTGGTTATAAAACTCTTAAGTACAACATAAAAATATTTAACTTTTGTGTTTCTGCATTTACTTTAAAATCTTACACACACCTGGCATATTTTTATTCTCTCTTCCAGACGAAAGGTTGAAATAATGCATACTCACAGTCTTTTCACTCTTCTTGGAGAAAGGTTGATGCTGCATACAAACACAGTGACCGTTACAACATATAATACGCTTTATGAGGTACAAATTATTAAATGTATAGATTTTAATCTCTATTTTAAAGTATATGTTGTAATTAATTTTTTATATAACATTTTATACACTCAGTGCTTTGAAATATTCTAATTTGCAAGTCTTCCGAGGAAATTTTACATAGAGATCACTTTGGAACAGAATTTTGCCTTGCTCAACTAAACGTGAGCCAGCAGTGTGCCCAGGTGGCAAAAAAAGTCAATGGCACCCTGGCTCGTATCACAAATAGCGTTGCCAGGAGGAACATGAAGTGGTCATCCCTCTCTACTCAGCACTGGTGAGGCTGCACTTCAAGTACTGTGTCCAGTTTTGGGCCCCTCACTACAAGAGCGACATTGAGGCCCTGGAGCGTGTTCAGAGAAGGGCAACAAAGCTGTTGAGGGGTCTCTAGCACAGGCCTTATGAGGAGTGGCTGAGGGAGCTGGAATTGTTCAGTCTGGAGAAGAGGAGGCTCAGGGAAGAACTTATCATTCTATGGAACTATCTAAAGGGAGGCTGTGGTGACGTAGGGGTCGACGTCTTCTCCCAGGTAACTAGTGATAGGATGAGAGGGAATGGCTTCAAACACAAGGGGAGATTCAAGTTGGATGTTAGGAAATAATTCTTGTCTAGAGAGTGGTCAGGCTTTGGAATGAGCTGCCCAGGGAGGTGGTGATGGAGTCATCATCCCTGGAGGTGTTCAAGAAACATTTAGATGTTGTACTGAGGGACATGGCTTAGTGGGAAATATTGGTGATAGATGGATGGTTGGACTAGATGATCTTGGAGATCACCTTGGTGATTCTATGATTCTATGCTTAGGAATTTTTTATTAGCAAATAAAAAACTTGTGTAAATTCTTTATAAAACTTTACATTTATAACATTACAAAGGACAATATAAAAGATCCAAATTCTTAAAATGTCAATCACTCTTAAAAAAAAAAAAAAAAAAAAAGTGACCAGAGACCTGCAGTTGCTTTTCTATGCTAAAACTTTAAACATGTTTTTCAACTAAAAAAATCCTAGTGGTAAAATGATAGCTGAACAAAACCAGATACTTTCTGACAGTAAATGTGACTTATAACTATTTAAATGTGTACCACTCTCTCACAGAAACATCAGCTCTGATGGTGAACAATTTAGCTTACACATTATTGCTTCTAAACCATTTCTTTGTGCCTTCAAATGTGTACTGTTGAATCTTCAATTCCTTTTTCTTTCTTGCAATGATAACTTAGAAATTGCAAAGATTCTATTCTGAGGAATTTTTCATTCAGACAGAGACAGATGTACTGGATACTGATGTCTGCTTCCTGAAAAGATAGAATTCTATAGGAGTACTTGATGAGTGCTTGTTTTTAGGTTTCTGTGTCCTATAGAAAACTTTCTCCAATGTTTGTAAATACTTGAACATCATCTGTTTACCATCGATTTACTCAGATGGCCATTTATTTTTCATTGTATGCGTCTGATGACTTCACTATCTTCATAAACTTACCCTGTCTGGCTTGACCACTTGGGTCTCTCTGAATGTCCCAGGATACACCTTTAAGGAATGCATTTCACATGGCTTGATATATTATTTGTTTTTTATGTGTTTCTAGATGTTGTATTTTTTATTTTTCCCTAAAAACAATGCTGTTCTCTCCTCAGCCCATGTACAGATATCCTCCAGTTGTACTACAGCCCACATAGTCCCCTCATGGTCATATATTCCATAAGTCTCTATTTCTAACAGTTAAGCCCCATCTTTACTCAGCTCCCCCAACATCTGTGATGATGGCCTTCTACCTTCCACCCAGTTTTTAGAAGTTCCTTCTGCCCTTAGGAAACTAATTTAAAGGGCATTAGTCTCCATCTTCTACCATGTTTCATCTATCATCCTCAGAAGTACAACAGCCACCTATTTTATGCTTTTATGTGTGTGATTTTATATCTGATTTTCAAGTTACAATCTTTGAACTTCTTACATAGCAAGGGTGATCCTATCAAATCATGGTCCCGCAATCCTATGGTTAAGTTAGACAACTAGTTTCGTAAAAAATATATTAACAGATGACGCTAAATTTCATAGTGAAAAGATCTAAACGTTCTTACCAAATTCACTGAAGGAAATGAGCCCCAAATTGTATATCCTCCAAATTCCCATTGCTAATATGTGAATTATTGACTTACCTCCAAATTAATATTAGGTAACACAAAATATGATCTGTAAGTAACATGCTAATTCATTGGATTTCCCAGCTGCTGTTAAAAAGAAAAAAGAAAAAAAAAAAAGTAATCTCTTTAAACCTATTATCTGAAAAGTCTTCACAAATGAACATGCTCAGCTGAGGACTTTTAGTTGGAATAATTAAATTGCTGTACTGGACATTCACTTGAAAAAGCAAATTTCTGCTCCAAGTTTATGAGATTAAGAGAAGGAACTTTATATAAATGCAGTACCTAAATGCCTTCAGTTCATGTACAGATGTATTTATCTTGAATCTCATGATTTTAGAGCATAATAATTAACCTTATTGACTTTCAGTATCGATTTTCTGTCATACTTTGGTATCGCCTACTTTAATAAATTTATAATAATGCTGTGAACCCATTCTGCATGGAGCAGATTGAAGTTCTTTGACAACTGGGAAGATGCATGAGTGACTAATTATAACTCAAATACACTTCAAAGCTTTAGTTAGTTTCCAGTTATGTTAGCTTACAGTTAGGACAGAGCCACAGGACCACACATGGATTATGTGGTTATTTTAAATATTCTCTCACTAACAAGCATTTGCATTCTATTTTAAACAACGATAGGTAAAGGCTCACTCAAAAGATACTGTTTACAAAAGGTATTAATTTGATAATTGATTAATAAAAGAGCTAAGTGTATGCTTTAGAAGAAATATGAATTACTAGTGAAATGATTTTCTTATATGATTTGTCGATATAGTTGCTTAAATATTTTATTGAAGATCCAGCATTAATACCATCTCTTAAAAGCAGAGTTGCATACATAGAAGCAGGCAGGTAACCTGATGTAAAACATATGTGGTTTTGCTTCAATACAGGCTAATTAATTTGCCAGGGACAATTTGAGAAACTGGAGAATGATCTATCTTGATCATTATGTCAAGTAACATGATTACTTCTATGTAATTCAATATATACTCCTCTCTCCTAGCTAAGAAAAAAAGAACCCATTTTCAAGAAACAGATTTGGTTATGAAAGAAGTATCAGAAAATATCTTTGGATATATATTGATCATCAAAGAACTTTTGATCTGTGAATAAGATAATGAATGATGATTTAGATAATGAATTTTTCTTAAAAAAAAAAAGAATTATTAAAATATTTTTAAACTATATTCTCTTAAATTAACAGAATAGAAAAATTAGGTTGGAAGGAACTTCTGGAGGTTGCTGAGGTCAACCTCCTGCTCAAGGCACAGCTAACTTTAAAGTTTTATCATGTTACTCAGCATCCTCCCCAGGCAAGTTTTGACTCTTGTCTCTTTTTCTTCATTTCTGAAATTTTCATTCCTTTTCTGCAGATTCCTATTTTTGACATGTTTCATTATGCAGCATCAAAATCAGAACTGCAGTTTCCTGAAGGGTGATGAGTATTTTCAAACTCTTGCAGAATCTTACCACAGATTTACAAAATTCATACTAAGTTAACAGCAGAAATGCTTAGATAATCTACTCACTGCTAGAAATTCACTTTAGTTTATTGAGACAATATATCTATTCCAATTTCAGTTCTTCAAAAAAATTCTCTTTGTTTTCAGGGGGATAATGGCAGGCTTGATTGTTGGTTTGGATTTATTTTACATTCAGTATATACTCACAGTATCTCAACTAAACGAAAATACTTTTTTTTAATGAAATACTCTTGTATTTTTGTTATGTCCCACCATTAATGAATCTTAAACCTGAATAACTTATTGATTTCACCAGTCTTCTGGTTAAATAGCATTAAGTCAGTTTCTGCAGATGAAATTTATAGGGAAGCTATTTTTGGTTCTGAGCAAAAGTTAATCAGATCAAATTCACTTTTAATGCTGCTTCTGAAAACTTCTGTAATCTTTGTTTAGTAGAAAACATTTTACTAGAGATTTTCTTAAATATAGCTGATGTATTTATTCAACACTTGTGTTGCAGTTTGTATATTTGATTTGCTGTAGACATTCGGTGTATCTTTGAACTGAGACAAATACAGTGATTTTATGATTTTGCTTACTGTAACAAATATATACCACTAGCCCAAACAACAGTTTGGACTAAATGCTGTCTGACAATAGGTATTCTGTTAGTAGGAATTTGCAAGTGTTTCAGTCAGAAGAACTACCTCCAGTGGACAGGTGTTAAATGCTTCAATATAAGAAGCTAGAAATTTTGAAGAGGTTAAGGCAAGTAAGTGTGAGCACTGCAATAGGATCTTAGGCAATTCTCTTCCTATTGTTAATAAGCTTTGTCCTTCTATGAGAAATACTGTTTCAAGTAAAACATCAAGCATAGCACATAGATTTCATTTTTCATAGTGTTATCTCTTTAAAACACATTGAATATTTACTGAGCTATCTAAAACATCTTCAAGCCACAGTTCATACACTATTGTTCTTTACACGGAGAAATTGCTTGATTCTATTCTTGAAAAAGAAAGACATTTTCCCAAAATATTTTATATGAAGTTACAATATGGCTATGATAAATGGTGACCTTAAAAATAGTATTTAAAAAATATGCATTTAATTAAAATTGATAAACTTCTGTTTTAGATTTTGACGGAACAAGTATGCACTCAAGTTGTTCATAAACCTCATCCAGAACCAGATTCTACAGTGAAAATACAGAATCCAAGTAAGAAATATATACTATTTTTGCACAATAAAAATATTACTTAAATATTTTATGTTCTTTGAAATTAAATGGCTCAGGGAGCACAAATAATTAATTAGCCTTTATCAGACGTGTTCGGGTTTCAGTTAGTGCTTACATTCATTGCTGACAGAAAATTTAATTTTAATTAATTTTATGTTATTTTACTTTATTTTACTTTTAAATGAAATGTTTTTAAAACATGTTATTGTAACTAATTTATTTTTTCAAAGTGATTCTTAAGGTGGTGGCAACACTGTTAAAAAACTCCACACCAAGTGCAGAACTTATGGAAGTTCGACGTTTGTTCTTGTCCGATATGATAAAACTCTTTAGTAATAGCCGTGAAAACAGAAGGTATGTCACTATAAACTGTATTTTCTCATCCTTCTCTTGTGGGTAGAAGCAATCTGTTGTATTCTACATAGACTTGTACATTCTACAGTTTATATGGAGTTTATAAAAATAAGTGTAATGTATCTCTGTTAACGTTTCCTTATTGCACAAATAGTATTTGGCTATTCTATTAAGAACATAATTTGAATTCTTTTTGACACTGAAGTATTTTTTAGATTTTTGTCTTACCGTTGGATTTATTTTTAGAGTAGATTCACCATGTTACTTTTCTCCTGTTTTAACCATAGTAACATTAAAATAAAGAAGCTTTCTTTGAATATATTTTGACCTAATTATTTCACTTCAGATGTTTACTTCAGTGTTCAGTGTGGCAGGACTGGATGTTTTCTCTGGGATACATTAACCCTAAGAATTCTGAAGAGCAGAAGATCACAGAGATGGTTTACAACATATTCCGTATTCTCTTGTATCATGCAATAAAATATGAATGGGGAGGCTGGAGAGTGTGGGTGGATACTCTTTCTATAGCTCATTCCAAGGTAAGAAACAACTGGATGTTTGTACGTACTGATTACTTCCTCAAATGGGATTAGTAATGAAGTGTTAAGATTTAAAGTGATTTGGTGCCATCTGGTGGCTATCTCCATACATGTCAAGGTGGTATTAGATTCTTGTTTTTTGTCCAAGTTGATACAGCATATATTTATCCACATAATCTCATCTTTTCTTTCTTAAGGTCACATATGAGGCCCACAAGGAGTACCTGGCAAAAATGTATGAAGAGTATCAAAGGCAAGAGGAAGAAAACATAAAAAAGGGGAAGAAGGGTAATGTAAGCACTATCTCAGGTCTTTCATCTCAGACAACAGGAGCAAAAGGTGGAATGGAAATCCGAGAGATAGAAGATCTTTCACAAAGCCAAAGTCCAGAAAGTGAAACAGATTACCCTGTCAGTACTGATACGAGGGACTTGCTCATGGCTACAAAGGTGTCTGATGATGTACTTGGAAGTGCTGAGAGACCAGGAGGAGGAGTGCATGTAGAAGTTCATGACCTTTTAGTTGATATAAAAGCTGAAAAGGTAGAAGCTACTGAAGTAAAACTTGATGATATGGATTTATCACCAGAGACACTAGTAACTGGAGAAAATGGTGCACTCGTAGAAGTTGAATCTCTTCTAGATAATGTATATAGTGCTGCTGTTGAGAAGCTCCAGAACAATGTTCATGGAAGTGTTGGTATTATTAAGAAGAATGAGGAAAAAGATAACGGTCCATTAATAACTCTGGCTGATGAGAAAGATGAACCTTCTACTAACAGCACCTCATTTCTCTTTGATAAAATACCTAGTCAAGAGGAGAAACTTCTACCTGAACTTTCAAATAATCATATTTCTATTCCTAATGTGCAGGACACACAGATGCATCTTGGTGTAAATGACGATTTGGGATTACTTGCACATATGACGGGTAGTGTAGATATAACATGTGCTTCAAGTATAATAGAAGACAAGGAGTTCAAGATTCACACAACTTCAGATGGAATGAGTAGTATTTCTGAGAGGGAGTTGGCTTCATCATCAAAAGGTTTAGAATACGCTGAAATGACTGCCACAACTCTTGAGACAGAGTCTTCTGGTAGCAAAACTGTACCTAATGTTGATGCAGGAAGTATAATATCAGATACAGAAAGATCTGATGATGGTAAAGAAACAGGAAAGGAGATACGGAAGATCCAGACAACTACCACAACCCAGGTAACTTTCATGTGCTGTGTCTTACATAATTACTCTTTTTCCCTTTACTGAATACCTCATCAGTTTGTGGACTAATATTTTTGAAGCTTATTTTCTCCATAATATGAAAGGTGTCCATCCTTCAAACAAACTTACTTTGAAAATTTTGTATTTTTACATATGTGTAAAAAAAAAAAAAAAAAAAACCTGAATAACTGTTGCTGTTGTACATGTTTTACTTAAAAACACAACTTGCAAACTTGCAAAGAGAATCTCTCACCTCACATAGACTAACTAGATTAACTATTGCTCATAGAATTCTCTTTTAGGCCTCCTATTAGCATGCCTTGTAAGATTATAAATATCTCTGTTTTGTTTTGAGATACACACAGAAGTATTTCTTTACTTTTGCTGAACCTTTCTCAGTGTAGTTTGTCTTATATCATCTTAGTACACCTTCTCCTTCCCATACAGGAATGTCGCCATAAATAATTACTATATTGGATCCAAGCAAAGAAAAGGATTAATTTAGGGAAAATGGAAGAAAATCTGTGTCTTAAGTTCCAGACCAGAGTTCATCACTAAAAGAAGAGATATGTACTTAGGGATTTTTTTATGTTTCTGCAGAACAAAATTAATTTACTTATCAGAATTGTTGATAGACTCTAGAAAGTAATCAAAAATTGCTTTTGAGAATGTTACTGAATGAAAAACTTGACTATTTTAGCGAATTAACTATCTTACTGTAATCCCCATAGTCTACAGCACTGTTTTTCTTCTAGGATTTGAGAGTCAAGCAGGCCGCATGAAGCTGTGGAAGAGCCATTGCTTACAAAGACTGCTTTGCTTGGTGCTGTATAGTATATACCATATAATCACAAAGAGTTTCAGAGTTGCACATAAACTTTCTATCAGTTACTTTGACTAGTGGGTTCTGAAATCTCTCCTCTCAGTGACTCTCCTCTGGAAATAACTTTTCTTCTGAAAAGAGAGCAGACAGAACTTAAAACTTTTGTTTTCCCTAGACAGCTATTAAGAAAAGTGTAGGGTTATCTCGTAAGTACTTGTCAAAATTATGAAACTTCTCATTGTATCAGGGAAAGAATATCAAGTAGATGTTTGAAAGTATTCTGCATAATGAAGAACAAGTCCTGAAAACACTTGATAGGAATATTGGTAGGAACTTATTTGTAGTCTTAAAATGAAGACTGTTAATAACATTCAAACTGATAATGGGAGAGAATGGACAAGAACAAGAAATGGACAACGAACAAGAAAAAGGAGCAGATAGTTTTTACTTTGAAGTAATTTTTTTATTAAAGAATAAAAAGCAACTGAAAGCATTCATTTGCTATGCGCTGATATACATAAATAAACTGAGTTAATAAGATGTCATTGATGATTTCATACTACTATCGAACATTCTATATGTGTGACTTTGATTATTCTGTTCTTCATCCTCTTTGTTGAATTTTGGCTACAATACTTGAAAACTAAGAAAAATTCCTCAAGCCTATAACTAACTGATAGAATTTAAGTTATATATAAATCCTACTGAATTTTAATCAAAAAAAAGTAGGATAGGAAAATGGAGCTGTTTTCAAAATGCTTCACCCTTAGATTGAAAGAAAATTCCTAACAGATCATTTGGATGTGCAAAGTGTGTAGAAACTGAGTACTCTTCCAAAGCACAACTCTTAAAGTTATTTACCTCCCTTGATTCTCTGTATGTTACTTACATTGCATTTATTTCCCACTAAAATCCTTGATAAACCACAATGAATTTGTTTAAGCAAATAATATCTCTTTCAAATAGTTTCCTTTAAAAAATATTATCAACTGTCTAATCAACTAAATTCTCAGCATCTTCTGCTCACTTCTTTACATGTTTTGAAATATGCACTGAATTGTAAGGTGTTAAGTAATTTGTTTAAATGAAGATAACTATTGTGGGCTTTTTTTGTTTGTTTGTTTGTTTTGTTTTAATAAGAATATGTATTAAATTTTGGAAATGTTTTGTAACTAGTTGTCTTTAAGAATCTGTTCCAACCTGAAGTATTCTATAATTCTAACCAAGGATTATCGTTCTCATGAGTAAAGAGTGGTGATAAAATTACAGTGAGGCTGGAGGTTGGAGTTTTGATTGCTGCGTATATGGGCACTTCAGATTTGATTTCATTAGCTTTGAGACCTCTGAAAACAGTTTGTGGGTGTTTTTAAGACTGGACACCCATGTAGATAGTTGGTTTTCATAGTGGTTTGAACACCACACATCAAAGATATTTTTGCAACTATAGTACAATTAGCTTGATGCAAAGCCAATATTTATTCTGATATAATTATGTTTCCGTTATTGCAACTGACAAGAAAAATGGATATAGTTGTACCCAAAAGGGAATAAGTGGTATGAAAATGGTTATGCTAACTTTAATTTTTCTGAAAACCATATCTACAATTAGTCCTCCATCTTACCAGAAAGTAGTAAGTATGTCTTACTCAAATGAAGTGAAGGGGGGCAATAACATTTCCAACTAGAGGTGGAATCTCCTGCATATTTCAAAGATTTACTGTTTTTGTCATTAGTAGGTCAAATTTCAAAGAAAATAAAATGAACTGTATGCATTTAAGTACATTGATGTCTTGAAGCCACTGCTGTGTAGTTTGTTTGTGTTTTGAGTCAAATATTCAAGGAAAATTGTGCTATCTGCATAAAAGAACAGTTGTTTCATGTGGCAGTGTTTTGTAACTGCTGACCTTGTACAAGCTGTATTTGTGTGTTGTTGTTTTTTTTCTGTGATATTTCAAGTGAAGAATGAATAAAAGCTATCAGTGAATGGCTGAAAGGAAGGCAAGCCAAAGCGCAGTATTGCTGACTGATTTAGAGTAGCAGCTGGGTTTGAGTTCAGCATTAGCCCATTCTTTCTCAAAGTTTTTGATCCACTCACAAACACAGAAGCATAACATGACTTTTGAACTTATTCATATAGGCAGTACAAGGTCGATCTGTCACCCAGCAAGACCGGGATTTACGTGTGGACTTGGGATTTCGAGGAATGCCAATGACTGAAGAGCAGCGGCGACAGTTTAGTCCAGGTCCACGCACAACTATGTTTCGTATTCCAGAGTTTAAATGGTCTCCCATGCACCAGCGTCTCCTGACAGACTTGCTTTTTGCACTAGAAACAGATGTACATGTTTGGAGAAGGTAGGTGATTGCTTATTGTTTAAATCTTCTTTTTTCTGTTTCTTCCAACAAGGGAAAGTCAGATGTGTCATAGAATGACTGTTACTATGATAATCGGAAAGGATTGAGTCAACTTAAGTGGAAGTGCCTTACTGTATCTTTTACCTACTCTTTTCACTGCTTCCCACCTTATAACATCTCTATATCATGAGTTCAATATCCATTTTCTTCAGGGACTATGTAATTCATACATAACTGAGAAAACTGAGCTGCTGTCTCAGCGTATGCTTAGCACGTGAGCATCTACATGCAAATTTTATAAATGAAAACTATATCCTATATTTTGATTTTGAGCCATTTTTCTCAACTGTGTATCTGAAAAGAAACCCTAGTGTGAAATTAGGTACCAGTCAATTTGTACATTAGACCAATGCTGTTTATATTTTTGACAATTTGCGTGGAAAATCTTGTAGGTAAGGATCTCCTTTAATAACAGAGAAACATTTGTGTTCTGGTTAAAAAGAGTAAGTTTGACTGGACTTTCATTTTAACTGCCCTGTTTTAATCTATACTTTTTTTTTGTGTGTGTTCTTGCAGTCACTCCACAAAGTCAGTGATGGACTTTGTCAATAGCAATGAAAATATTATTTTTGTACACAACACAATACACCTCATTTCCCAAATGGTAGACAATATTATTATTGCTTGTGGAGGAATTTTACCGTTGCTGTCAGCAGCCACATCCCCAACTGTAAGTACAATATTTCCACCTAGTGGTCATATTAAAAATCATTGTTAGTAATACAAAATGCTGTTTGTAGATGAATTTATTACTTTAGGAATCGTATCCATAATCCACTAATTAATTAAAAAAAATTAAGTTTATATTTAAAACTTTTAAGCGTCAATATGTGGAGTGTTTATAGTTTTTATCATAAATTTCATTTGAAATGTTAATTTTACTGAGGGAGGTAGTGCTAAGTAATAATATTATTATTTCATATGTATTAAATATTTTATTTGAAAGAGACCATTATTACCATGGTTATAAATCATGGCTACTCTAAGAAAATTACATACGTCATGATAGTTAGTCATAGATATTCATAAACCTGTTTTGCATGGCCACCATATTTGCATGCCAAATGGCACCAGAAGTCACCTCCTCACTACTTGCTCTTTACTTCTTTCTTCAGTAGGTACTGGTATTTTGAGCTTTCCTTTTTCTTTTAAACTTGTAATCTTGTCTTGAAATACTGATATTTCTATCCACTGTTATGTTCTTACTAAGTTCCAAGTTCTTAGGTGAGTACAGCTCAGGCAGATAGGGTATTCTTATCAAATGCTTCATGAAAGAGATAAATATTTTTTTGTTTATTGTATTATTGTCCATAGAAAAACAGTATTCGAATGTGATGTCATGTTTGTGCATATAGTATCAGCAACCATCTCTTTCATAGTAAAATGCTATCTGGAACATCCCACATCCATTTGCAGCTAGTACTGAGCTTTGAAAGGGGGGAAAATGAAGCAAAGAAGGAACAGTTTTCTGTGAAGTGGTTAGTAAGCACTGAGGGCTGCCAATGTAATTTTGCAACACAAGCTTAATCTCTTGTTATAGTCATTCAGCAGATCACTTTGCTCAGAGATTACTTTGCCTCTCATATTACTTAGTTAACAAAAAAATGTTTTCCACTATTTCATTGAAAGATATCAATGTATTTACTAGCAACTGACTGAACATAAATGTGATTTTCAGCCAATTCCTAAATACTGTTTCTGTGCTATTTTCATTATTATCTAAGAAATTACTTGCTATTAGCAGAAACACAAGACTTACATGAGAGAGTTTAGTTTTCTATCTGTAGTCACATCAGTGACACTAAGAGTGTTGAATAAAAGATTTTGCAGGTGGTACCTTTTAAAGAATGTTGGCATGTCTGAGAATGCATACCAGCCCATCTTGAGACGAAGATTGTATTTCAGCTGAAGGGACATGGGGAGATATTTTTTAAAATAAAATTTTAGGCATTATTTGAAACTGAAGATGTTTTCTTCGCCATCCTTTATATTAAAAATATAGAATAGGCAAGCGCAGCATGAAGTAGGCTGTAATTCTATTGAATGGCCCCAGTGCTTTTAGTTTTTTGTCTTGTTTTGTACAAATTCCTTCTATGGAGTAATAATTTCACAATTCGCTAGTTTATTCTGAATAATGTATTTGTGCCTATGTACATACATATTTGGTACAGCTTTATATACTATATATCAATTTGTTAAAATAATGGATGTTCTTTCTGTTTAGCAGTGATTTTCATACATAGTTATAGAAAGAGATTACACTTACAAATTATTAATATTATGTATCTATTTCTCCACTACATGAGGATTGCATATGTTACTGAAATGCTTAATTTAGCCATCTGTTTAGAATAGTAAAAGTAAATTGTGATCTGAACTAGTTACTATAAGATCAGTAGCTAGTTTTAAACAGAATTAATCCTGCTCTGTGAAATAAAATATAAAAATAAAAGAATAAAATTACTTTTTACCCAGTAATTGATAAAATCACAAATTAACTTGAGTCCAGAGAGTGGTGGTGAATGACTCAATGTCTGGATGGAGATCATGATGGGTGATGTCCCTTGAGGGTTAGTGCTGGGACCAATGCTCTTTAATTTTTTCATCAGTGGTATTGACAGTGGGATCAAGTGCACCCTCAGCAAGTTTGCTGATGGCACCACATCACTGAGGACCACAAAAATGATTCATGGAATGGAAGACCTTTCTTATGAGGACAGGGTGAGAGAGCTGGGACTCTTTAGACTGCAGAAAAAAAGGCTGCAAGATGACCTGAGAGTAGCTTTTCACTATCTATAAGAGCGCTGAAGGAGAGAAGGGGAAAGACTCTTTAGCAGGGTCTGGGTGATAGAACAAGGCCTGAAATGTCTTCAGGCTTAAAGAGGTTAGATTTTAGGTTAGATATAAGGAAAAAGTATTTTACAATGAGGTGGTGAGGCACTGGAACAGCTTGCCCAGTGACTCTGTGGTCAATGCCCTGACCCTGGAGATGTTTAAGGCAAGGATCAGGCTCTGGAAAACCTGATTTAGTTGTTCATGTCCCTGTTCTTTGCAGGGGAGTTGGACAAGATGACCTCCAGCAGTCCCTTTTAGCTCTGAGGATTCTGATTCTATGAACCTAACCCAGAAATAATTTACACTCTAGATGATGATTTCATGACCACGTCCATCCAGAAGAGAGCTTCTTCCATTCCATTCTGCTACGTTCCTGTCCCATTATTGCCTATCCATAAATGTTAGTGGGAAATTGGGTTCCATAATTGTGGGATACAGAAATAGCCCAGAACATACTTCTTTTCTCTTTACTGTTACTCTGGGTGGTAGTTACAAAGGGACTCGATGTTCTGTTGGATCTCTTCTGGATTTGCATCATATGATGAATTAGAAGTTTCATACAGATTCTCAGTCTTCTAATTATTTTGTATCCTTTAATCTATGTGGAAAAAGTGGTAGATGTAATGGTAAAGAATATATTTAATCTCAATCTTGAAAGGGCAAAGTAGTCCAGTTCTTGTGGTCAGTTATAGAAGACTGTTACGCTGTTCTCCTCCCAGGAGCTGCTGAGTGGAGGAGAGAAGTCTGAAACTAGAAGATCTATATGATTTTACATAAAAATACTTAAAACCGGCCACCTTAAAACAAGGTCACTTGGCCCAACCCTGCTCCAGCAAGGACAACCAGAGCAGGGTGCCCAGGGCCACATCCATTTGGCTCTGGAAGATTCCAAGGAGGAGACTCCACAGCCTCTTGGCAGCCTGTCGCAGTGGTCCATCATCTGCACAGCACAGAAGTGCTCCAGGTGTTCAGAAGGAACCTCCTGTGTGTGTTTGTGACCATGGCCACTTGTCCTTGCACTGGGCACCACTGTCAGAGTCCAGTTCCTTCCTATTGGCACCCTTCATTCAGGGTGGGTGCATTGATGTGCATTGATGAAATTCCTCCTGAGCCTCATATTTTCTAGTCCCAGCTCTCTCAGCTTTTCATGCTCAGAGAGGTACTCCATTGCCTTTGTCACCTTTGTGTCCCTTTCTTGGGCTTCTCCAGTGTGTCTGTGTCTCTCCTGTATGGAGTAGCCAAATACTGGAGATGTGACTCCAGGTTTTGCTAACAACATATTCCTGCATTTAGTCTCAGTGCTTGGGCCATCTTCAGCTGCCAAATCATCCAGAATATTTTTCGCTTTATATGAATTTATCCTAAGATTTGCACACAGAGATCTTTATATAAGAGGAAATTTATTTTATTAAAGAGACCGCATCAGAATAAATGGATGTCTTCACATATCTGGGAAAAGCCATTTTTTAATTACTTTATGGTATGTCTGCATGTAGAAAATTAACCATAAATAATTAAAAAACAATTATAAGACTGTTGAGGAAAATGTAATTCACAAGCTGTTAAACAAAATTAGACTGTATATCTTTCAGGGAAAAAGGTGTTCATTAATGTAATTAACTGGAACACAGGAAATTCCTGTGTAACCTATTATAGAGAACCTGCTTTAGTGGGGAGTTGGGCTAGATGATCTCCAGAGGTCCCTTCCAACTTCTATGATTCTGTGATTCTGTCCAGGATGTCACATTTAATAACAGCTGAGGAATTTATCCTTCTAGAGTTTATCTAATCAATTTTGAAGCTGCTTACTCTTTTAGCCTCTGTAATATCCAATGGCATCAAGTCTGACAATTATATAACCTTTGAAGCGCTTCTTGTCTTTGTTTTTTTTAAACACACTTGAAAATTAAAAAATCACTTCATGCCTTACAATGTATACTATGAAAGGAAATCTTACTTATGTTTTATTTAATCTCCCTATCACTTTGTAGGCTTGAATCCTATATCCTTATGTATATAACTGAATCCATTGAGTCTTTATCTTGTTTAGTCTATCTGTCTTTGGAAACCTCTGATTCTCCATATCTTTATTCCATGGAACTTGCCTGTTTGAACCAGGGTGTGACCATACTTCCCATTTTATAGATCCTGTAGAACACTTATGTTCAGTTTATCAACAAGAATGAGCTCATTTCATTTCTTCCTCGCTCACCACCATGACTCTCAAACATTCCCACTGAAGGTCTTCTGGGTCTGTTAAAATTTTACAGTAGTAATTCTTATTAATTTCCTACTACTGAGTTTTATTTGTGGCATGAGGCATTTATTTTATTTTAAAATGTGGAATAATGAAATGCAAGGGCAGAATAGACAATAAGAGACATCCCACCCAATCTTTACTTTAGAATGATAAAACATAATGATATGTTTATGGTAAAACATAATTTCTAGCCAGTGAAGATCATCACAATATAGCAAATAATTTGTCTATCACTGATGTAGAGATCTTCTGGACAGAGATCTTCTGTATAAGCTCCATAGATTGTAAAGAAGGTTAACTTGAAGCTGAATCCCACCTCTTTCTATGAGATAGCTTAATTATTTTCTATCAGAGAAAATGACAGACTAAAGCACAGAGTGCTTACATGATCTCCTGGCCTGATCAGTTCCTTGATGCCTGTATGACAGTCTGAGCTCAGGTTTAGTCTTATTCTGGCCTGCTAGTTCTTTAAAAGTCCTGAGCAGCCCTCTTTTCAACAATCTCATTTATAGTTGATTATAATTATTCCTCATTACATTTAATCATCAGTAAAATAAACACTGTGTACTCGATGCTCGTATTAATTAGAGTTTAACAGAAAATAACTGAGAGCTAAGTTTAGCAAAATTACTTTCAAAATATTGGAAGAATTGAGGATTTTTCAAAAAAAAATTTTTTTTTTTTTGCTTTTGTGCAAGAGCTTCTGTGTTGTGTTCCTTCTCTTGCTGCAAGAACAATACTTAAAATTCTTCAAAATATTGAGTAATTTGCTGTTTCAAAAACACTTTCTCCTTTGCATGTTTAGAATTTGTACTGAAATTGCAGCTTTTCCAGGCAATGTGGAAGATTATCACCTGTCTGATGTAGAGTGGGAAATCTTCATCTGGGAATTTATTTGGCATTGAATACTGAACATACAAATCTAACTTTTGCCTTGCTCTCCCCCAGCCCATTCCAAACTAGGCAAATGGGAGCTGTGCCATGACTAGGGGCCATTAAATAGGAATAGGAAGAAGAAATGAAAACTTTTTTCATGTACATAATCAAATGCATTGCCTGTGAAAACAAACCAAGACACGCAAATCTATGACTGATTCAAGCAGAGTGAAGTTTATGCGTTTGCATAGAAAGTTATGTGTAATTTGCTATAAACTGTTCCCACATTTCAGTATTTCCCTTGCTTTCAGTCATATACCACGTCTATCTCAGACACTGCAAGGGCAGGCTTCCTCTGCTGGTGTTTTTAAAGGGATGTGAATTATACATATGAACTGAACTGAAGTGAAGGCAAATGTTAACTAAAAACTATAATCAGTTCCTTTGCTTTACAGTATAAACTAGATTATGTTCTACTGTAGATTCCAAATATCTTGCCTACTAAATTGGAGAATATTAGAGAGAGATGAGAAAATGTGAAGTAGTGATTTGCTGTTTCTTTGCTTTTGTGGGGGTATTCTTTGAGGGTTACTTTTAATTACAACTCCAAGGGAGACACTAAGATGGTGTGAAAGTGTTAAGTAAGCATATTCTTAGATTTTAAGATCCAAGGAGTAAGGCAAAAGAAATAGACCTGTGGAGCTGAAGTAACTGTAACAACTGAGAGTAAATTTCCAGTCCCCTTGAAATCAGTTGTTTTTTTGTTTGTTTGTTTGTTTGTTTCTTTGTTTTGTTTTAATTTATTTTACAAAGTCTAGAATTTTAATTCAGCTCAAACTGTTGTTCTTGCTGGTGTTCTATGAGCAGCTGTCTACAGAATTCAAACATTTGAAGACATTATCATGATATATTTTTAGCTGTGTTTTGCGTATAGTGTTGGCTAGCAATTTTAAGCTAGCAGTTTTGAGAAGATAGCAACAAGTTGACTGTCAATCAAGCTACAAAAGAGGAAGTTGTATTTAAAAGATGTCTGAGTGTGATATTTTCTGATTTAAGAGTGAAAAATCCACTTGTGCTTCCTGCCAAAGGAGAGTTTTGCGCTTAACTTAAAATAAGTTTATTTCTTTTTTTCAAACACGACCTGATAAAGCTTAAGGATGACTTCCTAGCTCATTGCAAATAAGAAAGTACTTCTACCCAAAACTGAAACATAAAAACATTAACACATCAGTTCAGTTATTATCATTGGAATTTGAATACTAACTCAGTCTTGAGGCTTAGTAAATCTTTAATATTTTGCAGTGGCTCAAAAGCGTTCAGATATCCACCATTATGTTGGTTTAAATTGAAGTAACTAGACCCAAGCATAATATATGTCTCTCTATATATATATTAATGGGACTGTCTTGTGTTGCTTCAGAGAAAGGAGTATTATGCATGAACCAGTTTGCTTTTTGTGAATTATGATTATTTTTCAGAGCATTTTAAACTTACTTGCCTCATACAAAGATTAACTAACATTACTTTTCAGTTGAATGGTTTGTTGTAAAATGCTCGTTTTATTTCTATATAATCAGTGAAAACATCATTACTTTGATTTACATTGCTTTATAAAATTGCTTTGTTTGTATATACTACACAAAATATGTACATTAGTTTGGAAGAACCGGTGTTTATATTAAATCTGTAATAATGCAAGATTTACAGTTTTTCTTTTTTTGTACATAGCTATCTCTAGCAGTCTTTATTTTCAATTGTTCATGCTGAACTGAAATGTTATGCCGTTCTATTGATAAATTAAACAAATGTATAATTCCAACAAATTATAATTTGTTTCAATTTTGCATTGTATTTTTAGTTAACTTAAATAATTTTCTTTTTCTTTTATTGTTGTGATCTGTTGTCTGTTTTGTCTGTTGCATGTCCAGGGTTCTAAGGTTAGTATTGCCACTGTAAGTTTCAGTTTTTGCACTTTCAAAAATAGCTTGTTTTTTATCATTTAGCATTTTGGTTTTTCTTACTGTTATTTTCCTATGTCATGTAGGGACATGTAAGAATATATTGACTGTATTTATTAATTTCTCCTGACGTTCAGTAACTTAGTGCATCTGTCATGTATGACACTTAAGTTATCTAGAGGACCAAACATAGGAAGGTCTGTGAGCTAATCTGAGTTATAAATGTGATTCTCAGTAGAAAAAATTTCTGTAGGCCCTGCATGTGTAATTTTATGGGAAACTTGTTACTGCACTTGAACTATCCTGATTAGATATGAGGTGATGATAAGTTCCCTTTCTTAAGTCTTCTTAAGCTACATCAATCTAAAATATTGCTAATACCTGAAGGCAACTTGATGATCAACAAGCAAACTTATTTTAAATGTTATTAGAATATTAACGTACTGTTTTAATAAGTAGAGCTAATAGTAAGTTTTTCTGCAAAAAGACTGTTAGTCTTTTTATTTTTTCTCTTTATATATCTCCTCCCCCCCCCCCAAAAAAAAAAAAAGAGAAAATTTTTAAAAGATCTTTATTCAATTAAAGGCTTTCAAATACCTTAGTAAAATACACCAAAATATATATGTGTATATATATATATATATATATTTATGAAATGAATTCATTTCATAACTTACAAGAGATATACTGAGAAGTTTTTAAGATCACAACTGATAAAATACTGTTAAAACTTGAGAAAAATCAACAGCAGTCAGTCAGCTGGTTGCTAGCAAACCTGATGCTATTTGAATCACGAGTTCAAAGTTCGAGTTTCTGTAATCACCTACGATTTTTTTTCTAGCAAGCTGTTATAGCTATAGATTTTTTTTCAGATCTGTTTTCTTTGAGTGAGTGCTTTTAAAAACAATGTTCCAGTCTCTTATGAAAAACAGTAACTTATTTTTCCAGAATGTCGGAACATGGTGCACACAGAGGAGGGGTGACCTGGCTAAAGAAGAGATTGGAAGTAATTCTGGGAGCTGTCACTTTACTGTTTGTCTGATTTCACTGGGCAGATCAGACAGATGACAGCCTTTCCCAAATCACTCCTGTAACAGACATGTTACGTCCTTAGGAGAAATTAAATGAAGTGTTATCTATCATTGTGATGACACATGCCATGTAATATCCTACACGTTTAAAAACATTTTTTCCTTAATACCATTTGGCACAGCTTACAGTCTTCATGTTATACTCTAAGCTGTTCTAAAAAGTAGTTGATGTATAAGTATAGTCATTTTTATAGAAATATTTCTTTTTCTTCTGAAGTGTCCCTAATGGCATAAAATGTGTGTTGTAATTCTCTTATATGTGCTTCTAAGCAGGTGTGGCAAAAGTGTCAAACAGCACAGAAGTGATGCTTTTCCAAGTGACCAAACTGTATTTAAAAAAACCCATGAGATCTGAAATCTTGATGGCAATCAAGAATAATATGCCATTTGTAGACAATTTTTAAGATACTGTTTAGACATATCGATGTGGACAATGCCAAGCACTAAATCCACTTTTCAATGTTGTTGTTAATTAAACTTCACGTTTGCTCACTTATCTGAATGCTATTTAAAAACATGACTCTGGACATCAAAATATCTATTTTTGAAGAAAAACATGTCCCCTTTTTAGATTTCAGAAATAATGAGCTCATTCAGTATTTTTCTGTGGATTTCCATTCTAGAGAATATAACACTATGTTAGAAAATAAATGGTCTGTTTCTGGGCAGTGTAAGCTGCACGCTATGCACCTGGTCACGTTTTCACTCCTTCCCTGTTGCTGTAGTGAGGGAAGAAACCACCTTTTCTGATTTCTAGGAATATTGGTGCAGTTCTAATAATACAGTAGAAGCATTCCCTGGAGAGAATCAGTTCATGGAAGCAGGACAGAACTGCTTGCCTTTTTTTCCTTCTCCAGTCCTCACATTTACCTGTGTGTCTAAAGGACTGTCGAAGCTATATGAACTTAATTTTATGTGTTACCTGCCAGGTTGGTTAGCCTAGGAGAACAGAAGTATATCTTGCACCTTTGCCTGGTTTTACTATCTGACCACATTTTGTCTTTATGTAGTTGCTAATAGCTTTCCCATTTGTCTTAGACTTCTTATTACCTATTAGAGTACATAAATGTAAATAATTTTTTCATTCTTCATGCTGTCTTACATTGAATTTCACTCACAATTTACGTTAATGGTAATAATGGGAGATTTTTTAACAACTTTCAATGTATTTATCATCAAGCATAACAATTTAGATTTGTACATGTATATGCTATCATTTTATTTCAGTTGTGTTCAAACTTTTTAATTCAATTATCTCCTTTTAAAGACTGAACTGGAAAATATTGAAGTGACACAAGGAATGTCAGCAGAGACAGCAGTAACTTTTCTCAGCCGTCTGATGGCAATGGTTGACGTACTAGTATTTGCCAGTTCTCTAAATTTTAGTGAGATTGAAGCTGAAAAAAACATGTCTTCTGGAGGTCTAATGCGACAGTGCCTGAGGCTTGGTAAGTCTGCAGACAGTGCGTATTAAATAATTACTTACAGATCAGTGAGCTCAAGCTAGATCAAATGGTGACACACGTCACTATTGTACAGGCTGTGATGTGATGAAATAAAAATATCTGTTATTGCTGATTTGTTACTGTTTCAAGGTTAGTTCATTTCAGGCACGAAAGTTTATTACAGTGGTATGGTTAAAATTGTTCATTCCTTTATACAGGTTGTGTACATTTTCAAGGAGTTAAAATATAAAATAAATTGAATTGTGAAGAAATGTTTTTGCTAACTGTTTTGCTGCGTGCCTACTGAAACCTTATCCAAGTCTCTGTAGATTTGGAAGACTGTTTTAAGGCTATGTAAGATTAAAAGCTTGGGATGCGTATACAGGCTGCAGGTCTTAATATGTATTGCAACAGTCTAGCATCTTTCTTCAAATTTACCATTTGCTATATGCTGCTGCAGTGAATTTGAAAAAAAAAAATCGGAAGAATTCAAATTATTATTATTATCTCACTCTACCCTGGTAAACATTAACTTTTCACTATAATCTGACTCTATTTCTTTAATATTGTGTCCCTACATACATTTTCATCTGCTAAATAATGAATAATTATATTTGGATTTTGTCCTGTTATTATTCATATTATTTACTAGATTCTTGATAATTATCCTGTTACTGATATAAGTCCTGAGGTTTATTCTCAGTGATTCCAGCTGCCCATAAACACTCAGATTTTAAGTATTGATAACTGACCAGTAACATCACAGCTTCGATTTAGAGACAAATCATTTTCAAATTTTAATATAGCGATAGAGCATAAAGCATTAAGTTTTTCAACTAAAAGGATGAAACGAGCGAGTCACCATTTATGTTTTCTTAGTGCCAACGCAGTTGAATGTGAAAAGTGCTGCAGTTACTACTGGGACATGTTTATTGACGTATAATGACTGCTAATAAATATTAGGAAAATGAGAATTATTCTAACATATCGTTTTCATAACTTTTTTAGTTTGTTGCGTGGCTGTGAGAAACTGTTTAGAGTGTCGGCAAAGACAGAGAGAGAGAGTGAACAAGACTTCATTAATCAGCAGTAAAGCTCAGGATGCTCTCCAGGGTGTAACTGCTTCAGCAGCAACCAAGGTAATCCAGTCTTGTTTACCAACAGCGTTGACACGACTACACCACTACTTTTTTATGATCAGAAAATAATTATTTCTGCCTTCTCAAGTATTTGGCAAAAGCTTTGGTGAAATAGCTTTTAGTACTTAACTGAATACAAGTGAAACTATGTTTTGGTATTCTTTGAAAAAAGAAAATGTTAAAGCAGTGGTATACTGGAATATTTTTAAAGAGCTTTCGCACTCCTGCTTTTTGTTGTCTTCAAAAATCAAGTTCCCTTCCTCGCATCTCTTCTACATATCTGTTCAGCTGTTTTTTAATCTCTCAAAGGATCTGCACTTATGATGAAGTTCTGCAGTTTGTCAGTGGAGCATCTAGGTCCCAGTAAAATCAACAGACCTGTGCTGTACAATAGAGATCAGTATTTTCTTTTTGACTGAATGAAACTTCCTTAATATATAATCACAGCTTCATTAACTTGTTGATTTTTTTTAAATTTGTTGACAACTTTAAGAAGCTGTGAATATTTAAACTAAAATCTTAAACAATTTAATATAGCCCATTACTAAAATATGACATTTTAGCTGACAAAACAAATTTCGATTCTGGATATTATATTTTCATAGAATTATAGAATCATCTGAATTGGAAGAGATTTTTAAAGGCAGTCTAGTCCAACTCCCAGCAATGAGCAGGGACACATATAACCATATCATGTGCTCAGAGCCCTGTAAAGCCTTTTCTTGAATGTCTCCAGGGACAGGGCATCCACCACTTTTCTGGGCAACCTGTGCCAGTGCCTCACCACTCTTGTAGTAAAGAACATTTACCATATATCTAATCTAATTCTCCCTTCTTTCAGCTTCAAACCATTTCCCCTTGTCCTATTGCAACAGGATTTTCATTAATATCTTTAGTGCTTTTTCTTCTCTACTGCCTTTTCCAGATAGCATTTACAAATTCAGCTACATTCACAATATTATTTCATTAAATCTCACAAAGAACTGATACTTTTCAATTCATGTTTTCATATTCAATGCAAAGCTAATCCATATAAAAATACTTTCAGAGGCATCATTTGTAATTCATTATCATTTTTTAAATGAAGCATACTTCTTAATACATATAGAAAATGATTTGCTGCTATGAAGCAACTATAATGATTCTATGATTCTATTATATGAAATCACCTTATGTGTGAACATTATTATCTTAACTTTTGCAAAGCATACCGTTCTGATAAAATAATTTAACAATTTTTATCTAAATAATTAGGAATAGAACTGTAATTGAAAACATTGATTTATTTATGCAAGCCTTGTCTAATAGTGAGAGCACATTTCTAGCAAAGGAGCGTCTAGGATTCACAGTGGTATCTACAAATGTTATCATATTAAGGTTCTAACCGAAAAGCTTCAAATTATTTTGGGAAAAAAAAAATCTCACAACTTTTTTATTTGTAGACTCCCCTTGAAAATGTCCCTGGCAATCTTTCTCCCATAAAAGACCCTGATCGGCTTCTTCAGGATGTTGATATCAATCGTCTACGAGCAGTTGTTTTTCGTGATGTGGTGAGTAATGGATTTCTTTCTGCATTTCTTTCTTCTGCAGAATCGTCACTTACATTTTGAAAGAGATTTTCCTTGTTCCAGAATTAAAAATACCCTTCATGTGTCACACTTTATGTATTATCAGCAAACCGTCTGCTCGCGTTTTTGTCACTACCAGCCCTCCTGCATATTAAGATCATATTGATAAGCCATTTGAGATTAGTACATAATTTCATTTTGCAGTTAGACTTGATCTTACGTTAGTCAAATGCTTACAACTAGAATAAAACAGTTAAGCTCTAAATTGAAACTGTATTACTAAATAATGTCAGCTACTTGTCAAACCAGAGTAGGAGGAAGAATTACTATATGCACTGCAGAACTGTGACAAATTGATTTTTAAAGAGAATTTTTACTTTTGCTGAATCTGAATAGATGTTTTATATATAGATGTATTAAAAAGTTTGTCAGATATCAGCAACTTTTTTACCATAAAGCTTTGCCACAACCTTGTTTGTTTCTGAAGGCTGTGCAACTGGAATTATTATTACGTACATACAAATAGATTAAAAAATAAATAAAAAAATTCTCCAGCCCAGCCTGAATTTGCTCAGATTGAGAATGAGATGTAAGAATAGTTTGAAGCAGAAGAAATTAGAGCTTGAAACAAAAGCATTTATCTGTCCGAATGATCTCACCATCTTGAAAGGATGAGGTTGAATTTGGGTGGTGATCTGATATCTGTATTTTATTTACCTAGAGAAGAGAGCAGAGGAAACATTTTTATTTTTATTTTTATTCTGTTCGATCTGTGAGAGAATGTACAGCTATTTTAATGATTGCAATGAAATGTGACCAAATTAAACACCCAGGTGATACGGAAAGCAAGCACTGTATTTGTGATGGAAAATGTGCTATTGTGCAGTTGTGTCAAGGTGAAATCACTATGAGAATAAATAGAGGCTGAAATCTTAATTCTAGTATGCTTGGTCTTACACTCCAATAATGATAAAAGATATTTCAGTTGAAGTAACATGGGTTGCGATTGAGGAAGGCCATATTCAAGCAATAGGCAGTGGTCAGAAAACAGCAGACTGCATGAGGTGGGTGGAAAGGAAAGCAAAGGTCTTCTGGTCCTGGTATTTATATTTACATAGAGCCCTGGAAATCTAGGATTGTTGCTGATAACAGTCCTGTTGAAGAATTTGGAACATATGAGCTGGGATTTATTGCTGGGAAGAAGACCATGATCATAACCCTCGTACTTTTACCAGATATGTTATGCCTTCGTATATACCCATTCTTGGTAAAGCACTGACAAACTTAACTTTCCCTTACAGCAGTACCCCTTAACTTCCTGTAGTAGGACCAGCACCCAAAAGATTTACCCTAATGTTCTTAGGGCATGAGAAGTCAATTTCTATTACTGTTGAGAAGAATTAAAAGCACCCTCTAAGCATAATAAAGCCTTTAGTATGAAAAGGCCATTGACTTCACTGTCTTGCAGATTTGAGTAGTTTTCAAATTACCTGTAGGATTAAGTACTTAATACACGGTGTGTGCCTATTACTTCACTGAAAATCCATTAAATCTTCTATTTAATCCATTTGCTACTATGTTAACAGATGTAACATTTCAGAAAGGTATTATTTGTAAAGCTTTAATATGATCTTGAGTGAAAATTCCATGAAAATGTCCAGTGTTATAGTGCTCCTTTTTCTCTAACACAGGATGACAGCAAACAGGCGCAGTTCTTAGCTTTGGCAGTAGTCTACTTTATTTCAGTTCTGATGGTCTCCAAATACCGCGATATACTAGAACCACAACGGGAAACTGCAAGATCTGGGAGCCAGGCAGGTAGAAATATCAGACAAGAAATAAATTCACCAACAAGTACAGGTACATTTGTTTTCACTTAATGTTCTTTAGTTATTTTAGAGCTGTAATTTTCTCACTAGAAACTATTTTCAATCATTTTAAAATTACAATAGAAAATTACATGCTACTTTGTTTCTCTAAAATGATTTGCTTCTTTAAAGTATACTGGCTGATTTCATTTATTCTATGTATATGCTTATAAAGTATAACTTATTTTTATATTTTTTTATTTGCATCTTGCCTTTTTATGCTTTCATTTCTTTAATTTGAATATTTAAAAAAAAGTGATGGGACTAAAGCTGTAATAGTTGATAGAAGATAGCTGATCAGCACAAATTCTTAGTCTGTCATTTGGTAGTAAGAGCATGTCTTTAATTCTCTACACTGAGTAAAAAGCAAACAGCTTTTTGCAAATGTAAATAAGAACTGTTAGTTTGAATGAGGGTGCTTGTGAAAGCTTGGTGATGGTGGACTTCTTGCAGTCCACTGTGTTGGTCCCTGCATTTAAAGCCTACTGAAAGAAAATCAGAAAAAAAAGCACTAATTTCTACTGCCTTCCTTGATCTCTTTGTGATTTTTCATTAGTGGTGTTATTTTCACTGGCCTTCTTCAGCCTGAGTGGGAGGGAGCCTGTCAGCTGTCAGAGCCCACCAGAAATAAGGGATCCAAACTTTACACCCACCTTGTTACAAATACTTTATCAGTTCAGTAGGTTTTTCAGAAACCATTGGATTGTTTGTAACTTTACCTTCTGTGCTAAAAGAGCTGAAAACAATAACTGAACTTATATTCAGTTTTAATTACTTTCATTATTTATGGAGTTTCTTCATAGAATGTATGTTCCAGTTTGTTACATTTATGTTTGTTCATTATTTTCTGATTAATCATTATGATTTAATTTACAACTTCCACATTGGTTTTGAAGTTCACATGCTTAAAGGTTTCCCATTTTGAATATAATAAATGAACATGTACTTTATAGACAATTTTGAGAAATCATCATTTTTTGTGCCTTTCTTTTTATGTTCTGGTTCTGCAATAAAAAGCTGCTCGCTTCTGTGAACTTCTTATTTCATAACTGTCTTCTCTGTATGTGCTGTGCATAGATATATGTCTTTTTTTCCCATTTGAATGTTGCTTTTTGAAGTGCCTTAATAATAGGTTCGCTGTTTCCTATCTCTTGACACAGAACTTGTTTTCTTCCTTTATAAGTGCATTTTTCTGTTGATAATACCAGATTTGCATGTTTCAATGAGATAGGATTTCTGTCATGGATCCACAGTGGACCAGGCCACACATGAATACTAGCTGGCTCACATTTGATTCCATGATTTTCTCCACAGTTGTGGTCATACCATCTATCCCTCACCCAAGTTTGAACCATGGATTCCTTGCCAAGTTAATTCCTGAGCAGAGCTTTGCCCACTCATTTTACAAAGGTAATATTAACATCATCTCCTAACCTGTTTGGGTGTTCTTATTTAATGTAATGTAATTCAAGAAATAACTGTGATGTAACTGTTTATAAATAAGTATACGCCTCAGGTTACATGGAGATCAGACCTGATGACACCATCAAAACTTTAACTACATTTCTCTAGGGAATCTCTTTCCCACTTTTTGCTACAATTTATTAACTTTATATCCTATGAACTAAATTTTATAAAAGAGCAGTGAGGAGGAGAAAGTGAATTTTGAAAATTCTACGTAGCTTTTGTTTCTGCTTATTCTACTACAATATTATTAGGTCCATAAAAATAAAGTCAGGCTTAGTCTCAAAACTACTGCATACCACATAATGTAGAACTTTTGCAGTAGCATCTTTCCCCATATCTTTTCCTGTTCTTTTTCCTTCCTTTCTTGCCTTTTTTTTCTTGCCTTTTTGATGGTATGTGAAGCTTTGATATTGTATGTACTGTGAATTATTTTATGCTTGTAAGTTAATGTGCTGTGCTTTTCTTGAGAGAGCGCTTCTTTGACCAGAGCAGCTATTATGTGTTTTGGGCCATTTTTGTTTGTTTGTTTGTTTCAAATGATACAATATAATGTAGGGAACATGTCATTATTTGAAAAAATAGGATATCTGACTCTAACTTTAGCAAAGTTTGCATGTATATTTTCCCATTTATTTGCGTGCCCTGTACTGTGAATGAATAAATGTTATATAGATTAAAAATCTGATAAAAATGTTCATGGTGTAACTTTGCAGTATCTCAATGGGTAAAAATATTGACTTATAGAAAGCTGAAGAAATTTAAATTGCATCCTGTTTATAAACAGAAATAGTAATCTTCTGATTTTACTAATAATGTAATTTATGTTATGTACATGATGTCCTGTTCTGGAAACCTGAAGTCAAAATTTGCACTAGATAAACAATCACTATGTTAATCTAGCATTTCTTATCTTTCCATGAATTCATAAACTTATGTTATAAATTGCTTTAAATTATAATCACTTGTTAGTAAGTATTTATGATTTTGAATTAAAAGTCTATTGTCCACTATGTAAAGGAAAAGAATATATATTTTCTTTGATTTTTCAATTTGCTTATGTAATATCCTTTGTTGTGTCATAGTAATATGGGTATGATTCAGTCCATCATTGGTGAAGCTATAGAATAACACCATGTAACAGTTAAATCCTGCTTTCTCATCTCCTTTAGCAGCCATAGAGTATTTTATTTTGGTTACCTGTTACTAGAAAATTTGAATTATTCAGAATACCTCAAAGCCATCATTATGGGGGTGATGGAGCCCTGGCACAGACTGCACAGAGAGTTGGTGGAGTCTCCTTCTCTGGAGACGTTCCAGACCCGCCTGGACGCCTACCTGTGCAACCTGGGCTAGGGAGCTGCTTTGGCAGGAGGGTTGTACTAGAGGTCTCTTCCAACCCTTACAAGTCTGTGATTCTGTGATTATTATTATTATTAAAAAGAATTGAAGTTATATTTAATACAAATTTAAAAATGTGCGCAAAATAAATATATTTCTATTTGTACAAAGCTTGACATTTGAAATAATGAGTGGCAAAAGGAGTGGATAAACAGTTTTTCTTCTAATCTGTATGACATAAAATAGATATAACAAAATCAGAAAAAATGTCAGAAAAATAATCTTTTAAAATGGAGGCAGGCATACAAAGTCTCCAAAATATTCCAGATCTAGCCTTTTTATTTAGAGATATACCCTCCATACTATTGTCCATAGTACTTATTTACCTCAAATTCAAGTAGAATATAGTTTAGGGTTGAATCTTTTAAAGGTTCAAAAGAACTACAGAAAAAGCGAGAGTGAGATAAAGAGACTGTATTGAAGAATTTGGCTTTATGAGCAAATTATTAGATAAAGGAAATTCTATCTGTAGCTAGTTATTTTACTTGTTGTTGTCACCATATCCTTCAACATTTCAGTGTACAAGGTTTCAGCCTCTTATACCTAACTGCTTATTAATCTCTAAATTCCACTAGAGAAGTTTCTGCTTTTTGAATTCTGTACCCAGTCCCTCAGTCTTGAAACTGAACAGGAGCTGAAAAGAAAAAAAAAAAAAAGCCAGCACTGTCAGAAGAAGCTTAAAGTCAAAACCTATTTTGTCATTTCAAGAATTTTTCGTTCCAGTGGCTTAGCCAATCAGTTTTATTTTAGAGATGTGACATGCTTCTAGACTTTGACAGCAAACATGTAATATATGAAAATTACATAAATATAAAATACAGTTACATTTTAAGATGATTCAACATATTATAAAGCAATTAATGTAAACATTTAGAAGTCAGTATATATTTTTGAAGCCAAATCCTATTTATTAAAACGCGAATAAAAATTCAATTGTTATGTGCAAATAAAGCATCTATAATTTGTTCTTTCTGGGTTACACTAATTGGATGTAAAGGATGCATTCTTTGTCAGTTCAATACAGCAATTTGTATTACTATTGTTAGAACTGTACAAGAGCTTTTTGTGATAGATCTCTATGAACTTGGGTAGACTGGCTGCTTTAAGGAAAATGATTTTTAGTTGATGAAAACTATTTATAAATGAAGTCCAGAAAACTTGAGGGGTGACTAGAGTATGAATAGGAATATTAGTACCATTTAAATAAGAGAATGAAATTATTTTTATCAGTGCTTTTTTTTTTTTTTTTTTTTACTCGACAGTTGGAATTATCTTTTATTAAAATATATTTGAGGCTATATGAGAGCATACCTATCCCAGGGACAATACAGTGTTTGATTGCCATATGTGTCTTACATGTAACTGCAGCTGTTGTCAAACACAGGTTCTAGGAATTCTAAATAGTGTAGTACTTGATGCTAAACATTCAATTTCTTATCATTTATAGACACTGGCCTTTCCTAATTTATAGAAGATTGTATAAATAAATAAAATGTAGAATTTACTAAAAAGAGTTTAAAACATATTATGCAAGGATATATTCTTCTTATAAATGTTTGTGGGCATTAAAATAAGGACTTTTGTTTGTTTTTGAACCAAGTACTTTTCACGAGCTATACATTATCATATACTGTTTAAAGGAAAAAAGGAACAGCCAGGAGCAAGAAGAAAAAAAGTAATTCAGTGGTGTCCTCTATACCATTGTGTCATTGTGTTGATTAGCATCCACTTAGCAATAAAAAATATATTTCTTTATGATATTCTATTCCACTATGTCTCTTTTTGTAGATGTATTCTTTACCGTATGTTTGTCTAAAATGCTTGCATTTCTCCTATCAGTTTCTGATAAATCCAAAGGATCTATAATATTTTGAAAATAAACTGTGTAGAGTTGAACAAAGTAAAGCTTGTAAAACAAGCAAGCTTCTTTTCTTTTTAGGTCATACAAATATGAGTAAAGAGTCAAAAACAGCCCTCCTTAGCTCTGAACTTCATAACTTTAGGTTTTTAAGTAAAATCTTAAATATAAATAAATTCAGTTCCAAAGCTTTACAGTGGAACTTTATAAAGCACCTTGATTTTCAGTGGTAATTTTCACAGTGGTATCATGACATAGTTCAGAAAGTTTTATGAATGAGTTTGCAGGCTTATTCCACCTTCTGCTTTGAGTGTCAGATACTGAATAATTCCTTCAGGTACATCGTCAAAGAAAAAGACATACTGTTGCCTTATTTATTCTGCAACATCTTCGTACCCCATGTCATTCATGGCTTGACGCCAATCACAAAAATAAAGAGCTCATATGATTCTAATGCTGACAGCTTGACAAATTGTCAGTCAAAGACAAATGCTTGTTAGGGTTCTCTGGAGGAAACTTAGTCTTTCTCATCTTTTCAAAGATACATTGCCTATTTACCGCTCTTCCTTGAAGTTCTGAACCAAGTGAGACAGGTCTTGGGCAGCAAGATGTTTTCTGGAGGACAGAAGTCAAGTAATTTGCAAGCACTGGCATATCTTTCTTCCTTTGTGCTCTGCAGTTCCCTAATAAAGTGAAGTCAGGTGAATCCTGAGATATTGTATGGGAAGTGTTGAATCATGGCCTGAACCACTGATTGATCGCCTGAGGCGAGCACTGAGTCAGCCGCAGGGGCACAAGTGAGTGTGATTGGAAGGGGTGAGTTTGGCTCCACCTCTCCCGAGACCCCATTTAAGGGCTGACCATTACCAGGGAAGGATCTCTTGTTGGAGATCCCTCCCTGGTGGAGTTATCAGTGAGCCTTGACCATCATCAAGCTGAGCCACTCTCTTTTTACTATTTGTTTGTATAACATCTACTTAAGCCTACCAAAAATATACCACCTTTCGCACTATTTCCTTGAGTGCTATTCCTGGGGGTTATTTGCCCTACAGATGTGCAGCACAATCTGCAAATCTATTCTAGATAAATTTATTATCACAGTTTCAAATTAAAAAAAAAGCTGATCAAAACTAATCTCTTGCTTCTGAAAGATGTCTAAGAAACACAGTCCAACAACATTCAATCTTGTCAGACTTTCTGTTCACAATACCAAAGAATTAGGATTTATTAGAATTATAACAATTCCTTTGTATTTGTGAAGATTTGAAGATAGAGAATTTGGATCAACTGTGCTCAAAATGTAGGAGCATGTTGTGTGGCCTAAAATATTCCATGGCCTACAGCCATCAGACTTTTCCATTCATGAGACTTCTCCAATTGACTGTGATGAAGATAAACTCTATAATTAAGATATAGAGCTTCTAAAAATGGGTGTAGCATTAAGAAAAAATCTTTCCTAGAAAGGGATTTCTTTCACCTGGCTAGTTAAATAATGAAGATAGAAAGCTAGTTAAAGAAGACAGAAAATTGTTTACTATTCTCACTATTTCACATGTCTGTCAGTATTGCCGTATGAGTAAAAGCTCTGCACAAAATTTTGTTTGTATCTAGACATCATCTGCCATATGATTTGTACTCCCTGAAAAATCTTTTTCCACTGTTATCATAATTTTTGTCTTCTCTCATGCAGTACTAAAATGAGTTCTATTAGTAGTCAAGTCATCCTTACCCATCTTCGTCCCTTCAGTCAACTTCCTTGTGAATTAAGTAAATTTAGTGTAAAATGATAAAAATATTTTTTTCCAGAATTGCAACACCTTAAGCAGCTTAGAAAGTCCTTTTTTTTTTTTTTTTCCTTTTCATTTTCTGTGATAAGATTGTTTTGTTTTTTTCCCAAAACTAGTATGAAAATCTCATATACATCTAGATGGTGTGAAGGTCAAGACTGGAAAATTGAGAGTAGCCCTTCTTCTTATCAGATAGAGGTTAATCAGAGCATATTTTTACAGAAGAAATATCATCTAAGTGAAATAATTTGTGGGAAAGTAGAGGAACATCGTATTTTCATTTAGAGCAGCTAATCAGCCTTATTATATAAAGTAAATTAACCTTTTCATGCTATAGCTATGAATTTGAAGGAGTTTTGGTTATGGTGATCAGGATCACAAAGATGAGTTTTCTCAATTATGGTCATCATGTCCTCATTACACTGAAGTTCCTATTAAACTATTGTTTCAACAGTACTTCCATGTCTACAGCAGTGGAAATGTGTGAATAATGTATTTTTGCACATCAGCTGACAACCTGTAAATTCCTGAGAATACAGTTAATATTAAACTAATAATGGCAAAAAAAAAATCATTAAAAAAAATTCATGTTATCACTAATATTCACGACCATTTTGGAAATAAAAGCTTTGTAACAGTTCAATTCTCCTTGTATCATATTGTGCAGAGAAAAAACAGTATGTGGCTTATCACAACGCTTTATCAAAAATGGATTAGCTTTTCATCTCCCTTGATACCACTGTCTGTATTTTTTTCCCAAAGCGCTGTAAATGAACAGGTTTTAAAAGGTGAGTGCTGTGGATGGACTGAAAGCTATTGATTTTTTTTTTTTTTCTTGATAGAAGCATAAATTGCTTTTTCATCTGAGGCAAGTGAGACTTCAAGTTTTCCTGATCTTTTCTGTGCACAATACTGTGGGTATTGTCCTTTGCTACACCGTAATTTGAATTCCTAGTGTTCCAGCATGCAGATTTCCAGGCTATTTTTAAACTGTTTTACAGAAGGATATCAGTCTAACAACACAAAGTTGGAGGACTAATTTACCCTGCTTTTCAAAATACCCTTTGCCTCCACAATGTCATGATTAAATTTGTCACTCTAGAATTCACAAAATCTAGCTGAACATATGCATGTACATTTGGGACATAGATGATAATCATGTGAATGGTGAAAGTTGAATTGTATTGATTTTCTGCATACTATTTAAGATTACTTGTTGCTTGTTTATTTATAAAAAAAAATGTATATATGCCACCATATCTGATTCTGTGATTCTATGATTTTAAAATATTCTTCCTCTCAGAGACAGGTGTAATGGGTGGCATATATTTTTTCTGTATTTTTATATTTTTTTCCTGTAATAAATACATCTTGATCTAATATTTATTATTATGTCATAAAATGACTAAAGGCATCAGAATATAGAGTTGTACTTATATTTCATTGTTAACTGATCATTCATTGCATACACATGAAGCGGTTGTATTTTTATTTTTTTTGGTCAAGAGTAATATTTTTATTAGTATGTGCAGATTACAGATTTTTGTTCTTTAATTTGTATCAAAGTTGTTCTTAATATAATGTTTTAGTATGAGTTTCATCATATATTCATATTTGGAACATACTTTGTGCTTAACTTTATTTTTTTCAGGCTGAATAATATAAAGTGTGTGACTAGTTGTTATTTTTTTATTAGTTTTGCAAGAAATGTCTAAACATAACTGTAACTAGTGGTGTCCCCCAGGTGCTGGGTCCGATCTTGTTCAACATCTTCATCAATGACCTTGATGAGGGGATAATAGCCACCCTCAGCAAGTTTGCTGATGATACGAAGTTGGGAGGATTGGCTGACATGCCTGAAGGCTGTGCTGCCATTCAACAAGACCTGGTCAGGCTGGAGAGCTGGGTAGTAAGAAACCAGATGAGGTTTAACAAAAGCAAGTGTAGAGTCTTGCACCTAGGGAGGAATAATTGCATGCACCAGTACAGGTTGGGGGATGACCTGCTGGAGAGGAGACCTGATCCAGGTTTATAAATAACTGAGGTATGGGGGACAAAGTGGTGAGGCCAGACTCTTTTCAGCAGTGTGTGGAGACAGGACAAGGGGAACAGCCAGAAACTGCAGCACAGGAGGTTCTCCACGAATGTGCACAAGAACTTCTTTACGGTGAGGATGATGGAGCACTGGCACAGGCTGCACAGGGGGGTTGTGGAATCTTCTTATCAGGAGATATTCAAGAACCACCTGGATGCCTACCTGTGCAACCTGGTGTAGAGAACCTGCTTTGGCAGGGGGGTTGGACTCGATGATTTCTTGAGGTCCTTTCCAACCCCTATGATTCTGTGATTCTCTGAAAAGCATTTTCTGGTAGCTGATTTTAAATACAGATAACCACCAATTCATCTACTTTTATTTTAAAATTGTAAGAAGGAAGAAAAAGCAAATGTGGGCAGGAGGCAGAAACCTATGATATCCAACACATTGATAATTTCTTTTTTCTCTGCATCGTTTTGTTGTTTTTTACTTAGTATCTGTTCCTGTGATCATTTTGTTTCTCCCACTGCACTAACAAAGAGTCTTTTATTATTTATGTGGATTTTGAGTTTACACTGGACAAAAATAAATATATAAATTAACAGAATGGAATCCAATAAAAACTAAGGGAAATGAAAACATGTTATCCTATTGTTCCAAATTTTTGTTGTTTTTTTTCTTTCAAATGCAGAAGTGAGTGATGTCTGATGGGTAGGGAAAATGACAGTGAGGCAGAATCAAGACTTTAATTAAAATCTGTCTATACAGATTGAGAGTTATGCATCTTAAGTGGCTTTTTTAATACTCCTTCTTTGAAAAGAATATAAGGAGCTGCCTTATCTCCCTGTCTGAGTCCAGGATTGGTTGTGGGGAAGAAACAATATTTTAAGAGTTATGAAGAATTTGAGCAAATTTCCAGAGAGCAGAAAGAGGAGATATGCACAGATGTTCAGCGCAGAAACAGTCTGTTAACAGCTCTGTCTTCTGCCATGTAAGCTCTTTTGTGACTGGCTTCCCAAGTTTGATTTCCCCTTCTTGTATCTCCTGCTCCATTTTGCTCCCATTTCAGAGCCTATTTCTTCTGCAAATGTGTTCTGCAAAATAAAATCACTGATTCTCAGATAAACTTGCCTCCGAAATAACAGAATTCCATGAATTCCATTATTGAGATATCGCCAATTTTGATCATTATTCATGGTTATTGAATGAAGAGTAATACTCTTTGGGCTGCTGAAGTGAATATACTTTATGTAATTGGGTGAAAACCAACATAACTATGTAGGGATTTTTTTCAATGGCCTATTCTAACTTCTACAAATTTATCAAAGTTACTGAGCAAATATAGAGCAGCTTAGCATGCTGTTTCTTCTAGTGTGATTCTTCTCACTGTTGTGCCTTGGCTTCTGATTGGCTATATTTCCAATACAGCTTCCTTCCTCTTTCAACATAGTTTTAAATCAGACCCTTACTACTCCCTGATTCTGTCTTCATATTTAGTTTTTCATTTCTGTATAATTGTGCCTCTTCTCATATGCAAAAACCAGTAGATCAGTGTTGCTAGGAAGAATATTTTCATTATCTCTTTACAGCCTATAGTTTGGCTATTGGTTAGTTGACTCTACCACTTATGGAGGAAGCTGTAATATCATGGCCTTGATGGACTGAAAGGTTCTTCAGCCTGCAGTGTATGTCCCCTGAAAATTTGTATAATTCTGAGGAAGAATATTTGAAATGCACCTAACAAGGTAATTATCAGTGCCATAAAGGATCTGTACAGAAAACAGTGCACACATCTTCCAGTGCACTTGCAGACTGCAATGTGGTAACAACTCTTATACCTGACTTGGCTCCGGAGCTTCCGCCAGCAAGTGTTGCTGTATTGCTTGCATCAGAAATTTGACCCTCATAGGGACGGTGCAGCTTTCATATAAATTTCTTCTTGAGTTGGAAAGTAATGTATTCAGCCATAGTGTAAGCTGTCAGAGATTTTCTATTGGTTTTTTTTTTTCATCTTATTTTTGTATAAGATGGTTTTTTTTTTAATCAAATAAAAAAGAAATAAAGTCCATAGGAATATATACGCGATTTCTCCATTTTTAAGAAAATAAAGATTTAAACCAGAGTATTTTATGTTGTCACACTTTCATAATGGCAAAATCTTATGTGTTAGCCACAAACTTGAAGTATGTCATTCTGGGATAAATTGAGTGGCTTTGTATTGTTCAGGCATTTAAAGGCAGTGAAGTAACTATTTAGGTATCTCAGATAGTTAAAACATTTGCAGTACACTTCATAAATCACAAGCAAACAAGATATTTTAGAGAAGAATTGTGACAGATGAGACTACCAGATATATAGTATGTCTTTTAGTTACCTTAAGCCCATATTTTTCCCATAATGTAGTAGATGAACTCATTAGTTACAATGAGAAACAGTAAAGAGAAGGCATCTGGATTTCAACTGCATGTTTCTGTCAGGGGTAAGATCACTAGATCTAGTAATGTTTCTGCTTTGTCTACTGACATAGCCTAGTGCTGCACAAAACTTATGAGGTTTGCTGAAAATTTCCAAGCTTACTGTCAGAATGCTCTAACGTCGACAGATGTAGTCAGTTACATTTTTTGCTTCTGTTCATGTTTAAAATTATCAGTTTCCAAGTTGCTTTGAGTATTTCAGATTTTTTTTATGAAAACATTGCAGGTTTAAGATTTTTACTGAATAACAACATGAAGTACTTACTGATTCCTTAGTCCTGAATTATGAGTGCTAGAGAAGTGCTGTCCCAAATTATAAATGAAGAATAAAACTTATATCTATGCAGTGCTGCAGCTCAAATCTGTTGTTTTCTCTGTCCCATTCTCAAGGGATTAGAACTTACCTAAAGTAGTACTGGTAATAATGAGGAATGTTATTAAGATATGAATTTTTAGACATATTTTTCTGAATTTCACAGAAACTACTTATTTGAGAAAAAAAATATTCATCAGTTTTATCCATTTTGAATTTTATTTTGATTTACAAAAAGTAAATGTGACATTTTCAATCCTTTTTAATTTGTTTTTAATTTGGCTTGATGATGTTTTGAAAATTGAGCTAATGCAGTGTTAAGGTTTTCACAGTTTGCTGTTCATAATGGGTTTGCACCCCCTTTAACTTAAATTATTTTTCTGGAATTTTCATCCAAAAATTTTGTGTAATTGCTGCTGTATACAATTCCAGCATTAACCTGCCCAGACTGTATTCATGAGCTCTTTTTAATTTTTTTACTGCAAGAATAGATTGTTGTTGTTGTTGGTTTTTTTTGTCCAATAATGGATCTACATAGTGGAACTTCATCTTTCTCAAATATGGCAGTGTGTACAGAATTCTATAATGGAAATACCGAAGTCTTTTCTAGTGCTACTAATAAGGAGCTACTTTAGGAATTACTTTTTTCAGGAATGTTTAGAATTGTATTTGCCTTTTCCTTGACAATGTGGTATTAGTAACTGAATAGTTACCCAGTGATTGATGTGTCCAGTCCCTTCTTATCTGTCATGTTTTGCGACACCATAGCTTCACTGAAATTTACTTCCTTGGCTGTATTTTCTTTGACCAATAAATATTAAGAAAGCTCTTAGTTTAGCCTTTTGGTGTTCTATTCCATTAATAGCTTTTACTGCAAAATAAATTCTGAAATCTTGTTTAATGTTGAACCTTTGTAGTTATCCAGATACTTTTTTCGCCCCCATTTCTTAAAAGGAAAAAACATGTTTGGTACTCTCCATTCTGGCAAAAATACTTCCAGTTAGACTACTAATTTCATGAACTGTTTTTTGGGGGTTTTTTTGTGTGTTTTTTTTTTTTTTTTCAAAATTGGTTAAGAGTCAACTAATTCCCAAAGTTTTGATACATTAAAATTTTCCTTATGGTTTTGTCAGGGCATTTGAATTTCCAGAACAACATTTCTGGGAGCTTTACTGCCTCTGGTTTTCTGTTGGACATAACTTTGCCATATATTATGCCATCTTCTTCAGTGGAACCTTATTTTATTTTACTTTTTTTGCTGTTCACTACTGGACTTGAATACAGCAGAGATAGCTGTATAACTTTTTTTTTTCCTTGTAAGTTGTACATAGGCTCAAATTATGTGTTCATTTTATTTTTTCAGCTGTGCTTTAAACAATTGTAAAAGTGATCACAGCTAGAATACTTTTGTTGAGGATTTTGTAAGTTTTGCTTTTTCTCGTGGAGCAAGAGTTAAAACATTTAGCTCCCTAAAATTGCAGCCACAATTTTTACATTCTTTATTAGCAATAATAAAGTCCCACTCAGCTCTTCAAGCTGTCGTAGTCTGGATTATCATAAAGTAGTCACAACTTCATAAACAATGCCGTGGTTCCTGTTACTATAACCAAATATTTTTAAGCTGTGGATTCTGTCCTGGCCTCTTGGCATTTTATGTAGCTGTCTCCCCAAGCAGGTAGGATATTCAGCACAGAGATGCAATTCCTGTTTAAATAGGGCAGCAATTGTCTGCAACAATCAGTCCTACTCTTCCCATCAGTTCAGAAGTGTTGTCTTCGGATGGATAGAGTTTAAAGAGACAAACAAGCAGAAAATTCATTAGGCTCGTGCTGTGGATCAGATGTCCCTCTGTGCCAAATATGGGCAGTACTAAGTAGTTATGGATTTCTTTTTACTTCCTGACCAGCAGATGCTAAGTGCATCAAATGCAGCTCATAAATCCAGTTTCTACTTCCTGCTTCAGAAAACAAGCACATATCCATTTGGTAACAAGTGTTTAAGGCAATTAGGAGCAAGAGAAGGAGGAAGTGGCTTCAGTCTTGTGGCTGTTAAAAGAAAACAACATTCCATATAATGGGTCATTATGCTTTGTATTTTAAAAACATATTATTTTCTATTTATATCTCTTTGTCAACACTTCTAAGTATGATTAATTTTACAGTAGCCATGGTTCAAATGCATACAGAATGTTATGTGGAATTATTTTTTTTTTCTGGATTTCTGCATACAGAGACACAGGTTTCCTGGTGATAAATATGTGGATATTTTACACCTGATTGTATTACAGAATTAGTAATAAGCTATATGGTTGTTGTTGAAGTTATATTATTAATGGATATTTTATTTGAAATTAATAGATAGGCAAAGTTGAATCTAAGTATGTTCTAAAATGCTTTCCAAACTATCTAAACTTACTATCTCCAAACCATCCCCTGAAAAAGTGTACCTCCTTCATACATCAACCAGCTACATTTTCTAATCAATGGAATGGATTCAATGAAAATAATGCTGTTTAAAAAGAAATTATAAAATCATTTTGAATGCAAGCTTATTAAAAAAGATGAATATGCAGTTTAATCTCTTTTGCTAACTTTCCTCTAATCATATAAAATTATCCTTGTCTAATGAAGTTGTTGTCTTTTTCACTGCAGTAATGAATAGAGCTATGCCTTCTTGGTTACAAGATGTTGTAAAGTCCATTTCAATCTGGAAATGTTCCAAACTCAACAGATTTCACTTTCCCATCTTCCCATCTCTATAAAGCTGAGCTTTTTTTGTTCTTAACACTTGCCAGAATTTTTGCCTTTTGTATTGAAGGAGTTATTTTGTACTGGAGGAGTTATTTGAAGAATGAACAATAACATCTTTTTTTATTCATGAACAAATGAATTTAATGTAAATTTAACAAATTTAATGCATTTAATAAGTACATGTGTGTGAAATGTGTATAAAGTGAATTTTAAACTAAAGAACAAAGCAAACCAAATGTCTAGTAGTTTTCTTTTGAATGCAAATTTAATATTTGATGTAAGCAATAAATATCCTATGTTTTTGTAGTAATCTTAAAGTGTAAGTGGTTGCATTTCTCTTTTTCAGTAGTCTCACAAGTGATACTGATATGCAATTTCTATGAGTTATGATTTTTAATGTTGTTCTTGCTCACAGCATTCTGCTATTTGATTACTGTATGAATTGTGAACTGTAATTTCAAAATGTCACTGAACTTGCACTTTGGGCTCCCTTTCGCAAGTCTTTATATATACCAAAGAGGTGTTACAATCAAAATGTTATGTGTGAAAAATGAGTTTTCAGGTGTAAACTACTGAGATTTGTGGGCTTTCTAACACATATTTCTGTATTAGCAAACTTCCTAATTATATTTGTAGGAAAAAAAACCTAACAACTAAATTATAAATATTGTTCAAAATTTCTGTTTCACTGTAGAGACACCAACTGTGTTTCCAGAAAATATTAAAGATAAAGAAACACCAACACCAGTTGAAGATATTCAGCTGGAAAGCTCTATTCCTCATACAGATTCAGGAATCGGAGAAGAACAGATGCCTAATATTTTGAACGGGACAGACTTGGAGACCAGCACAGGCCCTGATGCTATGAGTGAACTGTTGTCTACTTTGTCTTCAGAAGTGAAGAAATCTCAGGAGAGCTTAACTGAAAGCCCCAGTGAAATCTTGAAACCCTCATCATCAATATCCAGTATCAGTCAAAGTAAAGGCATCAATGTCAAGGAAATACTGAAAAGTCTCGTGGCAGCTCCTGTTGAAATTGCAGAATGTGGTCCGGATCCAATCCCTTACCCTGATCCTGCTCTGAAGAGAGAAGCTCAGGCTATTCTTCCCATGCAGTTTCATTCATTTGACAGGTATGCGGCTTGTTTCATTATTTTATATTGATTAAATTCTGTTCTTTGAAGGATTTTTCAAACATTCTTGTTCTTCTATAGTTTTATATTTGACTGTTAAAAATCAGCTACATTACTTCACCTTTTTTAGCAAATCAGACTGCATAGAAGAGACAAAAGTGATTCTCCTGGGTTTTCTCTGTTAGCAGTGAATAATACTCCAAACTACTTGGAAAACAAGCCTGTTTCATAGAAATATTTTTGCAGTAAAATCTATTTTTTTTCCTTTAAAATGACATTTTAGTGAGGAGGGAAGGTAGTATCTGCTGATATAAAACAAATTGGTTGAATATTTTTTCGAAGGGTTAAATCTTGGATCCATCACTGTATTTGTTTCCTAGCATTGAGATACTTCAGCCATGGCAAATGATTTGTATAGTCACAGTGGAAACCATACTTAGGTCTTTAAAAAGGAAATATACTGAAATGTATGAGTTTAAAAATGAAATGTTGAACATTTACACAAGAATTCCTTTTTCTTTCTTTTTGGGCTGTAGATACCAAACTTCTAATAGGAATAATTTATGTTAAATATCCAGCCCATCTCAGTTATCAAAGTTTCACTTCAGGGTAAGATGTGCAACTGACAACATTTCTCTGGGAGAAGGGTAACCTGTTTTATAGTGGGCTTAACCTTAATCAGTGCAAATATTTAACTCGTGCTGATGTGATTAAATTTTCTCATAAAACAAGATTCCTGCAGTTTCTTTGTATTCTTTTTTAATCTAAATAAAAAATAAGAGGAATAGCAACTTAAAGATATGCTAAAATTGAAACTTACAACATAGTTGTTGCAAAAATTATTTCCTCTGTAGCTACAAGAAATAAAATTCTGAAGGGAAAATTGAAATAATTAATGATAAATTATGATCTATGAGAAAAAAAATCCATCTGCATTTACAGAAGATCTACACAAATGTCAGAATTGTCTTCATCAAAGTCTTAAGAAATAACAATATGCAGTTAATGTTTCCAGCATAAAGTGTAAGAAGATGCATGAGCGTTTTGGAACAAAAGTGAAGCACTTTTTCACATGAATTGCATAGAAAAGCTGATGGCTTTGTTTGTATGTATAGATTAGTACAGAGGCTGCTTTTCTGAAGTAATTCAGTAAACAATTGGCATCTGTTGTAACAAAGAAGATTGGATTGATATGGGAAAAGAGGAATGTGCTCTACTTGCAATTAATATCACCCTTTCTAATATTATTTTAGCTCTTATAACCATTTTAGAGGAAGCCAATTTAGCAGGTGTTTCATTAAGAGTATATTTCTTGCACATCAGTCTGCATGTGTTGTTTAGACTGACTTCAGTGTGAAGAGAAAAATATTTTTTCCTTTCTGATCAGGAATTTTTCATTCATCCTGAGTGAGGAGCCATAATATTCTGAAATTTGAGAAATATCTTTTGGTACATTAAGTAGTAAATAAATATGTGCTGAATGCAAAATTAATAGCACAAAACAGTGAGCACAGAAAGGTTACTTTACTGGCATCTATTAAGTTAAATTTCTACCTTGGTCACTTAAAAAAAAATATAGATGTTTATTATTGATTCACAAAATACAAGAAACTTAAATTAACATGGTGGCATATTGCCTCGTTAGATGTCCTTGTAGCCTTTAGGGAGAACTTAACAGGAAAATGATTGGAGTGACGAATTTAAATTCCCGAAGTACAGTTTTGTTAAAAAGCATTAAGTGCTACATAGAGAGGATTACAGTAGGTTGACCACAGTCTCTGTTTTGTGTGAGCACTTCCATTAGGTTGTTCTTGAAAAAAGGCGGCTACTTACATACTGTGTACATCATTATAGATGTTCAGAAATAATTCCATAGAATTATGGAATTGTTTGAGACACGCTGCTTGTCTAGAGTTTACACATTTTGACAGACATTTCATACTTAATAGGTTCACTTGGGACTTAGAAAGCTTTGGGGTTTCTTCTGTTGGTTGCTTTGTTTGCTTGTTCTTTTCTGTCCTCTTACCTGCTGACCACGTTGTGATTCCATTGTTACCTGTACAAAATGTACAGCTGTATTTGTATCTTGGTTGTAGTGTATCTTGTGCTACATCAACTTTTGGTATTATTTCTTCCTTCAGAAGAGAAAAAACGAAAAGAAAGGCTGTTGTTAAAGCTGAGACAAAAAAAAAAAAAAAAAAAAAAGATCCATTGTATCAACTTTGTTAGGATATATATATTTTTTCTGTTAAGTAGAACATATTGCTATCTGATTTTATTAAGATGGTTTATGCTTTTATTATAACCCACAACTGTGACAGCAAAACTGGCAGATTTAGTCAGGTCCTACAGGCTCAGAAATGGACACTTCTGAGCTGTTGTCATCTTCATAAAAACACTAGTGTTCTTAGCCCACAGGATGTCAACTTGCTGTTTGGACCTCATAGCTCTATTCCTAAATGCTGACCATTGTTCATGCGTTGTTACTTCTGCACTCTGCTCATGGTTTTAAAGTGCTCAGATGAATTTTGTGGTAATCTGTAGAGGTTGGGTTTTTTTGCTTTTCAAAAGGAGAAGCAGAATGAGATCCCAACCCTGAAATTTTCAAGTTGGGGTTGGAAACAAATGTTGTTCAATAATAATATATTTAATTAGATTTAATTGAAATATGAATTGAGAAACCATTATGGCTTTTAGCTGTGATGTTTATGAATGTTTTCTGTTTTCTGTTGCCTCTACTGTTCTAATCAGCATTGTAAAAATGAAAAAAGTTACAGGTTGATTGGTTGTCAGTGCTTCGTCCTGTCAATAGACTTGTGTTTACTGGTATGAACTAATAATCAAAATAATATATACTTTTTTTAGAAACTAACACTATGTCTGTGCATCATATTTTTGTAGGCTCTGTTGCTGTAGTTTCTGCATATTTTGGTACTTCACTGAATCTCGTGGCCACTGATTGTGTTTATCCTCTCTGGGGAGAATTATCAGCAGTAGAGTATATTGTTTTGCCAGGTTTTATTTGGTTCGGTTCAGGTTTTTTGTTAGCTTTCATAAAATACACACAGTCATTCTGTATTTATAAGCAAATCAAGATTGCAGAAATGTATTTTTCATTTTAATTAACAGTTACTCTTAGTGATTTTTATTAATATTATTCATTTTATGCTTGCATGTCGATGGCTACATGCTAATAGAAGAGTTGTGGTAATAAATAATTACCAAAAAATTAAAAATATCTTTGTTATTCTAAAGGCTTTTTTTAGCTATAATTGCTCATTTTATATGCAGGAAAATAACACATGAAGCAAACTCCAATAAATTGCATTCAAGTTAAGAATTCTATTTTATCATTCAATAGGATGCATTTTGCTCTGCACGTTCTTGCGGTTGTGCACGGTTAATATGCTCACAAAAGTCATTGTCTAACACTCTGCAGTGCATTCTTGGAGTTTGTGCAGTTATAAATGAAATATAAAAGCAGAAAATGTGTCCAACATGTTTTATCGAGCAGGACTTCTGTGCAGTTAATGTATGCAGCCATTCAAGCACTATTGAATGTAAATGATGAGGTGATATTGATGAAAGGAGGGGATTGAGGTCTCAGGGGGCGCTGATGACGGATTGAACAGAAGCGGCCTTGCCCCGAACGTAACTCAAGTCTGTCGTCTTCACTGCTCAAAGCCATAATGGGAGGTGGCAGTCTGAAATGAGTTGCCACGGCAAAGAGTATTATTTTTGAAATGCTTTCACACAAATCACTAGGCCCTGCATACAACTTAGTTTCATGCTTTAATGTCATCAGGAGGCACAAATTGGTGTGTCTAATTGTTTGCCACCTGCCAGCAAAATGAGCTGCCAGCCAGCCAGACGGGTTTGATTGTCTGTCAGTGATTCAATAGATTGAGAGTGACAACATCAAAAATTTCACTTCAAACTCTGGAGCTCTGAGCAGCTTTTCAGAGACCTCTTCCCCGCAAGTGCTTCTGGACAACTGCATTTTTCAATTAGTTTTCTATATATTGCTGCCTTCTGCCTCATCTGTCTTAAGGTAGCTGTAATTACATTATGAGCTATATAAACAGATTTCTGGGGCACGTGAGCCCAGATTCTCAACGTTATGACATGTCTTTCAGTGTCAAACAGAATTCCTTGAAAAAGGCATCCGAGATGACATTTTTAGAAACAAACACAAAAGGGTTATTTCACCTAGATTTGCAACTAATGGGGCATAACTCACCAATAATTCCTCTGTGCATTCTCATCTTCCATCTGACAAAAATCAGTATCTGTTATTGACTTAAGGGTTTGGGAACTTTCTTGGGTTTTAATCAATTTGAATTTGTCCCACTAGACAACTCAAACCACTAACATTTGTGAATTATACTCAGGACTGCATTCTAAAGTTTACTTTTTTATTTCCATTCAACTTTTTTTCCTAGTAGACAGCTGTTAAAACAAAGTTGTATTTGAAATTGAGAGTGCTCTTGCTAGTACCTATCAATTTTATTTTTTTTTTCAAATTGAGATAATTTATATATATCTTCTGTAGTTAGCAGAATTACTAAATTGTTCTTGTATAAACTGAAAACATTGAGTTCCTGAAAGTGAGATCAGTTATTTTTCTCCCTATAAAGTACCTTGTTTACCTTTAAGCACTACATAATCACTTTCTAAATTAGAGTATTATGGAGTTTTATAGTTTCAGTGCTCAGTAAATTCTTTACAACCACATCTTGAAATGTTTTGAAGGACCCCCTTTTGAAGTATTTTAAACTTGTTTTTTGTTGATGGTTTGTTTTTGGTTTTCCATAGAAGGTTCTTGGGCTTAGAGGTATTTATATGATTAAGAAGGTGGACGTTATATGAAGCTCAGTCAGATGTGTTCTGTCAGATAGCATGAAGAATGAAGGTATTTTAAGGTACACTTAAATAGATTACTATGTTTGTCATTTGTAGTCTATATTTGGAAGTGTTACTCAGTCTCTGTGTTTTGGTGTAAAATACATGTGTATATATTTATATATATATAAATCTTAGTAATCAACAGGATAGGAAAAGGGCAAAACCTGTGAGAAAAGAGCACTGAAACTCATGTGAAGAAGTTCAGTAATGATCTGTTGTATTATTGGTCATCTTTGGAAGATTGCTGCTATACATTGACCATATCAGTCATTTAAATAAAATATCTAAGTTAGTACACTACATTCTTATTGTTGCTATTAAATTCTCTAGAACATGGTAAAAAATAGCTCTGGTTTTCCTGAAAATTTTAAGGAATGAAAATGAACTATGAGTAAATATGTTTTAGTCTTCTCCCAGTAGAAAACATCAGTTTTTATAGTAAAGACTGAAGAGCTCTTCACTATTTCCTGAAGTAGCAGTTAAAATACATCCAAAAGAATGGGAAGTATGGTTTCAGATCCTGTTAGACAAAGAAGGGAGCTAAAGTTGCATTGTCTGTGTTCCTGGACAGTGCCTTAGCCTCTGATGTACTAAATAAAATAGAGGAAAATGTGGGAGGGCTACTGCATCCCAGCTGTCTTTTTAGAACAGCTTCATCCTTTATTTATTAATCGGTTTGAGTCAACCAAAATTTGGTATATTAATCCTTGAATGTTTTTCATCAAGCTGTTATCATGTTCTTTTTGTATGTCATTTAGCAATCTGTGCACAAGCAGCTCTTTCAAATTTCTTATAATCTGTGGGGTGGGCATCTTTCCATATTTAGGGCACAAAACGTTAGCTATTATTTATCTGAAGTTTATGTATGCTTTATCAGGAGAAGTTAGCATCTTTTTATTCTATCATATGGTACAGTAGATATGCAGCTGAAAATCATACTGGATTTCTGTCTTGCTTTTTTATCTACATAGGCCTATATAAAATTGATGTTAAATTTGTATTGACTTTTAAAGAACTGCTGCTTTTTAGTGCTGGATTTTCTTATTGTTTTTTTACATCATAGATACATTATTACATACCTTCTGGAGTCCCAGTGCAGTCCCAGTCATCTCATAGTATTTGCTACTGTTTTTTTCTTTATTCAGTAATTTTTCTGGCATTTAATATCTTACATTTTAACTTATACTCTATTCAGATTCTACAAACTCATTACATTTGTAGTATTTCCAGTTTATTCAGCCATGACCATTCATCTTTCTTGATAGCTTTTTATCTCTTATGGTTTTTTCCTTGTTTCGTGTCAATATTTTGTCTTATTTTAGATGCTTCAATTAATTTATCCTAAATGCAAGGGAGGTAAAAGGGACTGCAAATCTCACTGGGAGTGAACACTAAGACTTCTGCTTGATCTGAGAATAGAAATCAAATGCCTTCATTTCCTTGTTCTAATACCACTCCTGAGATTATTCACTTCCTTTATGTAGAAGAAAAGCAAATTTTCTTTAGTAGATTAGAAGCACATTATATAGCTTAAAATTTGGAAGTCTTAGTGAATGCATTTTATAAAATAATTTAAAAATCAGTAACTGGATATTCAGCACTAAGATTTCACTTGGACAAGCCTCAAATATTATACAGTTCAGTGATTTGTATGTGTTCTTCAGTATACCTCACATTTCCTTATCCAGGTTTTTTTCTCCATGACAGTTGACTCTGAGTTACATCTTTCCTTCTCAGTTTCAGATGAATCTTAATTCAATTGAAGGTTGTCTAAAGTAGGATTCAAAATGTGGTATTAATACATGCTAACAAAGAAATATTACAGATTCGAACCACAGCCTGAGGCTTAATACAGGAACAACGAGTAATCGGCAGTATAAATTTTTCATGGTATACTGAACATGTTTATAGGTATGACGATTGCCCATAACTTTCAGAGAAGAATTGCTAATATTTATTTTCAGAGATCAAATTAATCTAATTGTAGAAACAAGGTAAGATTCAATATTGCAAACAAATTGTCCACCATTTTCGAATGTGATCTCTTCTAAAACATTTGGCAGAAGTTGCTGTTTGACACAGAATACTTTTGTGAAAGATTTTGCTTTTGCCAGTACCGCTTTTTGAAGAGTATTTCTGGAAAACTGAAAATTGTTTGTTCTGGAAGGAATATTAAAGACCCCAGTTTAGCTCTATTCCACTGATATGTGGCAGTGCCACCCAGCAGGCTACCCAGGGCCCCATCTAACCTGGCCTGGATCGCCTCCGGGGATGGGCACCCATAGCTTCTCTGGGCAGCTGTGCCAGGACTCTGCCAGCTTCTGAATAAAGAGTCTTCCTACTGCCAATCTAAATCTACCTTCTTTCTACTTAAAAACATTATCCCTTGTCCTGTCATTACCTTCCCTGACAAGAATCTTTCCCTCTGTTTCTTGTAGGACCCCTTTAGCTACTGAAAGGCTGCAATAAGGTCACCCTGGAATCTTCTATTCTTCAGGCTGAAAAACCCAAACTCTCTTAGCTTGAGGGAAATTCTTCTACTTTCTGCTGCAGGGGAAGGAGAGTAGGGGCAAGAATATTAATTTAGCCTTAAGAGGTTTCACGTATCCCAGAAGAGTGTGCAGCAATTCTAGTTTATTTGCTGCTGCTTAGGTAGATAGTACAAGACATCCAGTATAGGAGGCTTATGTCTGACCTCTAGATTGACCAGAGTGATTAAGCTTGAGGGCCTTTGAATTTTAAAATGGAGAAGAGATTCAGAATGTGGATCAGAATGAGAGAGAGAAAATATACTGCTGTACAAACTGAACTGTCTGTCACTGGCACTGAGTAGATAAAATTTTAAGATAATTTGAGAACATTTTTTTCTGTTTCCACTTTTTTTTTTTCTTCAGTTCAACACATTCATGATGTAATTTTCAATCTAAACATTTCATGTGAATTACTAAACCACAGACAAATTCTGTAGCCATTTGCTGAGATTATTTAATGCACTGTGTGACTGGTTTTCAGGTTGAACCAGCACTCATGTTAAACATGATGTGAATTACGATTACTTCAGACCTAGATTTAGAATTTGAAAAAGACATTCGGGGAAGCAGAATACTCATTAGTACACACATTTCTTTTTAGAATTGCAAACTACCTGATGAACTGCGGAAGAAAATTAGTTGCTACAGTCAATTGCTACTAAGCCTTTCCTGACTAACTCATTGATGGACATTTGGTACTGGAATTGTATGGTGCAGAAAAATGTGAACCGTTTTGGAATGAAGTCTGAAATATGAAATATGAGCCTAAAAAGAAATGTCAGAATTACATATGGTATTTTCTCCTAGCCCATAGATTTCTGTTTCGTCATGAGAGAGACATCTAAATGTCTGTCTGAGTTGAATATAAGGCATCTATCACATTAAATTTCTTTCATTCATATTATCTTCAGATAAATAACTGCATCTTTCATAAACTTACTTTTGCCTTCTGCTTTCATCCTACGAGCCACTTGAGTGGTTTGATTTCAAGAATGTTATTTTGTTTTGTTTTTAACTTGAAATCGGTCAGTTATTCTATTTCACTTTTCTTGCTCTGCTGCTACTTTGATTGTTTTGCTCATTTTTTATTTGTTCATTCTACTATGTTGTTCATACGTCTACTTAGTCTTCTTCATCTGCATGTTATTCTGTATATTCACTCACTTTGTCTTGTTTTATTAGTAGAAATGAGACATTTTGACAAGATTACCATGTATGACATGTCAGAAAAATGCATTTTCTTTCAGGCTAGGTTGATCGTGTCTCACTGATATTACATACTCTTGTGGCAAACATGTTTTTCATGATGTTTATTCATAATTTTAAATTTAATAACACCTGACCTGTCTTCATGTTCTGATTCATACCTTAAAAGAACATCATCCACATGTAGAACATTAGTACTTGTAAGACATGGGGGAAGGACTGTCCTTTTTTTGCAAAGGGACCTGATTTTCAGTTTTAATCTACACTTTGAATAAAATAGTTTCCTAAAATTTCTGTTATGTCTGAGGAATTAAGTTGATATAGATGGTTCTTTCTTCGCAATGTTAGATGATCTTTCAGATGCTGTGAAAGATCAATGAGCTCTCTGAAAATAAAGAGAGAGAACTCAAATTTTGCTTCATATTTTTTGGAAAAATAGTAAAGAAATGGGAAATAGTTTTGTAACAGTGTGTCAGCAATTTAACAGGTTGAAATAGAAGATCTTGTAGGATGAGAAAATATTGTACTTAAAATAAAATAAAGCAACTAAACAGATCTCACTCACACTCTTATCTCACATTTACTAGCACTAGAGTGCATCGATGTACAGGTCCACTTTCTGATGCAGTGATGTGTGTGACATGGACACATTCTTCTTTCTCATATCTTCTGGGTTCTTTAAAAAAACATGTTTTGTTACAGATTTTTGGATATTTTTGTTACCCATAGGGAGCTGTCAACAATATCCCTGTGCTTCCTAACCTCCGTGAGTCATTAACGTCTCCAGTTCTGGATACCTTGCTACACATGTTCTTGGGCTGCTTAATGTATGCACCATTAACATTTGCCAGTCTGAGACTGCTGTGTGTTTTCTTCTTGTGCCTCAACACCCAGATGTCATAGGATGATTGAAGTGAGAAGGGACTGCTGGAGGTCACCTGGCCCAGCACCCGCTCCTGCAGGGACACCCAGAGCAGGGCACCCTGCACCATATCCAGTCAGATCTGTAAGGTCCCCAAGGAGGAGATACCACAGCCTGTGTCTGTGTTCTATCGCCTATGGGATATTCAAATTGGTGTTTCAATGGCACTGATCTTACCTTTCTTATTGCAGTTCTGTACAAAGATGCTGTAGTTAAGGAATCGTTTTAGTTCCCTTTTGAGATTAATGTAATTAGGAGATACTCTTGCTCCAGATGTATAAGATTTCTTGTGTTTCTGTGGCACTGTGGGGACTCTACTCTTGTCAGTACCTACTCAGTATTCCTGAACTCAAGTATTCAAGTATTTGAGAAATGAGTCTTCTGTTGAAGAATTAATTGAACTAGAGATATTTTTGGTGGACAGGAGCTAATCTTAGGAAATTTCATATTATTACACAGTAGATTAATCTACTACTCTACTTCATCAATAGCTATTGAATTCTGCAAACTCATCTTCTCCTAAAGCAAACGGAGACAGAAAACCATCAATATGCCTAGATTTACCTTTCTGAAATACTTGCTTCAGGGTAGTCTTAAAACTGTTGTTCGGTACATAGAGATGTTAGCTGGTGCTGTGATCCACTTTGAAAAGAGTAAAGAAAAATTTTTGCTTATGAACACATTGTACACTGCCATCAAGAGATCATAAAAGAATAACAGTTGTACATTACTTTTTCAATGACATCATTAGTACAGTTTGCATCACTAGGCCTTGAATTAAAATCCAGCAGGACTGACAATTTAGAATTGTGTAAACAAACTACATTACAATAAAACAAAACAAAAGAACATAAGTTCTGCACCTTTTAATCCATTGTGTGCTATCATGCTTAGGTGAAAGTGTAACAAAATAACTACTAAAGGAACTTCTACAAAAAAATGTGTCCTGATTACCCCAAAATAGTTGCATTTTCTTCCTACTTTATTTGATTTCAGTTCTTAGTTTTAAATGGAAATGTACTTGTTTAAATAGAAAATATGTATGATGACTAAAAGTCTTTTTATTTTTTAACATTTATTTATTATTTGAATAATTATTATTTGTTTCAGACTTTGTTTTCACTCAAATTTTCTACTGAAATAGAGGGGTTTTGTTGTTGTTGTTGTTGTTGTTTTAGGAGCAGGTATTTTTTGTAAATAAATTTAATTACTAAATGGAAAAATGTAAATTTACGTGTCTACACTATGCAGTCCTGTGTTGATAAAGTATTAAATGAATGTCCTGTAATCTTTTCCTCCTTCTTCCCTTCTAATAATTGCAACAAGTCTTTTGGTTTTGAGATTTGAAAGAAAGAGTGTTTTAAGATTACATGGGAATATGTGAATGTTTGTTTGAATGCCTGTGTATGAGTGTGTATATATATGTGTGTGATACGTGTCTTCTGTTATTATATGGAAAGCATGCCCTCTTCTAGAATGCTTACAAATTCTCAAGTCTGCTTTTTAAGTATTATTTTTAAATGAGCATAATACCCATGTTCTGTGATTAAATGTTTAGTTGTAGTACACTGGCATAGTATCTTAACACTTCCTTTGCAAATCTAGGACACAGGTGTTCTTAGTGTTGTCTATAGTTTATCAATGAATGTTGAGATGTTTCCATTTTGGAGGCACTAAAAGAGATATTGAGTTTCTCAGCATCACATAAAACCGCAGACAACAGTCAGTTGACAGATTCTTCATCTACCCAAAAAGATTAAGGAAATTGCCATTATTATGTTTTCTTACCAAGAGCATTATAACAGGGCGTGATATCATAACAAACAGAAGTTCTTGTTAACTCTGCTGTAGAGTTTTCATAATCTTCTGTTCCTTTCCCTGCAGGAGTGTGGTTGTGCCAGTGAAGAAGCCCCCACCAGGCAGCCTGGCTGTGACCACAGTTGGAGCCGCCACAGCAGGGAGCGGGCTGCCACCGGGTAGTACACCTAATATATTTGCTGCAACAGGAGCTACACCAAAAAGTATGATAAATACAACAGGTATTGTCCTTAAATATTTTTGTGACCCTCATTTTTCCTGTCTATTCTTTGGTTTCGTTGTTTTCAGTTGTTTTTATTATTTATTTTCAGCCATCTTTTCTGTTGCTGTTTTTGTACTTTTCAAAAAAAAAAAAAAAAAAAGATTAAATATAAAAGGAAGATTAAATATTGAATAAGTTGAGAATTCAAGTGAACTAGGTTTTCCAGTGCTCTGTGGTAGAGGATGCTTCTATGATATATCTATGATATATAACAATAAATACCTCCTGAAAGGTACCTTAAATACTACTAAATAGGCAAATATAATACGTTCTGGAATTCAGTATTTTTGTCAATAGAAATTATTCTATAGTTTGTGGAAGATTTTTTGGTAAGGTTCTACCTAATTTAATTCCAGTTGTGTCTTCTCAAGAACAATTTATTGTGACCTATGGAAGAAGTAGAGAACTTCTTAATTATTTAAAACAGGAACAGTAGAATTGTCTATCGTGAAAAAGCCCATTGACCACGGATGCTGTGGTTTCCTACCATAAATGAATCCTTACTGTGAGAGCAACTGATGTTTTCTTAAACTCCTTCAAAATGTCTGGCTTTGCTATGTTTTCTTTCTAAACTAAGCAAAAGCACTTGAGAGAAGAGCTCTCTTCAAGGATATCACAACTGCTGTCAGAGGTTGAGAAAACGAAAATCTCCCTGGGGTTGCAGAAAAAGAGGGAAAAGCTTTTGGCATCTTTCTACTTTGTGGAACAGTATGAAGACACACTCATTTTTCTTCTTTCCTTTTGCAGATTACCTTTAATACCTGGTAATAGAACTTTTTTCTTTTTTTTAAGGATAAAAAAAAAAAATCTAAAGATCTAATAATCCAGAAGCAGATGGGAGTAAAAGGGGCTCTGAAAAATGGTATCACTTCTATAAATGCTTTCTTTTTGTATAGCCATTTCTGTTAATCTTGAATGGATTTCCTTTTAGGTCCTCTTGTATCATGCAAAAAATATTCTACAATGAAAATCTTGTTTTCCAAATTGTATTGAGTAGTGTGAGCTTTTCAGTCTCCTCACTGATTAAAGATCTGGAGTGTTTTGGCTGGAATGTAGTAGCTCTTCTTTGTAAGTAATAGCATTTAAAAATGAGTCATATCCCTGATACCACTGTTAGTAGAGGACAGTCAGATACCACGGTTCACTGTGGATGAAAGGGTTTTTTTTTTTTTTTTTTTTCCTTGTTTTGATTTTTTTTTTATAGATCTTATTGTGCCTTTTTTTTTTTTTTTTTTTTTGTCTTGCAGACTTTTGTTCTGTTTTATTTTAGTGCAACTGTTTTTGTCTCCCAGTCTGTGGGTTAGTTTGATTTATGGGAAAGTATTGATTAGATGGAACTCCAGCAAGTATCAGATCTAATTAGTCAGAACTATACGTGTGTTGAACTTCTTGTGATCTTATTTGGAAAAGTCTTTTATGCCTAAATTCCCCCAGATGAGACATATTGATTTATTCTCCGAAGAAATAGTTTTAAATGTATTTCCTCTCCAACATATGCTTAAAGGTTTGAATTTATTATCAACAGTTTAGAAATGCTAAATGCATTAATGGCAGTAAAACTTAGCATAACATTGAAAATGTGTAAGTATTAAAATGCTCATTTTGCGATTTTTAACTAAGTTAAAGCAAATATGTCAGTTTTTGAGATGTAGAAGTCAATTATCCAGATGTTTTCTGTTTTATATACTTGTAGACTCTGTGAGATTATCTGTGTAATTAATAATTTTAAAGTAGTAAAGGGAATTTCATTAATCAGAGATTTTTACTATTATGAAAAAGAAACATTATACAATTTTTTTAGAAACACTAGGTGTCCCTCCAAACCTATTTACAGCTGATTTTACAGTATGCCAAAGATACTGTGCCATTGTAATTTTAAATTTGAGATCTGTTCTTTGCTGGACTTCTGAGGAAAGTGTGGGGATTTTGTTGGTTTGTTTGTTTGAAGATATTCATGGATTGGAATCAGTGTTTATGTCCCATCTGTTATCACTGTCATAGTCAATGTCTCTGTCATGATGTAATGAGATGCGTGTTACTGATGCTCTTTCAGTGCTTTGAGTGTTTCTGTTGAGAGGTTTCCTTTCTTCATTTAAGAATCTGTTTCTGCTGTTATAGTATTTATTTCTGCCCGAATTCTCAACACTGTATTGAAACATGTAGTCCTTGGCCTGTTTGACCTTCTCTGCTGGGGGCATCACATGTTCAATAACATAGCAAATATCCTTTTTAGACAAAAACCATAATGAGAAAAACTTGGTAAGGAGATGAGAAATAAAATTGTGTCACTTATGAATAGAAATATGTATATAATATGAATTTGTAAGTAACATAAATACGTGTGCATGCATACACACATATACATGAAGCTCTAATCTTGCTGAGCAGTTTTTTTTAAGATCCTGCAATCCCAGCTAAGTTTGTGTTGTTCCTAGGCCAGGAGAGATGACCCACCTTGTATTTTTGTTTCCTTCTCAATGTGTTTGGGTACATTTGCAATTTGCATTCAGTCCAAGCCTGAATCCTAGATGTAAGCCGTAACCAGCCTCTCACTCACGCTATTAAAACTGTAGAGTAAATCAGAATAAATCCCTTCCTAGTCTAAATCCTGAACCTACCATTATCTCTACAGCCCAACAAAGCCTAGTTCATTTGATATTGTTTTGAATATAACTTGTTTTAGTTGATTTAAAAAAAAAATCACTATTACCAGCATTTGACCTCAACTTCATTGTCAGGGGGCTGATTAAGCAGTTAAAAACTGTAAAGGCTTTCCTAAGATTTTAGTTATTATTTGTAAGAAGCTGAACAAAATGCATGTATATATATGTGCAGATATTTACACCTGTATCTTAGTAACTAACTCTGACCAGCAACAAGGAGTTACCAGTTATCATTAAAAAAAAATGTTAGAGCAATGCAGTTGATTCCTAAGCTTCAGTTTCTCAGTTTCCTCCACTTATCATTACTAACTTGGCTAAATCTTCCTCGTTGCTTGTCACCCTCATCTCCAGCAGCACAACCACCCCTCCAACTACACCACTGTTGTAGATACCTGTGTTACCATGATGTGTTACACGGTGACTGTGCAGCAGAACACTGACAGCATTTATCAGGATTCTCTTGTTACTGCTCATGGCCAGTGTATGCCTTTTCTGTTTTGCTTCAGAGAGTCTGAACTCACAGTGCCGTTTCAGCAAACATGATAGATTGGCATTTAGAGTCTAAGTTTAGCCCTTAGCTCTGACCCAGATCACATAAAGTATAAATGTACACTCTGTCTGTATCTTTTTTTCATGGCAGCTGTTCTCAGCCCATTGAAATGATACCCTCACTGCCCTCCCTGCTCTTAGGGTCTAAAAATTCTTCTTGACTTGAGGAAAGAAACTGAAAAAGTAAAAATTAGAATCTTGTTACTGTATTATTATTCTTTCGAACACTGCTTTCCACCATTACTTGCTGAAGGAATGTGCTTTTTCTATTTTCTCTGTTATTTTTTTAAATTTCTATTTTATTTTCTGCCTATAGTTGCATCTGGGCAGCCAAGAAGTGTGTATATATAGAAAAAATATAATAGTTAAGCTTCCATTCTCCACTCAAGCTCATCTTAAATATACCTCTATTTTAGCAAGATCTTGCTTTACATGATGATGTAAAAATATTTTCATCTTTGGAATATAATTTGGGAATAATGAAAATGAGGTAAGGATTTATTTTGCCTGACTTTCAGTAGTTATTTAAGTTTATTATAACTATATCAACAAAAATAAGGTATTAATTTATATTATACTCACATTGAATGTTTTTAATTGTTTTAGAAAAAGTAATATTATTTTCTTACTTAAAATTAAATTAATAAGAACTATATTAAAACTCTCTAAAAGCTATATTTTTTCAGATTGAATTAAGACCTGTATTTTTTGGGGAACAGGTGCAGTAGACTCAGGATCTTCTTCTTCCTCTTCGTCATCCAGCTTTGTGAATGGTGCTACCAGCAAAAATCTCCCAGCTGTCCAAACTGTTGCTCCAATGCCAGAGGATTCAGCTGAAAACATGAGGTACATGAGTTCTAACTTTTACTATTGTCATTTCTCCTCCTCCTACGTATTTTAGGTTCTTATGCCCTACCGTAGTTATTCATATAATTCAATATATATTTACAAACTTGTTCAGTACTAAGAATATACTAAAATAATATTTCACTGAAAATTCTTAACTCCTTAGAACTATCCCACACACTAAAACATTGTTAAGCTATTTATTTATTGACCAGTTTTTTACAATTACTGAAAGTAAAAATCAGAATGCAAGCACAGCTGGACAATAGGGCACTGGGAAGTTGAGAGTAAACCTCTTCTGAGCAAACAAAAGCCCTATTTAGGTTGGAGAGGGTGAAACCGGACATGCATTCATGCAGCTAACTAAAAGGCACACTAGATCTGAGTTGGTATAGCAAGAGGCAAATGCCATGGAAAAGCTAATACTCCCTCAAAATTACTCTCTAAAATTCCTATTGCATGTCTTTGTATAATAGCTTATTTTGCAATACAATTTTAATACAATTTTAGATTCAGTTCATAAAATTGAAAGAAGAATTTTCTTCTTCCATTAGAAAGTAATGCATCCATCCTTCATGCAAGGTCCAGATGATAATTGTGAGTGTTTGGGCTGCCCTGGATTATTTCCTTTCTTCTGGACATTCATAAGTAGGCACGCAGAAGTTAGGCTTAGTAACCAGAGTGGTGAATGATGAACTGATTGTCAAAGAGCAAATTGATTCTCCTGTAATTTCCCATTTAAAACTCATGCTTTTGATAAGAGGAAAGTAAACCTGTATAACATTTAATAGCATAGTACTGTTCAGTGTAAAATCCTGCCAAAGATGTAATTTAAATGGTTCAAATAACAGCTAGTTTTTACAGCAGCAAATTTAATAATTTCCAAAATTCCTTGTCTTTGCAGTTCAAAAAGATTTTATATGAAGAAGTGAGGTTTTTAGTTGGAATGTTATCATTTCCCTTGAATGAATCACTGGTCTTTGTACTCTAGATTTTTATTTAGATTTAACAAAGAACTATTTCAAAAGAGCTTTTCGGGTTCCCTGAAATTTATACTGTATATTACATGAGGTTTAATAATATCTGTTCATAGTATTCTTGGTAGGCTTTATGTAAACCTATTTTCATGGCTGAGTTAACCAAACTGCATGCCTAATTTTCTCTCTAGATAGAACTAAATCTCCTCCCTTCCTGATTTGTGATCAACTCCAGCACAAGCCTATAAGAACTCTTCCCAGTGTTATTTGCTTTTTTTGCTCAATGCTTACTGATCTGATACTACTACTGTGCTCTTTCAGTATTCCCTGTCCCAGTTTATTACTTTTTTGTATATAGGTATTATACATAATTTACTTTCTGACATGTGTTGACTTGAACTTGCAAAATAAAGAATCTTGAATTTCGATGGTATTAAAATTTTATTTGCATTTAAGAATGTCTGCAAGTGGAGAGGAGAAAACTGTGTTAATTGCTTCAAAATATCCTTTAAGACTCTTAGTTCAGTCATGAAATCCCTAAAGAGAGTTTCCAAGTGATTGCAGAGTGCATTATAAGATATAATAGACATGAGAAGCAGCTGTAGTATCAGATAAGGCTCTCTGTCCTCTTTTGCTGTTCTTTGTGCATGTGTGTGAACCAAAAATTCAGTAGATGAGCCACCTGTTTTCCTGAATCATTTTTGTGTCTCTTTTTATGCTTTATTCTTAATTCTGTTTGTTATTTTTGAAACTGGAGGACCAGAACTCCAGTCAGTTTTCAACATGTAAATGCACCGGGGATTTATATCAAGGCAAACACTTTTTTCTCTTTTTTCTTTTAAATCCATTTAAATATTAAATTCTGTCATTTGATATGCATTTTTAAAGAGTGCTAAACTTTGAACTCACATTTTCACAGAATACCATCCAAAATTCCCTGTTAATAGGCTCATAATATACTAAAACCGTCAGCAATCCATTAAATAGCAAGGTGTTTATTATCATCCAAGGTGTTGATTAACAGGACATCCAAACCTTCCATGTCACTGGATTCTTAAATAGAAGTTGATCTTCCTTTAAAATCTTCCTAACATTTTTTTTTAATTGTACATAAAGTTATCAGAGTTAAATGAACTCTAAAATTAGAAACTTGAAGTAAATTTACAGTGAAAACATATTTTAAAATATAGCTTACACAAGTTGTGATTAATCTAGCAGGTTTTTCTTATCTCTAGCAGCAAAATCTTAGGATAGATTCGTGTTACAAATGAAAAACTCCAAGATAATCATCAGTGTTTCAAGTAGAGTCAAGAGAAGCTCTAGCATAAAACAAAGACTGTTGATATGAGAACCTCCTTTAGAATATTAGAAAATCAATATCTGAATTTGAAATGGGAAAGCAGCATGTTGAAAGAAAATAAGCTATAGGAACTCAATAAAATCACTTTAAGCTATTGAAGAAAACCTTTCAATGTGTTTATAATGCCAACTTTGCTTTCAAATGTAGGAATATTCATATGACACAACTGAAAATGTCTATATTTATTTATGGTTTACAGATAGTAGATCTGACTGAAAATATAAAATTTAGTGCACCTTCTCTTATGTTCTACCAATAAAAATAACTTCTTCCTATTAATGTTTTCTTAAATGCCAATAATATTTTGGTCTTTTAATTCCAATGCAAAGAAAATACTCCCTGCCACAAGCAGTCTGAAAGGGAATATACCAATATTCTGATTGGTCGATCAGAATAGGTATGTACGGTAATTTATATTTTTGAGTAAATATTTATTTCTCTGAAGCAACATTGAAAGTTTTTAATCTTGCCATAAGAGTTTCAGAGGACACAGGTCTTATGCCCTGTCAAGATTTAAAGGGAAGACGATATAAGGAAGGAATCCAATTGATTTGTTGATCACATTGCCTCAAATCTGAAGCAAAGAACTTTGATTTCCTTGAATCCTGTGCTAGGTCTTCCTCATGCATTTTCTGTCAACCATTTAAATTCCTGATGCTATTATTTGAAAGCTTGAAGAAAAGAGTAAGACATTTGTGATTGCTTTACATGAATAAACACATTTCAAGCTTTCAAATGTATATAAAATTTAAGGTGAGATAGGTGCAAGAGTTACAATTGGATATCTCACCTTCCTATCATGTAAAAATTATAAAATTTAAATTATAAACAATAATTGATGCACAATAAAATGGTGAACGATTCTTCTAATAATGTTGAAATGTGAGTATAGAAATTGTACATGTTTTGGAGTGCTCTGTAAATGCTGTTGAATTCGAGGCTGCCACACCGATGGCACTGAAATGATTTTTTTGTTTAGATTGAGCGATTTCATCACCATAAAATCTAGTCAAATTGTGGTCTTCCTCATCTCTAAAGAACCTCAGAACAACTTCTAAAAACAGGTGTGGTTTGACGTCATTTAACTTTCAGTTTTTAATTTTTCTTCAAATGTTTCTGTTTTTCTATAGTATCACAGCAAAGCTTGAGAGAGCCTTAGAAAAGGTGGCCCCTCTCCTGCGAGAAATTTTTGTTGACTTTGCACCGTTTCTATCCCGAACGTTATTGGGCAGTCATGGACAAGAGCTGTTGATTGAAGGTACTGTTTCTGTTACAAGATTGTATTTGTTTTAGCTATTAGTATTCTGGTATGAAAAATGTTACTTTTCTACGATTTTTGTTAAGTAAATGAATTGGTTGTTAATGTCTTGTGGTTTCAGTGACTCTCATTTAACTTTATTTGAAGTAATTTAAAATGTGATCTTTTGTTTCCACCTTTTTTTTCCCCCTAGTTGCTGTGTAAGGGTACACCCTGTCACCTTGGAATGCAAAAACCTCTCCATAATGTGCATTTCCTTCTCAGAATAGTTCTGTGCTTTTCATCCTGACTTTGAAAAACTAGTGGAAAAAATACTATAGAAAAGTGTACTCAATTTCCATGGAAGAAAATAAACTGAAGAATATGGTCTAACATTATTGATATGCGCGTCCTAGATTTGGTAGAGCTGTTGGTAAAGAGTTGTCCCTAGGGAAATATATAGCAATGATTAAGAAAAGTATCCTTGAAAGTGTTTGCTTGTTTGTTTGTTATGTTTTGTTTAGTTTTTCTTTTTGAATGTAATGTCAGTGTTACTACTACATGGTTATAAAATTTGGGAAAACAAGGAAGCCTCATAAGTGAGACAGTAACTAAAGCAGAAATTACACTAATCTTTATTAGGGTAAACCTATGTGGAAAGTAATGAATCAATGCTAATGCTGCCAAAATATTGAACTGACATGAGAATGCACTGTTCTTATATCATATATCCAGTGGCACATATTCAGCCAAGTAATTTTTTTTGTTCCATAATTATTTTCATGTACAGTATTGTTGTTTACTGAGAGGAAAAAGTTATAAGCGCAAAGCTCATAGCGTGTGAAGATCTATGCAAGAAAAACCACAGTTTTTGTTCAAGTATCAAAACTTCTATTATATGTGCATTTTCTCTAAACCCTATACAGTATAGTCTTTTAGGGTCTTAGTTATTATTCCTCACATTGGGCCTCTTTTGTCCTTAATGCTGGAAGTATTTCACTTTGTGATTAAAATCTTTTAATTTTTTTTTTGTTGTTGTTTTTAGTCTAGGTTTTTAATAACAAGGAATGTTAAAGTATCATTCTCAGAAACTTCAGATATTTTTTATTGTTTATTTCATAGCTATGAGTAAGTTGCTGCTCTCACTTTACTGAGCTACTCATTGAGAACATTGAGATGACTGTAAAAATGTTTCATGGATTTTATCAAATCTTTCACTTCAGTAAAGTTCACTGCAAAATTTGTAGCAGATTTACCCTATTCTGTTTGACAATCATTTAATTACACTTTAGCTTTTATACAGTGCAGACAAAATTGTCTTAGTTTCACCTCATATCTTTACTAGATTAACAAGTTCTTGGAAATTAGACATTCCTCCAACAGTTCCCTGCATATAATATGACTGAAAACCTTCCCATGGAAAACTTTTGCTGATTTGTTCCTGAAGAAAATGATATTCAGTACCTTAGTAGTGACTTCCTAACTTTTGCATGGAGTTGAAGTGACCAGGCTGCAATGGTCTGGTCAATTCTAGAATGAATACCAAGACCACTCTTATCCAAAATCATTAACAATTCATGTTTGTTCATGTAAATTGGTAGCAGAGGAATCCCATCACATTCAAGAACCCTATCTGATATTACACAACATATTTTTTTGTAAAACTCTTCATCCATTTACTTACTTTAATAGTATTTTTTTTGTCTCTTTTCCCTAAACAACTTATTTTTTCAAAGTATCTCACTCTTTAGAGTTTTTCAAATATGTCATCCATTTTCCAAAGTGTTGTATGCATGGAAAGTGTCCTAATGATAGTTTAAAAGTGACTGATTTGTAGTTGACTGCAAATAGCTTCAAAGTATAGCAAAAACAGCCCAGCATTACTGTGGCTCATCAACAGAAGTTCTTTAATGCCTCAGAGAACAGAAGTTGCAAAGGTTAAAGTTGTCTGTATAGAATCTAATTGGAAACAAACATGCAATATGTGTAGGCCACATATTTAAGCTTAACCGTACTCATTGTGGAGTTCCATTTAACACTTGCACAGGTATGTTTTCACTAACTTGAGTTTCCATATGTTCAGCAAATACTTTCCATGCAAAGTGCATTACAACATTCTAGCTTTTAGGTGAAAATGTTACAGGCAAGTGTAATATGATCTGTATCCAAAAGAAAAGTTATATCCTCTTCTCGTCAAGCACAGATAAGTAAAAATATTTTCAGTACAGCTTTACTGAGTATCTTAAACTGCAATAAATCCAATATTGAAACACAGTCAGATCTGATCCTTTCCCTTCTCTTTGCTGAGATACCAAATAGACTTTATCACTGCTTTTTATTTTCCCGTAAGATTACTTGGGTAGAGCATCAGATGCACCTTCTCCAAAAAAGCTGTTACAAATTCTTTGGCATACATTTAATATGTTTCTGATACATATACAATTCAAATCAGATGAAACAGAAAACATTTTGTTGCTGATAGGTGTAGAAATTGTTTCCCTCATTAACTCACCACATGGCCTTATGAAAATATTCAATAGAAGTGATGATGGACTAGCTTTGTATGGTATTTGACGGGAGATTTCTTGAAATAATAAAAAATAGCCCTAAACATTCCTTTGGAAACCACAGATAGAACTTGAGTGCTAAATGGTATGATTTTAAAAGCTCGCAAAGACCTCAAGTACATCACTGTGGCATCTGCCAATGCTGGCACAATTTGTTCTGGTTACCTCAAACAATACTGTGTTTTGTATTAGGCAAAACAGAACAATAATTTTCTTGAGAAGGAAGACCCTTATAATTTCCTCAGGGAAAGAAAAGGGAAGGGAAAAAAAAGAAAGGAAAGAAAAAAGAGAAAGAAAAGAACAGTAAAGAAGGGGAGAGGAGAGAGAATAAAGAAGAGAAAATTTAGTACTTAAAGTGGCCTTTGGATTTCTCTTACAAACTTTTCGGCACCTTTGTCTTACTGTTGTAATTAGAAGCACAGATACTATTCAGCAGAGTAAGTTCATGCACTTGCAGAACATTCCCTTCCTATTCATTCTGCACTCTCTGTCACATTCAAAATATTTTTATTTGTGTCTCCATGTTTTCTTTCAACTTATAAGACTTCTGGTAATTCTTCCCATTATAAGACACAGCAGGTAGCAAATGTTCTGAACAAAATAAGTGAATAAATATTAACAAGTGAGTCAGAAAGTGAATATAAACATAGTATTATGACCTTAAAGTTTATTTTAATTGAAATTTAACAGCACATAAGTAAAAACCCATGCTATTCATAGTGCTGAAACTCCTCTGAGACACTTTTTTATCCTACTTTGTCACTTTTATTAATAGTCTTGACTACAGCATTGAATTGTTTCTGGCAAAGCTAACTGATTAGATAAAGATATATAAATGAGAAGAAAATGTATTTTCCTGAGGAGAGATGTTGAATCATTTTTTTTTAATAATTGCAACTCAAGAAAAAAACAAATCTCAGCACAACCAAATGCTGAGTCCAATCTCTAGGAACAAAGAACACAGACATAGAAGATAGGAGATGAGGGAAGAAGCCACCAAAAGAATGTAGATACTATTACAATAGTTAGTATACTCTGAGCTCTCTTAACACAGTACTCAGGCAAGAAAGACATGTAAATCCATGGGTGCTTAGAAAGTAGATTCATTTCTGGTGCACAACTTCAGCCACCTTACTACCATCTGGTTCTGCAGTCAGTACTTCAGCATTGATATGCACATACAGTGGCAGGGAAAATAAAGAGCAAGGCACAAGAGTGACTGATGGATAGTAGATAGATAGACTCTACATACTAAAACACAAGCAACTGCCTTTATCCAAGGTACTAAAGAGAAGAGAGAACATGATGCTATGTGTGGAAAAAGAAGTTAGGCAATACAAGATATCTTAGTCTTTCTACTGACTGAATGCATAATGAGAGTAAATAACATTGGAAAGCTTTACTAGAACTTCCCAACAAGTATTGAGAACAATATTACTTGTAGTCTTTGTAAAAGATTTAATTTTTTTTTTCCTAAACACAAACCTTCAATCTAGCTTCTCAAGAGGAAAGCTGTTACATACTTGCCAAATGTTTTTTTAGTATGGCTTTGAAATCTATGAATCCCCATTTCCTCTGGACCATACACTGCATGTTATGGTGTTAAGTTTGCATTAATATTTCCTCTAATGTTGCAATCTCTGCATTTATTTGTCTGGTCATAGCAGATATACCGCCGTGGCAGCTAGACATACATAGAGATCTGTAAGAAAAGGCACTTTTCTGCTTGTTCTGCTGTTGGCCAGATATGGTTGGGAATATATAATGTCTGTGAGACATTGAGATGCCTGTTCAAGTCACTACGAAATAAGTCTCTTTCCTGATTTTATATGCATATATGTACACATATAAATAAAAGAGGAATTTTTATTTTTAATGAAGTTCTTTGATCATCTCTCTGAAGCTTATTTTAGTGTGGCCTGTGAGACTTTTTCTCTGCATAAAGAACCTTGTCTATTCAGACATGCATCATGTAAGGCTCATGCCAGTTAAAGTTTGGTTCTTACATTTGAGCATATGAATGCATAGCCATATATATACATTAAAATGTTTACGTGTGACTGTGAGTCTTATATGGGCACATTGGGTGGCAAGGACCAGCCTTTTCTCAGCCAGTTTATCAAAGGGTGATTGAAAGATACCTAGAATTTTAATATAAATAGATGTCTGGTTAAAGGAAAAATACCCAATACTGTCTTGGCTGAGGTGGAAGTTACGTTATTTTTTCTTCATCATCTTGCATCTGCTCTGTACTACCATTCGGTGCATAGTATCATTGTGTAGCGAATAAATGGAAAAAAGCTCATCTGGCCCATCTGCAGATTTTATAATATACTGTGTTGTTATTAGGCTATGGATAGCAGAGGGAAGGATCAATAAAACCAGTGATAGTGCAGCACAATCACTGAATGCTGAGTTGCAGGCTAGGAGAGAGTGCAATATGATCTGGACATCAGAGGTTTCCTGTTAGAAGTCAAGGAGAAAGTTAAAAAATGTTTATGTGGGAAAGATGTTTTACAGTGGTCAGGCTAGTGTCATTTACAGCGTGTTGGTCAGGATCGGGAATGTTATGGATGTTTCGGTTTGTATGGAGGCACGAACTCTGAACTAGTTTCCAAGGCTAAGGAGTTCATAATGCATTCCTCCTCTTCCCCTTCTACCTTTTGCTGCTTTCTCTACGTGAGATCTGTTTGTCTCTAGCAGACTTAGCATAGCTCAGCCTGTCAATTGCCCAGCCCAGTCCCCTGAAAGACAACTTTCCTCAATTTTTGGAGGTAGGGTTTCTGCTCATGGATTTCTTTTTATCTTCTCCTGGAAAAAACCTGCAAAAAGATCCCACTGAAATCACAGCACTATCTGAAAACTTTTAATAAGCCTTACTTAGATAACTGGATTGGAATGATGACAACAGAAAGTTTAAAAGCATGCATTATTACTAACTATATGTTAAATGACTTTATAGTGTTAGAAGATTTGATTGTTGATTTATACTCTGAGGATTCTTTTTATGTATTTTCATTTTCATACTAGCTTTTAAAGAAGACAAGAAAACCCTTGAAATCCTCAAACTTGATATGATTAAAACTCTCGATGCTGATTGAAATCCGAACTACACATGTTGTAAGACCCTCATAAACAGAAAAATAATAAGGAATTTAAACCTCTACTTTATTGGCTGTTCAAATTTGATGTGTTGGTTGCAACCAATTTTCTGTGATTAGTTCTTATTGTCATACTGGAAGGCTCCATATTGTGTTGGTTTTTTTTCTCTGTCTGCTTTGGAATTGAAAGCGTTTCCTACTGAAAAATACTGACAACTCCGGTACTGATGGAGGCAGAAAATAACACTCATTTTCCAGAAATCTGGATAGTGGGAGCAATAAAATGATGAAAGGTTAATTGGATATTCAAATCTACCCATTTCTTTACATGCACACCAACAGAAGAGTTTCAAAGTTTTGCACCTTTCACATTTTTTCAAAATATATTACTAGTGAAAAGATAGGTCCCAAATTTTGCTTTCAGAAGAACTGAAGAGCAAGTGCCACAGCAGTGTCTGTTATTTATCCACAGTGAAATCTTCAAACTATAAATTCCTCCACACCAGTTACAGAACATTTTTCTTTCACAGAATGAAGCCTTTTTGATGCCTTTAAAAAGACTTCATTATGAATACCAGAAAGTGAAGAGGACACACATTCATCTGATTTTGAAGATTTAACTCTGGCATTTCTAAAGTTTTTGTGCACAGAAGTATGTTCTGAACAGATGTTTAACATGGCAGGAAACATTACAGATCAGAGATCCAGATAGCAACTAGAAAATGCATAGCATCTGGCACCTCCTTGAAAGTAAACCTGCCAATAATTAATTACACATATGAGCCACTCTTCTCCTGTCTAATGAATTGGACACTTACTAAGATATATTAGACCATGTAACCAGGGTTAACTGCTCGTGCCCTCCCTTTTGTCTTTGGCTTGTGTGGTCTCAGTGTAACTTAAGTGCAGAAATAGTTGTTGGCACTCTTGTTTATATGTCTTTGATTAAATTACCATTGTTACATTAATGAATAATCAAGGCATCTCTAAAATCCAAAGTGTGAATAGTTCCATTAGGTAGCAGTTGGTATGGTTCTGTTGCTTTACCACTAGGGAGAAACATGACTGAAAACATAAGATTAATTTTAAAGATTAGAATCAGACACATTAAAAAAACAAACAAGTGCAGGTAACTACATAAAATAAGATTTACTGAAAAGAATCTCTGAAAACTGTCCTTGAAAAAAAAAAAAAACACAAAAAGAAAACAAACAAAAAAAATACAGAAGCCACTAAGTGTTTGAAATTATTAAATTTCTGTTGAAAATGATACTGTAGAAATGACATACTTAGAAAACACAATAACAATTTTTGCTCTTAGAAAGCACATGAAGTGCACAGAATATTGGAGCCTGTATAGAGAAAGACAGGGATTTGACTGTGGTTCTCAGATCCCACTTACCTTCAGAAGTATTGGGCATTTTTTCCACAGTTTTTTCTAGTTTGTAGCATTTTGGCTGCTAGCTAGTTACAAGCCATTAAGGCTTTGGAAGGACAGATCTTTTTGCCTTAAGAGTCTAGTAGAATGCCATCCCTGATGACTTCATGTTTCTCCTGTATCTTAAGATTAGATGTCTTCTCATCCTAACTTTCAGCTTTTTCCTTTTTTCTTTTTTGTAAAGCTTTGACTCTTACTAGAAAACAAGAAAAAATATCAAGAAGCCTATTTGATGTTATATCAAGGAAATAGTTTTTAAATCATTTAAATTATTCTTGAGAAAATTAATACATTAAGGCACTACTGTAACAATACCTGTAGGTGGACTCATCATATCATGTATACAGCAGTGCTGTGTGGTTACAATGGACCAAAGAACCGTTGCACAACTTTTTTAAGAACAGCCACCTTTTTTACATGTATTCTTTTCTCCTCTACTGTCCACATCCAAAGAAAAACGAGGTGGTATGCCAAAAAGGTATTCAGTATCTACAGGATGTTCATGCTGTGACTGAAGCTCCCCACAGGCAGAGGTTCTCCGGTTCTTATTCCACTTAATTCATCATTCAGAACTCAGCAGGGGACTCTGCCTGATTTTGGACTTGAAACAGGCTGGTATTTGTCCCACCCTTTGTCCTCTACAGGCTTAAAAATGGAATCAATCTACTTTATTATCCTAGCAATATTTTCCAGAGAACTACCTAACTCTCGTAAACTATAGAGTGCAAGTAACATCTCTGTATCAGATTTTGCCCTGAAAGATACATTTCTCAGGAGGTGTAGTTTAATAATCCTTTTCCCTGGTCTCTACATCCAGTTTCTTTAAAAAACTAATCTCATTAGGGCTGGTCACAGTTTCTCCTTCTACATTCCTTCAATTTCTGTCTCCTTATCACCTGCTCTTATGACCCAGACAGAAACATTTTAATCGGTAACCAAGTTTAACAAAATTCCCTTGCTCTGATGATGTAAAGGCACTTTGCAGTTCATTCCATTGGATATAGATATGCTTGCTTCTGTCTCCAAAGCAGTAGCAAAAAAATATTCTCCCAAAACTCTTGAAAGACTGAACTAGAAAAGCTACAACATTTGAAAGTTTAAAAAGTTGGTATATTTTCAAGATTCATTTTTGAATGGAAAATGCGTTACAATAACATAAACATTAATTAACCTTCATGCTTTATTCATCTAGATGTCTACGAACTCCTTACAGAATCAGAATTATTTTTTGCAAGGACTAAGATAGCTAAAAGAGAAGTGTATCAATGTGTTCAAGCTATTTTATTGTCAACATTTCCTTCCTCAGAAAGAGAAAAAATAAAAAATGAAAACACTAAATTTCTATGTCTTACATCATGTCTTTTTTTTTCTGTTTATATGTTGAATTTTAGGATCAAATCCTATACTAATAGTGATGTTTGTCTGTGGAGATTTTCTTGCAATTGGAAACCCTCATGCTGAAAGAACTTGTCAGGCAATACAGACACTTGTGATGTGTCAAATTAAGATAGCAAAGTGATGTCAAACCAGGTCTAGGGAGAGCCTATAACAATGTTACTGTCAAGTAAATAAGGGAAACTGAAACACAAGAAATGCAAGTTATTTCAAGACATCTGTAGCTGTGTATAGTTCTGTGTTTTGAGAGATGCTTTTTAAAATGATTACCATTTGTCAGAAAGGCTTCAGGATAGGAGAACAGTCTGACGTCTGCCAACTGAGGTCAGCAGAGTTCTTTCTGGAAACTGAGATTTTTGTCCCCCCATTATCAAATTATCAGGTCGCAATTACCATCAAAACAAAACAAAAAAATATTTCATTTCACTCAGCATTTTCCTTTTTTTTTTTTTTTTCTCATTCCATCCATTCAAATAAAATATCCAGGGCAGTGGCTGTGGCAAAAATGTAGCCACAAGTTTAAGAGCAGTGAACAGTAATGTGGAATGGAAGGGAGAATCAGAAGACTTCCAGGATCATATTTGCTTTTGTATATTGAACTCTCAGGTGTCTCCAATAATACTAATACTATTACTACTACTGATAATAATAGTAAATATGCATATATCTATATATTGGAATGATCTTCATTAAGATTCCTCCTGGTTAAATAAGGGGGCTTGGATTTTCCGGAACCTCAGTCTGAATGCAGTTTATTTTTAAGTTCTTCCAGGATTTGAGCTTCCATCAAGTAAAATATTATTATTGTTGTTGTTGTTGTTGCTGTTGTTGTTATTATTATTGGGTTACTTACCTACCTGAAAGTACTCTTCAACATAACAGCAATAGTTCAATTTTATAGGCACTTTCAAGACTAGAGGTGTTACAGTTTGATCAGCTGCAGTGAAGTGTGATCTCTGCTTTGGTTGCTTTGATCTATTTACTAATAGCAGGCTTTAGAGGGGGAAACACATTCAATTTCTGAATTAAATTATAGTATATGATAGGTATCGTTGTAAAAAAAAAATCTGTTGCACTTAAATTTAACAAGGAATTGGTTTCCTATAATTAAAATTACAGTTGTATTATTTTAAGAATAATTTTGTGTCATTTTGTTAATTGGAGTGATTTCTCAATTGACATATGATAACTGATATTAATCATTTTGAAAGATTTTTTTAAATGATCAGGTATAGCATTTTGATATCATTAAATTGACTGTTCCTTTCATCAGAACAGATACTTGAAAAGTGATCCAACTAACAAAATTCTGTTTTTAAAAGAAGGGCAGAGAAACACAAATGCATGTATTGATTAAATCCAAGTGGACCGTTGACCAAGGAAAGAATTGCCACAGGTTCTTATTGAAGAAGTGGATCCATTTTGAAAATCTTCACTGAGAAATTACACTGAATGTTGGTAGTGATGGCTTTTATTGTATAGATTAAATTATCATTCATCAAGGAGGAGATCACTTATTTGCGCAATACTCTGACACTAATGGAAAATTGACAGAAATTTTACACAGCAGTACAAGATGAGACTCTTCGTAGTCACGAGGCATCAGCATCAGTTTTGCCAATGCCATTACAGATCATAGGACTGGAGTACAAAAGTCTGTGATTTTAAAATGTAGTTCTTATATACATCACAAAAAATCCCCATTCTGTGGGTCTGCTCTCAAGAGTTTCTGCCACTCCGTGATTCTGTTGGGATATTTTATAGTCCTCATTTATATTCCTTTTAGTAATTGTAGTCAAAAGAAGTTTAGCTTTCCTTACTTCAAGAATGTAATACCAGAAACATTTACAAAGCATTACTAGTATTTTAAATTGTATCCAAGTGTACTAAAATCTCTTTTAGTCTGCAAATTTAACTAAAGAGACTGAAAAGATTCATTTGGGGTTGAACATATTAAATCTATTGTTTAGATTGACCCATTGGAGTTCATCTAGGTGTGTATCTTAAGATACAAGTTCTAGAGATTTCTCTTACTATTGTAAAGGTATTTTGTATATGATATCTTGGATGATAATTCTCCTGTATTTTGGAGCACTAAGTGCAATGAGTATTGTGCTGTGCCTAGCATCATAATGACAATAATAATAGTAACCACATCCACCACAATCTTCCACCAAAACGTAGGAAATATAATGGTCTTGACTGACTACAAGAGTACTACACATTCATTGTTTTCCTGTGTCATCTTTTGCTCTGTAAAGGAGATCTACCCGCACAAAGGATGGTCTGTAGTATCAACACAGCCATCCTTTTTGGTCCCTAGAGTTGGTGACAATGTTATATTCTGCCAGTCATGTAAAGGGTACTGAAGTGAATTCCTAAATCTTTAAGCCTTTGTTGTTTTAGGGAGTATATTTTCTTTGGAACAGCATTTTCTTTCATCTGGAAGTGGAGCTGTAATTATTGTGCAGTGACTGTGATTTCCATCTGCAGACTATCTGTTACCACTAAATATTTGCAAATTTTTGCTTTTCATGAATTAAGAACGTTAGTGTAATTTAAACATCTACAAACCATGATATATATATATATGCATATGAATAGTCATATATTTATAGTTCTAAAACAAGTTTTGCATGTAATCTTGCAAAACACTGTATTCTGTTTAATTCCCATCTTGCATTTGGAGGAATAATTAACACCTTCTTAAATTCTTGCTCTTGTTCTCTCCTTCTTCAAGAACAGTCCATCAAATACAAAGTTTGACCAGAATGCAGTCTTTTATTGTCAGTCATTCAGTCATTTAAAACTGGAAAAAAACAATTCCCATTCCTTATTAGTAGCTACTAAATTCCTTTTTCTTCTGGAAGTTTGGATGTCTAACTCTATTTAATACAGTTTTGATTCCTCTTTTTTCTTTTCCTAGCCAAGGGTTGTTGCCTCTGTTTTCTAATAATCACTTGGAAAAGGAAATTCAGTCATCTCAGTAATTTCACATATTTCCAGCTTTTCACTTATCTTTATATTTTTCCTCCATTCCTTTCACATCCTTATGAACTTGCTAGAGACTTGATTAAAACTATGAAATTGAGTCCAGGTTTCTTTGAATTACAAAAAGAAGGAATACTGTAGATTTGAACTAAATAATTTCAAATAATGGTCAAAAAGAAACCACACACACACACACACACACACCCAAAAAAAGAAAAAGAAAAAAATAAAACCTCTATGCTCATTTCTCTGATTCCAAGTTCAATATAGAACAACATTTCAAGAAAAAATTCACTGTGATTATTCTAGCAGAAGAAAAATATCTTGCAATAACAAACTTGAAAGAAAACTTGGATTTCCAGTGAAAATATCACAATCGTTTTTCTGTAGTGTCATCAAAGCTATAACATGCTTTTGTTTCTGTCACTCGCATGGACAGTCATTAAAATTTTGTACTGTTGCTGACAAATTTTGAAATGAATACTAGTTTATCAAAAATGAAAATACATAGTCCTTTTGTGGCAATTACCTGTGGAAAATTCCTATTTTGTTTCTTGACACATGAGGCACTTAGTTACCAGTAGCTATGGTGAACAACTTGAAACAGTACAAATTTGTTTAAAGTACATGAAAAACCCTAGCTGTAAGAAAGAAAATAACTGACTTTATGTAAATATAAGTTAAAAGAAATAGAGTTCAAGTATTTTCTGAATCTTTTAGGATTTTAGGATATTATGGTCATTTCTAATTGTGTTACATCCACTTTTTATACACTGATAAAATAATGGATACAATACCATGTCTTTACTTTGTCATATAAAATAAAGCTCCTGTAGTTTTGATGACATCATGTAAAGGCCAAGTTTTCACTGTAATTAGGTCACATAGTTTAAACTTTCTCAAGCTTTTCTTTATCTGTGCCTGAGACTTTTCAGTTGAGTTGAAACTATAACTGAGTAAAATATTTATATAGTTTCTGCAGTCTCTAAAGTTTAGTTAATTACACCTTTTTTTCTAAGCTCGGCATAAGCTACAACAACTTCTGTCTTTTTCCTTTTGCTGGTATTACAATTGGTTTCAGTTCCAATAAGGGTTTAAGTTGACACAAAGTAAAAGCATTGAAAGAAAACGCAGGCAAACTTTGATAAAGACCAGATGAAATTGCGGTGGTATTCAGTTAGACTCCTACACACATTGTATTAATAATAATGAAAAAGAAGTTCAAAACCATGATCTTATTTCATAAGGATTTTTTTAATGATTTTATCAGCCTACATTATATTTCTTTGCAGTAGAAATTCACACTGACTAGTTCAGCATGGTGACTTCAAGGTTTTGAACCCAAGATTTGATTAATGCCACAGGCATGACTAAAATAGTAATGTTGAAATTAATCTTTTTTAGACATTAATAAGTAATAGTGAAAAGAAACAATTAGCATATCTTTGGGGCATTGGAAGAACACTGAAAAAGAAGTCATGTAAACCAGAGCATTTCAAGATAATTGTCAGGCATACATCATTTATTCCAGATTAGCTAAGGTCATGCACTTGATGCTCCCAGTTTTTGTATCTGTATATGTGGTCATTGTTGCCATCAAATGCTGAATTTTGTTGGCTATATTTAATGGACTGAGAATAGACTATGAAGAAAAGCACTAAGAACAGCAAATATAAAGAGCACGTACTCCATTCAGTTAGACAGTGACCTTTTTAACCTTGCTGTATGCAGGAAATATCCACTTGTATTTTGGTAATTACATTAGCTTCCTTAATGGCATTTGATACAGATGGTATAGGAAGAACTTATGTGCAGCTGAAGAATGCAGGCAATAGTTGTAGTTTGAATTGCAAATACTTCTTATTGGAGCTAAGTGGTGGGGGAAGAGAACCAAAAATAGATTTCTATGCTTTGCTCAATCAGAGAAGCCATTATTTTTTAAAGATTTACGTCATTTTTTGTTTCTCCTTATATTAAAATTAATAAAATTTTGAACACTAAAAATCTATGAAATCCCAAAAAGTATAATAAGGAAGAATGAGTCCTTTGTTCCTGCATCTGGGGCTTATGAAATTTGTGTTCATTCTGATTCATGCTGGAAATTCTGGTGTTGATTTTATGGTGATACCTCAATTGCCTTCTTCCTTTTCATCTGCCTGTAAAATGTTCTTCTTCCTTGCTCTTTGTCAGTTAGAATATCTACAGTCTGAAGAAGGAAACAATTCTAGTACCAACTCTAAAGTGTTTAGCAAAAGCTGGGCATCCCAGAACAGAGGATTGCACAAATTTAAAAATATAAGATTATGAAAGTGATTTTATGCCAGTTCAACAGGAGAGGTGTGATGCTTCCTCCTTAACTTAACTCCTACAGCTTCTGGAGTCATAAACCAGAGACTCCATTGCCAGTTTTTCCCAACAGTCACAAGTGGATCTGTCCTTGTTTAATCCTGACCTGTTTATATCATCCTCTACAAATCCTTTGACAGGTGAAGATAAATTGTGCTTTGTGTAACCCAAGAAAGTATATATATTTCAAATCTTTCCTGCTTCATCAGGAATAAGCAAAGGTGGAAAGAAACAAAAGGGACACAAATATAGAGGGCTTGGCAGTTAGAAAGGAAGAGATGGAGCATATAATGGAGGGCATGGACTTTTGCCCATATGATTCAAGCTGATGGAGTCCCTGAAGTGTAAGTAGGATGTTGATAAGCAAGAAACTTATGACGTGAAACAGTGACTCTGATCTGAGTGCTTTGCATTTCCATAATCTGTTTTACTTCAAGCAATGTACCCTATAGAACTTAAATAAAAAGGTGAATAGAAAGTACTTACGCTTTTATTTTTTTCTTCCTACTCATCATGATGCGTGTGGGTCTCCATTTTCTATTAAGAATTGTTCTGTCTTTGGTTATTTATAACTGAGGAGTTGCTCACTTTAATCTGCTCCTTCTGCTTTATGCTGAGCTCTCTGTAAAGGGTATTCCTGGTATCTATGTCACCATTTTCTTTTACGGGGCTCTCCTAACTCCCTTTGTTCTCACATGCTAAAAGTACTACAATTTTTACATTAGTTATTCAATTTTGATGTGAAAATCTGTCTCTTCAAATATTTAATTTCAAATGTCATTGATTATCAGAGGTATTAATGGATATTATCAGTGTCTTATTCCATCAGCAGGCAATTACAGAGCTGGTTACTATGCATGGGTATACTGATGTGCTAACTAGATGTCTGGTCTGTATCCTCTCAGAATTTTACCAAAACTAGTTCATTTCTCCCTTCCAGTGCCAGAACACCACATCCAAACTCAAACTAGATTTGATCTAGTGTAAAAGAAGATATCAACTGGTGTCCAGACAAAGAGAGAAGTTGTCAATCAGACAATCATTTTATTCAGCCCTTAGAATCATCAGGGTTTTAAAAAGTTAGGCATAACTTAACACATTCTTATGATTTTAAATAGAGAACTTTGCACTAAAATGATTGTTACTACCTTCAGAGTCCTGTTCAGTTGTAATGACATAAAGACTTTATAATTAGATTATAATTGTTATTTGGATGATATCTTTCAGTATCTTTCAGATACAGGAAAGAAGAGGACAGACTCTGTAGTAGGGTCTGTTGTGACAGAACAAGGGGAAATGGTTTCAACTTTAAATAGAGTAGATTTAGGTTGGATGTAAGGAAAAAGTCTTTTACAGTGACAGTGGCGAGGCACTGGCACAGGTTGCCCAGAGAGGTGGTGATTGTCCATCCCTGGAGACACTCAAGGTCAGTCTGGATGGGACTCTGAGCACCCAGTCTAGCTGTAGGTGTCCCTGTTCATTACAGAAGAGCTGAACGTGGTGAACTTTAAAGGTACCTTCCAACTCTGAGGATTCTATGATTCAGTGATTCTATAACAGCAAGTACTTATCCTATCTTTGTACCATTTTAGGAATATATTGTGTCTTTTTAGATATTTGTTCTATGTTCCAAGCTTTTTCCATATTGTTTGAAACTTATGGCTGAAATATCAGGAAATATCTTTGCAAATTAAAAATTTACAATTTAATGAATGAAACCAGGAAGTACTCATCATGTGTTTCTGCTCAAAGTGGAGTTTTGGGATCAATTTTGTAATTTTTGGAAACCATGCAAACAGACAACTCAGTTTCTGTAGACACATATCATATAACCTTCGTTTCATATTTTACTTGGTTTATTTTTCTTAATGCATATATTAATGTATATTCTGGTTATTTGTGCTTATAAGATGAAATCAAAAGGTGAAGGTATATCAATTTACAAGACTGTAGCATGGGAATTTGGTTTTGAGAGTTTTGACTAGATCTTGTTCTGTTACATCTGAGGTCTGATTTTGGAGAAAGATGAATGAGTGACAGAAAACATGTTTGTATGTTCATTGTTTTTGCTTTTTTTTTTTTTTTTTTTTTTTTTTTAGTGTAACAAAACACATAGGTTGCTCCAAAAATAATGTCTTCTCTTATTTCCATGGACACTCCAACACGTACAAGGTGCATGATAATGTTATTACGATAGAGCAAATTACAAGCTACAGAACACTATTTTTCAGTATAGACACCACCATTGGCTATGGAACAAGTTGCTGAGACAGGTGATGAATGCCCTGTCCTTGCAGACATTCAAGGTCAAGCTGGACAGGGCACTGAGCAACCTGATCTAGCTGTAGGTGTCCCTCTTAATTGGAGGGGAGTTGACTTGATAACCTTCAAGGGTGCCTTCAAACTCAAATGATTCTATGATTTTCATCAGCTATAAACCTGCCAGCCTGCATGCCATGCTTGTAAGGATCTGCACCAGTGGAGATGATCACTGTTACTGTTGCCACTGGTGAAACATGCTGCCCCCAGCCTCAGTGCGCTCACATCTGCTGTTTTAGACTCTATAAACATTCAGCAAGCATCTATGGATGTCATTGGGAGTCACTTTTTCCACATGTAGGAATTCAGTGACACACTTTTACTTCATACACACCTTTCTGTCATACTGCCCCAGTTATACCATCTGTTGCACAACAACAAAATGTAATGGAATATTGGTGGGAATATTCAACCTCTGCTACCGTACCACCAACATCCACCCCTGATGTAGTGGGACAACATCATAAAATAGGAGGCATTACTTTCAGAGCTGCATTCACAATAAAGCATGTTCTTTGATGAAATATTTGATATATCTGTCTTGCTCCTGCCTGCATTAGCTTAACCGTTGGGTTTGCTTTTCTGTTTGGATTTTCTTTGTCAGTTTTCAAACAGTGGAGGTAGCCTGCAGGTGATAAGTATCCCATTAATCTTTCTGATCCTCAAGCACTTGAGCATGAGAATAGCTGATCAATTACAGCAATTGTCTCCCTAAATGAGCTTTTCACATCTGCCTCTTATTTCATTAGTTAACTGTCTTCTCATATATCTGATAGAATGGAATCCTAGTGGCTTCTTACAGCTTGTTCTGTGTTACTGTACAATGAGGATGGGGTTGTTAGCAAAATGGGCACAAAAGGCTATTTATCTGCTACCCACAATAAATATATGTGCTATTGTGTAGGAGCATTTTCGTCTCTAAATGCTGTTTGCTGAAACCTACTTAAAGTACATCAGCTTCCTTAATTTTAAGCCTTATGATTTCTGTATTCATCATTTCTATGACACATAAAAAGCATTTCCGTGCCCTAAGCAATGATATCAATATATTGCCTATGTGATTATAGAAACTAGAAGCTACTGAAGTTAAAAGTAAAAGCGTAATTTCTTTCTCCTCTCTTTAAAAAACATCTTTTACATTCTTAGAGATGTCATTCTTCTCTCGAGAAGTTAATGAGCATCTCCAAAGCCACAAAAAGAAATATTCAAAACTGTGGTAATGTGAAATATAATGACTATTTAAATTAAGAAAAAAAATGTGAGCAGTGACTGCACTGCAGAATTCAAGGTTTTCAAGAAGCATGAACTAGAAAGATTCTAAATTTGCTAGGCAATAGATTTTCCAAGAGTGCATTTTCATTACTGCTCAAAGTTTCAAAATCAGTTGCCAGATGAAAATTGGATTAATTTCTGTTCAGAGACCTTCTTTTCTACTTGTTAATATCTGATCAGGTTAGTCTTAAGCATTTACAGGATTTGATTTTCAAAGATTGCTTTCTTATGCTTATGACATATTGAATTACTTTGGATGAATAAATAGACGGCTAGATAGATTTTTCTTATTTATCTTGCTAACTAGTAATCTGGGCTAAAAGACAAAAAGGTGTGATCAAAAAACTCTCTGTACTGATCCTGATACAGCTTTTTTTCAAGGTGATTCTTTGACAGTTCCCGAGCATTTAAGTATATTTGAAATTGAAATTCTCAGAAAATTTAGCTTAAAACTTGTTTTATTTAATTTAAGTGATTAAAAAATACAGTACAGAGATTTTATGGAATTTCTGAAACCGTTCAGCCATAGTTACTAAATACTAGTTATCTTTTAAACTCACTTTTGACTATTTCTTTGCAGGTCTGGTTTGCATGAAGTCAAGCACTTCCGTGGTTGAACTTGTTATGCTGCTTTGTTCGCAGGTAAGACATTCTCTGATTATAATTTTAATGGTTCTTTATCATACTGCTGGACTACAGCCAACCCATGAATTGTGCATTGCTGTTTGCTCTATTCTTCCATTTCCATATGTGAAAATAAAAACTAATCTGTTCTGGTATCATATATACTACAGATTTTTAAAAATATATACACAGCATAGTGCTTCCCTATTCACAGGGTATGCAAAGTATACTTGCATTTTTTTTTTAGAACCGTATGGATATACATTATCTAGTTTTTCTGTGTGTGAACTCTCTCTCAAGCCAGCTTTTATTTACAATGTCTGAAGATAATATTATTTTCATAATTAAAGTCTGTCTTCTTAATTAATAATTTAATTAAACCATACTTTATGGAGGCTTTATTATCTCTGGTACATGATGTAAAATACTACATATTTTATACAGCTGTCAATAAAACAAAAAGCAGAGGAATAAGGGTGAAGTATTCCTTAAGGAGTGCTAAAAGTACAGTACTTCTGTTTTAGAAAATTCTGTAGCTTTGTTTGTTTGTATAGCATAGCAGTAACTGGTTTCTCAGAAATCTGAATCAATTAACATTTTGATTTGCTCTCACAGGTAAAATATTCAAAATTAAAATAGTTCCACAGAGTATTTGGATTCTTTACATCTCAATTTTGATCTTCTTTCTCTAAATTGTTATTGGCTATCTTCCTCTTCAAAGCTTTTTACATTAAATTGACGATAATAAGCTATCCCCAAACATACTTTATGTAATATAAGGCACATACAATGGCCTAACAGATCCAAATAATCTAAAAGTTCTTACAGTTCTCTAAAGACTTACTACCAGTGTATCATTTATCAAGTCCCCCATAGACTTTAAACATCAGTGAAATATATACTGGTTTAATATATAAAATGCCCACATTAACTCGTTACATTATTACCGAGGGAAAATATTTGTTTGCAGTTTTCATTGAGCATTCACAGATGGACTTTGAGTATCTGCACCAAAAATGTACTGAAAAGAAATGCATTTTCAGGGGCAAATGAAATGAAGATCTACTTTTGATACATCTATCTAAAAATAACATTTAAAACTCTTTGGGGGAAGGTAAGGGAGGGAGTTCCAACTTACCTGCTGTTGCCAGTCTGTAGCTTGCATTTCTTCAAGCTGCTGTCATAAGGAAATCATTAGATCCTGTTTTCCTTTGTGTTTTTTTTCCTTCTTTTTTTTTTTTTTCCTTTCTTTCTTTTTTCTTTTTTCCCTGCTTAGCCAGGATGAATATTGGTTAGGGAAAAGTAAAAGAAACATACATCCTTAGCAGGAACCCTCGGTGGGATTTGAACTTCAAACCCTCTCCAGCAGAGCACTTGAAAAATTTTTTACCTAATGGTTAAGTCCTGGGTTCCAGGAAAATTCCAAAAGATCCATTAAGGCTTTGAGCCTTATGTTCAAGTCATGAAACCCTTTTTTTTTTTTTTTTTTTTTTCTGTTTAACATCTTTTGAAACCTTTACTTGAGGGAAGGAATAACTTACAGTCCCTTCTTCCCTAGTCTTTGGCTTTACTGCAGTTCTCAGGAATAAAGTGGAATGAAGCATTAGGGTCTAGTGTCTTTGATGGCCTCATCATCTAATCATAGGTTTAACATTACTCATTTGCTGGCTCCAGGAATTCCTGCCATTAAGGGCCCTAGAGATGAAACTTTGCCTCAAATATTGATTGAAAGGAAGAGGAAGAAATTTAAGCTCTTTCTGCAATGCCTTTTCTTTAGACAACTCAGTCAAGCTATGTAGCAAATGCAGCTAAATCAATTTGTTGGTTTTGTGACTATTATTCCAGTTATTTATAATTTCAAAATATTCGACTATGTTAAAAATAAGATTCATTTTAAAACTAATACAATGTAAAGAGCCGAATCATTTTGAAATTCTAAACATTAATTGATTTTCTTCAGTGTTTGCTTGAGAGCTTTTTTACATCTATCCAATTACTTTGAATTCTTTTACCTCAGCTGATATTTTAGGGTTGTTTCCTTGACTTGTAAATAAGGACAGTCTTGCATACCAGTGCCTATTTATATTTCAAGTTCTTCAGAAGCTAATGCTGTAACGTTGTTGATGGGTAATGTTAAGTGTTTCTACAGGCATTGGTCAACAGGGGGCTGTACTGGTGTAAAGGCTGACCAAAAAGCATTGCTCTGTACAAAATCATTTATTTAGTCCTCTAGACGTGTTAAACAATCTTCAGATCTGTTCATCTGCATGAAAGTCTTTGGCGAAGTTTTCTATTTAATTTTTAAAATTATTTGTCAAAAGGAAACAGGAGGTAAATGCTTTGAAATACTGATAGGAAAAAATACAGAATATTGCTAGAAGAAAATGGCGCATAAAACACGTAATACAATCCAGCCTCTAGCTAACATCAGGAGACTAGGAGATGCTGTGAATGAAAAATGAAGTTAAATCATCTCTGTATAAAAACAGAAAGCACTACCTGAGCTTTTATATATAAATCAATTAATATGAACTGGGAAGACTATGTAAAGTACTACATTTATTTTTTTTAGTAATCCTAACATAACTAGGGCTTTTCTTCCTACCAGATTCCTTCAGATTCAAATTGAATGACATTCTACAGATTAGGTGAAGTTTGAAATGTGTCTTTCAAAAGATAGATGATGATGATGTCAAAAGCCTTTGAAAACTACAATTTTGTTTGCACAGAACACAGTAACTTTAGACATTGAAAAGGAAAAGGAAATACGAAGTTTGTTTTCCTTTCATTTGCTACAGCAAATTAGATGCTTTTATGCTCTTTATGTTGGAAATTCCATGTTAACGACTACAGATTAGCAAGGATGTCAGAGTTTTTTTTCTTATCTGAGCTCCTGAATAAAATCACATTGCCAGCGGCTCACGTCCAAGGTATGGTCTAAATTTACATGAAATATCACATTACAACTGTCTGAAGGTACATGTCATGGATAATTCAGTTCATATGGGCAGCCTTTTAGACTCAGAGGGATATGCAATCAGCTCTTTCCCCCCAAAGGAATTTGGAGCTTTTGTGAAAAATACATTTTTAGTTTTAAAGGAACTCATGTAAGGATAGTGTATCATTTCAGGGCTTGAGAAAGAAGAAAAAAATCTATTATTTGCATTTTTAGGATATTTATTTTATTATAATTTACTTCCCTACAACTGTTTTGTTTGTTTCTTAGGATCACCTACTTCACTACATTAAAATGTAGCTTAATTTGAAGACTTTATTTTCTTTATTTCTTATATAAACTAAAAGCATTCAGTTAAGTACTTGAAATATATATATATATATATTTCTGCATAATTGGTAATAAATGTAATGATTTTCACTTTTCATAAAAAAAAGGCATTTTTGTTTGGATTTAGTCTATTTTAACATAAAATGGATGAAGATGTGTTAGTTTGACAATATCTGTGCTTGATTAGCTGGCCATTGTTCCCTCAGCCTAGTTGAGTATGTTACAGCTGCATTACTGTTGAAGTGTAGATTTCTTCAATAAACTATACATAAAAAAAAAAAAATACACTTTGTAATGTTGTTCTATCTTGCATGAGATTTAAATTTTATTAGTTTTATTATTATTATTTATTTATAACCTAAATAGCAAAATAGTTTCTAATTACTTCCAGATCTTTTGCAAGTGTTTCTCTTTTGGAGACGTAGCTTCTGCAAAGGGTGAATGTTATCCCGAAAGATACTTTCATCTCATCCCACTTTATTTTTCAGTACCTTATCTAATAACAGGAAAACTATTTTCTTAAAAGAAAGTATTCTTAGAATTTAAGGCACTGTGTTACTTCTGTTTTCTAAAAACAGAACACTGTAATAGGAATAGTTGTTCTAAGAAAAAATGCTGTCACTTGCAGTTCTAAAATATATTCAGAATGTCTGACCAATTTCAGAATTTAGTAGTTTCAATGCAACATTCATTCATATTGATTTCTCCTCCCACCATATTAGAAATTTGATCAAGATCATAATTCAGCAGCCTTCGAAGAAAATATCAAAACTAGAATAAGAATAATCTATTCCTGAAACACTATGTTGAGGCAAATATTTATTATAGATGTTATCCACTGTAAATTAAATAGGCTTTTAGTACAAAAATTCCTTGGGGAAGGGGAGAGAAAGAACATACATAACTAAGTAATGCTTTAATTAAAATCTGTTAGGAAATTTTCAAGTAAATGATAGCACACAGTCCTTCTTTTAATTACACATTATGTAGATTCTGTAAAGTGTTTCCTTTTTTGAAAAAATATTCAGCTGAAAGCGTCTTAAGGAAAGCAAACCATATCAAGAGTATATCCATAACCTGACAACTCTAGTACGTAATTAATGGGTAAACTGGGCTTCAGCTAAGCTTCTCAAGCTTTATTTAATAATGTGATCCTCATTTATGAGTTGCGTCTGTCTATATGGTTTAGTCTTTAACCTGGAAAGTCAGAAGCTGCTTGGGTTGAATACAGTCTCTTTCACCATATGACAGGCAGACATTCGGTACATACTTAATCAAAAAAGATCTTTGAAGGATCTTCTCCCAGTCAGCACAGCCCATAAAACATTTTCCAGCAGTTTGATGCATGTTAAACATAGTGGTTGTGTGCTACTATGTACATTACAGAAAACACAGCAAGAAAGTGACAAAATGGGGTGGAGTGTGGAGGGAGGGGAATAAAAGCTTTAGCTGTTGTCATAAGTGGCAAAAAGGTTTGAAGCAATATCAAGAAATTAATTTCAGTCAAAGTAGAAGAAAAATAAATAAATAAATGGAAAGAAATCTGATTTCTTTTTTTGGTCAGAATTTGAAGGAAATTCTCACTATGTACATTTAGTGATCAGTTTAGATCCAGTAATAAAGGCAAGAACTGTCAACCACTGGAAAGATTTCAGTACCAAACACCCTAGCAGAACTAAATGTGCATCCTGCTCTACAGAATGGTGTATCTCTTGGACTTCAGAGACTGGCAGCTGCCTGACACAGAAACCAAACAGCAAAATCAATCCTGTCCTGATCACTAGAGTGATCAGGATTAACTTTTGTTTAGGAGGTGGTAACTCCGTGTTTGCTATTTGTCTTTTTGATACCTGCATTGGTAGGAAAATTAACGAGAAGTTAAATCCTCCTCTTATATTCAAAGAACAATGAACCTGAAGCTTAATCTTCTTAGGATACATGCAGTGCAACTTGAAATTAAGGCTGGTCATGCAAATTCCTATGGAGGTGTATTTTTTTTCCACCTAACTGTGAGACAAATCAACTGTTTCATTTTTGACATGTTTGTCCATTCATTTTGGTGGATTATTCACTGTCTGTAATTTTACTGGTGCAACTAAGAAAACAATATTGCATATTATATCACTGCAAAAACCTAAATTAAAATTGGTCATAGAAGGGAAGGATGTTTATGTGCTTCTATATTATAATATATATATATTATTATATAATATTCTATAATCTTTGTTCCAGTATATCTTGAAAAACAGAAGGAAAAAAAAAAAAAACAACCAAGACGAGAAAAACTCAAAAAAATTAGTAAGCTTTGGGTTATTTGGTTTGGTATTCAGATTTTTGTTTCCTGGTTTAGTAGGTTGAGCTGAGGTTCTTATCCAAAACCCACCAGAAGTACCCAAAGACGAGCCTTTAGGATTGCTAATTCTAAAGAGAGGAGATGATAGAAAACATTACCTATGTCTTCATGGCAGAAAGCTCTAAATTCAGATCTCTGCATCTAATGGAATCATACTCATTGTCTGCCATTTCAGTATTCAACCTGGTCTTCTGTCTGGCCTGATGCACACTGCTGGAGGAAGAGTATCTTCTCCACACCTAGCTCCATATTCCTGTTTCCTCTTCACCAATACACACAATGGTAGAAAAAGTCACATCAGTTATAGATCAAAATTAAAAGTACCTCTGGATGAAATAGTAAATTTTAGAATAGCCATGAAAGCAGCTGCTCTTAGCAAGTGGATAACAATCTCATCTCCCAAATGTTTCAGTCTTTTAAATATTTGAGCATATAATTATTTTCATCTGATAAAATAAAACAACTGATTACAATTTATTTGATTACTTTAGGTATGTGCTTAGATGTTTGCAGGACTGATTCCAAGTACTTAGATTGCTGTGAAAGTAACGTCTCCTATTTATTTCTATGGAAACTACAACAGATACAAAGAGTATAATAACACTATTAGATAGATTGTATAGTCAGCTACAGAACACTATCCTTCAACATAGTCACCACCATTATCTATCCATTTTCATCAGCAATGAATCTATCAGTCCGCCTGTTATGTTCATAAAAATCTGCAGCAGTGGATGTGATCCACTGTTACTGTTGCCACTGTTGAAATGCACCTCTTCACTGTGCTCACATCCACTTTGTTCTCCATAAATCTTAAGCAAGCATCAATAAATGTCAGTGCATGACATTTTTTCCTCAAGGAGAAATTCAGCAGTACACCTTTGTTCCATATGCACTTCCATGCCAGACACCTTTCTATCAGACTGCCTCTCTGCTGCCATTTGACACACAGCAACAAGATGTAATGGAATATGAGTGGGAAGATTCAACCTCTACTGCCATACTACCAGCATCCACCTCTGATGTTGTGGGCTGGCATCAGAAATTAGGAGGTATTACGTTCCGAGCAGCACACATAAGTAATGAAGGTTATATGGAAAGAAACAGGATAATCATTAATTTATTTCAGTAAATGTAAAGAAAAAAGAAAGGAATTTTGGCATTTAGTGGGAGAGAAATCAAGGTAAAAGAAAAAGAGAAAAAATGGTTTTCACACATGGTATAAAATATTGAAAGGTTTATGAAAACAGCCAGTTGTGTAACTTCAAAGTGACAATTTCTAACTAATTTTTTATCACAGGCTCAAATCTAATATCAATTAAAACTATTAGCTAAAGTAGGTAATTTCTGTCATTCTATAAAGGTCCAGTGAGAAAGAAAAATGATTTCTACTATGTCATTGTCCAATCTCAAATATGGCACAACATGAATGTCTGTTTATATTCAGGTGTTGATTTGGGGCTCTTCATAATCCAGAACATGGCCTACATAAAATAGGTTGACATACATATTTAATGATGTTTCCAAAACCAGAAATGAACTCCAAGTAATACAATAAAAAGGCTGGTGCTACATGGAAAGTGGAAAATTTTTCTTTCACATTTTCTTTTGATCCAGAAGTTACATGATTTTTGTCTTTTGCTTAATTTCTTACTTGCTTCATTGAATTCTGGAATTTATTCAAAGATGACCATCTTGTATTTTCTTTTTTTTTTCTTTTTTTTTTTTTTTTTTTTAAGCTAAAGGAGTGTCAAATGATTTTCTTGCATTAATTCATTGTCCATGTGTGGAATATCTTCCAGCACAAGTTTGGTCTTCATGTCATGGCCATCTGCTTCTGATAATCTAACTTGCAAATGGAAACCACCAGTGTATTCTTTCCATCTTGAAGGGAAATCTTATTTACATGATTATTCTGCATGTCTCTCCAGATCACAGTACATCCAGAAAGCCAATTCTGTGTTTTGCTTTCAGTAGCAAGCAGGATCTCTTCAATATCTTACTTACATCTGAATGATCATGAAACTTCTGGTAATTTCCCTAGTCCACCCTCATCAGAATATTTTTTGTAATAAAATATTGAAAAGTATATTTATTACACATCAGTGAGATGCTGCTCTGAAACTCTTCTGGATAGTAGAACAGGCTGGATCAGAAAATTTTAAGAATTACTTTCTTCATTTTCCCATACATCTTGGTGTATTCCCATGACTATCAAGCTGTCTACAATTTATGCGGATCTTAGGTAGATCAGAGAAAAAAACAAGAAAGTCAGAAAGTTTCAGGTATTTCTTAAATGGCTGAGTGAGAGTCCAAGAACTTGTTATAGGAAAATATAATCATATACATATAGTTTGTTGGGTATCTTTTTTTTTTTTTTTTTTTTTTGTATAATGGAGGCAAAGTATGGAGCAGTTTCCTGTACATCACTGTACTGAAGTATTTTGGAAAACATCAGATTCATAGAATCATAGAATCACAGAATGGCTTAGGTTGGAGGGGACCTTAAAACGCACCCAGCCCTAAGCCCCTGCTCCTGCTTAGATGCCACTCACCAGCTCAGACTGCCCAGGGCCCCATCCAACCTGGCCTTGAGTGCCTACAGGGATGGGGCATCCACAGCCTCTCTGGGCAGCTTGTGCCAGTGCCTCACTGCCTCTGAGTAACTAATTTCTTCCTAAGACCTAACGTAAATCTCCCCTCTTTCAGCTTGAACCCAAACCCCCTTGTCCTATCAGATTGATATCTACCTTTAATATCAGCGATTGGTCTGGGTTTTAGCATAATAGGCCAAATATAGTAACACAAATTGTTAATAAATTTTAAACATCTTAAAGGAAGAACTATTTTTTTCAGTTATGAAATAAACTCTAAAAATTATGGCTTTGTGTATTTTCTAACATATTTATACATCTGCTTCAGGAGAAAGGCAGAATTTCTACACAGCAATTAAAGTTACTGTTGTAATATCTGAACAAATTTGGCCATTTCTCTGGTATTGTTTGGATAACGTAAATATTTTTTTTCGGTAGAGGATTTTTTTCTCTTTTCTTCTAAGGTACCAATGAAATGTCCCTCTGGGAATGTTTGACTTCATTTTCAAGATAAATTGAGCAATTACCACAGATGATTTGAAGGGCAATGGGTTTGTGTGTTTCCAAGAAAAAAGAAAGATTACTATACATTACTACGAGTCAAGAAAATAAAATGAGTCCTGTGAAAGAGAAGTCTAAAACTTTCTATCATTTTTTCTGCATTTTTAAAGTCATATTCACATAAATTGTGTTGTGAAAGATTCATATTCCTTTTTCTTTCTGAGATTTGGCCAGAAGCCTAGTGGATTCCAATACACGCAGATTTGCCTTCCAGAAGGATGTCATCAGTCATTCTGTATCTTCCTTATTGTGGGAAATAGTCATTTTTAAAAAGATGACCATCATGAAATCCTAAAATCGATTCCAAATTTACTTGAAAGAGTAGACTAAAAATACTTCTTTTTATAATGTATTAGCAGTATACATGTTAGTAAGGGAGAAGAATATGGGCAATAAAATTCTTAGATCTTTGCTCTTAGTTCTCATTTTCATTACAAACAAGAATAGAAGGTTTTTAGTCTCCAACAATTCTGCCAGGAATGGGAAGGATAGTCCTATGATCTTAAAACTATACAAGCTGCTCAAAACTTTATGAGGCTGCATCTGGGAATCAATCAGCTTTTCCGTTCATACCTACTTTTAATGGGCATATTTTTTCTGCAATAAAAAAACATTTCCTTCAATATAGTAATTTTTCCTCTAAATATTTCTTCTTGGATGACATAAAGTGGGCTATTTGTGATTTTAGGAGGCAACATGAACTTGCAGTTGAAACTCAAGGTAAATTACATTCATGTTGTGAATGGCAAACACTTTTTTTTTTAAATTTCCACTTCCATTCTCTGATAGAAGGTAGCCCTTCTACAGCTCAATACAAAACTTTTCTCCAAACATTCAAAAGTGTCCAGAAATAAGAGAATCAAGATAACTAAATTGTCAGGAAGTAGCAATTAAAATTCATTAATTAAAGAACTGTTTATTTAACTGTTTATTTAATTATTTAAGTGCATTAAAAAGTGAAAATTTCAGAGAAGCTGAAACTGATTGATATTATCACTCCTGTAGGTTGATTATTACATCTGGCATCTGTAGTCTGTAATCATAGTTTGTTTAGAAACTGGCAAAATGTGAAGAAATTTTAGACTTTTTGAAGAAATTGGAAATGGTGAGAGCTGATGTACAGATTATGAAAACTCTGTGAATCATTATTCACTTTTTGTGAACTCATCATGTGTCAGATTTATCATTTGATTTTTATTATCATTAAAAGAATAATAATTTGTAAAGAAATATTACTAATGTTATAAGTAAAAATCAGAAAAATTATTGCAAGCAGAGGCTGATTTGGAAAGGATTATATGAATTGGAAAAGAAAAAAAGGTTTGTTTATTTGTTTGTTTGTTTGTTTGTTTTGTGTAGTGAGGATATTAAAGCTTTATAGAAATAGGATGAGGAAAATGCATGCAAAAGTAAAAATTGTAAGAATACCAGAAATGAGAAAAAGAACATCCTAGTTACAAAGAAGCCTGAATTTTAAGTAGTATCTGTACTGGGTTATGGTTTATTGTCTAGAAGTTTGGACATTTTACTCTCATCCCATTGTTTTTCGTCTCTTCTCATCCTATGCATTAATATTTTTTTTGTAACTGTCTTCATCCTGAACCTTCTGTCAGGATATGTGTATTGGTACTTTCTGAATTCAGTGATCTTTTTAGAATCATAGAATCATAGAATTGGAAGGGATCTTTAAAGGTCATCTAGTCCATCTCCCCTGCAATGAACAGGGAAACATCAAAATCAGAAGGGAGGAGACCAAGCTCCTCCTGATGGGTGAGAGTTACCAATATCCTAATCACTTAGTACATTTTTGAGATCTTCAATATAAGTTTGCATAATTCAAAATATTTAGAATGTAACCACAGTAGACAGTAACTTAATTAAATGTCTTATTGCATATGAAGACAATTACTAGATTTTTTTTAACAATAAAATTAAAAAATGAAATTTGATAACCTCTTTTTGCTTTACTACAATGAAGTCTTGTCATACTTGAAATCTGTGTGTGTTAGTCTAAATGTGCCTCTGTCACTGAGTCTCCTATCCTATGCCAGTGATCCAGAGGAATATCTTGTTTTGTGAGGTGCAGTATTAGTCACCCACATTGTCCTATCAAGCAGGAAATTTTTCCTGTGGAAAGACAGTTCAACATACTCTTATTGTGTAGAGGAAATACTTTTGTACAAGATTTTGGTAAAGCATGTGATTGGTAACAGCAGTTTCAATGCACATAAAAGTCCCCCAGCTCTTGTTTTAAGGCCCAGAAGATTCATTATATGAACAACACCAAAACCACCTGAACATTTAACTGCTAATAACAAAATATCTATGCTTTGATTCATTCAAATTGCATAAATTTTCCAGTGGTTACTGCATCCATTACTTTTTCTTTGTGTATTTCTACTTCATGCACCTTGAGTGTGAGAAAGATTTTTGGAAACTGAGATAATGTAATCAAAATCATTTGACATTATTTAAGCATATAGTTTCAACTCTTTATTTTCATTCTTAAAGGGTATCCTATGATCTGAACAGAAGTTGCAAAAGCAACTTTCAGTTTCTTAGCGTCTCTAGATGTTTTATTTGGACTTTTGAAAAGTGTCTGGCACAAAGAAAAACTGGTTCCCCATTCAAAAGTGAATTCAAATCCCCGGATCATTAATTTATTACATTAAATTCTGCTTAAAATTGAGAGGAAATTGTAGTAGTAATAATCATAATATTTGTTTGTAGATTACAGTAGTCTTGCAATATATGGCGAGTTCATAAAGAAGGAATGCATGAATCCTGTGCTTTATAGTTCTGCACTGTTATATCTTCCATTAATTTTTGGTAGATTTGTGGGCAGGTTTCACACATTTTCATCAGAAACTGATGAGATTTTTCCACCTATGGAGACAGAGGGAGAAATGCATTTGCTACTATATGGATTTCTGGTGACATTTTAGGTAACAACAATACTATTAGCTGGTTTACTTGACATACAGTATCTAACACATTTACATCAAGCGGGAATATCTGACAAAAGACTTGCAAGAAAACCTTCACATTTTGCAGAGACAGGTAGATAGGTTAAAGAAATGTAATCAAAATAGCACTGAGTGCCTACGTTAAGGCAGTTTAATCCTTTCCAGGTTGGTTTCTCAGAGTAATCTTATATGATACCAGGAAGACTTAATTTCTTTCTAGAACTATATCACTAGTCTGGCTTTAGTAACTGGTTTAGGAAAAGAACAGAATCTACACCACTGAACAAAGGAACTGTTATAAGATTTTCTAGACCTCATTCTAGTGGCTTGAGCACTAATACTCCATGTTCCCTAATTACCTGTTTGGGAAAGGGCTGAGTATGACCATTCTTTGGATATTTTAACTGCTCCCTTCTTACAGTACCTATCATGAGTACGACACTGTTTGTTATTTTTTGCTATTTTAAATGCTTGACTAGGTCAAATCTGTGAATTTTCTTCATATCACTAAGAAGCATCCTGCTGATTGGTGGCTAGTTTTCACAACAGTTATATAAGAACAAGTCATAATTCTGTCCAAAACTATTTTTCCTGCCCATGTCATGAAGCAAGAATTGGGAATTCCTGTCTGATCTTTTTAGTCCTTGGGAAAATAAATGTCATGCAAAGTAGTTCGGTAACTCTTATTCTCTCTGTCCATTATTGTTCATCATAAGTGTCAGAATAGACAATTTCTTTCTGAATTGCAATCCAGTTGATGTATTTTGTATTTTGGACATGTTTTATAGTCTTAAAGAAAAGATGTAAGGCATTATTACACCACCAAAAAAAAAAAGTTTTCTTTACTTTTAGAGAGATAGCCTGACTTTTTTTTTTTTTATTTGAAGTACCAAAATCAGTTGAGAACCTAGAAGTTGTATGTAAAAAGTGTTTATGATGTGCTAAGTGTTTTGTCTTTAATCTAGTAGTATGTTAAGTAAAAATTGTTATATTTTAGTATTGATGAAATAGCTTAAATCAGTTTCAAAACTTTTTCGTGTACATCAATGTTAGAAGTATAAGACTTTTAAAATCTGATGTTGTTAATATGACATTTTTATTCAGTCATAATGGGGAAAAAAACGAATATTGATCTCAAGGGTGGATGGATGGTATACAGATTGTTCCCTGACTCACATGAAATGTACAAGATGTAACAGTGAAGCAAACTGAAGAAACTAATGCTTATGCGCTTTGTTGCATCTAATAGGCAAATGCATGAATGGAGAAAAAATATTTGTGGGAGTTTTTTTGTGTATTGCCAAGTCAAGGAAACTAAAGGTTGCTTAAGGATAACATGGAAAAGATTACCAGCTAAAATTTATTTGAAAAATACAATAGATTTTCTATTTTAAATGATCATATCATTCTTAAGAAGAGCAGCATTAGATTAGGAAATCCAGCTAAAATTCAAGCTCCTTAGGAGTGTATCAGGATCAGCTTCAGAAATGTGGTTTAAAGTACTTGGGTTTTGATCATGTTATATTTTATTTTCTTAGGAATGGCAAAATTCTATTCAGAAGAATGCAGGACTTGCATTTATTGAGCTCATCAATGAAGGAAGGTAATTAATTTTAAAGCTTTTGAAAAAGTAGCCATTTTGTATTTATTCCATTGGGTGATAATACTTCTTCACCATCTGTTCCAAAAAAAATGTGAAAGGGCCATATTAATTAAGAGATTTATTGTATAGATACTTTATATAGCAAATATTTGATTTAGAAATGTACAAATTCTTAAATTTTTGTTTACTGGAAAAAAAAAATAAGAGACCAAATGAATTGTATAGATGTTCAGATGTATTTGGGAACTTAACCACCATTTTCCTGATCAGCACGGTTGTTTTACCCAGACAGTTCAGAGAGCCCAATCTGTAAACCCATCTGCTGTTCCATCTGTTTTAGAAGCACAGCATTTATTGTACAGATGCACTTCTTTATCCTATCAGTTCATGAGGATTTTATCTAGAATTTCTGGTCTGATTTCAATCCTGTAAAACATGAGACATCATGTTTGTAAGATCTGACTGCTTTTGTAAATTGTTAAGGTACTTTATCCTCAAGTACTTTTAATGCTATATATGTTTTTATCCTCTACACTTTGTAATGTTTCTCAGTTCTTCCAGTCAGCCAGCTGGGCAGCAGTGGGGACTCTAAGGCCAAGCTGGTAGTGGAATGCCAAAGACAAGTGCAGCCACTTGTGTAATTTGCGTTACATCTATTGGCCAGTAAATTAAATCCACACAAGTCTAGATGAGCAGCTGAAATATATATATCAGAATATGCTCATAGAAGAGATTTTGTTTTTTTATGTTTGTCTTCCACAGCATGTTATTACCAATAGTGAAGTATCAAATCTTCTTTGTTATAGGATATTTTTTTTGTGTGTGTAGCTGGTATTTCAGAGGTGAAGCCATGCACTCATTTCAGAAACTAGAAAAAATTAGACAATAGAACATTACCATCTGGAAAACTGGGACACGTGTCTTTATACTCAGTTTTTGGGTGGTGTATATTGTCTTAAATTCCCTACAGACACTGAAGTTACACTGTGACTGTAGCAGCTTGAAATGTAATCTTTTCACTGGAAATTATTTTCGCTGAAACTGTCCATTTCAGTTCATCCCATAATAGGGCTCACCAGGGTGAGTTAGATACTGCACATTATTCAATAAATATTACATAATAATAGACAATGAATTTATTTTGTTCTTGAATAGTAGTAGAGAATCTCATTTTTGTCTCAGTATGGCTAATGACTCTAGATGTTACTGCATGCTCAATCTTAATAAAATGCTCATTCAGAACAAATAGCACATCTGCATATTTTTAGCAATTAAGTATTAAGGTATCAGTGGATCATCTTCAAAATGAGGTAATATTTAAGAACTGTTGCTTAAATGCAATCAAAGGACTGTCTAATCAAACTGCCCTTAGACACATGTTCCTCCATATACTTTTGTCATAAATGTGTTATTAGAACAAGTGCGTGCACATTGCTAGAATGCTCCTCTATGCAATCAGCCCATCCGTTTTTAATTTATCCTTTTGGGGATAAAGATAACAGTCTTTTAACTGGAAATTGTTATAAATATTTATTCTACTTAATAGCTAAACTTGTGAATGCAATTCATCAATCATAGCTAGGGAATGCAATTGTGCAACTGTCAACAATTAACAAGACATAAACAGTTGATGAATGTGCAGCTGAATTAAAGTGCTCCCTAGGATAACCTGAAATTATAAACTGGATCATTTAGAAGAATCTAACAAAGGATCTGTATAATTAAAACAAAGCAGGGTTAATGGGATGTAAAATTGCATATAATCACTGTGCAATAATGATTGAATTTTAAATTATTAAAAGTAAAATGAAGATTATTTTAAGGACTTTCTGGGTAATATTTGGGGGGACCTGAATAATAAATCAACAGTTTTGAGCAAGATTTTAATTTGAGAGTAGAGGGTAAGAATTAGGTATAATGTGGCGGATCATAATTTTAGAATCTTCAGTTAAATGTCTATCTGTTCAGATATCTGCATGCTACAAAGAGATTTTCTGAGTACCTAACTTTTCTTTGTGTGTTAAATCATATGAATACATTTCTGATCTTTGACTTTATTAGAAATGTTCTGAAACAAAATATTTAAAAGAGTTGAGTAAAACTTAATAATTATTTAAAAATTAACAGGTATTTTCATGTCACTTTAATCAATTGTGTTTTCATTTTAAATCTGGTGCTTTAATAGGTTTATATCTGGTTTTCTCATTTTATGCAGTGTTTTGCTACAAAGGTCTGAATTATGCATATTCGTAGTATTGAGAGTATAAACAGAATGACAGAACTTTGTTGATTAGTCCTGAATTGTTTTCTGTGTATGTTTTCTAAAAAAAACACTGCCAAGTTAGATTTTCTCATTTATAAACTAAAGATACTAATTGTTTACATCAGATGATTAAGATAAAAATAGGTTACAATACAGTTTACAATGTGTTTGTGATTAGCAAATTGTACAAAAAAATCTGTTAAAAGAGTTATCAGTTTAACTAGAGCTTTAATATAACAGGAGTATCTGACTACAGATAAAAGTTAATACTGTCAAGAAAAAAGAATATATATATATGCAAACACATTTAATTTCAGAGTGTAGTATAGCACCATTTATAATATCCTTGAAAGATTTAGAGACATGCTGCTTACGATTTTGAACTCTGAGCTTCTTTTATCAGTCTCATGCTATTAATATGTGATGTTGAGAGTACCACACATGTCAAGAATTTCACTGATAGCAGCTTAATTAGTATTCTAGATTTACATTAGAGTATACACACAAGAAGGCTTCTTAAATTATGAATTGGATGCATCAGCACTGTTGGCTGTAAAAGAGGACATGGAAAGAGTTTGTTTAACTAGGAATGATGTGGATGGGAGGTGACAACCCACCTTTAAGTGGGCTGATGATAGATAAGATCAAAGGAAAAAGGGTGCAGGGTGACAAGAACAAGAGAAAATAGGAAAAAATACCTCAAGTAAATATGTGAACAGCATAAAGCCTGAAAATAAGCAGGAGAAACTAAGTCTGTATTCAATTACAAAATTATGTCAGTGAAATATATTAGATTTGGTGGGATAGCCTACTCTAAATGACTGAAGTGCTGTGGTGGAAAGATGTGGGCATATACAGAATGATGTCAAGAAGGCTAAGACTCAGCTGGAAATGAGACGTGGAGAAAGTATCAAGAACAACGAAAGGTTCTGCTTCTCCATTAGTAGTAAAAGGTTGAACAAGCAAAATCTAGCCTGTTACTTAATTGAGTGGATGATATAGTGACAGATAAGTCTGGGATGCTCAATGCTTTGACTTAGCTTTCACCAAACCCCCGTGTTTTTGAAAGATTTTAAGGAGAACTACCAGTAGTGTATGAGGATTAAGTCAAGGATTCCATGAGAGAAACTGTCCCGTGGAAGTCCATATTACCTGATGGAATATAATGGATGGTAATGAGAGTCTTGCAAGGGGTCTTACTGTCATCTCTGAAAAATCAAGTAAACTGATGGAGATCGATGATGCTTCGAGAAAGACACATGCTCAAAATAGACAAAAAAGGCAGAGAATTATAATCTTGTCAGCTTCTCTTCTGTCCCTTTGAAAATCACACAGCAAGCTCTTTGAAGAACTTCTGACCATATGAAGGAGAAAGTGACTGAACAGAGTCAACATGGGTTTACCAAAGAAAGCTAAATCATCTCTCAGCAACCTGTTTGTCTTTTATGATCAAACAAGTCGATTTGTAGAGAGGAAGAGAGCAGTAGAAAGCCTTTACCTTGACTTCAGCAAGGCTTCCATTCCGTTTTCCACAAAACTCATGTATCACAATAAGAATGCTGCTGGATGGGTGGGCAACTACACATGTAGAAAAATGGGTGTATGATTGGATTCCAAAGGTTGTGGTTAGCTGGTCGTATTTTACCTTGACACCTTTGACAAGTGGAATATCTCAGGGGTCTATCCTGTCTCAGAGATGGATGTTACAGGTTATTATCTGTTATTCACTCAGATTTAGATTTCTCTCCTCATTCTACTTTCTTTTCCTTCCCCTTTTATGTTTTCACAACACTAATATATTAAGAGATTATTTTGTCCTTTAATTTAAAATCTTTTTTTTTTTTTTTCAAAATTTCCTCTTTTTAAATAGCAGGAATAGTCTGATCATAATACGAATGTGAGGAAACACAAGACTGCATTTCTTCTCACATTTAAATTATAAGCTTCATTTCCATAGTTTTATCTCTGTGCTTAAGTCTGGTTATTGCCTGTAGCAATGAAAATGTACACTTCTTCATATTGACCTACCTGGACCTCCAAATATATTTAAAATTCACAGGCAGTCATCTTCTTTTGAACCCTGTTGCACTGAGATTTTTCATTAATTTCCTGGAAAGAGTGGCAGAATTTTTAAAAAGACAAAATTTGTGTTTCTTTTAATTTAGATGAAATGCTGATCGAATCCTGAATGAATTTTAGTAATGACTTAAACTCCATTCTTTTCATTTTACCTCAACTGCAATTGTTGTAATTTCATAAAATTTTCATAAAACTTTCTTGTGGACATCTATTGCAGTTTGGCAGTTCTGATGTTTACTTCGAGGTAAATGAGCTCACAGTCATTACTCATTGTCTGCAGTTCTTAAATGCTTAAGCTCAGTGTTAGAGGGTATATCAGTGATGCCATATTTGATTTATGATATGCAATTGTAAATGGATGTGTATGAATACCTCAAAGAACTCATTTAGTAGTTGGGTCTAAGCACACCTGGAGAAAGGATGGTATTCATGTTTCTCTGTAGACAATGGTCTTGATCACAGCAACCCTGAGGTTAGGAGAGGGTACTGAATCTAGGAATGCTTGATATGTTCTATTTAGACATCATGAGTACCACAGAAAGATGTGCAAAGGATTCCAGTCTTACATGCAAAATCCAATGTATGCCTATCCAGACAAAAATTAGAGCTGAGATAAAAATGTAAATATACATATAAATATACATTTAAATAAGCATGTATAAAAATGTAAATATACATATAAAACTAAAATAAATATACATTTAAATAAACATGTAAATACAATCTACCTGTATCAATATAAATAAATATATCTATATGTAGATATAAACACAAATGTGTTCAATCTTTCTCTCTTTAACAGCTGAATTCTGTTGTGGCACAATTCACTAAATGTAACTTGGTCTGTATCTATGCTCCACCTCAGCTGTGAGATTGAGGTCCCTGTTACATGCTTCTTTACAATTCCATGTTCTCTACTACAGCTATCTTTGCTGTTTGGAAATGTTCTGGTTGGGTTTTTTTTGTTGTTTTTTGTTTGTTTGTTTGTTTGTTTTGGTTGTTTTTTTTATATATATTTTATCTGAATAAGATAAAATATATTAAATAGATCTCTTGTAGTCAACTCTAAGTGATACTCAGTCTTTTACAGTTTCTGTGGTATTTCTTAAACAACAGTTGCCCTCCAAAAGTTTATATTGCTATTGTGTTTGTGTTGCAGACCAGTAGCTGCTTTTGCATGTTGTATTTTCAAAATTTTCTCCATTAAATTCTTCATCATGTCCCTCTTGCATAAAATCAGACCCCTGTGCCAGACATTACCATCCAAATTTTATGGGAATTTGCTTTTGAAGTACTTATAACAGCACCAAGTGCAGAACTTGGAACTGTTCAAGTAAGGCCATTTTATAGGTACCAACTTCAATTATAGGTTTCATTTCTTATGAATTCCATTAAGAGTAGTAATTGTCAAAACAACTGTGTTTGGTGAAAAGCAAAATATTTTCAGTATACTTCTTGGAAAAAATCAAGCTGTGGGCATCTGATGAAAGTAAGTCAGAGAAACATCTGTTTCCCTGGACATGTGATCTGGCAGAACTTCAGGAATGAGTAGAGGAAGCAAGACCTTAGTTAAATTATAACAAATGTTCATTCTGTAATCTGTTTTGAAAGTTGCTGCTTGGGAATGATCTGCTTTCTTAGTTTATCTCAGATAAAAGAAAAATTGGTAACATAAGCAGAATTGTTTTATCTAGCAGTGTAACAGCTAAGAGTCCTTTTTCTACATGTTTAAGATTATTACTAAGAATAACTGACTACAAGATAGAAAGTCATCATAGAATAGTTGTCGAAATAAAAGTTTTCATCCTTCACTTTAGGTAGGTGTAAAAATAGCTCTGCTTGTCAAAAGCTATCCCAGTTCACATTTAAATGTTTCCAACCATTTTATGGTTTTTACAGGTTTTCAAGACAGTTTGGGTATAGTCTCGTAATTGTCTCTTTTTTCAAAATTATAAAAAAAATTGTCCCATGCTCTGATTATTTACTGAGTGATTTAGAATGTGGAACTCCACATCCAGGTTTTTTGAAACCTTGTGTCTGAAAGACTGGGTCTTCTAATTATTTACATGTGCTTTTTCATGTCTTGCTTTAACCTAAGTTTAACATTGGTTTTAAAGTAACCTTACTGAGGGAAAGTTGAGGAAAACAAGTCACACAGATTTACAATAAGTTCTTGCCTACTCATAAGCAATATTTGCAAATAACTCATATTAATGAATCAGCATGTCCTGAGACATTCTTTCAGTCTGCTCTGTCACAATCTGAGACTTTAGTTTTAGGTGAAAAACAGCCTGCTCTGTACTTGCATTCCAACGGACGCTGCAGCCTCATCATGATTATTTTACAGCACTGGCATATCTAAATTCTAGTTTTCACTTCCATTTTCTATATATTCAGCTGAAAATTTCACACCTCTCTGTACAGAAAACTCATTTTGCCATAGACGTGTACCAGGATTTGAGTCACAAGTGATCTCATACTGCTTTGTTGGTAAATTCCTTACATCAAGTACTTTTATTCAGTTTAAAAACAAATCAAGCTCATTTCCTAGTAACAGAGCTTTAGCCATGCTTCATGCATTTGTTAACATCAACATACATCAATCTTGTCTTGACAAAAAGAAATCATAAATTAATGTTTCATTAGTACTTGTGCATAGCTAAGGACTAATTGTGTGGGGATCAGTAAGATCAAAGAACCAAATTAATTACAGTCTCAACACTAGTCCACCTACAAGTCTTCTGAAGATGGCTAATGCAGGATGAAGATTACAAGAGCGAATGATAACAGTGGGTATAAATTCAGTCACAATAAATGTTCAATTGTCAATGATAAGGAGATGTCACTAAATAGTATGTTTTATTTCCCTAGAGTAAAATGGTACTGCTCTCAAATTAAACATTTTCCCTCTTTTTAGCAAATATAAATGCATTTCTACACCTCAAAGTCATCCTTACTTTCCTTGCTGTCTCCAACACAATATGATGGCTTGGGAAAGATGCAGAAAATAGTCTTTTCCCCAAAACTGAGCACTGTACAGAAATTTGTGGTAGAGAACAACGTTGGGCAGTTGTCTGAAATATCAACCAGAATATAATGGATAGGTTTCAGACTTAACTAACAACACTGTATAACAATATTATTATAAAATATTTTCATACTACTTTAAATAATGTGACAATATGAAAAACGGAGGTCTTATTCTTGAGCGCATGTGACAAAGACTTTGTTCATCTTCTGAAAATATGTGAGGGGGCAAAAGACCAGTCAATCACTGACTTATTTTAAGTTATTTTTACAAAACTCTAGAAAATTGACATAAGAAAAAGGAAAGTACTGCTGTACTCTAGAATTGCATCAGAAAATGTATTTCCACTGAGATGAGGCAGAATTAATGTTACATTGTAAATACTGCTGAGAATGTATCCAGAATACTGCTGCCAGTTTTGACTGTGCTCTGTCAGAAAAGGTTAAATTAGTCTGTGACAAGTACAACCCAAAAGGCAATCTCTTTTGTGAGATACTGTGGTTATACAAGGAATGTTAAAGACAGCTGATTTATTTAGCATAGTAAAATGGGGATAGATGGAATATCTGGTCATGAGAAAGAACAATTAGGAAAAGCTAAGGCAAACATTTGCATAAAAATGAAACAGTAAAGTTTACTAAAGAGTATGTTTGGATTAGAAAGAGTTTTAGCCTTCAGAGGGCTTTCCAAAGGTGTGCTAGAGACAAGATAATTAATTGCATTTCCATTTCATGAACTAGATTTCATGAAAATATATTTCATAAACTACATTTTAAGAGGAGTATGTAGAGTGTGTCTGCACGATGTAGTGAAGGAGCAAGTTTGCTGGTCTTTTTCTCTTTTTCTCTTATTTTCTCTTATTTGCAGTGCTCAATGGAAACTTTTGGTGTGTTTTAGCAGTCTTTAATACTACTGAAGTGTGAGATTTTTCCTTGTTTGGGATCCTTTCTGAGTAATTTCTACTGCATGTTTTTGATTTTTTTTTTTTATGACAATCCACAAGATAGTCATAAGCACTTGTTCTCTTGCCAGAAAAGTCTGAGCTTTCTTTTATTTTAGTCTCATGCTATGCAGGCGAATGAGTTAGTAGGATTCAAAAATGGTAAGGGCATTACCATGTGTGTTCATGAAATGTAACACAGTTAAGATAACGTGATGAGTTATGCTCTATCTGTATGAATTTAAGATTCACTTGGGATTAGCTGGCTACGATTTTATCCAGGTAAAACACTTCTGCCATCTTTTGCATAGTAGAAAATTTCCCTCTCCTGAAGGCAACCAACCTAAATACCTGGGGTAGTGATAAGTCCAAGGTCTTGAATGCCTACTTTGCCTCAGTCTTTACCAGCAAGACTGGCCTTCAGGAATGCCATGTTCCATAAGCCAGGCTGAATGGCTGGAATATGGAAGGTGTACCTCTGGTGGAATAACACTTTAGCAAACTGGACATTTGCAAGTATATCAGACCTGATAGGATGTACTCACAAGGACTGAGAGCTGGCAGATGTGATTGCAGGGCCACTGTCTGTAATCTTTGCAGGAAGTTAGAACAGAAAATAGGTGAATGAAAGGCAAGATAATAATATGAGTGCTGTAGACAATTTTGATGCTGTGCTCAGGCATACTCACTGGTTCCCTCTTACTTTCCATAGTCTTGATTTTGGAACTTTGAACCTTGAAGACTCAGAGCATTTTCATGTTATCTGAATTTTGGCTTAGTTTGCCTCATGCAGTGTCCAAAAGTTGCAGCATCTCCAAGTGGTTCAGGGGTCTCGGTGTCTGGAGCAGAAAGGTCCATTAGATGAAAATCCATGTGTTAATTTTTGAAATTCTAGCTAGTTGCTCCTTTGTCAATAATCTCATAAATTAAAGAAAACATTATATAATCTTAGACTGGAGATGTTGAACATTCAGTTCAAGTATCTTCTCATAGAATCATATAAAATCATAGAATGGCCAAAGATCATCAAGTTCCAACCCCCCCTGCCACAGTCAGGGCCATCACCCAAAAGGTTGATGGAATGGACCTCAAAGATCATATAGTTGCAACCTCCCTGCTGTGGGCAGGGTTGCCAACCACTAAATCAGACACCTGATCAGATTACCCAGGACCCCATCCAGAATGGCCTTGAAGAACTCCAGGAACAGGGCGTCCATAACTTCTCTCTGCTACATGTTCCTGGGCCTCACCATTCTCTCAGTGAAAAAATTTCCACCGACATAAAATTTAAATTTCCCCTCTTTCAGTTTAAAATTGTTTCCCATTGTCCTATTGCTAGACAACTTTACAAATTTGGTTTTTCCCGTTTCTACACACCATTTAAGTTCTGGAGGGCCGCAATGAAGTCTCCCCATAGCCTTCTTTTCTCCAAGCTAAACAAGCCCAACTCCCTTGGTCTTTCTTCATAGAAGTAGTGCTCCAGCCCTCATTTCAGATAATCTCGTTGTTGAAGTTATGAATGCTTATTTGTAATTCATTCATCTGAATGCTTAACACCAATAAAATAGCAAAGCTATTAAAAACTTATTATTAAAAACTTAACAAAGATATTAAAAACTTTAACGGGGTAGATTAAAAAACAAATCTAAATTTTGAAGTGGACAGTGGAAGCACCTTTAGACTTTCAGGCTATGCTTTGTCAAAAACATTTTACTTTCGAGAAAAATAAACAAGAGTTAGATGTAAAAAAAAGACTCATTCAAATAATGAGTATTCATCATGAAACCTTAACCCAAGTTTGTTTGTTGTTATCTCTAAAGAGAGATCCCAACATTTATGCCTTCCCATGCCACATATCCATATTAAATATTAGCTCAGAAATAGTATTTCCCTCCTTCACGGCTGTCAGAATACACTGAAGGAGACAAGAATAGGATTCAGGTTTCTCATCTTATAGGTGTAATATCCAGTAATGATGCATTTCATTTCTAATAATCCTGACTGATTTGTAGTGCTTTTAAGCATCAGACATCAAGTTTAAGGTGGGACTGGCTAGTCATTTCATATTTCTAATATAAGAATCTCTAAATTTGTTTCCCTGATGCTGCAAAAAGGAAAATCCTAGACCATGTGCCAATTTAACTCAAAGAGAAACAGTTCTTCCTGATCCTAAACAGATAGTCCTGTCAGATCTTTGCATCCTGAAAGATATTTCCTCTCTGCTGATCTGAAGAGCAAAACAATTTTGAATAGAGTGGGCAACCTTAGATACATAATATAGGGACAAGAAAATAATTGGTGTCATTGTTCCTGTCCAATAAAACATCAGCATTTTTAACAATGTAGTGTTGTTTATGTTGCAATTTTACTATGTGTATCATGTTATTAGAGGTTATTTCTAAGTATTTTTCTTTAAAGTCTGTGATTGAAATCCACGATCTAATTTTAAATCTTTTTATTTCATGTTTTGTTGTTCTGTGTTTTTTTTTTAATTTTAGATGTTATAAGAAAACTTGGAAATATGCATTTCTTACACAGTTGTTTAAAAAATATTTATTGTTTTGCAATTTTATATTTTTACATTTGAATATTTGTATTTAATAGTACAGTGGTGTCAATTAGAGTTTAAGCAGTTGTCTAGATTCTTTAAATTATGCTGCAATATTGAGAATCCTGTGAAAAATGAACTAGAAATATACTTCCATAAAGACATATTCTCTTCAATAAGAAATAGCAAGCTTTTTCCATGTGACATGATTTCTTTGTGCTCTTGCAAATACCAAAAAGTTTTGATTAAAGTTACATTTGGCAAATAGCTGATTACTGTAGTTATATGATTTTTTTTTTAAGCAGATTTACTCAAATGGCTCATCTGAAGTACAACAGATACAAAGGCTGATCGTGGGTTTTTTTGTTTTTTTTTCTAGATTGTTATGTCATGCAATGAAAGACCATATAGTGCGTGTTGCAAATGAAGCAGAATTTATTTTGAACCGACAAAGAGCTGAAGATGTCCACAAGCATGCTGAGTTTGAGGTAATCCTGAGAGTCGGTGCATTTCAGCTTTTCTGTTTTCACTCAGTTGTCACCTAGACTGTAACCCCATGCAATAAAACTTTCTTCTTCCAAGAAAGAAATTTATATTGAAGGCATTTCAAAACTAGTTTTTAAAAGCTTTGGTAAATGTCAAACACAAGGAACTAGTTTAATTTCTCATCTCCTCACTGAAATTAATGAAAACATTTACAGCTTGAAGAAATCCCTTAATCAGAATGTCTTCCAAACTGATGTGGCAGACTCTTTAACTTCACAAAGAACTTTGCTGATTTATTGCAATTGTAATGCAAGCCTCATTACTAATTATTTCTGTTGGATTTTATCAACAGTATACATGAGTTCAGTATGAAGAAAAAACAGATAATGCATATAGGCACTTCTCAGAAAGTTTGAATTAATATTTTAGGATATTTTTGGTAGAACATTCTGGATTCTTTAAACTTTTATACGTTATATATTTAAACATTATGATACCTACTTTGTCTGCTAGCTAGGAGTCTTTAACTATTGACATTAAGATTCTGTTTACATTGTCAGATCTTTTTTTAAGTATTGGGAGAAATAACATAGCATCTGGATCCCGTAACTCTTTAATGTCTAGAATTCTTTCTCCTTAAGAGGAGTCAAATTTCTTTTTCTTTTTTCATCACTAAGTATTGTAATTTAAGTTAAATTACTTGAAATGAGGCAAACATACAAGAAAGCTATTTCAAAAACATTTTTTGCAGTTCCATACTCAACATGTTTTTGATGACTCCCTCAGTATTAATGTAGTTCCTATTTTAAAAAGTGCAAATATATTCAAAATTAAAATTTCATTTCTGACAAGACTTTATCCAGTATGGTTTTGCATTTTCATGCTGCCTTTATCCAACACTTCTGTATCACTGTTATTTGCAGATCTGCCTGTTTTTTTGCATACATTTGTATATAAACAAATATACATACACAATTTCCTTGAATTTTAATTCACAAGTGACTTTCTATTGGGGTGAAGATAGACTTATTTAGTGTTGATGGTAATAAATAGCCATATCAATTTATTCATCTGTCAGAAAATGTCAACTAGCACCTGGTGGCTAGAAATAGAATCCAGTAATCTTAGTTTTGATGAGGTTTTTATCTCATTGAAACAGCTCTCTTAAATGTACAGTTTGATGTAGTAGTTCTTGTGCTCCTTGACCTAGCTGAAAAGTGTGAGACACAGAGATATCTGTTGTCATTTTAAATACACATAACCTTTACTTCATTCTGTCAGAGCAGACAGCAGACACTCGTCATATGGGATTGCAACAACTTTATTATCAGGCATATACTGGATATTTTGGACTTAGATAAAATCGCATTTACAATTAAGTGTGTGCCAGAGTGAAGTTTCATATTGCCTCAACAATAAATAACATTTGATATTTATCAGGGCATCATGCAGTAACCTAAGATGACAACAGAAGATTGAGTTATCTGTTCTTTGAAGAATACATTGAGATATAAGATCTGTCAGAACTCTAGACAAAATGAGAATATTCAATTAACTTCCAGCTTCTGTTAGCAAATAGGATTTAGAATATTAACTAAATTCTCTGAAGGAATAGCCTTAAGTCAGTCTTATTGTCTGATAAAGAAACCGAAACATTTTCATATATGAAATTTGTCATTATTTTTGTCACGTGAAAAGCCTGAGCTACATGTCTTAGATAAGTATGCTAAAGTCTGAAAGTCATAAAAAAAAATTTAGTGACATTTAGTCTGCTAAGTATGAGCTTCAAATGTACTTAAATAAGATGATGGTTAAAGTCTGGAAGAATGTTTTATATATTGTCTTTAATAGCATTAAGTATATAACTGAATATTTTATTATTCATCCTACCTGAAAGTAGTAAGAACAAAGAGATTTCTGGTAGTTTTCTCTTGCATAATTGTAAATCTGTCATTTTGTTTTAATAAGGATAACTTCAGGGTTTTAGTACATGTTAATTGTTGCTCCCAGCAAAACCGAGTGGCTGTTTTATTTTTACTCTTTAAACTTTAATTGAATAATTATGGATGAAATCGTTTGGCCCAGACTGCACTGAGTTACCGTGTTGCCCATGTAGCAAGGGAGAGCAGCATATAAATGTTATCCTCCCACTATGGATGTAATCAGGGCAAAGGAAATTCCTCCTAGACTGGTTGTTTCACAGTTAACTTCCATTTTGTTAACCTTTGTAATTGTTTAGGAAGAAAAATGAAAATTTAATTTTACTGTCCAATGAGCTGATGAAATATTAACCTCATTACAAAGGCAGATCATTGTACTAATTGGTGCTCCTCTGTACAAGAAGATAAATTGAAAAATGAATTAACTCTTTATGAATTAGTGTAACGGTTGTTCTTTTTCAGATAGGTTATTTGAAATAATGGCTATCGTGCAGTGGAAAGACCACTGTTAAAATCTTAGCAAATGGTAATGAAATCTGTACTAAATGGGCAATGTGCAGAAATAGGAAGAGTAAAGTACAATCTACCATGAGTTTTACTAAACCGTAATTGCTTTTTTGTATTAGAAGATAGTGGTCTATTCAAATTTAAGTGTAGAACTGTGGGGTTGGTTAAACATTCTAAAATTACTCACAATAATTGTGGATGCAAAAACTGAGGGTTTTTTTAAAGATATTCTTAAAATTAGGCCTTTTGAAAATAATCAAGCTTTTCTAATTTGCAGCTAGAAAATGGATTCATTTTAATTACCTTGACTACATTTACTTCTTTTAGACTACTAAAGGATCTTTATTAGGAGGAGAAATCAGATTGAATCTTAACATGGTTTTGAGAAAAGAAAATTTACATTGTTCTTATGCACAAAGGAAGGATTTATCAAAACTAAAATACACCATACATTTTAGGCAATTTTAGAAACAAATGTGTATGAATAACTACAACATTTATTTTAGAAGTACTTTATTCATAAAGGAAACATGATAAAAAATCTTTTTCAGTTGAAATGATGATGAGGGGCTTTTTTGTCCATTAGGATTATTCAGAAGTTGTGTATAGATCAAGACAGGTTTTCGTTTTGTGAAAATGGACAGAAAGCACTCTACCTTGTTTAATGGTCAAAGGACTATTCTCTTTAATAATCATAGTAAAAAAGTATCAAATTTAATTTGTGAATTGCAGGTTTTATTGCAGTTTAAAAAACAAACCCAGAATATATTTTTTTCTGCAAGATGAATTTAAAGTTGAATATTGTGTTATATATGAAGTTTAAATTATTTTATATACATTATATCTGTATGTTATATATGAGAATGTATGAAAATGTTACAACACCAATCCTTAACACATAGCCATGATTACATACACACAGAGGTGCGTAGTTAAATGTTTTTTTTGTAATTTGGTTGTACTTTCCCCTGATATTTCTAATTCTACATGTTCTGAAAACTTTTTCATGAATTAAATATAGTTATAGAATCATGTAAATTAAATGCTTAGTCCTGTTCATCTTAAAAGTATCTTAATGAGCTCATTGGCTTTTGATATAAGGAGTTTTAGTAAATTACCATTTTCAGGTGATTCCCAAATATCTTTTATCAAGTAGATGTACTTTCATTCCTAGTCACAGTGTGCTCAATATGCTGCTGACAGAAGAGAGGAGGAGAAGATGTGTGATCATCTTATCAGTGCCGCAAAGCATCGGGATCACGTTACAGCCAATCAGCTGAAACAGAAGATACTCAACATTCTAACAAACAAGCATGGTGCCTGGGGAGCTGTTTCTCACAGGTAAGCTGCTAACATAAATGTGTGGGTTTTAAACATTACTTCCAAAGTATAAGAGATGCTGTCACCATATAACTGAAAAATGAATCTGATAGGAGTTAGAATTGCTAAAATGTATTCTCTATAATTAGCTGTTGCTTCAACTGTTTACTGAGAAGTCTTCTTTTATAAAGATCCACAGATTAAGCTCTTGAAGGATTGCTAAAATAATACTTTATTATATTTCAAGTAAACTGTAATGACTATTTGTTGTTTATGTATAATGCAGCATTGCTAGTGGTATATCAGACTTTTTTGAGGCTTCCTCCAGCATTAGGGCCTCTATGAATGAAATGCTCTGGATGAGATAAGAACTGCGAGCTTTCCATACAGATGTTGAAAGAGGAAGCAGAGGACCCATCTAGCATTATAATCAGTATAACAGTAACAAGCAGAACCAGAACATGAGTTGCTGTTTCATGCTTTTCTCTGTTTATAGCTTTTTTGTGATGAAGTGGTAAGATCCACTGGTAAATCTTAACTCTCCTACAACAAAACTGTTGTCGATACCAGCCATGTACAAAGTCCATATGCTTAAAGCAAAACTTCTGTGTCTGCCTGACTTTATCAAGTCTGCAGCTGAACTTAACCAAAGTGCAGCTCAGTCCTGCAGGCGCCCCTGTTAGGAAGTAAACAAATAAAAACAGCATGATCCAAACAAAACGTATCTTTCTTATTCTACGTAAGTGATAATGCAATATTTCAGATTTTAATCAGAACTATACTGAATACTGTTTTTAAAACATTACTGTATTCAACGTAGAGATGAAATGAAACTTCTTCATATACCATGCCCAAAAACAAAGCCTTGCTTTTCCAATTCTGAATTACAAAAATAGCCAGTGGCTAAGGTGCTGACCCTCCTCTTGTAGAAGAGTTGAGCTCAAATTGCTCCTTTCCTTCGTTCTGAGCAAGGTCTTGAACCTGGATCTGTCATGTGAGTGCTCTACAAAGCCAAAGGTTGCCAAGTCTCTTTCTTGGATTTTTTTTTTCATTCAAGCTAATTAATAAATTTATTATTTATTCAAATTAGAACTGGACAAACAATAGACTAAAAAAAGTTTTGCTTCCAAATTTCTGGTTTTTTTGATAGTTTGATTTCCTCCTTGAATCCCACTGGTCTGTTCTGAGTCAAAGAAAGCAGAACAGAAAATTCTGCTTTAGCTCTGAAAAAACTTTTCAGTAAAAGTCTGGTTGAGACTGATATGCTGATTCAAAAACTTTTCCATAGATGAAATTTTCTTTCAGGAAAAAAAAAAAAAAACAGCAACATTTGAATGTAGCTTGGATACATTCAAATGACTTCAGCTTATTAGAAAAGATTTTGAATAATAAAATGGATCCATCAGTAGCAACATTTAATAAATATTATAAATCCTGTTCATTCTTTCTTTTTTCATTGTGTCTAGTTGATTCTTGCAGTTATATAGTGTAAAAAATAAAATGTAGTTTTTCATATTTATCATCCTTGTATCTTCCAAGGAAACAAAAATTTCATGGATGATGAAGGAGATGCATTTTCTTTTTATTTTTTAAGGTGGTAGAAAACACAGAAGTTTAGTCTGTTAGAAATTCTGTACTGTAACATCACAGATGCTCTGATGGTAATTACAAAAAAAAAAAAGACATTTTAGAAGACTTTGATATGGTTAATTTAAAGTAGCCTGAGTTGATAATGGATACTCATGTTATCTCTAGTTGAGGCTTAAAACAGTGTATCTGGAGACTTAATCTGATAAGTTCAATTTTCAGTCCTTTTAATGTCGTGCATTTCTGAATGATCTTGTGACTCAAATTTGGTTGCAAGCACTTTGCAGGCTTCAGTGAGCTCCTCACCATGTCACTGGGCTAACTCCTGCAGGATACTCTCTCGGCTCACACAACTGTCCTGCATTGTAGGTAGCATACTATCTGGCAATAGACCACTGTTGCAGGTCTTACTTGCTCATTAGTCCATGATAGTTTTTTATGGGCTATGGAGCAGCTGGGCACCTTTGATAAAGTTATCAAATTTCTTATATCAAGCAAAATAATTTTCCATTTTATTTCACTTTCCATGTCTTCCTGGTACTCAGTTCCCATTTTGAACATGTTTGGTCCAGCTGCTGGCCTGCTGGTTTGTTTTTAGTTGCTAATGTTTAACCTGGAGAAGAGAAGAAGCTGTGGCAGCATAAGGCTTCAAGTGAGGTTCCCCATTTGCAGGATGCAGATGTCCTTGTAATTCAGGTCCTACCATGCCAACTGTGTGACCCACCATGCAATTGCAGCTCCTGTCATGAGACCTAATGGACTGTATAGAGAATGGACTAAGAAGGCTGGAGATGTGGAAGATGACCAGATGGAAAACATCTAATGCCTTACTAATAAATGAGGTCACTGTTCTTGGGCAGATTTAAAAGGCTTTGACAAAGAAAAGAGAGAGGGCTCAAGGAACTACGTAGATACAAAACCTGCTCCTAATTAGATAGTTTCTCCAGTATTTTTTCTGCGATGGAAATTAAAATGAGTTCTAAGATTTTACTTTCCATTGTCTTATCTGGCAAGAGATTCTTGATGGACAGTTACAATGTCAGCAGTGTTTTTATACAGTGCTGCTTCTTGTGCCCCAGAAGGTGCCACCTTACTGGAGGAGAGCTACTAAAAAGTTTGCAGACGTACTTCTCTGCAGTGACCACATCACTTCTTTCAGGAAGAATTTTTAGATTTCTGAATGCACCCTACCAATTTCCTGCATAGCTCTTGAATCTGAGAATGTTCTTGGAAACTGCAAATTAACGAAATGCTTAGCAGGTCCAGGAGGGGCAGGCAGAGAAATAGGTAACCCATTCCACACGATAAACACTTAGTCAACATCAATGTCTCTAAAGTCCTTTAACAAAGTTGCTCATAAAATATTAAGATCTGACTTTGTAAAATATTATGCAACCATAGATTTTTTTTTCTTTATGTTAGCATTTCAACACGGTGAATTTATAAGTCCTTTAGCTTTTGTGTCTGCAAATAGTCTTTCTACAGATAGCAACAATCAGCATTTACTGTTTTATCTATAGGTGTCACAAAGTTTATTTTCTGTTTATATATGAGAAATCAAAAATTAACTCCTGGCAACACTGTGATCATTGAGAAGAAAATCAAGGGGTTTGATGAATCCAATTCTGTCATATTTACAAATTATAATATAAATTCTTTTCAAAATGTTCAAAGAAATGGGTAGATGGTTGATTTTAAAATGACACAAAATCATAGATGACATGCATTCCAGTTACCTCCTTAATTAGCTACTAATTTAGAAAGGAAAATTAATTTTATGCAAATGCTTCACTACTTGAATTAATTATTTCAAAGATAGTAACACTGTGTGAGCTGTCCCAGTCTGTGTATTGACCAATCAGTATGACTGGAAACAGACTGACAACCTGTTTACTCTTTAATCTCCTTCTTTTTAGAATGGTAATTAACACTTTTCAAAAACTCTTTCTGATACATTGCTTATCAGTGTCACCACCTTCGTAAATATTTTCCAATCAGTTCTTAAAGGAAAAACAAAAGTTTGTTTGCCTCATTTCTTACAAGTGTGAGCATCAACAGCCTTACAACAAAAGGAAATTATTGAAACTTCTTATTTTATCCTTCATATCTTAGAAAAGACTAATAGTATTCAAAACAAATCTACTTGGTTTGTTATAAACATTTTCTGAATTGAAACATCATACCCAAATTTAAATTCTACATGTTGTTTCCATTGAGAAATTGATGGGTTGGGTATTTCTTTGATGCATTGCCACTTATTCACAGTGAATGCGCAACATCCTATTTCCTTCAACTCAGGAAGAGTCACACAGGGTGTTTCATAGATTACCGTTCAAAGCCTCTGTAAGCTAGCACTTACCCTAGCTTTTTTCAGGGTTATAGTCTTCATGTCACAACATATGCTTCCTTCTGTCTTCTCTGTCAGCTTCATATGGTGCTTCTCTTCCTTCCCATCTGCTTCTCTCCCCGTAGACATCTTTCTTAAAAAATATATATATGTATAATAAAAAGAAGTTTAGTTAAACTTCTCTGTACACACCATTCACATTTGTTATCAGCCCCATGTATATCTGGGATGTTCTCTTTTGCCATGCTTGTTCTCTGACTTCAGCTTCTTGAATTTAAGCAGGCACCACAACTGCGTATGTAATTATAGTTACAGTTTGAATAAGTTTAAGGCAATCTAGGGCAATACAGAGTTCTGAGATCAAATTTTTGTTCAAAATCTAAATACAAAATACCTTTGTATTGATATTTTCACACTATCAGTTCTAATATACACAGGAGGATTACTGTGATGAGAAAAATGACATTTAAAAATGAGATTTGTTTCTCTTGCTTTCAGTGATTTGATGAAAGAGGCCCCACCTACATTAAAGCAGCTTTAACAAATAGCAAGTATACAAGGGCTTTTTCTGTTCAAATACATCTTTGGTTGAACTAGACACCCATAACAAATTAATCATTCATGGTGGAGGGCAGAGCTGTCAAACTCATTCTGCGGTGAAGACCAAATTCGTCTGGGGAGACAGTCTGGAAATACAAAGTTGCTTGCCAGACTGCTAGTTCTGCCTCTCAGGGCAGCTTGCGCTTCTGCGGAGATAGGGTTCTGCTGGGGAAGGGGGAGAGAGCTGAAAGTGGAGAACTCCCCCTTTCTAAGCCTGTAGGGGTTGGCTGTTAGTATGGTGATTCTGGGAAGGCCCTGCTTCTAAACCAAATGTTTCCAGTTTACAGTAAGAGGGATGAGAACACAGGAATTTAATAAGAAGGAGTTTCCCTTGTAGCCAGCCCTTGGCATTCTCTGACTCCATCACCATCCTAGCTGCTGCCTTAGGAAGTTGAGAGCACAAAGATCCTATCCAGTCCACCACTGCAAATCAGCTTCATCTGGTTTAGCTATTCATTCATTTCTGGCTCATTTTAACTGCTAGAAATAAATTACAAAGGACACTTTAGAACAGTAGAAAATATATAGGACCAGATCCAGTCTACTGGATCCAGCAATGCATTTGACATGACTGTTGTTTGAGGGTCTGTTAAAGTTCTGCATTCTTCCACATATTCTGTACAAAGAAATTAAGTTGTTTCTGGAACTGGTGAAATGTATTTTTATTTTCAGAACAGTTACTTCCAGGCTGATCTTATGGAACCTGCAGTTCAGCTCATTCAGTAACTATTTTGGTAACAAGTTCCAAATATTAAATTCTAAGACAATTTCATCACGAGAAATTTTTAATAGATGCTTTTCTGTCCATGTTGTTTCTGCTTAACTGCCCTACTATGATAAATGTCATGTCTGCAATTTTCACATTTTAGGTCTGGCATCAATCACCCTTCTCTAGCAGGATTTAAGCATATATGTGAGAGGCTATTTTTCTAATGTAATCATTCTTTTTTAGTATTTTCAATCCCCTTATTATCTCTCTTCCTATGGTTTCAAATTTCTGCTGCTCTGCACCTGTTATATTACATCTAATACTGGTTGTTCACCCCAGTATTTTCTCCAACAGTGGTGGATGGCAGAGAATATGTTTTAACTGTGTCATACCCTTTCAGGAGAACAAGAGAAAAAGAAAAATTCTTTCTAAGAGCAGTAGATTAGATGTAGGTTGCTATTTGCAGCATAGTGATACTTGCCAAGACAGAAGCATTGAATAGCCAGAGATGGGCCCAGTGGCTTATCCTGTTCTGTGTCTGTACAAGGTTACTCTGCTGTTTTTAACTGTTGTGCTTTTCACTATGGGCTTTCTCCCACAGCTGGAAGAAACCTCTTTAGAGGTTTATATTTGTTTTGGAAAGAAGAAGTATTTCCCCATGTTGGGAAAGCCAAGATATTAAGGGGAGACTTATTCACCCATAGGGGAAGACTTATCTCTAGGAAGTGCAGTTTATTGTATTTGATATTAAAGCAGGAGGACATTTTCTCACATCATTACTTCTACATAAGAGAATAATTTTCTTCCTTCTTTACTTTTTGTTTTTCCTACTTATATTTATAGTGTCTGCTTCTGCCTGTAATTTGTTTCTCCACTTTTGCTGAGGAAGGTTTTTCTCATATTCTCTTTGTCTTAGCTTTACAAAGAACAAATCTTTAGAATTCAGCAATTGGAATAAAAATCTAAATGACATAGTGTCAATTGTCTGTATATGTTATTGTAGCTGTAACGAGGATTTTAAAGTGTAGGTATACTGAGACAATGACCAACCTCATCTGTCTGAGAGATCTCCTGCTCCTCCTTAAGTCTAACCATAGAGTTAGCACATGCTTCACATGCAGCAATTCATCTTCCAGTATGAAGTCACAAGAACAGGTTCAGACCAGCAGTAGTTCATCTAGCCTGGTAACCTACCTTCATCTGAAAGTGAACGCCTAAGAAAAAGTAAGAATAGGTCAACAGACTCCTTGCTTTTTTCAGCTCAGGATTTCCTGAGGAATCGAAATTTCAGTCTGTCAGTTTTTAAGTTTCCTTCTATCAGCAGGACTTCAAAGTCCAGCTGCTTCTCCTCATCTTTTCCTCCTAGTTCCTGCAAAGGAAGCAGCCTCTGGAGTGGGTATCAGCAGACTCAAAAGCAGGTGCTGGTATTGGACAATGTTTCTAGCATCTGTGCTCTTTCTTTCCCTGCCTCCATTTTAGACAGAGGCAGAAACTCAGTAGAAACCATGAGGGAACAATTTCTTATTTGTCAGGTAACACTTCCCTCACCTGATTCTCACTTTTTCTCCAATGCCAATCTAGTGTAGTGTAGCAGTGTACACCATCTCCATAGAGCAGATGGAAACCAAAGAATAAAAAGGAAGGAAGGCCATAGATTAGAAGATTCTGGAAAAGTAAATTTTATGTTTCTAAGAAGGCTTGAAAATATATATTTGACTTTTTATTTTGTGACCCAAACTGGGTGAGAAACATCCTATTTTTAAGTTGCAGTAAACTGTTTAGTACCCTTATATACTGGGATTCTTTTTCATGTGTCTCTTCAGGTAAATTACAAAACATAAATGCTGAACTGTACTTTTTTTTTTTTTTTTTTTTTTTTTCTAGGAGTAGAATCTATAGTGTTTTGACAGATTTAGACTTTTTTGTCGGAGTCATCAGAAATGCAGAGTTCAACTGCAAGAAAAAAACCTGATGGAATCATTTTGATTCCTCTCCTCTCAAAACATTAATGTGTCTTGTACTTATTTGAAATGTATTTATGTCCAACCATATGTTTGTCAAGCACTTGGAGAGATTCAGGTTAGTAGCTGGAAAAAAACTCAAGATTAAATCAATGTCAGACTCTGAGGCAACCATAATTTGGAACATCTCCATCACATGTTTCTTATCCTTTTTACCTTAAGCAGGAGAAAGAAAGTGTAATTCTGCAAGCACCTTAGCACCTGTTATTTGTCTTTGCTAGCTTTACAGTTGAACTTACATATAGGATAATTGTGTGCAGCAAATCAGATGAATTACTAGGAAAAAACTTGAGATGGTCAGAACATATCTTAAAACCCTCTATGAACAAAATTTCTTTCCATTCTAGCATAAAAATGTCTTCAAAACATTCTCTTTTTAAAACTTTTCTAGTAAGGTATGTCTTTTTAGTAAATGAACTTTACCACTGAGTTTTTTGTATTCTTAGTTATTTTAAAAAATTAAGATAAAAAATTTCTCATGTCCATACTCTTTCAGGACTGGTGGTAAAAAATTTTGTTAGATTATTTCTCAGCATACTGTCCTTTTTCTTCTCTTCAAAATTGACCAGATTTTCAATAAGTTTGTTTCATGCCTCTTTCTAAACTTCAAAGAAAGTAAGCTACTATTTGGCAAAAAAGAAGTTCTTCTTTCTTGCTTTTACTAGGAGCAAAGCCTGACTTGTTTTGGCAAGCTTCTGTAATGACAGACAAAGTTTTATGTTCTGGATACTAAGACATCTCTTAATCCCCATATTTCCTATTTTCGTCACTGCAATGTTTAGTCAGCTAAGACATATAATATCTACTTCTCTCATCTCCTCAGTTATCCAGGCATCAGCCTCTGTCTCTCAAAAACAGAAATCAAACTTTGGGGTGTTTTTTAGTTTTTGAGTAGTTTAGTGGTTTGGGGTTTTTTTTGCATTTTTACTTCTCTGCTGTACAAAATCATTCTCCTTCAAACTAGTTTAGAGCTTCTCTAAGACAATAGGTCACTATCATTTTGGCCTTCTGATTTTATCTCTACGTAGCAGGTTTTGCTTCTAATTGTAGTCCCATTTTGAGGAAATCAAAAACTCTTAGGAGTATGTGTTTGTCCTCATCATCCACAGCCTTCATGTATCCTTACCTTTACTGTCAACCAAAAATGTACTCTGTGTTTGTGGCTATGTTACTTTATCTCCTCATTCCCTGTATAATTTCTAAATCAGCTTGGTGTCCTATCTTGCAATGTTACTAATGATACACAGGAGGCATAGGCATGTGAGTGAGTAAAAGCTGTTTCCAAGTGCTGCATGACATCCTGTTTTCAAGTGGCACAGGAAGAGCGTGGTTTGTGGGATGCCAGCAAGCAGAGCCTTCACTCTCCTTCCTTTGATACACCATAGTGGAACAATTGTTTGGGTTTGGTGTGCATATTGTCAGTACAAACTGTATGTTTTCAGGTCTATAACTGTGCAGATCATTGTCGCACAACTCACTTTTCTGCTGTCTGAAAAATAATCTCATCAAACATTTCTCTTTCAGGTAGCTCCTCCTGGTTTTGTTGGGGGGGGGATGGGGGGGCGTAGCATTTACTTCATCATTTTGTTTGTTTCAAAAGAATGAAGAGAATAAGTTTACACAGATTTAGTTATAGACTTCATATAAGGAGATGGCTGTACTTGATAGTACTGTTTTCCTCACTGATAAAATGGATACAGTAATCCACACTGGATTTCTACAGAGTAATTAAATAATTCAGGAGAGTATTGGAAGTACTGTGTAGTTTTATTTTTAATAACTCGCTTTTTTTCATAGCATGAATACATTTGGTATGTGTGTCATTATAACATTTGCTTTTTTTGTATAACTTTGGGTTTTTTTAACATGAAAATTCTATTTTTTTCAGTAGCAATATCTGTTCACATACAGTCTTGAAGTATATGGAAACATATTTCTTCTACACTTATGGGCGTAAAATAGTTGATGATGGCAGATTGCAAGCCTCTCCCGATATTTGTGCTCCTCACTTTATTAATATCTTTAGTCAATAATATAGGCTGGTGGTTAGGTTGTAAAGCTCCATTGCTCAAGAGCGTTGTATTTTGAAGTAATCTGTCATGTATGTGTTGTAGAGATAGGAGACTATTTATGTTTATGGCATTTTAAGTAACTCAGTAAGACCCTTTAGAATATACAGAAAAAGGCTTGTTTACTGTCATCACTGCTCACTTAATCCTGTGACCTTGACATGATAGTATGCCCATAAAGCTCCCTGTGGGTAGTTCAATAAAATAGATGAACATCAGAGTCTAATGATCATTTCAGCTTCAGGAATATACTGCCTTATGCAATAAATCGTTCTTAAATGCTCAATAGCACCGAACCATTTTAAAACAAAACAATGTAGCAAGCTATCCAATCGTCTAGGTCATTAAAAAATCCACAAAAAATACATAAGCTCCATGTACTTATGCTGCTCAATTTGAGAATGTTAACCATTGTTTACAAAACTATTCTATATATACAATGCCAGCAGACTAAAATTAAGACAAAGTTATTTCTTAAAATTTTTGTACAAACTCAGTTCTCTTTGTTATGGGTGAGTTTTTTGTTGCTGTTGTTTTTGTTTTGTTTGTTTGGTTTTTTGTGGTGTATGTAAGTACATCTATTCTTGAGGTTACCTTTGTTTTTTATCTTTGTTCCTCTTAGCAAATTATATTTATATTTAGTGAGCGAGAATGCTTTTTGGTTTTGGTTTTTTGTTTTGTTTTGTTTTTTTGGGGGGATATGTGTGTTCTGTTGTTGTTGTTGTTGTTGTTAGTTACAATCTGAAACTAGGAAAGATTAATGTATAAGGAATTCTAATGATTTAGTGGAAGTTATGTTTGCAGTAATGGTAGGAAGCAATAAAAACGTACATAAAGAGGAAACTAAATGTGACGTCTCTTAGGCCCAGTTTAGAAATACTACTAAAGCCTTTGGGATACTTTGCCATAAGAGGGCCTTAATTTTTATGCATAATATATCTTGTGTTATGAGAAAATATGGAGGAAAGTAAAAAGTGATATATTTACCTTGTGGTGGATGGAAGTGGCTTTTTGTTATTATTAAAGATTTTTTCACTTTTCAATTGTTTAATGCACAGACATTTAAGCTTCCAATTTTTAGTATCTAAGTATGCCTAATTTTCTTTCTTTTACACTGAATAGTAGATCATCATCTCATATTTTCATGAAAAATAAATGTTATTTTCAAAGTTGATGACAGCTCAATAGTTGAGGAAATTTATTAGGTGAACTTCAGACGGTATTTTCAGTGGTAGAGCTTTGTACTAAAATGTTGAGTTAAAAATCTAGGCAAGTGCCCCGACTGAAATCTGTCAGAAAAGTACAGACTGGAGCAGTAGGTGATATCCATACACTAGAACAAAACCTAAATTTACCATTCTTTCCAATGAGAGAAAAACAAAACAAGCAAACAAACAATACCAGTTAAGTATTTGACTACATACCAAGCAGGGTTGAGTAAATTTTTTTTTGTTATAGTAATTCAGTGTGAGATCTTAGTGAATAATTAAGTTGCTTGAGTTAATGAAATGCTCTGCATTTGTTTACTTACAAGGATCCTGAGAATCCAAATGAAGAGACTGTTTAATTGTTCCCCAAGTATATGTTGCTTTTCATTTCTAAAAGTTTTGGAACTGTATTCAAGAAATGTTCAGATGTGGTACTAAAGGACATGGTTAAATGAGGAAATATTGATGGCATATGGATGTCTGAACTGGATGACCTCGGAAGACTTTTCCAACCTCAGTGATTCCATGATTCTACAATTCTATGAATTAAAAACTGCCAAAAGTCTTATTTGAGACTTGTGGGAAATGTCACCATTTTCTCTGAGTATAGCCTGAATTAAAACTATACTGCCTCTTAATTTTTGGCAGAAGAGATATTTTAAAGGTTTCAAGCCTGACAGAATAAAAAGAAATTATGACAATTAGAATTAAAAAAAAATGGAATATATGTACAGTTTAGTAGTGTTAGGGGAATATTAACAGTTATTTGTAAAAATAGGGAAATCAACTTTTTATATACAAGTTTGATATTTTTGTTACAGTAAATGGTCCTTTAGTAAATCAGATACATTCTGTATCAATTTTCAACTTTCGTAGAAACATAGAATTACTCAGGTTGGAAAAGACCTTCAAGATCATCAAGTCAAACCACAGCCTAACCGTACTACCCTAACTAACAACCCACCACTAAATCATATCTATGAGCACCACATCCAGACAGTTTTTAAACGCATTCAGAGGTGTTGACTCAACCACCTCCCTGGCGAGCCTATTTCAGTGCTTAACGACCCTTTCTGTAATGAAGTTTTTCCTTATATCCAACCTGAACCTCCCCTGGCACAACTTGAAGCCATTTCGCCTTGTCCTGTCACCTGTCACAGTGAGAAGAGACCAATCCTGCTCTCACTGCAATCTTTCAGGTATTTGAAGAGAGCAATAAGGTCTCCCCTCAGCCTCCTCTTCCCCAGACTGAACAGCCCCAGCTCCTTCAGTCACTCCTCATAGGCCATATTTTCCAAGCCCTGCACAAACCTTGTTGCCCTTCTTTGTACATGCTCCAGCACCTCAGTGTCCTTTCTGTTCTGAAGTGCCCCAGACTGTACACAGTAATCTAGATGAGGCCTCACCAGTGCCAACAAAAGGGGAGGATTACATCCCTAGTCCTGCTCACCACACCATTCCTGATACAGAGACCAGGTTGCCATTGGCATCTTGGCCACCTGGGCACACTGCTGGCTCACGTTCAGCCTCCTGTCTATCAGCACACCAGGGTTCCTTTCCATCAGACTGCTTTCCAGCAACTCCTCCCCAAGCTTGTAGAGTTGCCTGGGGTTGTTGTGACCAAAAGGAAGAACCTGACTCTTGGCCCTATTGAAAGTCAACCCTAACCCTAACCCTATTATATTATATTATAACCCTATTATACCCTGCCTATTTACATTGGCAGGTCCAACTTTTTGTTTGTTTGTTTGTTTGTTTTGGATTATTGATACCATTTATATCAGTCTTGTTTTCTGATGAATATATCTTCTTCACTGGAAAGAAGTAGACGTTTCTTTCCAAGTGGAGAAATGAAGGCCAGATACATCAATTTTTCTAATGTGTGTGCTGCAGAAGCTAAAGTTGCAGGTCATATGCTGGGTTTCATCTGTAGCATTCCCTATATATCAGAATCATTTGTTATCCTGTTGCTGAGCTATGAAAGGGCATTATTGACAGCTGTGCAGGGAGGTTCAAAAGGTCCTGCTGGACACCACTAAATTTTTATTAATGCATGACAGGGACCTATTCTTAGGGATGTCCTATTCCGAAAGTACTAGAAGAGCTCCTTTATTTCAGTGGCACAGTGACAAATTGCTGAGACTGGCTCCTTGAATGCAATATTTACTTAGAGAATGCCACTCCTTTAAGTGTAAACAAGGAGTTCTTAATTTGAGTACAGCAATACAAAAAGAAATCTACATCTAAATTCTTATCCTTCTTTTGTTAAATTTGACATTTCACCGAACTCACAGTAAAACTGTAATGCTACTATTTTCTGAAAGACATACATTCCTCAGGAGGGATGCATGCTATAGAAAGGCCACAATGATCATTCTTGTACTAGAAAAATACTTCAGATTCCGTTTGTCGTTCATGTTTTTCAACACATTTATAAGATGTTCTATCTCAAGTAGTACTGTGTTAAGGGAACCTAAACCCTGAGTAGTGAAGGTGTAGTGAATGTTTTGAACTGGTGTTCATCACAAGTTCTGTATTGTGTCTCTATTATTCTCCTTGCAAGTAATTAGAACTCTAATATGTAATATTGCGTGTGTTTGAGACCGTGTTCATTTGAGGGCTCTTCCCCTAGTCCTGAATTAATCTCTGTGGTGTTTTAGCTAGTTTCAATAAATCATTGGTTTCCTGGCTACTGACTCTTTAAGTTATCCCTTGGCTCTAATACTCAGAGGTTCATTGTTTTCTTCCCAAACCAGTCAGTAGTACCAGTTGGTGTTGCATGGCTTCAAAACATCCCTGTAGACTCTGGTCAGTGGAGACTTCTAAATGGCACTCTGTCCTGAGTGTGCTTCATCGTGGAGTACTTAGAAAAATGCAGTTTAGCCTGTATCCGAAACCTCCATCCAGTGCACTTTTACTAGGAGATCTAATAACCTATGATTATGGGATGGAGACAAACATCTTCATACTTTCATACTGTTGAATAATTTTTTTCAAATTGTTCAGGAACATATTACATTTTGGAGTAAAATTACAGTAAAATTTTACCATGTATACACAAGTATTGACTTTTGTTTACATGTTCTGCTAAGTTTTGGATCAACTGTGAGTAAGACGAGAATTATTATCTTCTTACTGAGTCCTTCGTTCAGGCCAATCGCTTTTTCACAGATATTCCTTACACTGATGTGTCCATGCAGAGTAACTTAAAAATGGAAATAGCAGTATTTACTCTAGTATCTGTAAAATAAGGAATTTACTATACATAATTTCCTGGATATTTCATGTACTGAGCTCATGTGTTAATACTGAAAAATACTATGTAATTTGTGTACTCCAGTTTAGGCACTCCGAGTAATTGTTCTTGTACTTTTGTACCATAGTATGAGTTAAGTCACAGAGTATAGTTCTTGTGATATTCCTCAGCCCTGTAGCTTAATTATCTTGAATTCATTGGTTTAATTATTTTTTTGAATTTTTGGTCTTCACATAAAAATTATGTGGTTGGACATATTTCTTAAGCAAATGAGCTATGTATTGTGCATGATTTTGGGGGTGAGCGAGTGGTGTTTTTTGTTTTTTTGGGGTTTTTTTTTTGTGTGTGTGTGGGTCAAGAAAGCAATAGGATTGAAAAAACGATGTGTTATTTCCATGATCTAAATGTTCTGCAGCAGTAGCAGCAGCTGAGCAACTCACTGTTTTTCAATGCTACATTAACTTTTCCATTAATGCTAGTGCTGTAAAATATGAAGCCCTTAAGCATTGTGAAGTTGCTGTCTGATTTTTGTTCCTTTGCATGGCTGCTGTATATTTGCATGTTGCAACCATTATGTGGATAATCACCATCATTACTTTTTAGAAGGTCATTCTTGTGCTGCATATAGTTAAATGTAGAAATGCTTTAAAAGAAAAAAAGAATCCTTAAACATATTCACTGACAATGCCATTTATGCCCTATTTATTTGCAAGTGTGATTATGTGATGGTAGCTTAAATGCCAACAAGATATTTTTCTTCTAGGATTTTCTTTCATTCTTCCTTCCTTAAACAAAAATAATCCAAGAAACCAGACACCGTAAAAGACCAATGTTTTTCCAAACAAAAGTGAACCAAAACAAACCTATGAAGGGTTAAGATATTTATTCTGAAATTATTATATATTCTTTTGCACTTGGAATAATTTTCATTATGTGATAAACACAGTTATATTTTCAAAATGTAGAAATTTATTTCTAGTGAACAATGTATAATGATTGAATAACTGTTGCAGAATAACAGCCAGATTTCTTCAAGTTTTTTTTTTTTTATTATTATTTTTGTTGAGAGTGTATGTTTATGAGAACAGTGGATTCAATGAGTGCCATCAACAAAGCCTTACAGCAATTCGTGGCACATCCAGACACAGCTTACCAACTGTTCCATCCACCCTGCCCTCTGGAATTCATGCTACAATTCATATGGAAAAACAGAATTCTTCCTCTGACAAGAAACCAGTTACTTTATTCCCTAAAGAACGAAGTTTTGATCTTAGCGGTGCCAGCAAGGTGACATCTCAACACTGACTAAATTATTATTTCTCCCTGTGTTTTCCTTGTGAATTATAGTACTTTGCTAACAGTGACTTGAGATCTTCTGATGGGTTAAAAAGACCCAAAATAGAGCTGAAATATTACCTGCTTTTAAGAGAAATGTTTTAAATATTTAGCACTGTTTTGATTTATATTTAAATATGCTTTAGCAGAGTAGCCTCTCAGTGATTTTTTGCTGTGCTTCAGACTCACTGAATGTGGCTGAGTATGATGTGTGATGGCAAATACACAGTCCTTTCTAGTTGCGTGTGATCAACAACAATACACTTCAGAACTATTTCTGGTGGCTTTCAAACAGATTGAAATGGCAGCTTATAAGAGTGTGATAAGTCCTTAATTGTATATTCAGCCAGGGTTTGGTTTGTTCTTGGTTTTTTGTTTTGTTTTGTTTTGTTTTTGTTTTTGTTTGTTTGTTGTCTCTATTCTATGCTTTATTTATCCACTTCAGTTTTCTCACAATAGTTTTGTTGTACTAGGCTTTTTTTGTTTTGTTTTGTTTTTTTATTCAGATATTTTTATGTTGGTATTGTTTGATTTCAGGTTACACATATGGAGATGTGTTTAGTATCCAGTACATATGCTGTACTCTTTGAATAGGCAGACTGTTCACATTAAGCCTAAAGTCTACCAAAAAACTCTACCAAATTTCATTATATTGCAATAAAATTTGGAATTGCTATGTCCTTTACAGTATGATGATATTCTTTTTGTTTCAGGAATTTCACTTACTTAGTGTATAACTTTGTCATTTATAAATTTTTCACAGTTCTGCTTAATAATTATTGATCTGGATGATACTGTGTTACTCAGAAGTATTTTGGGTGTGCACTTACTTATTCAAGCTCTTTTGTTTGTTTCTTGAAGGTCAGTACTGGACTGTGGTCTATACACATATGATTACAATTTTTTTATTTATTTATTTCTCATATGCTGCTGAAAAAATACGTTTACAGTTTTATCCATAGGGTATTTCTTCCTAAAACTCATTCAGTGTCTGGTTGGATACCATAGCTGCACTCATCAGCAGGAATGCACCAGTCTGAAATGTTAGTGGTCTTGTTTATGTACATCATAAAGAGGCTTTTTTTGGAACAGGAAAAAAAGGATTAAAAAAAAAAATAGTTGTTGGGTCAATCCTGTAAGGAATTCTTAAGTATTTTTCATTTGAATAAAATTCTAGGAACTGATGAAATGTCTGCCTTTAAACTTCACTCAACACTGCTGTTTCAGAAAATTTGGAACAATAAAAGCCATACAACTGAAAATTGTCTTATAAAATTGGACACTTCTTTTCTTTTTGAATTAAGTTTTTTTATGTGTTTGTATGGGCTGTTGTAAAAGTTAATCATTCCATATGAGCAAAGTGACTTACCAAAATGTACTCCCTTTTGAACGCTGAGAAACAGCGGAGCTCAGCTATCACAAAAAGATTAGAAAAACCTAAAGTGGATAAAACCTGTGGAGATAAAGATTTTAAAATCCCTGTGATGATAAAAGAAGATTTTTGTTTCATTAAAAAAAGCTGTTTCAACCATAACAATTCGCTTCTCCTTTGATACTGGAGGATGTGAAAAGTGTTGGAAAAAAAATACACTTCTCCCTGAAGCATTAAATGGTTCTAGATTTAGAGGGCACTAATGCAACAATTTAGGATTAACAGCTACTGAAGATTTTAACGTGAAGTTCTAGTTTGTCCGCCAACTCTGAATGAATTCCAATATGCATGATTAAAAAAAATACGAAAAAGGAAAAAAGAAAAAGGAAAGTTAATCTTTCCAGTCAGTGCAGCCCAGAAAAGGCAAAAAATTTATTACTCAAAAGATCATTTTAACAGTGATTAGCTGTTATTTGGAAAAATAGATTTTACTTCAGTCAGTAGAATGCTATATTTTGTTGAGAATCATAGTTTACAAAATAAATTTCAATATTTTTTACTACAGCAGGTGATGAATGTTCTCCTACAGAGGTTATATCAGAAAATCAATATTTGTAAAATTGAAACAGTATAGGTTTGTATTGATCCATGTGGCTAAATCAAAATGAAAGGCTTTGTAACAGCTTTCTTAGACAGCCTGCTACCCAGTAATGGCAAACTATCAATTTTAGCTTTCCACTGATAAATCAGCTTGAAAATTGGATGTCATTTTTTTTATTTATTTTTTTTTTTTTACTATGGTAGTGATTTTTTATACCTTCTAACCTTTCCTGACATGTTAGATTGGTTTATAAGACTAAGCTCTGCCTTTTTGAAAGCAGACATCAAAACTGACATTTAGATATATTTTGAAACAAAACATAAACTCTTGAAACCTAGTTTTGTCTGCTATGGCTTGCTGGTAACCATATGAGCAGATCTCTGTGTAAGCAAGTATGAATATACCCTTAATACTAAGAGTGACATTAAAGTAATATTTCAGGTTGTTAAATTTCTCTGTTTTCTGATCTCTGGAGCTCACAAAGGTCAGGTCCTCAAATGGAGCTTTTAGAAGTTAATGCTCCAGACACTATTTTAGCTTGCAGTAGCTGGGAAGATTGATTTTTCTTTAATTGACTGATTTTTTCTTTTTCTAATTTCAGTTTTGCAATGAGACTTTATTAAATGATATCAAACACATTGTTTTCAGGGGAAACGTACAATATATGCTGGAAATCTGAGTGGTTGTTCATTGTTTTTACTGATTCATTTGATTTTACTGAGAAAGTAGGTAGCAAAATCCTTTATAACAGTGAGGGAAACCCCTTAATCTGGGTCAAATGCAGTAGTTTTCGGTGACAGTCGACAGTGCCATACCTTCACGCAGATTGAGGTGGTATTGATTGTGAAGCTCACTGTTGTATAATTACTTTTGGCTGCAGAAAAATGTGGTGTGTATTGATCTAGATGGAAGCATCTGAGTAGCAGTTTCCCTTGGCTAACAGTGAGTGTCATCTTTCAGCCATGATAAATGGTAACGCTCCGGGTCAGCATAATTACTTTGTGGTGAAATGAACCTCCTGTACCCTTCTCCCTCTCTCACTGAGGAACTACCGTAATCATCTTTATCTGAAAGCCATGATTTACTGAACTAATCATCCCCTTAATAAAGTCCTTTTTCCCCTCCCCACAGAATATGCCCAATTTAATTGTGGCTCTATACTGGTATTTTAAAAACCAAACTGCTTTGCTCTGAATCCACAAGTACCATTCTTTTCTAACTCTCCTCAGTCCACTCAGACCCGCAGGATGCCCACAGCTCTTGTGACAATATTTTAATCTTTATGCTTAGTGTTTATATAGGAAAAGGAGAAAGATTAAGGTGTTGGTTGTTTTGACACTCTGCTACCTCTTCAGTCTTGAAATCAAACTGTATTAACACATAAGTAAATAATAGAGGACTGCAGTGAAAACTGTTGCATGAATTTATTATCAGCAGCCCTTTAATTTTATAGAGTAATGTACATTCTTTTGAGAACAAATGAGCATATCTTTTCGCAATATGCTGCTAAAACAGCTTCATTTATAATAATTGTGACATTTAATAGCAGTTTTAAATTTAAGATTTTTTTCAAGTGCTAGCCATTTTCCTGTTCACATGACCTTCTAATAGGTGGCAAATGTGTTATCAGAAATAAGGAAAGGTACCTATTGCCAGAACAGAAAACTGTGATGATTTGTATTATTTGGCACCTTTTTAATGGGGAGTTTTCAATTTGTTATCAATATTTCATTAAAACTTCGTAGCATGTTGTTGAAAATGGAATTGTGTTTACTTGCCAGTAGGGTAATATGGCCCTGGGGTAATGACTTTTTGTTAAGTAATGTTAGTTAAAGAAAATCTGGGAATAGTTTTAGATCATTTTCAGACAGCTGTGAAGGGTTTGGATAAAGGTCATTTTCAATGATTGTGCTTAGTTAAATAAATGTGAAGGGTTCACAATGGGAATCTTGCTTTTCAGTATGCTGTCATAAATTTCCCTTTAACACATCTGGGAATACGAAGTAAAATGTAGTTGTTTCTGCCTTGAAGGCAGCGTATTTTATATTTTCCTTGCTTTGTTTGTTTTCCCCTTATAATGCTGTTTATTCACATAACTAGAGTTCAAAGGTTTTACTTTGCCATAAATTAAATCTTCTATTCTCTGACAGTTTGTGGGACCCACTGGATATAGTTTTCAAACAGTTGTAACTTGAAGATTTTTTGCTGAGATTTAGTCATTAAAAGTGTTAAATTTTCTGACAACTCAGCCTCTATTGTGACCCTGGTTCATTGCTTGCTCTCTTCATTGGCCACAGCTGGCCTCTTGCTGTTCACAGCTGAAAAGTGAAATCAATGCTGGGTCTAACAAAATGCAGATGAAAGCCATTCTGATCATATATAGTCATTTCCCGTAATTTTATCAGCCTTCAGTTTCTTAAAAGATCTCTGGAAATCATTGTTTGTTCATGTGAATACAGTATCAAATTTTGTGATAAAATGAGCTGTCTTTTCAAAAGGTAATACCTTCCTAAGCATTAGCAGTGATATACAGCTTACGCAGCCATTGCACAACTTCTTAAAATACCATTCTGCTCCTTCCCCTACTCCCTCCCAAAGGGAGGCACTTGGTACCAAACCCCCTCAGAGCTGCTGGCTGAATTCTGCCGGTTTTGAGCCTTTGGAATCTTGTGAATTAAGGTTTTTATGTTCTACAAGGCTCCGAGCTGGAAAGTAGGAATTCTTACCATGTGCCAATCCACATTTCCATTGATCTCTCATCCTTTTTACTTTTATTTCAGCAAGATCGGTAGAAAAACTCTGTTGCTGTTATAGGTGGCAGCGTATGATGTAGCTTAATGCTCCAAAGGTCACAGAACTACGATGAGTTTGATGGAAAACAGCCTTTCTCCTTATTTTAAATGGTTCCTGCTTTGATTACAGGCATTTATTATAATTATCAAGAGATTAGTCTGTTGTTATAGAATCCTTGTAATGGAACCATTTAAAAGGAATATAATGGCAGTTTATTGGATTTTGCAAAGGAAAAGAGAACAGATAAAGTGGTGTTTTTCAAATGGATCAACTGCTGTCCTGAGCATACTGATTTATTTTCTTTTGTTTAACTTCCCATTTCTTTTTGCTTCACAGTTTTCAGTTGTGTACTAAAAGAGTTATTCACTGGGTTTTTTCAGTTTGGAGAAAAAGTTTTTATTTGTATATCATTTCTTAGCAGTCTAAGCTCTATATAATTTAGTGATAAAAATATTCCTTCCATAAATGGCATTAAACTATATGTTTTTTATATTTTATTCATATCTCCCTTCTAAAACAAACAAACAAAACAACAACAACGACAACAAAGAAAGTATTGTTGATTAAAAATACAATACATAGAGGGAACTACCATTTCTATACTTTGTCAGTTGATTTGTAGTTAGGGTGATTTCTATATTAAGAAAATAACATAGTATTTATGGATCTTGTTGAATTTCTTTCCTATTTATATTAACTTACTCAATTTAACAGTTTATCATAGAACCCTATAATCACTGAAGTTGAAAAAGACTTCCAGGATCATCTAGTACAACCACCCACCTGCCAGCAATATTAAACATTTCTTGAATACAATAAATATTATAGTTGTATTTACAGCATCTACCTCAAAAGAATAAATGTTAAAATTATAAGTCAATCATCCTTATCAGTTGGTTTGTAATACCATTTGTAATCTATCAGTGAATGTAAATACCAGATGAAATTAAAAAAAAAAAAAAAACCCTTAGTTTTTGACACCAGAAACTAGATTTTATTTCAAGAGCAATTAATTTCTTTATACATGTATGTTTTATCCTTTTTTATGAATATCTTCCAGAGGTTTGGGCCAAAGTTACATTCTTTTCAAGAGGAAGTACAGAGCCATAGTCTTCCTGCTGAGAGCATGCTGCCCTATGCTAGTCAGTAGAGCAATGGCATGAATTACCTTGCACCACTGTTAACCCCAGAAAGAAAGTCATTTGGCTACAACTTATTTGACATGGGGCTATTTTGATGTCACTGGGGAACTGGCCCCAAAATAACAGCGGAAAATGGTATAGCGGCAAAGTATAAGTCTCAGATTACTGATCAGGCATGCTACTCTAATATTAATCTGCTGGTTGCCAGTGGAGGAGGCCTAGGGAAGACAAGTATTTCCCTTGGTGAGTTTATAGTGTTACTCCTCCAGCATGTCTTCCTAGCTTTCATCAATTTGTAGCTCAGGGACTTCCTAAACCAGAGGTGATATCCTTGCGTTTAATAACTTTTGGTGGGTTTTGTTGTTGTTTTAAGGTGGTTGGTTTTGCTTTTTTTTTTTTTTCCCCCTCTATGAAAGAAAATGCCTTATTGCTTTAAGAACTCCTGGAAGCATCTGATATCACAGGCCTTTAAACATCACAACTTAAGTATGTTCTGTGAGAAATTTACACTATTTCACATTACTCACACTACTTCATTTATTTTAAACAAGTTGCTTGATAACTGCAGGATCTCCTTAGGTCTTTTCTTACAAGCAACAGTGAGTACTTGTTCCCTACTCACCATCTTGATGCCATTCATAATATTAAAGATCACTGCCGTATCTCTCTCAGCTGTGGTTCAGTTCTGTAGCCAGGGATCCTGGAAATTGTGTTTTCCACCTTGGTAGAGGCACGACTAGCAGGCTGCAGCTTATTCTGGAGTAGGACTCTGCTAATCCTTCCAGCTGGAGCTATTTTACTTTGTGTAATATCAGAGGGAAGAGAATGACATACACATGTACTGCTTCTCTATCACTCCCCACCCACCCGTCCCCATCTGCCAGCCTGTAGCTTTATTGCCATTAGGAAGCTAACAGAAATGACTAAAGTTCTCTCAACCAAATCCACATATCTATGCTGACTCAATATTTCCAAAAGGGGAGAAATAGTAAACATTTGGATTCTAAACTGGAGCAATGTAGTTAGAGACAAGCCTGGGCCCAAGGCATATAAATGTAGCTCTTTTACTTCCCATTCCAGTTAATGTTTCACCAATGTACAATGAGATGACATCATCAGAAAAGGCTGACAGTGTTCCATGACACAAAACTTTGTTTATTCTTGGCAGAAGTGTGCTGTGTCATCCATAGCTTTTCTTACGTAATTGTATATACTTCAGGTAGAATCAGCTCTAAAAATCTAGGCGCAAATTATTATTGTTTTGTACCTTTGTGAAAGAGGCACTTCCTTGGCAAAGCCCATAAAAAAAATTATTTTTATGTACTATGTCATGCTTTCAGGGTGTGGTACGTATCCCAGGGAGACTGTGGGCATAACACTCTGTAATGAATTAGATTCTGGGGCTATTGGTTGTTGGTGAAGTTAGAGCTTCATTTCACAGTACTCAATAATGGTTTCCCTATTTATTTATTATTTTTTTTTTATGAAATGTACAAAGAAAAAGTATGTTGCTTGCAAAGTTAACAAATTTAAAATTAGTGAGTGTGACCATGATAATTCCCATACTACATACACCGTTTGAAAACTCAATGAGGTAGAGAGGCTCTTACGGAAAAATTAAATTTGGGGAGAAACTACAGCGAGGTATTTCTTTTCATATTTCTGAAAGTTTCCTTATATTCCTAGTGCTGTATTTATTGCTGCTTTAGTATCACTGAAGTGTTGTGACTTGTACCATGCTCGTTTTGTTTTGTTATTTTGGTATGCTGACAGAATTCTTTGAATCAGTAGTGTAATACTGATTTTTTCCAGGACTTCATATCTCACTTAAGCCAGAAGAGCATTTAATATTATAAAGGTCAGTGCTCTAACCTGAAAAAGATGTTCCCTACACAGTTTTCCTAAACATTTGTTGTGAAAGCACCAAGTGTGATTTAAGTGATTTGTTACCAGTTCATCAAACAGTTTTCCATAATGTTGCCTGTGTTTTCTTTCTGCTCTGAGATTTCAGTTTTCTTTCAGTCTGAATCTGAACAGTCCAATGTCATGAGTCACTTTCATTATGGCAGAGCAGGCCCTGATGGAAGAAATTACTGACTATGCGTCTGTGACTATCAGCTGATGATTGATAAAACTCTGGTACATTAGTATCTGAAAATGGTGTATTACTGAGAGTTCTGAACTTTGTGCTTCTTTGAGTGAAGGCCTTTACAGCTGAAAGTGTCAATCAGAGCTTTACAACCTCAGCTATGCATTTAGCCTGGAAATCGTACAGATGTACTCCATGTGATAAGTCCAATTCTTTTTAGAGATTTTTACTCAGTTTCTTTTGTACCATAGTAGCAGTACTGAAGGCTGTACAGGTATGTGCAAGTATCAGCAAATTAGTCTTCATTGTGTAAAGACTGAAAGTCCTGCTGCTGACCAGCCATAGATTAGACAACATCAAGACAATATCAAGTAAAGAAATGTTGTCACATGTGATCTGATTATTGATGGGAACATGTTCTGAAGCAGACTTCTTTCTCACACACAGTTCACCAAATCTTTACTGTCATAGGCACCCTGTGATTATCATTGTTTTTTTCTTTATCAGTCTGTTGAGTTATACTGCCTGTTTTGTTGACAGTGTTGCTGGTAGCAGGAATTAATTCTGAAAACATAGCATTGTAAGTCTAGTGGAGGGTAGAGGAAGAGCATTTTCCTAGCACTGTATTTGAATATCACAGTACAGTGTCATTTTCCTGCCTCTCTCTGAAGCTAAATCCTTATAGAAGTACCTCTGTTTTTCAAGAGAGAAAATGCATAGAAAAATGCATAGAAGCAGAATGCTTTTTTGCTGGGAGCGAGAACAATTACTCTTTTTTTACAAAACCACTCAAGATACTTTGGGCAAATTTGATGTTAAACTAGAAACAGCACCTGGCTTCTATGTCTGTAAATCAATATTACTAGTCTTTTGGAAGAAATAGCTGTTAAAGCAATGGTGAATCCATTCCATATTGTGCTTTGGTTTATATGTGCAGTTTGAAACCACACTGCTAATTGCAGACATTACCGAATATCTGCATTAAAACAAGGATGCTTCAAGTCAATGACACTATGAGTGTGACTAAAGCAAATGAATTTAAATAGCATCAAGAGACTCCTTTCTTAGTTTGTAAATATTCTCAGCAAAATCATATGGCTAAAAGAACTGAATTATTTGGTCTTCTGCTGATAGGACAAAGAACTAGCTTCATGGTAGTTCAGGGATATGTGAGGAAAAAATATCACAGTGGTTGAACAACATAGAGTAGTGGCCTTATGTGTATATTTATCCACATGCTTCCGTGTTAGTTTGGTTGCATAAATGCATGAAATACTAGACAAAAGCTATTCTAGAACTGTATTAGAGATACTTATTTAATGAAAAATCCTGTAAAACGTGAGATGCAAATAGAATGAACATTGATGTTTTGTACAGAAGATTTAATAGTCTTTCAGAGTGATCTAGGCTTTCACACTTCTGTCAATTCAGTTCATTTCTTTGCAGATATATTGGAAGCTCTTTACTAGTTTGGTTTTTTGGTTGAGTTATTACTTTCTTTAAAAAATCTTTTAGAAAGACAGAAAAAGATAAAATAAATAAATAACATTTTATGTAATAAATAGCAATTTCCATATATATGAAAACATATGCCAGTGATTAATCTGAAGTATAGAAAAATACATTGATGTTCTATCAGTAATTTAAGGCTTATTCTCAAATTTTGGTGGAATTACACTCCTAAAATGTATTCTGGATTATGTCTAATTTAAAATGTCATTGAATTTAATAGGGTCACTCATAGATTTATACTTGTTTAACTCATACTTCTTTTTAGAATTGGATTTCAGTGGTAGTACTTCAAAAATATGTATATATTTCACCACAGATTCTCACAACTAAAACAACATGCACTTTTTAATATATTATTAAGTATAATAAAGGGTGTTCTTTTTTTAACTATTAGAACTATATGTTCTCAATTTTTCTTAATAACTTATTCTAATTTTTAAGGAGTGTCAGCTTTTTATTATTATTATTTATTAAATTTGTATAATTTTATGTTCATTATTTTGTATCAGTTCAAAATAATTTCTTTTCCAGTGATTCAATTACAGTCTGAGTTGGGGATTTTGAATGCTGACTCTCTGGTTCTCCATTTTTATTTCACAGTGATAAAAAATAACCTCATTCTATGAGAAGTCTTCCAAAAGGAACTTCAAAATGTTTTTAGTTTACACAGAGAATATTATTTCTTTGAGTTTTTGTCTGTTGTATGTTAGAGGGTTCCCTCTAGTAGATCACTTCCATGTAACTTGAAGTAATACAAAATTAGGGCAAGTTAATCGACCACTTTCTCCGGTTCTTTCATTTAACTGGATTTATACAGCCTATAATTCTTATTTTCTCTATCCTGCTTTAGATTTCACTCAGTCATGTGAATTTTTTGACCTGATCCTTCCCTTGACAATTTGATGCAAGTCTCAGATGCCAGATTCTTTTGTGAGAAGTCCAGGTTTTTTCTTTCTCTAATGTTGAGACCTTTGTTACTTGAGACAAGAGCAGCAGCATTCCCATCACCCAGCTTATCCCAAGTTGCAACAGATTCTTTCTATTGCCTATGAAACAGCCCTGGGTTGATTAGTTAAATGCCAATAATGTTGACATCTTAAGTTAGATAAAAGGAACTCAACTCAGCTATCAATTGGCATAATTTGACAACCTTAATCTTCCAGTAAATTACAACTGTCAATTGCTAGTATTAACTTCTTGAACTATGCTTCCCAGACTGCAAGGAAGAAAAACAAATTCTACTAGGTCATAGGAAGTTTGGTCCCTTTAGGAAAAGCAATTTTCAAAAATAGGTGATAGTCAGCCTCACAGACACAGTTTCTGTTGAGCTACACAGAGAAAATCTGGAGCAGCTAAATGAAGCAAGAGGTTCAAGAAGGACGAAATTAATGAAGGAGAGAGAGAGAACAGACCCCAAGGTTGATCTTTAGAAAATAGAGAAACTGAGGCTGGCATGACCTGCTCCATGGCTCTTAAGCCATGTATGACTTTTCAACAGTTCAACAGTGGCTCCTTCCCAGAGTCTGTGTCCCAGGGTGCTTTGCCAGTCAGTGTTCTCAATGATACAGATTCATAGGAGAAAGTAACATACACCATCATCAAATTGCTTTGAGACCCAACTACACACCAAGTCCAGCTTTTTCTTGTCTTTCTCACTTTTGATCTACTAGAATTTTGTTGCTTCTCAATTTCACAGACATGATGTTTTTGATTTTTGTTTCCTTGGATTGGGAAATTTGGCGTCCCATCCTTCTGTTTCCAGATATGATTTTTTCCTCCATCAAATATCTGTCTAAATGATCAGTCAGTCAACTTTCCCTTCTGATGTAATATGGATTTGGCAGGCTGTTGCAATATTTGAATTTTTATGCAAACTGTAGAAATAAAGTCCTAAAAGAAAAAATGAAAACAAAAAAAAGCTTAGTGAACACATACAGGATGAAAATAATTTAATTAACAAATATAATACAACAACTGAACTATGAAGGTATATACAAAATACAGAATATTTATGATGATACATCATAGATTAGTAATACAGACAAAGGAAAAATCAGCTATTTCTATTTATTGTCACACAATTACATAACAGATAAGTATTTTAGAATTAGGAAAAAAAAAACATATCGTGGATCAGTCATAGCCAAATACTTAGTATGCAAAGATTTCTTAAGCCATTTAGCATTTATTTTTGAAAACCCACAAAATTAGGAATTTTTTTAAAGACAGAAATCATTCATTTTTTATTTCATTTTGTCTTTTTTTTTTTTTTTAATGTCATCTGCTTCTTTCCCTATGAGTTTTGTCGAACCAAAAAAAATCATTAAGTTGTGTTGATACATTTTGGGATGTTTTATAGAAGATTGTTCTATAATAGAGATTCTATATATAGAATCTCTTGACTCACAGTAATAAAGCATAAATAGAGCAGTTTTGATTTGCTTGCCCAGCTAGTTTCCTAGCTTTTACAAATATTCCTGAGAACAATAACAACAAAAAAGAGAAATTCAGATTACTTCACATTTACATTATAGTATAATAAACATGGCCACTAATAAAAATCTTGCAGGCGCTTGACAAAACTTTGTTTCAACGACACAAGTTGCATTTGTGGATAGGAGTACCTTGAATATACCTTCCATACGCTAATCAGAGTTTATCCAGTAGTTGGGCCAACATTTCTTTCAGTCATCTCTTTCAATTCTTAAGAGCAGCCTTAGTTTTAAAGGTAGATCTGTCTCAACTTTGTCTCAACTTGTACTGTATTTCCATATGACTCTTAGAAGGAAAAAGGACCCTTCCGATTTTTATGAGTTTTGAATTAAAAGACTTCCAGTTATCAGGATTGAAACAGCATAGTTTAAAAGCATACCTTCTGTTAAGTAAAAGCATGCTATTGGACACGCATTTTAATAAACAGCTCCATATGACAGAAATTAAAATAATCACTTAGATACAAGTTTATTATTTATTTATTAGACTTCAATTACTGTTGCTGATGGTTGATAGACCTTAAGGAAGTTAATTATTTCATCTCATTGCCAGGTTTAGAAGTTAGCTGTCTTTAAACAGTTCAGTCTTGAATAATTTATAAAGATTTGAAACAGTAATTCATGGCCTTTTAAGAAATAGCATGTTTAAGAAAAGTTGAAACTCTGCCTTAGGTTTAAGGTACCACTACAGAAATATGTAGAGAAAACATTTATTTTTCCTTCTGATGAAAGATTTTGAGACAAAATTTTGGTCTCTTGTTGCCATTATCTTTGAGCTGTGAGTCATGAACAGGAGTGACTGAGGAGGTAACCAGTCTGAGCTGTCTACTCCAACCCTACTGTTTTTGTTGAAAGCACAACAGTCTGAGATACAAACTATACTGAATGCTTGATGTAAAAAAAAGAAGTTTAAATTTGTAAGTATTTACCAAAGATATCTTAGGTAGTATCAGAAGAATTTTATCTATTAAAGACAGTGTTGTTCAAAAGGCAGTGTCTTCATGGCAAAATCAATAGCTGACATAAAACATTTTGCATTTAGTTTATTAAATCAGCCTACTATCTTAAAATTATGATCAGTTATTTTCTGTGATGGTTTTCTGATTTCTTATGAGAATGTAGCAGTGAAATGGCAAAATATTTTCAAGATACTTTTGTAATTTTTTTTTTTTTTGCTATTTCCTGAAGATTCAATTTTTAATGTTCAGAGGGCAGCGACTCTTAATCTACCCACAGGATAGTTGAGAGGAAAATAATTTTGCTACCAGCAGGTGGTATGCTTGTACAAACAGAAAATGTGTTGAATGAAAATTTTGTTTTTAAACTTTTTAAAATCTGAAAGCAGTATTTTAGTTAAATCTCTTAGTAAAAAATAATTGCGGTATAAGTTTCTATGAAAATTTTGGTTTATCTTTCTTCTTTACGTGTTCTAAATAAATAAAAGCCTTCACATTTTTTTGTTTTGAAATTTTATTTTATTTTCATTTCTAATTTATTCACAGCAGAAGTGCAAAAGCTGGTGTCATACTCTGTCACATCTCCTTCTGGTGGGACATTGTAGAGACAGAGAAACCAAATTATAAAAATAAATACATTATTTTCTTAAAACTTGAAGATCATTTACAATACACATTTTGTGTGTGTGTGTGTGTATGTGTGTTAGTGGAACTTTGAGTTGTTTCTGCATTATTGTTATGAAAAGCCTCTCACTCATCATGTATTTAGAAAGTACATACATTTTACAAAATTTTAACCATCTCCAATTATGCTTCTGGTCAAAGCTATTCTGTCTTTCTCTTTTGCAGTAAATTAAGAAAAATACAACCTCCATTTACCACGCATCCCAACATTATAAAAGAAAATACCAATTATGGCGAGTCAATTACTTTATCAAATTTTTATGTTGCCTCAGTTGTTCAGTCTGTGTCAAAGGAGTAACTTAAAAGGAACTGAATATAAAACTTCTTGAAACAGAATTGTTTCATCTAGGTATACTGCATGTATACTAACCTATGTCATTAGCATTTGGATAGGTTTGCCTAAGTTGTCGTGCATTCCTTTAAATTTATGTTTTATGTTATCTAAGAATTTTTAAAAAAGTTCTACTTAACTTTGTTTTTACTTCATGGACATATAAGTTATTGTCATTTTCTTTGCTAATTCTTGTAATTGGTATGTAGCTTATTTATCATGTTTTCTTCTACGTAGCTTTATGAATGGTTAATGTTCTTTCCCTAAATTACTGCTTTTTGGTTTAGATTTACTCATATTTAACAGTATAGAGGCCATTCCAGAATGAAAATTTCCATCATGTGGACAAAGATTATTGAAAAAATCTAGACTGTCAACCTTATTGGTAGTCCTTCTTTGTACGTGTTCTTGATCAGTTTGGTTGTTCCATCTTTTAGTCTGTTTGCAATATACCCATAATATCCATTGTTTCCATTGTTTCCATTTTACGTAAATCTTCCTGTTGATCAGGAGCAAGTTATCAGGCAATACAATATCATCTAGAAATTAACTGCCTTATAACTTTGTATTTCATAGAATTGTAGAATGGCTTGGGTTGGAAGGGATCCCAAAGATCGAGTTCCAACCTACCAGCCATGGGCAGGGCCGCCAACATCCAGATCAGGTGCTAGACCAGGCTGCGCAGGGCTCCATCCAACCTGGTCTTGAACATCTACAGGGATGGAGCAGGTACTATCAAGGCAAAAATCATCTATATTAGAACAGCTTTCCTTTTGCATCTACCAACACTACTTTACTTTCTGATGTCTTTTCTAACTGAAGGTTTATACATCTGAAGAAATTTCTATTTTCAACTTCCTCTTTCTATTTTTCATCTTTTAAACTCGAGTGTTCTTAATTTTTGCACGCATGTCATAAAAGTTGTAGAAAATGGAGGGTTTTCTTAAGAGTAGTCAATTCTCTGGTCCTTTCGGCTGTGTCCTTCATTATTAATGCAAGAACAGTAGTAACATGATCATAGAAGAGAAACTGTGCTGGCAGTTTACTGCGCTTTTCAAAGGTGACTCCTCTGCTCCTGCTCTGCTGATTAGATAAAATATTTTGTTACCCACTTTTAGTTCACCTGTACTCTATATTTCACACTTATTTCTAAGTCCATATGAAAACTCTACTGTTCCAACTAAGTTAAATAGTTGTATTTAGTAAGTATGTCGTTATAATAATTTGATATTAGAAGCAGGAATTATAGTTGATATAAATGGATATGGAAAGCCCCTGAATCAAACAGAACAGAAAAATAGGTAATTTAGTGTATGAACTAACAACTCTTTCAAGTCAAAGCCTTACCATGTATGTTGGAGGAATTTATTCAGGACTTACAAGATGTATGACATCAGTATACTAAGTTCTGGTACCTTGTAAGATATGTTAATTACCTGAAGTCTGATCAGAATGTGTGTGTATTTATCCATCTATCTATCCTCAGTGCTGCAAAGTGAATAATTAGTCTTAGCATCACAGTTAACTTGGAAGATAACTTGTGATTTATGGCATTGGTAGCTTTAACCTGATGTGCAGACTAAGCAAGGAGAAATGCAATTCGAGTACTTGAGTCACCATAGCTAAAAGACTAGTTAAGATATTTTTGTTGGTCCAGAGTGGAGCCAGGAATTGGACTCAATTATCTTATGGATCCCTTCCAATTTAGGATATGAGTCTATACTGGCAACCAAATACTAATTACAAGAAACAGTCCTGAAAACTACACAATTAACAAGCAATTTTATGAAAATTAGAAAATTAAGTTTCCAAGAGTGCTGTTAACTTGTAACGGGTAAAATGGAGAAAATTAGTATTTTGGCATTACTAAGGTTCTACAGAATTCCTTTGCAATAATTTATTGCAATATTTGCAAGGAACTGCTGTCAAAATCTTTTTTCTGTTAATAAGAGTGGATCTCTATAAAGGGGAGAGATGCTAAAGAAATGTAAAATTACTGGGTGACTTCAAAACTAATTTGTTGTATCCATGAAGGAAAAAAGGTGGCATTATAGTTTTGGGATATTTATGAAGCATGTCAAGACAATAGTAGATGAATGAAATCTACAAGTAGTTTGAAGGTATTTTGGTGTGAAAAAAAAATAGGAGAATGGTAGAAGTTTTTTGTTTTGTTTTTTTTTTAAGTAGGTGGAAACGAAAAAGTTTTGAAGTTGATTATACTTCTGAAGAACAAATGCAGTTCGTAGACCAGTGGACTTTTAGAGAGAGCAGTATTTGTGTTTTGTACCTTTACAAGGTTTTTGTTTTGGGGTGGATTGAAAAGATTAAGCGCTGATATTCTCCAAGAATTGAATGGAAAAAAATAGAGTTTTGTCCCTTATAGTCCAGTGTCTTCAGCGTGAAAACTTCAAAGAGAAGGAATAGCTGTTTAATCTATCATGAAAATCTAAGAAAGCTACATCCAGTTGCTAATGATAGTCATTATAAAATTATCAGAGCGCATATAGTGTTTGCAGCCTTACAGCAGTCCTGTCTAAAATGGAAGAATTTTAATTCAAGTTCATTTTTTTGTCCACAGTTTCAATTGTCCTTAAAATCTCTTCTTTGTGTGGAACAGACTTGATAATGCATAAGATTTCCTATTAGAAAGGAGCCAAAGTATCTCAGCAACTCAGCAAGGTTAGAAGCAAGAAGTGGGGAGTAATGGCAGATAGCAAGGAGAAAAATGCTAAAATTTGAGAGGATCATAAGAAAGGAATTCTCAGATGGTAGAATCTAGCGTTTTGGTGTATTTACTGTAAATTATGAAAATACACTGTCTTAACATCAAAATCCTTTTTGTTATTTTAACTTTTCTTGCACCTGCAGATGATAGTTGCTTTTATTATTTGCATGTACTTCTCCCTCATCCCATCTGCTTTCACAGTTATTTCCCTTCCACTTGTCACTATAGTCATCAGCTTTCCTCTCACATCTCTGTTTCTTATAAACTTAATACTCGTCCATTTTTTTCCAGCTCAGTGTTGCTTTTTCCTCACTGATCAATAATTACATTTCAAACCTTTCATCTATGCTTTTTAACCTATTTGCCTCCCAATCTGTTGTCTTTATGATTTCCCATTGCACAGTGTAACAGAAAATGTGTCTGGAATAAATCTTTTCATCTGTTTCATTGCAGCTCCAGTAAGATTACTGTAATGAAAATGATCTATTAGTTAGATCATTTCTCCTTTTGAAAAGTCCTCACTGCCTGATTCTAGACTTCTCTCTGAAGCTTATTTCCTTTCTCATTTGTAAGACTCTAACTTTAACTTTGTCTGCATTTCTGCTCTCAGTTCACCAGTTGCTCCTGTCTCACCTCTCTTCTTGTTTTAATTATTCACATTTTGGCAGCACTACAAAGGAGTTACAATGTTCATGTCTCATGACACTTCTGCATAATGCAGCCCTGGCCATGCTACAGGGATGTAAGTCATCTAGCTGGACCGCTGGGCTCTCCACACTACTTCCTCCAGCTGTCAGTGACCAGAATACCATCTGCTTCCAAATTAGCAGGGAGTTCTGTTGATTCATCTCTCCTTCATACCCATGCTAACTTGCTGCACTGATTGCAAAAAATGGAAAAAAAGTTAACAGTGGCTATCCCTCAACAAATGTTACCCCTGACCAACAGGCTAGGCCCTTATTTGTGCACTGACACCGCTTCAGCTTCTTCACCATCACCCAGTATTTACTCCCAGTGCCCACTATACACTCTTTTATATGTTCTTCATACCCTGTATTCCTGCTGCTATGTCACCTCTCTGGTTTGTGAACGCAGCTTCATCAGATTGTACATACATCCTAAGCCTTGAAACCCAGCTTCCAGCAATCCATGTATCATCCATGTGACTTTCACGGAACACACTCTCTAAACTTCTTTCACAAAGCTATAATATGGAATTTCTCTAAACATCAAATCACTCCACCTCATATACATTTAAAAAAAAGTTCTGAAAGATTAAATGCTATATACATTTCACTCCATATTTTCTGTTCTTCTGTTTAAGTGGTGAGCTCTTGTTTTCTGACTCACTTTTCCCTTCCACTGTAAAACTCTGCCAAATATTTTCCTTGTTTGTAACAATAATAATTCTCGTGCATGTGTACTTATCAGAAAAAAAAAAAAAAACTCTTGTTTTTTATAGAGCTACCTAAAGATTTTTTTAATGCTTATCCATGGTATTTTCAAAAATTTCTAAATTTACAAAATTCAAAATTCAAAATATTTTAATTGCCTTAGATGCCTGTCATGTTCATAGGCATCTTTACTCCCCATGTTGATATTTCCAGTTTTCAGACTTAGTATTATTTGCCTGGTATTAGTCTTTTTTAATATTACTGATTTTTTTTTCTGGGATTCTCTACACACTATTAAAAATATATATATTACAACTTTATGATTTTTTTAATTAAAACCCTTTTTTAGTAGATATGTTAGTCGATGCTTCTGCTGTTTGTTTCTGATCAGGTATATCAAGGCTTAATTTTCTTTTAGTCATTATAGTATGGGATGGGACTTTTGAGTACCTTTCTCACAATCCTGATATAACAAGCAGTTATTAATTCTGTTTCAAGCAAAAGAAAAAAAAAAGAAAAAAAAAAAAAACAACAGTTACTCTAATACAATTACTGCATCTGTTGATATGCAGTATTTCTTCTGTCATTAATATATTTGTCTTTTGCCACATATCTTTTGTCAGACAAGTTCTATTTTTGCTTATGCTTTTTGATTGGAGTAAATATTCAGTAAGTAATAATTTGTATTTTTTATATTTCAATCTTTCTTTACTTATGTACTTAATGTTACAAAATTTCTCTTCTTCATATTACCACAGTGAAATGTGTTATATATGTTTCCAATGTACATTTTTTCTCTCTTTTGTCAAAACATCGTCAGAAGTCCAGACTCTGAAAACAATTGGTTTTATAAAATAGGATAAAATAGGGTAGAACTAATTCTTGAAATTATATATCATCAGTTCCTTCTATTTTACATGCAGTTTCCCTGTATTACAAAGACGATGGATTCTCTGGCATCTTTCCAGTTCTGTGACCCACCTCTTTTTCCAAACAACTTTTTGCCCTTCCCCCACGCCTGCAGGCTTGTTCTTCTTCATTAACATATTCAAACTTAATCTTTTCCATCTGGCAGCCCATCCTTTGGGCTGCAGTCAGAGGATCTTTTGTGGACATGTGTACTGCTGCTGTCTTCTGTACTTGCCTCTAGCTGCTGTAGCTGGAAGTAACACAGCATTCGTAGATGTCTTGAAGATGTTTGTCCCAAAATGTATGATCTGGCAGAAAACAGCGTTACACAGAATTCTGAGCAAGGCTGACACTTAAAGCAACATGATCTTGGAATAGCAGGTCTTTTTAACATCTTTGTTTGTGACATGGGCAGTGGGATCAAAAGTGCAACCTTAGCATGTTTGTGGATGGCACCAAGACATGTGGTGCAGTGGACAGGAGAGAGGTAAGTAGTATCATCCAGGGGGACCTTACAGCCTTGAGATGTGGGCCTGTGTGAAACTCCTGAAGTTCAACAAAGCCAGCTGTAAGATCCTGGGCCAAGACAATCGCAGACCTGAATACAGGCTGTGCAATGAGTGGATTGAGAGCTGCCCTGAGGTGAAGGACACCAACGCTGTTGGTGGATGAAAAACAAAATGAGCTGATAGTGTGCATTTGCAGCCCAGAAAACCAACAGAATTCCTGGTCTGCATTAAAAGAGGGGTGACCATCAGGACAAGGGAGGTGACTGTCCCCCTCTGCTTTGTCCTCAAGAGTCCCCATCCTCCCATATTGTGTCCAGTTCTGGGGACTTGAGCACATGAAATGCATGGAGTAAACCCAGGGGAAGCCATGAGGTTGGTCAGAGGGCTGGGGTACTTCTCCTATGAAGAAAGGCGGAGAGGTGGGTTTGTTCAATCTGGAGAAGAGAAGGCTCTGGGGAGATATTGTGGTTTTCCAATATATACAGGAGACCTACAGAAAATCTTGGGAGGGACAGTTTATCAAGGAGGGTAGCGACAGGACCAGAGATAAAAGCTTTATACTAAAAGAGGAGAGATTTAGATTAGATGTGAGGAAGAAATTATTCTCTAATGAGGGTGGTGAGGCATTTGCACAGGCTGCCCAGAGAAACTGTGGTTGCCCCATTGCTGGAGGTACTCAAGGCCATGCTGGATGGTGCTTTGAGCAGCATGATTTAGTGGGAGTTGTCCCTGACATGGACAGGATTGGAGTTAGATCCATTCCAACCCAAAATATTTTGTCTAAAGTGGCTTTCTAGGGTAGCATAAAACCACTTTGCCTCTTCAACTCATGCTGGCCTCTAACAAGATCAAATGCTACTTAAAGAAGGAGAATACACACAGTGATCTGCTAAGCAGGAACAAATGATGATAGTGGCAGCAAAACAGTTTGTACTCCTTCAATAACTGTATTGAAATAGGGCTTATTCCATTATAATGTGTGTAATTCTATGTCTATATTAATTATATGAAATACCACAGATCTGAAATTTTGGATTACATTTTCAACATGTATACCATTCCACTGTAAGTAACTAATGTCAGTAGGTTCATACCATACCAGCCCATGTTGTGATGAAGATGATGATAAAAATGATAAAGGTTTATATTAGATTATGCTATTAAACTATAGAATGACAGTCTGAAGGGACTGGATCTCTTCAGTCATATGCTTTAGAGTACATTTTAAATAACTTCATTTAAAGAGATACAGGTATATTTGATTTTGGAAGTATATAGAAGTAGCTCACAAATTATGCCATGAACTTTTAGTTCTTAAAAATTAAATAAGTAGAATCAGTGCTTAATATGCACATTTTCATTAGAACAAGCCTGATTTGAAATGTCACTTACCTACTACTGTAAGATACCAGGAGAATAATGAGAAATTAAATGTAATCTAGTTGGCTGTGGAAACAATGTTTGTTAATAATAGATATGTTAGTAAGAAAAGTAAAGCTCACTGAATTATTGTACTTTTCACAGAAATAAATTACTAAAATGACATGATGTAGTCACATTACTTCTAGGAAAAGCAGATTGTAGCAGCAGAAACAATGTGCTCACATGCCCAGTTCTAGGACTGACTTGTGCCCAGTGCTTTAGATAGAAAAATTCTGCTTGATTTACAGCCATCACTTAGAGCTACATAGCAACTACCTAGATTCCTAAAAAAAAGTTAATGCCTGAATAATATCCACAGGATTTTAATGTAAATATTTATAATGCACTGACATCTAGGAGCTAAACAACTTAATATTAATACCCCACAGTTCTGAGATTTAAAAGCTTTTTTTTTTTTTTTTTTTTAATATATAGGATAGAGTTTGTGGCCAGAATCTTCTGCTTAATTGTAGTTTTAATCTAACCCAAGGAAATATGTAATAATACTTTTTTTAGTAAAATCCCATTAATCTGTCAATTATTTTAGTGACATAAATCAATCATTCAATATTTTCTAGCCTATGATTTTTTGTGAGAAACAAAGTAAGAAAAAAAGTCTTGCCACTTTAAGATGCTGCTCAGATAGTCAAGTGTAAATCTGAGAGTAATCGGTTAAGATCCAGAAACTTCTGTGCTATATATTTCAGATGCTATGAACCCAAGATGTCTTTGCATTAGTGGCAGTACTTGACCATCCAGTAACATTACAGTGTTTAATTCCAAGTTCTATGTTTGAGTAACTCAGCATCTGCTATTGTTCCAGGATTTGTCCAGTCTTGTTTTATTGTTTTAATTTTTTTTTCATTTCAGAGAAGTTGGAAAAATACAAGCAAGCACTATTTACTGATACTGATTTTGTTATACTTAATTACTGTATCAAGGCAATACATAACTGAATTTTGAATGTGTAATATGAATGTGTCCTTGATGGTCTTTCTATGATAGGCTCACGTGCAGAAAAACAAGATTTGCAAAACACTTTGAATAACAGTGTATGAAGTACATTATGCACTCTTAATGATGAGACAGTTTTGCACTGTAGGATCATTTCATCATACGTTATCCATGAGCAGCTCAGTGTAATTTTTATACTGTAGCTTAAAAGTAGTGCCTTTTTTTTTTTTTTTTTTTTTTTGGTGGCAGAAGTCTGTAGGCCAAGAATTCACAGGAATAGGAGAAGAAGAGCAAGCCCCTTAGTTAGCATGACTATATGTACCATACTCCATCATATACCTAACTGTGTTCAGCATACTTTTGACTACATTATATTATATTATATTATATTATTCAAGAAGATTGTTGCTAGCAAATAGAAGAGGCAGTTTTACCAGTACAAGTCTAGTTTGTTAAACACTACATGAGTGTTTTCTCTGAGAGAAAAGTCTTTAGAAGGGGTCAGATGTAATTATCTTAAGCTCTGTTGTTACTGCTTGGAGCTAGTTCACATACGCAACATCTATGTACAAAGAATTTTTGTGACATTCATATGATTTCTGCTTCCTAAATGTTCCAGTGTTCTTAAGTCTCATCTTCTTAGTTTTCAAAACTTGAAAACTTATATTAAACTTTATTAAAGCTTTTGGAAGCACTACAACCTCCAAAATCAGTAGTCTTTGAGCTAGAGACAAAAGGTATTATTTTCCTGAAGGAAAGAACCAGGGAAGACAAGTAGGGAGATGGAAATTCATGAAAATCTCTACTTTTTAAAATAAATAAAATTTTGCATTATTTTCATCTTGTTTCTCTTTTCATGCATCTTCTCCACACAATCTTCTTCATGAAGGTTTGCATCTTTTCTTTTATACATTTAGAAGGAATTATATGATAATCTTGGTTGGATTATATCTGTTTTTGCATAGTTGTCCAACTGTATAAACACTTAACAAAAATTCACTAACTTGCTAGTACCTGATGCCCTGAGTTGCTCTGTATCTCTGTCTCCCACTGCATCTGGCTGTAGGCTGGCAGAGATTGCGAGCTGTGGCCCTGGGTTAATAACACTCTGAGGTATGTTCTTGATGCTGACATAGCTTCTCCTGTGGAGAGAAGCTTCAGCTGTGCTTTATAAAGATCCGTAATTTATGATTAAAAATATGGTTTGAGTCCTTTTATTTCAAAATTTGTATTTTGGACCATTATTATGTATTTTAGATGTCAAGCCTGGATTAACTAATAGCCTTTTTGCATCCCAGCAAATAAATATTCTCCTTTGAAAATTTTTTCATGTCACTTATACCTCCATTAATATAGTGACTTTAAAATCTGTTTTACTTGCAGTAATGAAGAATACTGCAGAATATGCAGTATCATTCAGACTGATTAATGAAATGGATTACCAGATTAAACACAGAGTAAATTAAAAAATTAATATTCTTTGTCTTTGAGTATATCTTAATTTAATTAAAGGTTTAAAATTCTTACATAATTTGTCATTTTTATCAACTTAACAGTCTCTTTTTTGTGAAAAAAAGTAGTTTACAGAACTCTTAACATCTTTACTCCCTTTTCATCACAGCTTAGATGAGTACAAAAAGGGAATGTTTCTCACATTCCACAATGACTCTATGACTATTCTTCATATCAGGAGATTAAAACAGGCTTGAATTGCACAATGTGATTTTAAGCTGTGTTTTTGAAACCACAGGGTAGCTGCCTGCCCCACTTTTTTTTCATTCATATCACATAAGGGTCAAAAGTACTTAGCAGTCATCATAAAATTATTTAGTGCTCAGTGAAGGAGGAGAAATAATGGACTGATATGTCATGCTAACACAACGTCTGTGAGCAAAACTATATTGTAGTGTGAAAACAATATAGGCTATCTTACATGGAGTGAGAACTGGTACTCAGGATAGCAAGATATTCTGTCTTGTAGCATGCATGCCAAGCCATTAACATTGCATCTTCCCACTGTGAGAGTTCAGAGCCACTGCCTCGCCTTTATGGAAGATGCTCTGAATTGCTCTCAGTGAGTAAGCAGCTCCCACTGAACTCCCAAATATGCCTTCTCAGTGCTTGTAAGTAAGAAGAATCATTCCTGTTCCACAAGACAGCATCAAGAGTAGGACCTTCAAGTGGATTCAAGAAGCATATATTGAAAATGTTATTCAGGATGTAAAAAAAAAAAATGGTTACAAATAATTAACTAAAAAATGATGGTATGCCGCTTCGGAAAGTATGAGTGGCTAGAAGGCATGCTGCTATATCCACTCCCCTTGTGCTGTACCCTCCAGAACCAAGCTAGGCCTCATGACAGCAGTTAGTAAAGTTAGATGGGAACATATAAAAGCATGAAAGTGGTTAAGTGGACTGTAAAAACTGAAAAGATCTGTTCTACATTATTTTGCATTCTACATATTTATGCACTTAATCTGGAAATTGCTACCAGTTCATAGCTACAATGAAGACTATATAGAAAACAATGACCTAACTCACACCTATGAAAATCCAGCAGAAAAGGAGAGCTGAAAACTGTGAAGTTTTGTTTTGTTTCTTTGGCATTTTTTTTTTTTTTTTTTTTTGGTCTGCTTACTTCCTGGATTCTACAAATAAACTGAATAGCACGGGTTTAAAACAGTGGTTCTCTACTTATGCTCTTGCAAGGTTCTGATCTTCAGAGTTGTGTAAAGTGTATAGTGTGTTCAACTACCATTTTGAATGTAAAGATGAAACCACAAACACTTTGGGTACTTGACGTGGTCCAACATTTTGGCTTAAAACTCAACTTTGTCTGAATATCCCACAGCATAATTACAAAAATGACATGGCAAGTATTCATGTTGATAAGGTCAAGAAGCTGTCTAAAAGTGGAGTTGGTCATTTCTGTAGAGAAGTTAAATACCAAATGATTACATATGTGTGTTTTATGTTGAACATGCGTTAACAGTAGCTTATATCATTCTGCAGAGCTCTAATATTGCTTTTGAATGCAAAAAGGCAATGTAACGTAAAGATGGGCATGGTTGTTAATGGCTTGTATTAGCTGGAAGCTATAAAATCATCCTAGTACTCTGTTAGTGCTGGAATAATAATTTACCAAGACAATTACCACATGGTGGAATTTTTTGCTCCTCTAATTCAGTGTTATTAATAATGAATAAAATTGCAATTTTCTCAGGTTGCTAGGGGCAGTGGGGAATTATTTCAATGAATATTTCAGCACATTAGTTTAATCATAGTTCCACAAAATTCAAGTGGGCAATATTTTATACTTCTAAGTTCAGTCTGCTAAGGGACCATAGTCATTAAATTGCAAACTATTTGCGCTGAAGTCCATTCTATGATTTACAAGCCTTGTTAAAAACACTGTAAAAGAAAGCAAGCTGTGCCATTAATACTTGTAATTTGATGCTGCATTTGTTAATGGGCTCAGTGTGATTAATGTTTTTAGCAGCAGGCAGAACACTTTGAGACAGGCAGTGCTGAGGTTTATAATACATAAATGCATGTAAAGAAATGTTAGAATATTGTAAGTTTTAGTAATATATGTTTTTACAAGATTATATTCCTGAAACAGAAAAGCAGCAGTGAAGTTATCGTATGTAAATATGGTTCAAGCTGTGGTAGGTGCTGATGTGTGTGTTCTTTATTTCACAGCCAACTGCACGACTTCTGGCGCTTGGATTACTGGGAAGACGATCTGCGCCGACGGAGGCGATTTGTTCGCAATGCTTTTGGCTCTACTCATTCTGATGCTCTTCTGAAAGCTGCTGTGGAATATGGTCAGTACTAATTCCTGCTTAAAAATGTACCTTAACGATGTTTTCTTCATGTCCATGAATCCCTGAGAATCATGTCCTTTCTTTTATAAGGATAGTACTAATTCCTAGAACAACATTTTCTTAGAAAAGGAATTCTTTCAATTCTGTCACTTCGGTGAACCAGAAGATGTGAGCTTGTGAGCTGTTAAATTTTCTAGTCCCCAAGAGGTTCACATGGCATTCCCAGACACTAATTTTGAGATGCTGGTAAAAGGAACCAAACTCGTCTCTCCCAAGTGACAGAATTAAACTGTTAGGCCATCAAACTAATGTGTCATAACAGTTCCATTGGAGGCCTCTCATGTATAAGGACTTAACTGCTTTTAAAATATATCTGATGTTTTTATCTTGGTGCGCATACTCTTAGCCAAAAACATATTTTTTCTGCAAGTCATGAAATACCTAATAACTTGTTTAAAAATATTTTTTGAGGATGCTTGTGACAGAATAGATTACTGTACTCATAAAAGCTACAGTCTGAGAATTTAAGAATTAGATGATGATTGATTTTCATGGAGAGATAGCTGAAGTATGAAAGAGAAGGGAGAAACAATCTTACAAATTCCCTTATAACGTCTGCAAGTTTCAGGTTTTTGTTCCTGTACAGCAGACTGAACCTGAATACTCCAGAGAACTAAAGTACATTTACTTCTCAGGCTTAAGCTGTGTGGCTCTCTAGTATATCAAAGATGGGGAATATTTTTAAGAATAGTAAAATACATTTCTGTCCTTAATCTGTAGTATAGGGGGGAAAAAAACAAAAACAAAAACAAACTAACAAGTAAACAAAAAAACAGATAATTTATCATTTAGTAGTAATGTTTTACATCATATATGAAAAACGGAGGAAAGGGAAGTAATTTGCCTGAAGCAAGTTATACCTTTCAGTTGATACATAGCCAAGGACTAATGGTGCCAGAGGTTCTGAATATGATAAATGTAAGGCTAACCCTACATATGTCACCAACTTAGCAGGTTGCTGAAGTAAATAGAGGAGATTTTATGAAGGTTAAACATGTGAGTGAGTATCTGCGTGTGCAGTTATACCAGCTAGTGTAATTTAATACTTATTTTAATGTGAAGGTTATCATGTGCAGAACTTGAGGACATAAACTGTTCACCAGTTGGGTTAAGGAAGTCATTTCCCCTAGGCATACACTTGCCTCACACACGTTTGACAGAAGGTTATTTTATCCACAGCCTTCCGAAATGTCAAAATAGAGATCTTATCAGAAGCAGATGCTAATTTCACTGTTGCTTTGGGAGAAAAATAATCACCAAAACTATGTATGAGGTTTCTGCACTATTCAGGCACAAAAACTCTTTAAAAATACTTTCACTGCTTAGTAATTTAAACTTTAGTTATTAAACTAGCATTGAAACAGGAAGAAATCTGGCTTAGAAGCTATCATGAAGTTTTAATAGATACTGTCCAGCTTTTTGTTAACATAGGTGGCCTTTTTTCTTGCTTTTGTAATGGGAATATTTTATCTTTGGAATAAGATTGTACTCAGAAGATTTGGGAAGAGTTTTTGTTTTGTTTTGTATAATGAGAGCTATAATACAAGTTGCACTTCAGTGGTTTCAGCATATCGCAAGAATTGCCTCTGTTTATATAGTTTTTGTATTATGGTATTTCAGTGGAGATAATGGCTGCCCAGTATGGTAGAGCTAGCCTGCAAGATAAAGCTATATTCAAAAGAAGCAGAGCAACTGAAGTAGTTATAGTTTTATACCTATGTAGTTTTCCATTACTTACCTATCAGTGCGTTCAACATGCAAAAAAATTAAATGCTCAGGTATTTATGGAGGTAGTGTACATCAAACAGATGATTGTATAAAAAGTTTCAGTTGACAAAAGTTTCGAGAGAATTAAAGTAAAAAATTCAAAGTTTAAATTTTTCATGTATTTATCAAAATTAACATGGAATTTTAAAGCAGCAGCTGGCTTTGAAGTTGTAATTCATGGATTCTATCTACATGTACTTACTTTTCAGAGGCTAAGCCTTTGGATTTTAATACTGAAACTTTTAGTTGACCTTTCCCTGTAAGAAAACATCCTTAACACTGATGTTATTTTTATGCCTCTTGGTGTTACTAATGAGTTGAATAATTTATGAGGTTGTCATGTGAAAAGGATTTGGTGCAGTTTGATGTACTTTTAGCCTCTGGTGTTGGAATGTGATTAATAAAGAGCTGGAGGCAGATTTTTTTTTCCGTAGGGCTTAACTTTCGTTGTGATTTTTTATTAGCTTTGTTTTTATAATTTTGTTTGGAACAGTTCGATGGTGAAATGCCCCCAGCTTCCACAGCTAAGCTTGATATCAGAATATAGAAAGAATTTAAATTATTTTTATAAATCGTTTTGCATCATTTTCCAGCAATAGATTTTTTTTCCTGACCTCAGATACTTTGTTTGTGAGAAATAAACTATTCATCAAAGCAACATTTGTTGGGCTTTTGTTATATTAATAACAGGTTTTCATCTTGACTGATACCTCTAGAGCAAGAAAATCTATTTTGAGCGTCAGTAAAATAGTGGAAATATCTTGTAAGTTTTTGTTATCTGCATTGACTGTCAGTTATCATTTAGGAATTTGTGCATAAATATTGCAGTAGAGGAAAGTATAGTCAAAGCCTAAGTCAGCAAGCTCCCCCATATCTACGATCAAAGGCATCAGCTTAAATAGGTCTGATCAGGCACTGCAGAAGAGGGCGGGCAGTTTCAGCTGAGCAAAAATCACAGAGCGAGGATGACAAAATTAATCAGTCATTTCTTTGGCAGTAAATAATAAGATATGCTGAGGATTGCAGATGAGAGAATTTCCAGATTCCTTGGAGATGTGCCTGCTTAACACCTGATATATCCAAGTTTGTACAGCCATCAAGATGACCTTGATAAACAAAAAAGTGCTCCACAGCTACTCTAGTACTAAATCAGTGTTGATGTTGGATTTATGGATAATGTGATTATATAACACTTGCAGTCATCAAGGGATAGAAAATTCTTGGAAATGAAAACCATGACTGTGATTTATATGTTTGTTTTAGGAACGAAAAAACAAATGCTAAATTATGTCTTGAAGGGCTTTGAAAAGAAGTGCTAGATTTAGCTGCTATGTAGCTTCTTACTGTAGGAAGCATTATCTGTGATATACTGTGTGGCAGTAGTATTTAAAAAAAAAATCTGTGAGGCATGTGGGTAAAGCTTCTACCTATTTAACTACAGGATGTTTCTTAGCAATTGCATCCATGTTCATGTTTCTGTTTTTCATATGCGTGTGTGTATGTAAGTTCATAGGCATGTGTGTGTGTGAGTGTATGTGTGTGTGTTCAAAGTGCCTGGAAGGTAAAAACAGTTCAAAACTGAAGATTTTTAACACATTCCTTTGGCTATATACCTAGCTATTCTATGAGACTGTGGGTTTATCAGAGTCATAGCAGCATTTCCAGGAGATTAACTGGATAATTTTTTCCCTTTAGATTAGTCTCTTCCATTTCTAACTATTTGATTTTAGCACTGGATTTTAATCTGTTTCATGTCTGGACATAAAATTCCAGCACAATTATTTCAGCACTGTATCTACTGTTCTCCTTTGTTTTAGTTAAATTCTTACTTGAACAGATCCATAGATTCTTTTCTCCCTTTTGTAAAGCTGAAGGGATGTTACTTCCTGTAGTTTCAAAGTGCAAGGTATAAACTAGGATTTTGAAATACTGGAAGGTTTTTTGAGTTTTAATTTTATAACGTCAGTGGATTTTAAACAGTTCTTATTTTAAGTTTACACAGAGTTTTGACGTAATTTAACAAAAATTTAATAAAAATTGTGGCTTAAAAAGAGAGAGAAAGAAAAGTTTGTGCAAGATATTATAGTATCTATTTCTCTTCCCCAAATTTTGCTACCAATAAATACATAAAATATACAGGCATGACCCAATTCACAGTGATTCTGTACATGTGATGAAAGAACTGTCTCTTCCAGTTAATCACCTTAACAGTTTACAGTCACTGGATATTAGTATAGATGAGACACTGCTGTACCACTGTGGACAGTGAAATAGAGTAATATTCCACAAAGGTCAGTTTAAGAGCAACGTAGTGTATTTATTATCTTTGGTCCTTCAGCCTTTGAACACTATGTTCCATAGACCATTTCCATGTAGGAGGGATCCAAGAAAAGACACATTTTCTTTTTTGAAATGGATACATGAACGTTAGTAACTCAGTGTCCATGTTCTAAACATAGATATGTAAGCTGGTCAGGCTGGTCAAGTATTTCTAGCCTCTGTGCTCACGAATATTTGGCCTGTTGAGCTGATTATCATGACAGATAAAAAACACCTTTATAATGTAGCATGTGATACATGCAGGTTTTGAAACGAGGCTACGGATGTAATGTATATATTCATTACAGTGATTGATTTCGTACTTGCATATTTTAAGTTACTCATTTTATTATATAATAAGACATTTAATTAGCAACCTTATTTCAAGAGCAGTTCTAACTGAAATAGAATGTATCTGGCTCCTTCTGGCAGTTGTCATTGCTGCTCTATATTTCAGCAAATGTTGTGTATCCTTATCATCAGAAATATGTTTTATTATACAAACAGAGTTAAACACCAATTTCTGAAGTCTACATTCACAAAATCATCTGAAGTTCAACAGATTTTCAAAGAATTGCAGTCAGAATTCCTTCAGGGTATTGAAGGAATTACATACAGTAAGCTTCAACTGAGCACTACCTTAAAGGGTGTTTGGACTCCCTGCTGTGGAACTAGAAGTGTGAAATCCATGAGAACTTCTACTCAGGCTGGGGCTGTCATCAGAACAGGCAATCTAGTCGTCACTTGGGTCCTAAATTAATATTAAATTTTTGAGGATCCTCAATATCAAAGAAAATGCATTAAGATGTTTCAAGGACTGTAACTCTGGAGTGGCCTCTCAGTGCTGAGAAGTCCAGAGCGGCTGATTCCCGCAGCTCCCGATGTCCATCTCCTCAACTGCTGGGCTCCCTATGTTCTGCAGTTAGCGGTAGAACAAGGTAGAAGGTGAACATTCCAGAGGAACTGGTAAGAAGTTGTATTCATTTATCATATACCAGATATTGTTCCAGAAAACCAAGTATATTTATAAACAAACTTATCATGATGTTTTCTGGTGATTAAACTTTCTAAGAAATCAAAATGTTTTATGAACTGAATATGCTTAATTTCTTCATCTCTGTTCAGAAGCCTTAGAGTGGAATCAAATTCCTAACACTGGGAAGAATGAAAGCCCTCTAAAAGATAATCTTCCTCCATTCTCTCAGTAATGTAACTTTCAGACCTATCTTAAAGAGAGCAGTGTTTTATAAGTAAATAATGTAAATCTGGAAGCAAATTGAAGCCAGCTGATACAGAGTCATCACTTCCCAGAGTTTCACTAGCAGGCCCACTAGCTGCATAAGAACATTAGTTATCTAGGCGCATCCACAGTTAGAGCATGTAATATGTACCATGTAAGAGGTTAAAGACCACATTATGCTTTCAGTTTGTTCTAAAAACTAGTGCTTTCTATATATCTGTATGAAAAGCTTTACTGTCAGGTTCATAGTAGAATCTGTAGAACTTTTTCAAAGGCTACTTCTACATTTACTTTTTCTTCTAATCTGATCCAGATGTTCTTTAGGAACTCTTTGCTTAGTCCAGAAGAGACAAGGCTTGAGGTGGAGGAAGTCTTGTAGCTGTGTATAAATAAACATCTGCTGAGAGAGAATAAAAATGGAGCCAGATTCTTCACAGTGGTGCTCAGTAAAAGCATTTTATTTTACTCTAATTGTGGAAGAATGGTGGAATAGTTTGTCCAGGGAAGTTGAAAAGTTCCCATCTTTGAAAGAACTGAAAACTCAGCCAGCATTGATCCTGGGCAGCCTATGGTAGCTGACCCTGCTTTGAGAAAGGAGTTGGATAGACAGTCTCAACAGAAGTCTTCTAGCCTCAAGGATTCTGTGATTCATGTTATGGAAACAAAGCTTAGAAGTAGATGGTTGCAAGAATTTTTTCCTAAATAATATTTTTAAAATACAAATCTTCTTATATCTTGATGTTCAAGACTGATTTTATGTCTTGTCTTTTTTGCTCAAAAGCAAAACAGAGCAGAAAAATTTGAATGATAATTGAAAAGTAATCCTCTGTCACAAGTTACTTTAGGCATCATAATATTTGTTTTGTGGAAATGTAGATTTGCATGTGCCTGAATCAGAGAATGGCTGAGGTAGGAAGGGTCCTCTGGAGGTCACCTGGCTCACTCCCTCTTCCAGCAGGGTCACCCAGAGCAAAGTACCCAGGACCACATTCAGGCAGCTTCAGAAGATCCCTAAGGAGGAGATCTCACCTCCCTTGGGCAGTCTGCGCCAGTGTTTTGTCACCCATGCAGCACATAATTGCTCCAGATTTTCAGAGGAAACCTCCCGTGCTCCACTTTGTGCCCACAACCTCTGGTCCTGGCAGTGGGCAGCACTAACAGAGCCTGGCTCCAGACTATTGGCATCCTTTTTTTCTTGTATTTATGAACACTCATGAGATCTTTCTGAGCTTCCTCTTCTTCAGGCTGAACAGTTCTAGTTCTCTCTGCCTCTTCTCATACAGGGGAGCCCCTGTCAGTATATTTATTGAACTCTCTCCAGTATGTCCATGCCTCTCTTGTACTGGAGGTCCTAGGACTGAACACAGCACTCCATATTTGGCCTCACCAGTACTGAGTAGAGGGGAAGGATCACCTGTCTTTTTCTGCTGGCAATATTATGCCCAATGCAGCCAAAAATACCATTAGCCTTCTTAGCAGCATGACCACTTTACTGACTCATGTTCAACTTGGTGTCTACCAGGACCCCCAGGTCCTTTTCTGCAAGTCTGTTTTCCAGATGGGTGCCCTCAGCATGCCCTGGGATTGTTACTCCTCTGGTGCAGGATTCTGCACTTTTCCTTGCTGAACTGCAGGAGGCTCCTGTCATCCCATTTCTTGAACCTATTGAGGTCCCTCTGGATGGATGGAAGCACAATCTTCTGTTGTACTGCACTGAAATTGAGTTAACTGTGACTATTTTAGTTGTTAAAATGTTTCTGATAGGTTTTTGTTTTGTCTTGTTTTGTTTTTATTTATTTAGTGCACTATCCTACACTGCCTATAAAATTAGCCACACACACAGCATTATAAAATACTTTGTTCTGGAGAAATGCAAGTGATGACCCTTATCTCAGATAACTTCAAAACTAATACTGAGTAATGTCATATGTATGAATGCAAAAGAGAAATTGAAGAAAACAGAAGCCCCTGACTAAAAGTAAAAAGTCATTATTCGTCCCATACGTACCCATTTTATTTTAGTCTGTAAGTGAACATAATTTGACAAGCAGTTTTGTGTAGTTTTAAGAAATTACGTTTTTTCTGTAGGCAGAAATCACGTGTTATGTGGTAAGCATTTTAAGAATATTTATGCAGTCATTAAATTAATCCATAACAATGCTCCCATGTGTCATCAAGTAAGTCTCCTTTGTTCTTTACTCTAAATGTGGTCATGCTGCCACATGACACAAATGTGTAAGCCATTCTGCCTCACATGGAACACCATTTTCTTTCTGTTTTCTCTGTTTGGCTCTCTTTGTCTCCATTAGTTTAATTACCAGCCAAGTACTACTTGTAAGACAAGATTCCCAGTTTTAGATGTATGATTTAATATTAAGAAAATTATACTGAATGTTGAAATCAGTAATATTCTTGATTATCTCTTTTACCTAAAATAATATTCTTGTTGCACAACTTTCTTTCAGTATGTGAACTAAATTCCACATCTGATCGTGAAATCTTTGATGTACTCTGAATGAGTTTACATCCAAACTGTGCAGCTGAAGGAATCACAAAAGCATTTGTGGGTTTTTTTAGGTAAAGCAATTTAAGATTTGTGTCTACAGCCTTATAATTGTAGCCCAACAGTGCCATCCACTGCTTCACCAAATAAACTTCCAAATATTTCATCCTCGTAGGTTTTTAGGGAAAAGATGACCCAGTAACAGTGTTTCGCTGAGATTTTAGATGGAAGTTGTCAGATATGGATGAAAATAAAATATTGTTTAAAGGTCTCAGTCCAAGAGTAAGAGCTTTCATTATAAGAGATTATTACAATTAGATTACTAATTGTGATAATAACTAAATCTAAAATACTGGATCTAACTTGGTCTTTCTAGTGCTTTGTAGTCCCCTCAAAGGGCATACATATATTCTCATTAAATATATCTAATATTATGATGATTTTCACCTCAGCATTTAAACTGCAGTGGAATTTGCTTAGGCAGATTACTGAACTACTCTTTTTGACAGTGTCTGAGCTTCTACTATCTGACTAGGTAATGGGAAATTAGTTTCAACTGCATCCTAACAACTTCATAATGTCTAAATATCTGCTTTCTATTATCTGCCATATCTTGCGTAGGAATTTTCATTAGAGCTTTGTAGTATGTTTTTTTTTTTTTTTTCTGATTTTCTCAGATCTTGAATGTCAATATATTCAAAATATTCAAGCTTTTAGAAGATCCAAGTAGCATGTGAAAACTTTCTTCCCCAAAAACCTCTGTGTTGGATTCAGATGCTTTTCCTTGGAGGGTTATCAGGTTATCTGGCATGACATGGATTTTAGCAGCTATTATAGGTCTGAGCTAATAGATTCTACCACAAAACTTTTCTACTTTTTACTAGGAATTAACTTAACTACTTCTATTTCTCCCTTCAGATTGCCTCTGAAGGACTATGACTCCTGTTTGATTCTTGAATTAATCAAATGGCCTGGCCTGGCAACCATTCCCAAGACTCCAAAATCACAATCACTGCCAGTCTTAGAATTCTAGCTATATATTTTTCTTTTACACCATTATACTTACATGTGAAAAGGTCTATATCAATCTGTTCTGCTGAATGAAAGTAATTTACTTACAAAACCAGTAAATTACTGTGATGCAAAATGTTTCCAACCAACGTGGAGAGTTAATTTGTTCTATTAATTCAGTTCTATTGCTAATTGACAAAGAAATAGAAGTTACTGACCCAGGTATATTCAGTACATCTCATAGGAACATTTTGGAAAAACATTCAATCAATGAAAGTCTAATAACAGTCCTTCAGGATGGCTTTAATAGTTCAGTGAGTGTAGCACTTCAAACCCAGATTTTACCATGTACTTTTCTTACTTCCAGTTTTCAACACTTGAAGACTTCATATTAAGGAGCAACAACACTTCAAACCTCCTTTAACTATAGTTAAAACACGAAACATTACATTCTTATATTCTCCTCCTCTCTTTTTATTCTTCCTCTTATCTTGTCTGCAGGAATTCATTCCACACTATGTGTATGAAATGTGCGTGGAAATTCGTAACATTACTAGAAAAGTATGTTTAATAACATCCTTAGTGGATTAAAGAAGACAAAACTGCATCAAATGTGTCTAAAAATGCAAGATGAAATCTCACTTCTGCTTCTACCGAGGAAGGTTTTTCGTGAAGACACATAAGAAAGGCGGCTAGGACAGGAATCCAAACACGTGGCTAAAATCAAGGGCCATTAATTCAGCTGTACTGCAGCTATTGCAGCCTAGAATCAGGAGATCATGTCATAGACTTAGAACTTTTCCTGCTCTTTGACTCGTGCCAGTAGGAGGCATGACAGGCTTTCAGTCACTGGGTAAAATATGTTGAAGTGACAGTGGTAGAGGTAGGTTGTGACAATCTCTTTAATACGTCCTTGTCTTTCACAAAATTTACAGAATAACTCTTTATAGTTTACAAAAATAAAGGGAATCATTTCCAAAGGCAAATATTTCACTATGCCAGAGTATTTTCACTCATCTTTTTATATTGTACTACTTAAAATTTGCCACTGAAAATATATTATTATATCACATCAAAATTATCATAGGGATTTTGTGTAAATAGCAAGATTTGTACACAAGAAATAAAGACTTGCATATATGCACACTAGCAGCTCTATATCTGTACATGTGTAGTGAGTTCTTCAACAGACTTTATTTCAGGTGCTCCTCATTTTAAAGTTACCTTTGAAATACACTCAAAGAGTACCAGTGCAGTGCAACAAACTGAAAGATTTTGTGAGTTTCAGCATTGTGCAAGGTACAGACATAGATGCAGAATCACCAGAAAGCACTGTATTAAAAGCCAAACACACTGTGATGAAAGTTCTCAAATATACCACTGAGCAGCACATCAAGAAAGACACCTTTTTAAGAATTCTATCAGCTAGCTTATTATATGTTCCCAGTTATATGTTTAATTTTCTCTTTCATATCATATATGCTACATCATGAAGTAGTTTTTTTCTTATCCTTCCTGTATGCCTAAAGAGTCTACTTCCCTTTCTGTGTAAACCTGAGCATTGTCTACAGTACAGAAAATTTCTCAGCTGAGAAGACCATACATAATGCTCAAAGCATGTTTCATTGGTGTCTCTTCTATCATATAATGCAAATTATTCAATTCTATGTCTTAAAAAAGCTGATACTGCTCTCAAATAGCATCTCATCTTTACATTGAATGCTTCTTGAAACTTTGATATAAGAAAAGCAATTTTGCAAGTATCCCTACAGTTGTATGGAAGGTTTGTGCTTTCTGCCAGTGTTTGCAGAGCAGAATGAAAGACATCAAGAACACCACACTGCGGGCTGATAGAAGATGAAATATAGTACCAATCTCCTTTCTCCTTTACTGTTGGCTGCTGCTAAGATTTCTGCAAGTTAGTTTTCCTTAGTAAATACATAGACCACATACTTTCTATCTGGGACAGCAATTGCCATTCCTCTATTTCAGGGACGAAATAAGAGCTTGCAGATGATCTCTGTGAGCTGTTTTGGTAATAGATCCTCAGAGTCTGCTTTATCTCAGTGATATCTTTTATACCACTACTGTGATGCTTTTATCTGCTAAAGTTTATTCAAGAACTTTTCTAGCTGCGGCTATTTTTGTTTCTAAATGTAGATAAATCCAGTGTAAAATTCTGACCTTAATCAAGCAAATAGAAAAGTTTTGATTTTAATTTTGCATTTTGGGTTCAGGAACTGGGAGCTCATGTTGTTACAACAGCCTGGCCTAAATGGGACTGCTCTTTTTTGTGTTTTTTTTTTTCTTCTAGGATATAGTCCTTTAGCAAAGCTAAGAGTTAAACACAAATATTCCAATGCTAGGACCACACTGCTGTCTCACAAATGTGAATATCCTGTGGGTGCTGCCCTTTGTCTGATGTTGCTATAGGCATTGATCTACACAGAAATAGAAACATTTCCTCCCACCAGTTACTGTTGTTGCTGAAGTGAAAATGATGTATCCCAGTTCTAAAGATGTGGGAATCCACGTGAGGATTAAATGAAATCTGCACAGAAAAAAATATATATATATCAGATATCACTGCAGCATACTGAAACAGTTGAGATTGCACAGTTAAGAATGAATCTATATATTCTAGTAAGATTACTCAGTGGACAGATATATTGCTTATATGAAATGAGGACTGTCCTTTTAAGAAGGAGTTCAGTAAGACATTGTATCATAAATCGGAAATTTTGTGTGTGTAAAGACTGCATAAGTCCTTTTTCTGCATGTCTCAAAAGAGCTGAATTTCATTTGAAATTATTACCACTCCAGAGGGCAAAGATCATTTCAGCTATTTTGGCAAATAGTTATCTTGAAGCTTTTGAGTCTTCCTTCTTTAAATAAGTAGTCTTAATAGTATTAGAATGACTATTTTACTGTGAGAATGCAGATACCTACTATGAAATAATTCTGAACTTACTTGCTATTTCTTCATTTTTCAGCTGTCTTATTATGTCTGTCTGTGCCTGTTCCAAAACAGCTGATCTTCTCTGTATCTGGAAACAAAACCATAAGCAGTGAGGGACAAAAATGCCTTCTAGCAAAGACACAATCGACCATGCTTTGGCTGCAGAGAGGAAGAATTAAAAAATTTGAAGGCAGACCACAAAACTACAGATAAATCTTTTATTGTAAACATCGTTAGGGTTGGACCAGTCTTAGTGGTTTTGGAGGCTCTAACTGTTTCAGTATTAGGTGTGGTTTAGAAATGTTGGTGTGTAATGCTTCAGTATAGGAGCAAAGATCGGGTTTCTCACATGCCAGTGCACTGCCATCGAGCTGCCGGTGTGCACCAAGCGTCTGTGTTTCTAAAGAACACTTTGTTGCTCCTCAAGGCTTTCTCACTGTTAGCTTTCTCAATTAGAATTTTGGGGATAAGGAAGTGACATTAAGGCTAGCATATGTGGGCACAATCCCACAGCACAGGGTGTGCCTTTAGGCTGACAATTTTGATCCCTTCTTTGGGCTCTGCAAGCCGATAAGAGTCAGAACATGGCTTTTCCTGTAGAATGTGTACATGCCTTAAGTATTTCAAACTTGAAACTAATCTAAAACTTCCAAGACAAAAGACAGGCCTGAATGTGAAGAGATTTCCTACTTTTCATTTATATGTTATCTTTCGGAAAGAAAAATAAAGTTTTTATCAGATTCTATTTCAAAAGGATAGAATTAATCGTTTAACAGAATTATTTCATTGTTTCATTATCATGTCATACATAAATTCAATCCCCTTTTCCTTCTTACCCTATTAATTATATTTTTCTGTTGAAACAGTTTGGTTACCCTCTTCAGTGCCCTGTCTTAAGAAACCTTTGCTTACATGTGAATATTTTGAATTAATGATAAATGAAATTCCTTTTTGCTGTCAAAACCAAATTGTGAAAAAGCAGTGCATGGCTTTGAAAATCAGTACACTCTATTAGCAGACCTGTCAATATAAAAAGTGCATTCCATTTCCACCTCTTGCTCTAATAACCTTTTCTGTGTTACTCAGAGGCAGTTCACATAATCAGAGTATATTGTCAGCTTACTGGAGTTGGGGAAGCATGAAATGAAAATCGCGTTAATATTGATCCAGTTCTCTTACTTGCAAGTGTCCTTGATGTCCTTTCCACTGAGCAATAACCGTTGGTGTGATGTAGTTATTTTCCTGTCAGCTTATACTGTACTTTTGAAAAATGGTTGGAAACAGGAATATTTTATTGCTCTTAATTATTTTTCTTGTTTATCATTTGTGCCTGTTTAAGTGATCCACTGCACATCAGGAAATTTGGATTCTTTCTGCAATTTATCAAACTACAGTATCCACTGAGAGGCTGCATTTCAAACTGACAGGGATTTGTAAAGGTCATCAGTCGTGAAATATGAATCCATTCTTGTGTGTACGAGTTACAGTGGCAAACTACATCTTAATCCAAATATAAACACCTGACTGGTTTAAGTTCCATTGAGAAGGACTTCTAGCTGCAGTCAGACTGAGGGCTGCCCTTCAGGAGTGCGGAAATGCCTTATAACATCTGCTCTGTCCCCCACTGGCTCTGTATGGTCAGTACCAAACCAGTGCAGGTTCACATTCTCAGAACACATGAAATCTCAAATATAATATCAACATATCTAAAAATTAAGTTTGTAGCCACTGCTGTCTGTAAGTAAGTAAAATAGTGACCGTCCAGCATGAAAACTTCGTCTTTATTTTTATATGGGGCCTTTTATATTCATAGACAACACTTTGACTTTAACCACAACTATTTGTTGTTAAAAAAACCCTCAACCTCTCTTAAGAAGCACATTAACTTTCTCCATGCCCTTATTCTTGGTCTCCTTGTTGGTGTCAGTCTCATTTTTACAATGCAAACATTTGAGAATTTATGAGGAAAATGTGTACAACAGTATTTATTTGCAAATGACTCACCAAAAAAAAGGCTGTGTGACCTGATGTTAGATATAAAATAAGAGGGATAAATAGTTTGAATGTCTCTGATTAACTTTTCGGATATTCACCTATTAGAGAATATAAAAAAAATGCAGTTTGCTTCTACTTTCAATAAGAGGCAATTTCCAAAATAAACAAATGCAATTTTTTATTTTCACACAATTTTCATAGTTTTTCTCCCTCATTTCTTCAAAGATCTTTGATAATAAAAAAAAAATGATTTAAGATTCCTCTGGCTTTTATTAAATCTATTAAAACCAGCCCTCCCTTAATATAAGTCACTTCTCTAGTTGTCTAGAGAAACTAAATTATACACCAGTCAAAGGCACCGGTTTTGGGAACGCATTGCAATTTAAATCACAGCCCCAGAAAACACAGGTGGGGATAGTTCATCACGATGGTCGCAGTGCTCTGCTCCTGCAGGGCTCCTGCCCTGCTCTTCCCACTGGGTGAACCAGCCCCATGCAGGCTGGCTCTGAAACCATGCAGAAAGGCATTGGGCTGGCGGGGGGGTGGTTACCGTGTCATTATTAAATCTTGCTGGATATTGTAGAGGTCAGTTTGCAGACTGCCAAGCAACCATTCTCCGTAACTGCAGCTTCTGAGAGGGTCCCGCTGTCTAATCGAGTTAGTAAAGATTAGCAATGAAAGCAGGATTTTAAACTGTTATGATATATAAAGCAGGAAGACGATCTCCTCAAATGTATTATAGGTATTTCCACGCAATAATCATGCAGAATGAATAAAAAAAAAAAAAAGGTGCATAATAGTGTTGTAGTTTAATTCTGAGTACACATGAGCTTACTGTTTCTGTAAAAGTTACCATTTGTACGAGAAACAACAAAAAATTCTCTTCCAAGAAAAACACTGTTGATAAATTACATTTTACCTATGATACAGTTTCATGGTTCACATCATCACCTATAAAGCAGCCTCCTGTGAGGAACTAGATCTGTATTCTTTTATTTAATAGCACGTTAAAAACTACCTTAGAAGATTAAAATTCAGCAACAAAAGCAACATTCTATGAGCAGTGCATATCAGAGATCTGTAAGGAAGAGAAAGCAATTTTACCCATAAAAGTTTCTGAGGAGACCTAAGCTTCACAAAAACTGTACTTCGGATTCTATAAAAGAGAGTTTTTAATTAAATGCAGCATTTTACCATAAAGAGAACAGACTTTACTTATGTCAAAACTCCCCTTTAGAAGCCGCATAAAACTGTAAAAGACAATATATGAAAAAGCTTTCTTATAGAAAAGAAGAACACCATCCCATGGAGCAGATTTCCAGATGTTTGGGAACATTAGAATTTCCTGTCAGTATATTTAGGTAACATTAAAATGAGGTTAACTTTCCATTCTGCCATCTCTCTTCAAAGATCAAAGAGCCCTCACTGCATAAATTGCCTTATCGGTAATTCATTGAAGTAAACTATGGAAACAACTTTATAAGAAGCAGTAGTCTCCTTTTGTTGGTTACAGTATTACCAAGCAAACTTTTTTTAAAATTAACCATGCTATTACCTCACTCAATACCATGTGCAGGAAAAAAATAAAAATAAAATGCTCTATTTGAATATATAGAATATATTTAATATAATTAATATAATTAAATGCACAGCACTGAAGGGAGAGCCAGAAAGTCCCTTCCTGCGTTCAACTAAATTGTAGTAATTAAGGTAAAATCTAATGAAGTAAACTTACATGAACAGCAATGTAAACAACAGTATCTTTTTATTGCTTATTTTAAAATTTTAGTCAAGGACCCTGTTTATAGGATTGGACACTTGCACAGCCTTTGAAGTTCAGATTTTTAGAACCTGCTGTGACCTACAGAATTTATTAGTTTAATCTTTATGTTTTGGGGAAATCATTAGATTTTTGTTCTGTTTTGGTTTTCAGTCAGCTTGCTAATTTCTTTCACTTTTTAAGGAAGATTAATGGTATGTGAAGAGAGATTAGTAAATCTGCGGCAATGCTGCATGGGTTTACTGCGCAGCTCATAAAATCTTTCAAGAATATGGAAGTTGAGCTTTTGTAGATGAGTGCTAGTTGGCTTCTTTATGTTAAAGATGAGCGTTAGTTATTGTGAAGCTACTGCAGGTAGCCAGTTTGAGCAGCAATCAAGAAGACAACAGTCGTAGCAGAAGATGTTTCTTTTTTTAAAAATGCCATATTTATCTTATGCGTACATTCTCCCAAAATACCTTTCAGGAAGGACCTTCAAATTTTAAGAAATTAGAGCATAACTTCAGCTGCACTTATGTTTCTCCCAAGTGACATATTTCCATTAAGTTATTTGCAAATTGCTATTTTAAGAAATACGTTGCTGCTCATTTCATGGTTTCTTTCTAAGCCCTAGTCTAGATAAACATATTGTAATAAGGAGCTTGGTTCAAGAACTGATGGCATCTGCCAGTTCCAGTTCTGTGTGTCCAATTGTTAAAGTGGTGCTTTCTTCATCTTATACCTAGTTCTTTGAATCATTTTATAATTAACTGTGTCTTTAAAATAGAAACTTCTTGTGTCCTGAGAGCAATTTTAAATGGAGTATCTGGAAATGAATTTCATCTCACAGGAATTTTGCTGTGGCTTTAAGAAAAACATTTGAGTTCTAAATTTTACAAACATATGGAAATATCAAATATTCATTTATTCTTCACTCCTTTTTATATCATTGTTAACAATACTAGACATCGTTTTATGTCATATAATATTTTATTCGGTTTGTTGTCTGGTTTTAAAGAGACAAGTTGTTTTTCCTTTTACTCTTATTTTGAGAGCTACTCTTATTTTAAAACCTTTTTGAAGTCATCTTGAAATATAAAAATAGAACATCTGTGACAGATCTGTTTTGGACATATTTCACATTTCAGGATCCGAGGAGATCTGGTGGTCTGTGGTATTCGCTTGTTAATTTCTTGATGAATGGGTAGAAAGGCCAAGAAGTGCACTCAGTACAGCACGTCTTCTGAAGATAGATGATCTCAAATAAATTCTATTCCCAATCAGTTTTTGATTTGTTAGGTGTTAAACCATTTCTTTGTAAGGACAGTGTTTACAAGCCTTGTAATGAGACAGCCCTGTGAGACCCTACTCTTCTTGCTGTAATTTTGATAAATGGAACTCTAATTCATAAAGGATATAGTGATTGAAGGGCAACTCTGGGTCTTGTACACTTTCATTTAGATAAATGTTTAGTACAGTACAGCAAAACTGAGGCACACTCAACAAAGTGATAAATTTAAACAACAGCCAAACCAGAGCCTTTTCCATCAAGAGAAAGAAGCACCATTTACTATATTTCTTTAGATAAATGTATGTTTAATATTATAAACCAGAGTGGATCTTAAAAGCATTTGTCTTGTTGCTAAGCTCCAAATTTGCCAAACTAATTTAATGCATTCTACACCACATTGCTTACATGGGTGTATGGCAATATTTCTGTACTCTGGTTGCTGGAACTCTCATCACAAGAGATTTAAAATGCGCTGAATTTCAGGTGCTTCTGCTGATGTATTGTAGTAATCATTTGGGACTTTGAACTTTTTTCCAGTAATTTAAAAAAATATCTCTTTGTGCATAAATAATGTAAAGGATAGTCACTAATCTAATCAGTTGCTACAGAAATGACTGATGCTATGATTATTCCAGATTAGAATTCTGGAAGCAATTCATTTGAAAATCACCACATCTTATAAAGTGAAGAAACTTTCATAACACTCACTGGAAGGTCCATTACAGCACATTACTCCTTTGTGCCAAAACCCCTACAATTCTTGCTCCTTTTTATGAATTAGGAAAAAAAAAAGACTTCTTTGTACATTGGGTGAATAATTACAGGTAGTTACATTAAATAGTTAACTGTATAAATGAGGTAAAGATCACAGCCTATTTTTGAACACAGCAAAAATATAGGTATACCAGTATAGATATTGACATCAATATTGTCTATATCCCTGTGAGAATCAGCATGGTGCTAATGGAGAGAGCGACAAGTAGGAAGACTAAAGACATTGTCCTTGATTTTGGTCTTAGAGCAAAAATTGTTTTTCTTCTTGTTTGTCTTAACCATGCTCTGTTGTTTCAGGAATAGCAATTTGGATAATAGGAATAATATACAGAAAGCTAATATTAGACTGTTTAAAATGGGAGACTGTCTCAGCTTGTGGTAGAACCCAATATCAAGTGGCATATTTACAATGATCTTCAGAGTAAAGACACTAAAGAAGAAATATGCCCCCAGTATTTTTATTTATTTGCTGCAACTCTCCTGTGTATGAAATAATTAAAAGAATCCTGTGAGAGTGAGAGAGAAAATTATAACAACTTCCCCACTGTTTTTAATAACAAAACTGTCTGACAAATCAGTTCAGGTCCATGCATGTATCTCCACTAATCTATCTACTTACTATGTTCCAGTTAGCTGTCCTGTCTGCACATGAGGGCATGAGTTTTAATAGAGAAAAGAGATAAAAAAAGAGAAAGCTTTCTACCTTATTATGAGCGTGTAGAACTGAAAATAAAACTAATGACCTCCCCTCAAAAAAGAAGTAAACACTGTGTAGATGTCACAGTGGTACATGAAAGCTACTGGCTGTTTCTGAAACAGAAACTATGATTCTATCATTCGCCACACTGTGATTCATTTCCTGATCATCTGAGGAGCACGGGTAGGACCTTCCCAAGACATATGATGATATATCATCTGCCCTAAGAAGCCATCAGTCTGAGCAAAAAAAAAAAGTCAGTTGTGGACAAGAACAAAAGGTATAACCTTCCTGTGGGACAAGGTCAAGAGAGTTGTTTGTCCCCATCTACTCTGCCCTCGCAAAACCCCAACAAGAATACTTCATAAGAAAGATGCAGATCTGTTGGAGTGGATTCAGAGGACAACAAAGATTATCAGAGGGCTGGAGCACCTCTCCTGTGAAGAAAGGCTGAGGGAGCTGGGCTTGTTTCACTTGGAGAAGAGAAGGCTCCTGGGAAACATCATTGCAGCCTTCCAGTACTTTAGGGGAGCTTATAAACAAGAGAGAGACTGACTTTTTACGCAGTCTTATAGTGATAGCACAAGGGAGAATGGCTTTAAACTAAACGGGGGAAAATTTATGTCAGATGTTCAAAGAAAATTCTATACTCCGAGAGTGATAAGACGTTGCAACATGTTGCCCAGGGAAGCTTTGGGTGCCCTGTCCTTGGAGACACTCAAGGCTGGGTTGGATGATGCCCTGAACAGCCTGAGCTGCTGGATGGCAGCCCTGTGCATGGCAGAGGATTGGAACTGGATGGGTTTTAAGGTCCCTTCCAACCCAAGCCATTATTTTATTCTGTGATTCTTTGAATTTGCACATGGTTGGACTGGATGATCTTGGAGGTATTTTCTAACCTCAGTGATTCTCCAATTCTGTGTCCATATACAAATATTTTATTGTCCTTAAAACACACAAGTACACATCAGAGTCCCCTCACCATGCACGTATTTTCTGAATCTTATGTAGCCTACATTGTTGGTACTGTAAATCGAGGTAACCTGTCTCCTACTCCACCTTCCTGTCATTCCTATCTCCAAGGCCAAAATTTTGAATTCCCAAAAGCATCTCCTTTAATTATAGCAGGTGCTTTGAGCTCCAAGGTGTCAATCAGAGGACGCCAGGAACCCAAGAGAAATTCCTGATGAATTTCTTTCAGGTTGAAAGCTAATGGAAAAACATAGAGCATAAAGCAGTACAATAATTATTAAGAACAGGAGAGTCTTTGTGAAATATTTTCTTTTATATTCAAAATATATTTTGAAGGACAGACTAAGACTGCTTATTTTTTAGGCCTTCATGACTCCTTGAAAAATGTTTTTTCCTTTTTTTTTAATAAACGTGGTTTATGCTTTATTTTTTACTACTTGACTTAAATTGTTTTAAACATTATTCTGCTATAATCACAACATTTGTAACTTATTTTAGGCACTGAAGAAGATGTAGTGAAGTCCAAGAAAACTTTCCGAAGTCAAGCTGTGGTAAATCAGAATGCAGAAACAGAGCTTATGCTTGAAGGAGATGATGATGCTGTTAGCCTACTGCAAGAGAAGGAAATTGACAACCTTGCAGGTAAAAATGATTTTTCATTCCATCTAGAATAAATGTCAAAAGGCTCCTTTTAACTTGTTGATTCTGAACCTTTGCAATTACCCTCTTAATACTGAGAGCTAAGTATACAATTACACTGAGAAGAGATTATTTATGATCTAGATATATTATGATGTCCTGCTTTCATGAACTGGGGGAACTGTTTACAAAACATGTTCCTGTTGCTCAATCTTTCAGCAGAGATGTGAGAAATAACCAGTGCTCTTACTGCTGTGTATGACTTTTTGTTGAAAATTTCATTGAAAACCACTATGGAACATTTCTAATTGAAATGGAAGTGGGAACTTAATTCCACAACTCAGTGTCCTGTAAGTCGATGTTGCTGTGCCACTGCTGGCATCCACTGCTGTCACTGTGGTGTTTTTCACCCCAGTAAGGGGAAAAAAATGCCTATTGTAAATAGGGACTAAGAAGGAACATGGCTGTAACCAAGGTATGAGCTTCATTAAATGGAATATGATTTGGGATTGAATCTTCTGTAGAAACATTCATGAAATATCCTCTCTTGTCCTTTCTCCCAATGTGAAGGTCTGCAGTGAGGTCTCTGTTTTATCCAGGTTCCAGCAGGTTCTGCTGTAGCCCTGTCTTTAAGAAATATTATGTTTCCAGGGGAAGTAGTCTGGAAAGAAAAGCATGCTGGAAGTTGAAAATGCAATCTCCTCTCAGATGAGATAAAAATGTGAGAACTGTGAAATGCAGTATGGATTTTTTTTAGGTTAATTTACTTAGGAATACCTTTATTAAGTTACTCGATTAAGGGGAAGTTTAGTGATGTCTGAGGATTCTTTTCAGTATAATTGAATTTCTAAAATAGCTATCTTTCTTTGCTCTTGCATTTTCTTCTGGTGCCATAGTGGAAATTTGTAGCAGAGATTATAAACGGATGTTTGAAAAAGAAAAAAAAAAAAAAACAAAAAAATAAACCTTAAGTGGAATTTAGTCTCATACTTTGAAACTAGAGCAGAGGGGAAGTAAATATTTTTACTTGGGAGCAGCCTTCAGTATATGATTATCATAGATAATATGTTGATGTGCTTTCTCAATCTGAAGCTAACTATAGCTGAAACGCTGTTGTTTTAAGTTAATAAAGCAATAAGGCAAGTAGGGCCGTTAATGGGATAATTTGATCAATGTACCTTTCTCCTTTAGAAGGGAAAACTCGGAATTGTTTTGGCTAAGTTCTTGTATCTAAGAGCACTGATTCCAGCTAAAAATGCATACCATTGTTATAGCTTAAGGGCTGCAATAAGCGATTACATTCAAGTATGTATTAGTACAGCAAAGTGCTCTGGAAAAATTCTTGCCCAGTCTGGAAAATCTTGCAGTCAGCTCTGAAGCTCTCAGACGTGTCCCCAAGATTGCCTTTTCAGTTAAATCAGCAATCCCTATACCTACATCCTTCCAAAAATAATTAATTAGTTAATGAATAGAATTTATTGCAGTGGTTCATTAAATATTTCTGTGAAGCATGTACATCTGTGCAGACAATATTCCCTGCTTATTTAGGACATAGCACAGCAATTCTAGTCCTTTGCTTTTACAGCCTGTATAAATTGGGAGATATATAGGTATTAGCAGAATAGAAATGATAGAAATTTAAACAAATTAACTGTATACATACTGAGTCCCAGAAGTGTCAGCAATTAGTCTTTTGTGCTCCCCATCGGCAGTGTGAAGGGAAGCAAAGTGCTTCCAGGTGAGGTGAGGTGATATGATATTGGTACTATATGTGTACCAAAAACTGTGCATTTCCCAAAAAGAACCCACATTCTTACTGTCAGATTGACTGTAACCTTTCATATTCAACTGCTGCTCATTTCTGAAGTGAAAATACTGTTGAAAGTTAATGATTATACCCAATATCGTAAGTCTTCTGCAAATTTTACCAATAAATAGGTAATCAGTTTTGCCAATTAATCTCCATACCCTGTCTGTTTTCCTGCATGTTTTTTTCCTTTAGAGAATACTGCTTTCTACAGTTTTCAGTATATACAGTGTGACTCTTGAAACTTGAGATCAGTAGCTGAAACCAGGGAAATCAGTGGGCAAGGAAAGTGAGTTTTATGCCAAAAAAATTTAGAACAACCTCTGACAGCTCTGAAGAGCAAATGCCAGTAAAGTCTGTTCTTAGCTAATTCTGAAAAGATAATGTTGATTTGATGTACGTGATCTGGACATTTTTTAGATATATCAAGTTACGGTATATCACAACATTGTTTTTATCTAGTTAATGTCCAGAGTGGAATGACACATAGGAATTTTTATATTCAGATATGCCCTCAATTTAACTTTAAAGTTTAAATCAATATAAACTTGGTTTATATTTGTATTTGGATTGCCTCAATATAAGGGATAGGAATTAAACAAAATCATTATGAACTAGGTTTAAATTGATTTAAGATTGCCCACATTTAACTAAAACAGTTTAACGTTGTTTGTTCCATGAAAGTAAGGTAGCTTTTAAAGAGCCATCTTTAAGGTTTTAGAAAACTTTTAAGAATATAAATATTACAATATTTTGATATATGAAGTTAAAACTAAAAAAGGAAAGTCTGAAACAGATTGAGACTGTTCTTACAAAGTTATCTGTACATACCTTTTGTTCCAGAGACTCTTTATAGTTTTTCATCAACCATGTGGCACAAATCAATGTAAAGTTCACTTTGATAAATTACATATGGGATGGAGAATTTTTTAGATAATTATAGTCTGAATATTTTTATTATATAATCTTAGTACTCCATATGTTGTGATGGCAGTTAGTCAGATTTCATTATATTAAGTAGCATTTTAATGAAATATAAAAATCAGATTTCATATTATTATATTCTTAGCATTATGAATTCTAAGTTTGCATCAAGAGTTTTAACTGAAGCGGTATTTTACCTGTCTCACAGTATAATGAGTCTTCAGAAGTTGTTTTTCTTGTTTCAGAATTTACATATTAAAACATTCTACATTTTTCTGTTTCAGTTTTAGCTCCTTTACTTCCCAGACTGTTCACTTCAAGAGGCAAGTCACTTTTCTGTTAGAACTAATGACTGAGATAGCCCAGTCTATTCTAACAGTTTTCTAATTTATTGTGAGTCTATGATTAATCCAATCAAATCCAGTGTAGTGACTTGATATTACTAACTCTGCCTTCTTTTTCATTTTGATTTTCTAATGCTCCAGCAGAGCTCTCACTATTACCTTTTCACTTAAGAGCCTGAAAATGCAAGCTTGCTAACAGTTTGTCTTTTGCTTATTGATGATTTTTTTTGTCAAAATGAAAACTATACAGATGTATTCTAATATGAAAAGTTAGCATTCTCAAAGGGAAACGTGTTTTAATTGGTAATTTTTATTTATTAAAAAGAACATCCGCACTAAAATAGATCATAGCAAATGGAAAAACATTGAATCATTTATGTTGTATGTATTTTACATTTTAGAAATACATTCTCTTTGTTGTGGAGTTGCAGATGGTTTGCTGAGTTGTTTGTGCACATCTGAGAGCAGAATTTAGCCTGAATGTTCTGTACAAGTCATGTGACTGGTGGCGCTAGCAAATAGACCCAGTCAAGCAAAAGAGTCCTGACAAAGTCTTTTGGGACCCTCTAAGAAGTATTTTCAAGTAAAGAAGAAAGGAAATAAAGATACAAAAATGTGAAGCTTTGGCAGGCATCTGTCTGGTTACTTGCATAGACTCAGTCAGCTCAGAATCTGACTTTCTCCTAAGCCCTGGAGAATTACTCACAACACCCTTGCAAGAATAAATGCATTTTATTCTCTCTGTTATACAAGAAGACTGAGCAATTCATCTAAATAAGCCCAAGGAAAGCCACTAACTGCGTTTAATGAGTCTCAGTCTTAATGTACCTTAACTTTTACTGCAGAATCTTCCTTTCTTCTTGGACAAATGTCTCTAGATGGAGGGAACCCCCCTGACAATGCAAATGTGCCAGGCAAGTCTGTAAGAAGCAGCCTAGCACTGCCTTGACTTTTGGCAACTTAAGTGTAGAAATCATTCTATAAAGTAGCATTACTACTTCTCATAAATATGACCTTCCACCCAAGCCACCGTAGGTAACTAATGCTCGTTAGCTTGAAGACTAAATTTGATATACGCTCTATCCAGACTTTGTGGTAGTGCGCTGAGTGTATTGACTTACTGCCCTGCACTAGGTCATGAGGATTTGACAGCTTGTATTATTATTAATGAGATATAAGACCCTTCACTTCCAGGTCATCTGTTTGAAGTCCAGACAAGACTGGTGGTAGCCAAACATTATCAACATCTGTTTTGTGGCCTATGCAAAATAAGCCTTTTGTCTCTTTTCAGACAGAAACCATCATGATTAGAGCAATTTCCAATTGAAAAAAAAAAAAAAAAAGAAAATTGACATGGACTTTATAGGAAATTGGAACTGTGCCTAAAAATTCTAGTACATAGAGCTACAGTTACAATTGTATGACAGTACCTAAAAAAAAAAAAAAGAGTAAATCATCTAGACCTTAGGGAAATTTTCTATTTCAGGTTCTAACAAAGGACTCATTTACATTTCTGAAATTATTTTGAAGCCTTGCACAGGGCCAGATGCAGTAATAAAAACACTAACACACCAAGGAACTGCATCCAAGGCCACAAAAAGCTCACCAAATAAGTATTTGGAATGGAAAAGCTAAATAAAATCAACTCATCTTTATACATATAAATAAAACATATTTGATAATTTATCCATATATATAGAGAGAGATTTAAATATGGTAAAATATCTTTTGGACAAAGTCAGAGGCTGAATTTTCTGTACAAGAACTGAATAGCTTGTTCTATCTCTACGAAGAAAAGTCTGAAGTTTTTTCTTTCTGATTCTTCAGGAGAAATGTAGGGGCACATTTTCAGAGCTTTTCTTCTGTTCCCTTCTCAAAATAATTCTCAGGTAAATAGGATCATTTCTGTCAGTTTTATTTGTGAAATTAGAAGAATGGTGGCTTTCCCTAATTAAATAAAAGAACAATAACTCGGGCTTCTACTGTGTAGACAGATTTTGAGATTTGATTTTGAAGGAAAAAGTGTCATTTTCTTGGAGCCAACTAGAAATAGTTTTGTTGCATCATTTGCTGTCAGAGTAATGGGTTGAAGGCATTTAGAGTATTTCCAGCAGTGAGCACAGCCCACCCATCTCATGGAGAAAAGTAGAGGAATCATCCTCATACCTCTCAAGCTCCTGGAGGGCAAACATGAGAGTGGTTGAAAGAGCAGTCTCATTTTCCCACTCCAACCCTTCTGCTACCTCCCCAGTGAGTACTCTTCGACAACCATATAGTTATGCTTCCTAATAATTCTCTCTCATTCTCCATCAGCTTGCACCTCTGGGGGCTTTCAGAGTCGGAGGTAGTCCTTATTCTTTTTTTTTTTTTCCTCATTTTCTTTCTCCCTCCTATCTCTTTCTCTCTTTTACTGTCCATCTGTAGGTGGATAAGGCATCTTAAGCTTTCACTTCTGTTACACTTTTTTCCTTAAAGAAAATATATATGTGAGCTCACAAATACGTCAGTTAAATTGCTGTAAAAGTTTCATTGGGAAACTCTCTCCCAAAAAATATTAATATTTTTCCTATTTTATCAAGCTCTTCAGTGGAAACTGTTCACTGAATTCATTGCACTCCTGAGTAGTTTTCTCTTCCCAGAGTCCATTTTTCATGCAAATTAGTATTCCAGATAGAAATTTTTCTAGACGGATTGCTTACTTGGGGTAGAGGTAGGAAGGGAGAAGAGTGATTCTTTTTCCCTTTTTATGGTAGACATGTAACCACACAAGCTTTGTACTTCCAAACATGGAAATTTCATTCAGCCAGATTTTCAGAGTTTGTGCTTATTATGTATTCAGATTTTGATCCTCTAATCTAAGTAGAAAAAAAGAAAAACATATTTGTATGAGTTTAATTTAGAATGTAGATTCAGGCATAAACTGAAAACAGTTATACTTTTAATATGCAGTTGGCTTTCACATCGAAAACAAACAACAAAAAAAGCCTCACAGTTTCTCTAACATTCTATTTTTAGACATCTCAGTGTTTATTCTAATCGTTTTTTTCCACATTACTATCCAAAATAGCTAAATATTTTATAAGGTAGTTGTCAGTCACAGATGATAGTGCTCGTTTAGGACCACTTTGAAGAGCTCTTCTCTTTGTACCTTACTACTCCCCATTCTAAGCCTGTGCATCCTTGACTTTTAGAGTGGCAACCAGATTACTTGCTTTTCAAGCTCTATAGTTGATTTAAGCTCTGTATTTATGGTGTAGAGACCATAGAAATATAAGCCTAGGTATAAGGAGCTACACACCACAGTTGGTCAACTTATTTCATCATCACTATGCAATTGATTTCTGTGGGAAAATCTCCTTTCTCCAAAATCTTCACAGTATCGTACAGGGACCAACCCAAATAGATGAGTAGTAGAAACTGCATTAAAGGTATTTACATTAAACTAAATACTTTTTCTGACATATGGACAGATATTTTTCCATTTTGGTTTTGCCATTGATGGTACAGAAGCAAGCTAGAAAACCAGTTGAGAAGGTAGTGTTGGTTGGTCTTGGCTCCATCGGTCGGAAACGGTACAAGAGATGACACCATCCAGTGCATTTGAGCAGTTCTCCCTGGTAGCCTCTAACATGAGTCCTTTTACCTTGACTTTTTGAAGAAATATTTATGTGAGCATTTAACTTCTGAACCTGGAAAAAATGTAGAATTAAATGTGATGCAGGAATAGGGATAAAAGAAAGAGAGAAAGAGAGAGAGAGAGAGAGAGAGAGAGAGAGAGAGAGAGAGAAAGAAAGAAAGAAAGAAAGAAAGAAAGAAAGAAAGAAAGAAAGAAAGAAAGAAAGAAAGAAAGAAAGAAAGAAAGAAAGAAAAGAAAAGAAAAGAAAAGAAAAGAAAAGAAAAGAAAAGAAAAGAAAAGAAAAGAAAAGAAAAGAAAAGAAAAGAAAAGAAAAGAAAAGAAAAGAAAAGAAAAGAAAAGAAAAGACAAAGAATAAATCTGCAGTGAAATCAGGTCTTACAGTAAAAGAAAAAGCCCGTATGACAGAGTTGAATGCATCAGTTCTGCTTTTACAAGGTTCCAGAGAATCTTGGTGGGATAGTCTTTGGATGCTACCAAAGTGTAGATGAGCAAAGCATGCAGTTGGCAAGTAGACAGTTATACTCAGAAACAGTTTTCAGTCATTCTAGTGTGGTTTAGAAACAGCTGTGTTTTCAGAAAACATTGAAGTTAGGATTATTTTATTTTAGATGATTCTTCGGAATATACCAGGCAAGTTAGGTGCTATCTGAACAACAACTTTCTTTCTTCCCACACACCTATCTGAGTAGCTAACCAAATAAATAAACTTAAAAATATCATGACTTATCTGAACATAATACTTCCCTTCACTAAAACCCCAAGAAATACAAGGCTTTCGCTTTATCCGGAAGAGCCTTTCCAGAACAGAGACTGGAGGAAATTGAAAACTGAAGGCTCCCATCTTTCATTTCATTTCTAATCAATTGAGCTCTATCGGCATGACAAGGTACACAGGCTGGACTGTATAAGATACCTGTCAAGTCTGGTTCACTCAGCCTTGCAACTGGGATTTGATCCCTCGTGTTCTTGACTTATTACAGTGAGTTCCTGTTTCAGCAGTATATTGCTGTAGCAGGATGCTATCTCTGCTTTCATGTTTCTTCTACTATCAAATATACTTTTCTAAGGTGTATTTTTTTTTCTGTTACTTTTTGATTAGAAAGACAGCTATAGTGGTTGTCTCAAAGAAAAATTGTCACTTACATGACCACATTTAGAATCAATAAGGCTTTCTAGGTTGAAAAGGGTGCGTTAAATTTTATCTAAGAACGAGGAGGAAGCCAGCACAGGTCATATTGCATTAGTGTAGTTTACTCACATCTGGATGCACTGTTAAACAATCAAGATCTTGGTTTCTAAAATAGTTTAAATTACTCAATGCTTCTAAGATATCGCTCCAGGCAGAGCACACTGTATGAATCTAATTTTGAAGTGGCAAAGGTATGCACTGCAGTAGTGAGGTCCTTATCTGAAGCACTGAAGTTTCTGACCAGCTGTAAATCATTACATGATTTTTCAGGTATTATTAATACCTGATCATCTGGCAGGCTGGTGCTTGAACATGTCCTGGAACAGCACTAAACCTGTGTAAGCCACTCCAGGCTTTCACACAGTCATGAGGTTCTCATGTATGCCACCGAACAAATCAGCCTTTACCCGCAAAAGGAGGCAAAAGTTGATGTCCTCAATTCCTTTAGGCTGTTATTCTTTTGCTGGACCTTAAGTGAGCAGATATTTAAAAAGACTGAGTTTGGTATAGTATTGAGCTTCTCTCCATTTATTCTGTAACCATTCTGTTCAGGGCTTGCTTTCCATCACTCTTTGAACTATATGAAGAGATACATATTCCTAGGGATGCTGTGAAACATCATATAAGTATTTTATATTTTTCTTTCAATCTGACCAGGAAGACATGGAATTCAGTTTACCTGTAAGTTACGTATGTCTCTTAATTCTAATGTATAGGAAGTATGCATACATTTGAGAGAAAATGACTTATTTTTTCTTAATCAACACTATCTTAAAATATATTCACAATCTCATCATAACTGTGTATTTAAATAGCTTCTTACTGTTTTATTCACAGTTGTAATCCATAAAATTACTTTTATTTACATTTTATTTTTAATCAAACACATTTGTTTGCTGTTATGGCACCACTTAAGAGAATGGAGTCACTGTAATTGTTTAGTTATTTTTGTTGAGAAAAAAAGACCATTGAAGTTGATCTTTGATGTTAGTCGTAGTGCTATATGCTTTATGGAGGAAAAAAAGGAAGAAGTAGGGAAAATTTTGGATATCAGGGCCTATCCACACTGGCACTGACATTTAAACAAACAATAAAAATCAATCCCTCCCTCACAATGTGAAACATATGATTGTGGAAGAGTAAAAAGACAGAAAAGTGAGCTTTGAAAACTTTGAAAACAGGAAAGGAATTGGAGTTGTTATTCAATGCAGGAGGAGGAAAACAAGACTACAACAGTCACATTTAGACTTAGGTTGTGTTTTTTGCAGTCGGAAAGTTGTGCAAGTTGTTTTCTTTATTGAAACTGTTGAAAGTGGTACATGAAGGTAGATGTATATATGCACTCTTCTAAAAGCTTTGGCTTGAATGAAGGAGTTACTCCCTGTATCTGCTGTGGTGGAGAACAAACTGAGGGCCATCATCCTCATGTAAGTCCAGTGTATTTACTACAGAAGTCTTTTAAAGAGTACTTTGTTTCAGATTTTGATGCCAATAGGAACCATAAAAAAAGGCTAAATTCTGTAAACTGTTTCTTTAGGAATCGTAACCTGTTTATTTGTTGTTAATGTGGCAGAGCATGTATGAGTGTTATAATAACATCATATGTGTGTGTGATATTAATCTGCTGGAATATGTTTCGCTTTCCTGACTACAGAGCTTTTCCCAGTGGCTTATGGTGCTCATCCCTGTTTCTGCTTGCATCTTGTGCATTTTATCTGTCATGAACTGAAGTTCTTGGTGTGCTTGAGCTTTTGGTGTTACACAGAAATTGTTTCAAGTATAGGGACTTGCAGTCATTTTAAATGCAAGCTGGTGTCAGACACATTTGGCTTTGGAGTGAAACTGCTGAGCAAATTTCAACTGTCTTGTTTCAGGCACATTGTGGGTGATGTTTAATAATTATCCTTAACATCTAAAATTTTTTGTTCAGGTATCATGTTGAATTACCAATTATAGTTTATACAAACTACTTTACCTAGTAATTAGTTTCAACTGTTCTGTTCTGTGTTTTCCATGCTGAACACTTTATGAAATAGAGATTTTTTTTTTCTCTTAGAATAGTCTCATCTCAAAATTAAATGTGGCAATACTCTCCACTTTTTATCAGAATAATTATCTGGAGACCGTAAAATGTAACTGGTCTGGATGATTGGAAATGTTTTCAAAGTATTTGGCCCACCAAGATTTTTCATCTGTTAATAATCACCAAATATTACTTTTAGACTTGTAAGTCTGCAGTGGGTAAAACTGCTTGCTTCTGTAATTCAGCATGTAAAAGCGTATATATATTATCTTACTGAGGAATAATTTTGCCCAGCCATCTTAGAAAATGTACTTCTGGTGTAATTCTCAGACTCCTAACCGCACTCCATCTTTAGCTCTTCCAAAGTTTATGAAAGAGAAAACGCTTGAACTGTTCACAGTGTCACTCTTTTGGGGTTTCCCTAAAGAGGTTTGTGTCAGTAGAGCTTTAGTAGATCTCACACTCTCTCACCTGATGAAACTTTTTGCTTGCATTGACCTCCTTCAAAAATACAAGGACTAGAATACAAATGCAAGAACCAAGTGCAAGACTCGCAACAACTCTCTCCATTGTTAGCAGAGAGGAGGAGAGAGGTTACATTCTGCTTTTATCCAGTGAGACCTCCTAATCCCACAGTCATTTACTTTTGGAAAGGAAATATTATTTTAAAATGTATACATGCAGTAGCGTTTATTTTAGAAATGTAAATCACATGTGCAGACCACAGGGATCGGGCAGAGCGGAAAGTCTTCCATTTGAGCAGATCACAAAACTCGAGGATCCAAAGTGATTCCTGCTCCGCTTTTAAAGGCCAGAACTTCTTTGTTAGCTCGCAGCCGCTCCGCTGCCCGGACCGCTTCAGGTTGAGAGCAGGCAACGAAATCGTTCGGAGATGCTCTTGATTAGGGTCCAGACAGCCGGCGAGCGCTTGAACCGAGCGTCCTTTCGCCAAGCCCCGAGTCGCAGGGTGAGCGGGAGCGGCCACCGCTTCGCTTTTCCCGTGGAGCCGAAGCGAGCCGGCGGATCCTTCCCCGCCCCGATCCCCGCACGGCACCGGCACGGCCGCTCTCCCCGCTCCTCGCCCGGGCGCGGCTCCGCGGTGCCTGGGGCTTTAGCACCGTCCCCGCGTGGGAACGAGCCGCAGCGCTCGGCTCAGGTGTGCCCGGCTTTTGTTCCATTAGATTGATAAATCGGGTGTGTTGGAAGGGGACCCAGAGCTTCCCCGATAGCCCCGCGCCATATGGAAAATCCGCAGTATTTTGATTATGCTCTCTGTAAACATTTTAATATCGGATTCTTAAAATGCAGAGACTGTCCCAAAGGGGATTAAAACATAATCCTCTCTCTCTATAGCTGTAGTGGATTAATTTCGTATTCTCTCAGCGGCTGGTTTGCTCCCTGAAGGCTACAACAAAAAGGCTCCGTGCTCCTTAAACGCGCTATGGAATTGGAAGTTGTAATTGGAGATTTCCAAAGGACAAGTGTAAAAATGACACACTGCTAATGCCGAGTATTTTGTTCGTGTTGTGCTTTCAGGAGAGGAAAGAAAAAAAAAAGAAAAAACAAAAAGAAAAAACACTGTTAAGATTTTTTTTTTTTAAACTAACTTTGGACTCCCTGTTCCCCCCCCCGAATCCATAATTTGTCCAGTGTTTTAAAAATACTTTCGACTGCTTTATTTATTTATTTTTATTGTCATTATTATTATTTTCCCCCAAAAAAAATTATGGGGGGGGGGGGGGGGGGGGGGACGTTTTCTCTTCTGGAAAGTAGGATGCCTCTGATTCCTGGTTGCAGTGCAGTGTACACACGTCAGAGGGACCCGGATCCCAAACTCGGGTGTCCGCCCAGGTTGAACCTTGGGGCACGGGGCTCTCCTCGAGAGGGGGAGGATGGAGCCAGAAGCCCTTCAGTGACAGCCTCAGAACGGGTGCCCCTTCCCCTCCACGTCCACCGCAGCGCTGCCCCCTCGTCCCACCCGGAGCCATTGGCGCACCCATTGTCTCCTCCCGCACGTCAGCTCGCGGGGTTTGGCCTTTGGACCACGAAGTAGCGGTGCCTTTATTTATATATATATATATTTTAATTTTAGCCACGCAACACCAGGGAAAAGGGGTAATTGGATTAAATTGATGGCCTTCCTTCTGGGACTCCGCAAAGCCCCACGGACGCCTCCTTAAAGCGACAGCGGCCGTCCGGACGCACCCTCGGAGCTGCGGGTGCGGGCTGCGGGGCCGGGCCGCCTCGGGGGGAGCGCTCCGCGGGGCAGCAGCCTCGGCTTCCCCTTCTGTAAACACAAAGAGAGGGGGCCTGGGGAATTGAAACCCAAATCCACTTGTAATCGTACGAGGGAATCGGGCGTAATTACCCGAGCGAGCTTGATGAAGATTGATGAGCTTTTAAAGCGGACTTTCGGATCGATCCGCCTGCCCTCGGAGCCTGCGGATGGGTCTTTCCCGGCCCTGCCCGGCCCGGCCCGGCTGTTTCTCACGGTGCGGGGAGGGAGAGAAGATGGAGGCAGGACGGGAGAGCGGCGAGGCAGCCCCGCGCATGTGATCCCGATCAGCTGACCGGGGTCAGGAGGCTGCCCTGCTTTATTAGGGGATGGAAAACAATAAAATGGAAAGAAAATAGAGTTGGTATCAATATTTTGCCGCCTGCCATGCCGGGCTGCCGAGAGCTGTCACTGGAAACCCGCGTTTCAGCTTCCCCTTGTACGCCAGCAATCTGTGCCTTCCTCCGTATTTATTTTGCAGCAAAGAATGACAAAATATTGTGCAATACAGCCTCAAATTGGGTGTTACAGCAAAGGGAAACATTAACAACATGACAGTGAGATGTGCTGATACAGGATTAATTCGGGCTAAGTGGGTAATTCGAAGCGCTGCTGCCTGCAGAGCCGCGGCACAGTGCTGTGCCGGTCTGAGGGGAGCTGGGCTGAAGCCGGGATATAGGGCCACATCCTGGCCCTGGGACCACATCCCCGCTTTGGGATGGCATCCCAGCCTCAGGGTGTGCAGAGGGCAGAGCTGGATCTCACTAGGCCACAGCAGGCCCCAGACACACAGCCTTCGTCCTCACAAGGCTGGGGCCTGGGGATGTCGGCCACGGTGAGCGCTCGCTGACCGAGGTCTTCCTCTTGGGGCAGAGGGGTTGGAGCAAGCAAACAAAAAGGTTTTGTCACTCAGTGAGGTGATCGGTTTGGCTGTTCCTAAAGGTGGATGCTGGGCTGAGTCCCTCGGTGTTGAGGCTTTTATTGTTTATGTGTTGAATGCGTGTGCGTGTATGCATGTGTTTATGGGTGTACAAATCACCCTTCACCATTCAGCGGTTAAATCCAGAAGAGTATTTCCTATTTCATCTTTTAATTACAGCAAGTGAGCTTCCTAAGCACCAACACTGTCAGCTTTCACTGCATTCCTATCGAAGGAGGTGACGAGGTGATCCTACCCTACCTTTTGCCTTACAGCAGTTTTTCTTGAATTAAGACCTAACAAAGTGAGCAGAGAAGGCTTGCCTCTTGCAATAGGTTTCCCCGTTACATCTCCCAGTGCCCACACCAGAGCCTCGTTACAGCGTATATCCGAGCAAAACCTCATTACAGGCACTTTAAAAGGGTGAAGTGACAGCAAGCTGAAATAAAAATGACGCTGCCGTAAATACCCCTAACGATGGCAGCAGCCTTTGTCTGTGTGTGGTGCTCAGAGGGGTCCCCAGAACCCCATCCCCGGCGCTGCCTTCGGGGTGCGGTGCGGGACCGGGAGATGCGGGGCACCGAGCCCCCGCCACGGCCCATAAACAGCGGTGGTGTTAACGAGGAGCAAAGGGGCACGGAGGGAGAGGGACCTAGGTGCGAGAGGCAGCGCTTTCCGCCCTAACCCCTCGGTGTGCTCGCTGATTTGCCCGCAGCCCGCGAACTCTTCTCCTGTCCCGACGGCGGAGTTCAAAGCGGGAGAGGACGGAGCGCGGGCGCTTCCCCGCGGGGTTTTGCGCGGGGCACCGCCGGGCGGAGGGAAGGGGCCGGGCCGCGGGGCTGGGCCGGCCGGGCCCGGGGTGACGCCGCTGCCGCTGTCTTGCAGGCCCCGTGGTGCTCAGCACGCCGGCCCAGCTCGTCGCCCCCGTGGTGGTGGCCAAGGGGACGCTGTCCATCACCACCACCGAGATCTACTTCGAGGTGGACGAGGACGACGCGGCCTTCAAGAAGATCGACCCCAAGGTGAGTGAGCGAGCGCGGGGACACGCGTGGCTCGGGGCCGCCCCTCCCGCGGGCTCCCGCTGCATTTCCTCCGCGTATTAATGATGGTAAATCCTCTATTACGGCGGCGGGCGCGTTTTCCAGCAGCCTTTCTCTCGGTGCCTTTGTATGAGCGCGGGCAGATTTAACAGTTAAGCCAATTGCTCTGAAATCCCTGGAGGTAACCGCAGTCCCAGGCTAAGGCGCAGCAGAGGGATTTACCCCCATCGAGGTTATCAGAGAACCTCTTTATTTCGAGAGCGTTGGTTTCCACGGAAGAAATTTGTAGTAAGCGTGCTCGCTGCTGAAATACAAGCTAATGTTTAAAAAAGAGAGAGGGGAGGGTGTGGGGTGGGGGGGGGAGGGGAAGGGGGGAAGAGGGAATAGGCAATAGGCATGTAGCCAAGGCTCGGTGCCTGGGAAAGCTCTGCTGTTTGCTTGCCGTCACCGAGTGCCACCAATCCCCCAGCGACCCCGGCAGCACAGCGGGGCTGCCCCGGGCCGCGGCGGCAGAGGGGAACGCGAGAAGGGCCGTCCGGGAGCTCCCCTCTCCTCCATCTCTTTCTACTCTTAGCGTCGTTCGCTTTGCTATTTTTTATTTTTATTTTTATTTTCATTAACGAGCGTCTCCGCAGGGAGAATAGGAGAGAGAGTTTTACAGGGAGACGTTTGGGTTTTGCTTTTGCAGAAACGTCATAAATAATTTCAGAGGGGAAAAAAAAAAAAAAAAAAAGGAAATAGTATCGAACCCAGCTGAACATAAGCGTGGTTGTAGTGAGGTGACTTCTCCTGGATGAGTAGTTTCTGAAAGCGGGGATTTTCATCGCGGTGCTGGCGATGGAAGCGATTCTCTCTCCCAGCACTCGGAATAACGGGTTCCTTACAGTGCTCTCTCTCTAGCGAGCCGCCCGTGGGTGTGTTACACCGGCGAGCGGCCCTTTCGGCACTTGTTGACTGTCGGGGCACTAAGCACAGCCCTGGCTGTTACTTTGCATTGGGTGGCGGTGCGGATCGCAGCCCGGGGACGGAGCGGCAGCGCGGGCAGTGTCCCCGCAGCCCGGCTCGGGTTCTGCGCACAACCGGCGAGCTGATCGCCTTCAGAACGGATTTGTAGGGCTGAAGTAATACTGTCGTTCGCTTTATTGGCGCCGGCTCGAGCTTTTCACGTATAAATTTTACTTTCTTCTTAATTACTGTTCGCACCAAGCGCTCGTTTTAGCGGGATGCTCGGCGCAGGGCTGTTTCCCGAGAGCCTATAGGAAACCCGGTGAAAAACGGGCTTGTTTTCTGACGGCCCGAACAGCGCTACCGACTGAATAACTGCATCAGTGCCCGGCAGCCGTTGGTGGCCATCGGGAGCTAAATTCACCGCCGATATTTCCCTGCCCTTGCAAAACTATCCGAAATCAGGCGGCTCCCTCAAGTTTTCTGCCTTATAGGATTTAAGTAACTGCCGACAGAAAAGAGGAAATGCACAAAGCGTGGCCGCCCTCTGACTATTATTTTTTTTTTTTAAGTAGAAAACTTGATCCGGCATTGAAACGCTCACCCAGAGGCGTTTTACTTCATTTATTAGCTCGTAATTAAATAAATCAGCAACAGAAATTAAAATCTAAATCACAAAAGGTAATTATCCAGTGTATTTCAAGTGCATTTTCAAATATATAATTCCAATATTCAAGCGTTATTATATAAGCAGAATCCAAATTTCTTTCGAATATATTTAAATAACATTTCAAGTATATTTATGGAATGTTAGAAATAGAACAAGCAATATATATGAAACGAAAAAATGTAAACTCGTTAAGTTCAGACACTTCAAAAGACAATTAACAAAAGTACCGTGATAAAATCTACCTTTTCAAATGGTATCTTCTCGTTAGCAGAAAATGTCCTTGAAGTATCCAAAAATGGCAATTTAACTTCTGTTCACCAAATCACAAAACACCAACATCCACAATTTTCAAAAGACAAATGTGAGCTCACAATATCTGATACAAATTAGAAGGTACATCGGGGTCGGTCAGGTGGCCTCTCCGAACAGCGTTTACTCACGGGGGGGGGGGGGGGGGGGGTTACAGAAAAAGACCGCGTTTGTTATAATCCGTTGGTACCGTTGCTGGGCGGAGTGCTCAGAGCCGCGGTAAATCCCGGCCAATTTCGCTTTCCGGGTAACACATTTATTTTTTATTTTTTTAATTTTTTTTTTTTTCCGCGGGAAACTGCAAAACCGTGACGAGGACCGGAGGAGTGATGCTTGCGGCTTTTATTCGCTTTTCTCGGTGAAGAGCCTACGCTATATTCCTTTTTTTTTTTTTTTCTTTTCTTTTCTTTCTTTTTTTTTTTTTTTCCAAAGAGAACGCTGTTTGCATTGTCAAGTGGAAATCTCTGACTTTTCGAACGGGAAGCTTAAACTTCGTCGGGACAGAAGCCGGTTCGGGCCCTTTTAGGGCTCCCCTCTAAAGTTTCTCCAAACTTTTCGGGTTGGTCAGTATCTCCCTGGCCAGCCGCCACGTCTGTTTGGCCGCGTTTTCCAGGGCCGAGTGAGGTTTGCCCTGAAAGAGGTCTAAGTTGGGCAAGAAGTAGTGCGGGCACCTCCTGCACTGCAGGCAGGAGATGAGCTGCAGCAAAATCCCGTTGAGCCGATCCCCCAAGCACGACTCGTCCCAGTCCGACTCCCGCGGGTGCTTTTCGCATTCGTACGAAACCAGAGTCTTCATGTGGTAGTTGTTAAGGGGCTGGCCCGGCAGCTCCAGGTGCCGGTCCCGCAGCGTTTTGAGGATGGAGAGGCATTTCTTCCTGCAGCCGCCCATCTGCAGTCTGTTCTCGGCTTCGGCGAACTGCAGCACCCAGGCGTCGCTCTCGGCCGAGCTCTGCTTGCCGGCCAGCGAGTGGCACTCCTTGGAGAGCAGGTTGAAGCCCTCCGCCTTCACCTCGGCCACGCGGTTGGGGCCGGGCCAGGGGATGTGGGGCAGCGGCCAGTGGGCAGCGCTCCGAGGCCAGATCCCCGTGCACTTGAAGGCGGGAGTGATCTGCACCACGTACCTGTCCCTGATCCTCAGCTTCACCTCGCTGGTGTCCGCCACCATCTTTACCACGTCCCTGTAACTGCACTTATCCACGGCTTGGGCCACCAGCGTCTGGAAGCGGGAGCGGATCTTGCGGGCCGAGAGATAACCCGAGGCCGTGATGAACTCCACCCAGAGCGACATGCTCCGCTTGCGGCCGTCGCTCAGCTTGAGCACGGCGCAGCCCGGCAGGGAGCCGTCGTCCACGAAGTTGAAGACCCCCATCTGGTTGAGGTAGAGCACCACCTCGAACTCGGTGGGGGAGATGACTTCCAGGCCCTCGTAGCGGTTGTCCATCTCGTTGAGGGAGCTGATGAAGCGCGGCTCCTGCACCTCCACCTCCTTCAGCACGTCCGACACCACCTTGCACACCTCGCGGATCGTCTTGGCGATGGCGGCTTTCCTGGCTTGGCACTTCTCGTTGTAGTACTTGTTCAGGTGGTACACCAGCTTGGCCTGGGCCGCGATCATGTTGGGGCAGAGATCCGGATTGTACACCGGAGTCTCGCAGTAGGCTGTGGGATCCAATGCGGCTGCTAAGGCGGGAGCCAACTTCGGGGAGAAATCGGGCTGCCGCCTCCGGAGCGGAACGCGCGGCTCCCGCGGGCGGCGGCTGCTCCTCGGATGCTCTCTTCCTGCTTTTTGGGATCGGCCGCTGCGGAGTGTTGCGGGGCGGGGGTGGGGGGGGGGGGGGGGCGGGCGGGGGGCCGGGGCGGGGGGGGGGGAGGTGGGGGGAGGGGGGCGATGCTTTTCCTCCCCCTTTTTTTAAAGGGTCCGGGAGCGAGAGGAGAGCATCGAGAGCTGTGCACCTTCCGCGGCAGCGAGGAAAACAAAAGTTGCACTGAGACACAGCGAGCCTTCCAGTAGTCGAAACGAGAGAACCTCTTCGTATTTATTTACGTTTTCCCGTAGTAATCACCGTGTGTGTGCGGGGCGGTTAATCAGACGGTGGAAAAAGTGCCGCGTGTGTGTGCGGATATGTCAGAGGCGCTGCCTCTTGGTTTGTATAAGAGCCCAGATGCACTCGTGTGGAAATTATAAAGGCAGGGCCAGGCGGGCGGGCGGCCAATCGCCACTGGGCTCGTCACTGCAGCCTCTCGCAGCTCCAAGCCGGCTAATTAATCCCTCTCCAGGAGATAGATCTGTGTACACACACACACGCACGCACATACACGCGGCAAGGCGGCGACGGGCAGAAAGCCCCCGCTCCTCCGCGCGGTGGGAAAGAGATGGAAGCCGCTCTCCTTTGCGCGCAGCTCGGGCTGCGTCGGCTCTTCGGAAGGACGGGCACGCAGGTGCGGGGCACCGACCCCGCACACCGGCCCCGGCCTCAGCCCCAGCCCCGTCCGCCTCCGCCCGCCCGGCCCTGCCCGTGCCCGTGCCCGTGGGGGAGTTCTCCTCCCGCCGGAGGGGCCGCCGAACGGGGCACAGCATCGGCGGCGATTCAGAGCCCTTCGGAATAAAACATTCCACTGAGCTCCGCGATTCGCGTGCTTTTAACAGACCGAATAGACGCGGAGGTTTAACGCGTTTTTGTTTTTTTTTTTTCTGTTTTGCGTGTGTGTGCTTGTGCCTTACGAGGGGAGAATCAGTAGCTGAACGCGTCTCCGTCAGGTCTTCTCGTCTTTCCCTCCACGAACCGGCAGCGGATAGAAGGGAAAGTCCCATCCACCGCTCCCCCGCTTCGTGCCCTCACCTCGCGGAGCGCTCGGCTGCTCCGGGGGTACCCATTGATTCGGACCGCGGGAGGGAAGGAGGGAAGGAGGGAGGGAGGGAGAGAGGGAGGGAAGGAGGGAGAGAGAGAGGGAGGGAGGGAGAGAGGGACGCGGCGACCCCGGAGCCGCAGCCTCTGACAGCGCGGAGCCGGCGTGGGACGTGCTCGGCACATCCCTCCTTCAGTTCCTTCAGACCGGGACCGCGATCTGCAAATCGCCCGGAGTGGCAAACTCTTCTGCTCTGCAGTATTTGCTGGAACAAACCCCTACATTCTATTTTGATTTTTTTCTTAAGGGAAAAAAAAAAAAAAAAAAAAAGATACCAAAGCTTCCCCTCGCTTGTCTTTAAGGAATCCTTAAGCCGCTCCCCGCTTATTAATTCTTAAAGCGGTGTCACAGCCCTGGCTTTCGCTGAGGAGAGGTCGCGACGCGAGGCACTTTTCACGACACTCATTCACCGTACCCACACGACCGACTTTATCGCGCAGAGCGCAGAAAGCCTCACTCGGCGCTCTCTCCCCCTCGCTCTGGCTGCGGGCGCTCCAGGAAGCTGCTGGGAATCCTTTGCAGCCCATTGGTACCGCCGGGGCCGCGAGGCTGCAGGTGACAGCTCGGCCCGCAGCCGCCTTTCCTCCGGCAGCTCGGAGCCGGGAGGAGCCGCTTGCCGCCCGCGTCTGAGGGCGGTTTCCCTGCGGGCGGGGGCGGCCGCCGAGCGGGCACACGTGCCCCTCCCGGAGCGCTCCCGGCCCCTCTCCTTCCCGTCCGCCGCCGCCCCGGAGCGCGGGGGGAAGGGGAAGCGGTGGAGCTGGGGCCGGCGGGCGGGTCCCGGGGCAGGGGGAGGCCCTCGGCGGCGCGTCCCCGCTGCGGTGCGTCCCCGCCCCGGCGCGGTGCCTCCGTCCCTTCGCGGCCGGTGGCGGCGGCTGAGTGTCACCGGCAGCTCCCGCGCCGGCTGAAAACGAAAGTTGTGCCGCGCGGACAAGAGGTTTTGTACGGCCCTTCTCCGCCGAGGGGAACGGCCGCTTCCTGCGGGGTGACGACACGCAGCCCCAGTTCCGAGGCGCGATCTGCGCCGCGGCACCGCGCTGCCTCGGCCGCGCGTTAGGGATGGGAAGGGCTCGGGCGCGGGGCGCTTTGTGCGCGCCCCGACGGTTTCGCTCAGGAGATCCCGTTTCTGAAGGCAGAAGGCGGCAGTGCCTGCAACTGTCGGCGCTCTGAATTTTCACGGCGTAGCAAAATGAAGAGAAATCAAAATGACGCTTTATGTGCCGAATCAGAGCTTTCCACGCGTCATACGGATATCAGACAATGCGTTTTATATGTATTTGTCGTCTCTCGGCGATATGGATGCGTTGTGCGGACGGGATGTAGCCTGGGCTGGGTTATAGTTACCACTAAAGTTGGCGACTAATTTCGCTGCACCCCTCTGTTTCACACACCACGCGCTCGGTAGTTTGGAAATACGGGTATCTGCGCGTCGCTGCCGCCGCTCAACCACTGAGATGTAACTGCGGGGGTGACCCGAGCGCCGCAAATGGCAAAAAGTCGGCGGTGTGGTTTGGGTCCTGAAAACGATGATATATATCTGCCACTACGTAATACAAAATAGAAATATTTTTGGGAACTTCTGACCACTCGGTGCCGTTCCTTTTCCTTTTCGTTTATCGATGCGCCCTTAATAAATTTTATAAAAGGAAGGAACACCTTTTCATCACCGACTTTTATTTTTGTATGTATGGAGTTGTTCTGGGGATTAAAATCACCTCGTTAAAATGATGATTGATCATTTGTCATGTTAATGGGACCATTTGATATTGGTGACTTTTACCAAATTGCTGTTTTCTAGCTATTTTTCCCCAATTAGAGCCCTATAGCTGCCTTTGGTGAACCCTACTTGTTATTTCACATCTTTCTAACTGCAGTGCCTTGTCATGCGGTGTTCTCGTTAACCACAGAGCCAAACAGTGCTGAAAACGTCTGACTTCAGGTACTCGCCCACGCCTCCAAAATGTACATCGGAAAGAAAAAAGAACTTACATTTACACATTTCACCGATAATTTCTCTTCATACGGTGAAAAATGTGAGCGAAATGCACATGCAGATGCATATACACGCGAAGCACTTACACTGATATCACTTTACATATCTTATTATGTAGCAATAGTTCTTCCATACGCAACTGCTCATGAATTTTAAAGTTTTATTTTTTAATATCTGCCTCTTGCACTGGGGAGCTAGGAAAAAATGAAGCGGAGTTGATTAAATTATTTATCCCTGCTGCTGAAGTGAGTTTGAAGGCTCATTGAATGGATCTGATTTCTTAGCTCCTCTTTCTCCCCTTCTCCTTCAATTCATCCTGGTTATTTCATCCATATCATACTGCCAGCCACAATAAATTCACTCTTTTTTTTTCTCCTTTTTTTTTTTTTTTTTCCTGCGGAAAACTAAAGACAGATATTCGTGGAGACTTTGCTTTAAATGTCACAATATCTAAAATGTGCAGCATCATTTATTTTTCCGTGAAAAAAAAAGTTGATGGTACTTGTGATTTTCTCTACTCTCATCTGCATTTTACTTTCTGACTACACTTTCAAGTTTAGGAACGACAAAGTGGTAAGCTGAAGAGTAAGTTGCAGAGGATTTGCAAAAGCTTAATTTTGATGTCGCTATACACTTCTGTACTTAGATTTTGGTGTATGCATTTATGTGGAATTACACATTTAAATATTGTTTCTTCCACTGTCTATAGTATTCTGCAGATATTTTTTACTTTAGGGCTAAGAAAAGTTTCATAGTTCATTTTTTTTTCTGTACACAATTTGCATTCGTTAGTGCTAAACTTAGTGTGTGTACATTTTCTCTTTTCATTAAAAATAAAAAGATGAAAAGAGTTTATGTTTGTGTTGGACTTTGTCACCATAGCTCACGCGGATGAACAGTTAATGCTTTAAATTCTTCTAATCTGCAATCTGCTAAGGGAAAAAAAAAAAAAAAAAACAGCAATTGATTTGTTGTCTTTAAAATGTTACATCTCAAAAGTAAACATAGAGCTCACCCAACTGCAAATTGTGTTTTTAGCTAGAACTGCAGAAACATCCAAGCAGGAAAAAATGCATTGAATTATTCATTTGGTTCACTTCTACATCAGCTTCTCCAAAGCCAGACATTCCTTCAAGTACAGCATTTCATTTTGGGAGTCCAACACCGCTTTTTTGGTGTTTTTTTTTTTTTTTTTTTTTTTTTTAAGGAAAAATAAAAAGATCTCCTGCTTTGAGAATGTTCTTTTCTGCTGAACTGAGAAGAGTATGGAATCAGTGGGGATTAGCGCCTTTTAATCTACTACATCTGTAGCGGGTCATCCAACACTGCAGAGCTCTCATTACTGTTTCGTGCTGTATATGATTAAATGACTGAAAATATTCAATGTTGACCTTGAAAATAAAGCCGTATGTGTTGGATGAGCAGCTTCCTAAGACTTCATCTCTAAGCTAAACTTTCCCCGTGGTAACATCTATCCCTGGAATACGTTATCTGAGGGAGGACCAGAGTGTTAGAAAATGTCAAAACTAAAGCGTGGTACTATGTGAAATACCATTATCTAAATTACAACATCACCCAGCTTCTTCACGCTACTTTTTATGAATAGACCAGCTATTCATAAAAAAATGACCAACAACTGGCCAATAGGCCAATTAGTCCGGCCAAAGTGAGAGCGTGGTGGTACGTCTTCAACAGACACACTTTTAGGATGGACGTTTTTCCGTAAGCTTGCTTCATAACAAACAGCAAACTCAACTACATGCTCTTGCAGATAGTTGCTAGAACTGCTGAAATCTGCAGAAAACATGTTGCTTAGCATCTTTGAACACTGGCCTTTATGCTGGTATTACTAAGCACCCTCTTTTCGTATACATTTTGTCATGTTGTGTTTTTAATGCTGATTTTTATGCTGCATATAATACATGTTAAGTCTCTGTCCTCTCCCCTTAGAATAGCGTGGGTATGGCAAATCACCTATGTAACTCATTTCATTTCAACTTTGCTATAAAAAGACATGCCTTGCATATTTTAATGCCGACTTCTATTTTTTAATGCAGCTTTCAGATATTTTCTTTCAAAATAAGTGTGAAGGGAGGAGTTGAGTGAGTTGGTCATGAGTGATTAATATATTTCATTGAACCTTATGAAGTCCCTGATCCTGCCAATACACATATGGTTAGCTAAACAGTCGGCTGGTGCTGGTGAGGTCAGTGTCTTCTTTAGTCCAACAGTTGGTTAAGCCCACAGGCAGATATTTGCAGGATTGGGGCTGAAGAAGGATAACAATTGGAGGTTAATTTATGACTAGCATGGATACAGAGTGCCTTTATACTGTTTGAAGTATCAAATGCATTGGTCATTATAATAAGGAAAGCATATTTTTGGCTTGAGCATCTACTCTTCTCTCAAGCAGGACCTCCCACTTAATTTCATTGTTTTAGAGATGATACTGTTGACTTTTAGCTTAGCATCGTTCTCCCACAAAAATACTTTCCTTGATCTACTCTATTGCTTATACAGGAAGGATGAGGCTATTCATAAAAATAGGTGAAAGATTTTCCTTCCAGAATCTCAAAAGTTACTTTTCATACACATTCACATCTACAGGGCTATTTCTAGAAATCCCGAAAGGTGCAGGATCTTTTAACAGTCTTAAATATAAACAGCATACTTGCTAAAAACACTTATTCATTGTTCTTAAAATATACTAGTTGTAACTATAATATAAACATGTCAACTAACTTATTATTTAAAGAAGAAGAGGGGAGATTTGTTGAGGAAAAGCTTGATACTAAAGTCTCCTGGCCTTTAAAATATATTGGTGTTCCCAGCACCACTCAGCGTTTTTTCTTAACCGGTGGGGTGTAGTCATTACAGAGCGTAATTTTTTTATTTTTTGTCTGGAGGAGAATCAAGTCTTTTATTAAGAGCACCAAATCACTCTGGCTCTTCTCTTATTTGGGTATGAAAATTTAATGTAGGTCACCTACTGCCCTTCCTACTTCTCCCTATCGTTTTTTCATCATAGCTCTAGGACAAAGTATACAGAACGGGGTCCTCTGTGGCATAGTGACAGTGTCATTGAAGTGGCAACGGCTAGAGAAGTGACACGTCTTCTTGTAAATTCACATCTCCAATACAGTTGTTGAAAGAGAAATACGAGCTGCTTATGGAAATATCTGTGTTTGTCTTCCTGCAGTATTGCCATCAATTTTCTTAATAGTAGAAACAGATTTTGCTATTTGAGCATTAGTTTATAATACATTAGTGCCATTGGAAAGAAGAAAAAAAAGGTGGTGTATCTGGTAGGATAGCGACAATATTATATCCTAGGTCTCCTTAGTTTTAGGTGAGCTAAAGAAGGTATCTTTATTATTTCACATTTTAAATCTTCTTTATTTACAGTTTCAGGTGATTTGGAATAATTATTTTGTAAAACTGGAGGAGGCTTCCAGGATTATTTTTTTTCATGTCATTGGTTATTTTAAAAGTGTGAATTTACTTCTGTTGTGTGATATATTCTTGTCAAAAATGAACTGTAAGTATATTCCTTGTAATTTATTATTTGTTCATTACTGTGGTAATTCTAAAGTTATGCAGTGGTACAGGCCTACTAAGAGAGAAGTTATGCAAACAAAAGGATTCTGTTTTATCTTCAGTGAATGTTTTACCATTTCCATTTCTTGTTTTCTTCGACAAATTATTTTTGGGTACAAAGTGGCTAAGTTTGGCTTCAATTTTGAAAATAACCTTATAAAAAGGAATTGTTAACAAATGCAGAACTCTTGCTAGTACCCTGACATGTGCAAGAGTGTATTGCATATGCTAGATTGTGCTGTACCGCTTGCAGTTTTCATCTACACTTCAACAGATTGCTTCTTGAAGGAGGTAAAAAATGACAGCAAGTATGTTGGACAACAGTTTTCTCATTATATTCTGTGAGTGCATTCATTATGCATTATTAGTCCTTAATTGCAAAGATGAAATAATATAACCATTTATCTTGGCAAACCCATTATTTATAATATGTCCCTTACGAAATCGTGTGCATCAGTGTGAATCTTTTCTTCCATACGTCCTATTTAGGTTTTTGTTTTAATGTAGGAGATGAGAAAGAAACTTTTCACGTTAGATTTATTACTAACTTAATCCACTCCTGGTGGGCAAACTGTGTATCTCAATGGAGTGAAATAAGTCCTCTCTCCCCCATCCCCCGAAATTCAGTTCTTCATTTGTTTTGTTCACCACACTGCATTAACACAGTTTTCCCCTGTGTGCATCTGCCAGTGTACAATTTAGCCACGGGCATCTGTAGACCTTGTGGTGATCAGTATTGCAGGCAAAAGCCATATGTGTTTAAATAAAAAAAAAATCTCTTTATTTCATTTGCTGTTTTAACTGGATGGATAACTTTTGTGCCTCAAGACAGAGGAAGAGAAAATAGAGAAATAATTAATTGCCTCTATTCTTGAGGCAGTTTCATTTTCCCTCTCCAATATGGAATGCTTGTCAGCTTTCCTGATAAATGACTGCATGTATTTGCATAGATTTTACATTAACACAAAAATTAGTTTTATTTGTGAAAAACTAGTTTACATAATAATGCAAAATCGAGCATTATGGATTATGTTTCCAAATTTGAGAGTCTGTGGAGAAGTGAGATTTTTTTTTCTTTTTTAAATTCTGTCGTTTTATTTTCAGTGTCAGAGCATATTAGTTTTTAACTTTGTATTTTGTTTCTATAAGAATAACCAAATCAGGGTCTTTTCATGTCTATAAGCCATTTCTTCTGTCTTTTGTAGATTGAATAATTGATGCTGGTATGAAACCAACTTATTTCATAGGCTTTTACATGTCCCGTTCATTAAATACAATCTTAAATATTAATACATTTGCACAATCTTGTGGAGCTGTTTAGAAAAAAAAAAGTGCAGCAGATTGTTAAATGCACACTAAGAATATACTCTTAAGTTTCAAATGCTGCTATTAAAATAGTGCTCCATCAGTATTCTTTCAAAGTATTAGCGTACAGTGTTGTATTCCAGTGTAGGACTATTTTTTTCCTCTGTATCTACTGACCTGTCCGCTTTAAGTAATTATGTGGCCCCGACTTGAAGTGACAGTTCCATACCTGTGGTTAAAACTGTTTTATTCGTAATTGGTTGTGTCCATAAATAAAAATTATGAGTCAATCAGTTCAAAATGTATTTGAAGAAAAATAAAGTTTCCTATTTTTTAGACAATTGCAGCTGTTTTCAAGTTACAGGAATTGGATATTGGCTCATATTATAAACCCGGTGTCTAAATTGCTAATTGTACGTCAGCTCATTCTCCATTCTGAAGCAAATATAGATGCATTTGCTACTGTTATTTCACACTGCATAACAAAAGGAAAATATTGCTTCTTATGAAGCATGCTATTCTTAATGGCAACTTAAGGTAAAAGAGCGCCTTTGCCATTTCTTGAATCTGGGACACCCTAGGTGCCAGCTGTCACTGCTCAGCTAATGATGACAAATGCCCCTCTCTATGCAGATTGCAGAGCTTGCAGGCTGCTATGAAAGGCAGCCAGATTACCTTTCTTCAGATAGTAACTTAACCTTTTAAACTTGGGTGTCAAAATGAAATTATTAGCTGGGACAGTTTCAATATCTGTTTCTTTAAAAAAGGAAAAAAGAAAAAAAGAAGAAAAGGAGGAGAAGGCAGAGTATTCAAATAATACTCTACCAGCTCATATTCACCAATCGTTCATGCTTCTCTGGTGTTTTAAAAATAGGAAATAGCTACCACTCTGCCTGTGAGCACTGTGTGGAATTTGCCTGTGTTCAGTGCATAAACACTGCACACTGACCTCTTGGTTGCACTGCACAGAAATGGGGCCAAGCAGGCCGGATTCTGTCCTTGCTTACATCCACACAGCATTGCTGTTGCGCAGATGTCACAGATTGCAGGTTAACTGCTGCTATTTATAAAAGACCTTAACTGAACTTGCATATTGGGGATGTACTCTGTTCTCTACATGACATTTCATGTTAGCGTCCTAAAGTCATGAACCTCAGCTAGAGTCCAGTGTACAAAAAAACCTGAGTACCTTTTAGATCTGAGCAGTTTCACAGAGCTCAGAGTCACTCAGGGTCACACAGTCAACTACATATTACTAATTTCAATTCATTCTTCAGCCAGACCTTTGTACTTATGTGCTGGACTGTCTTGGAAGTAGCTAACAGGTTTGAGAATATCACATAGTTCCTTCACCGCGAGTTGAAAAAATGATACAGCATAAGCACTGTATACACCACCTAAATGTGCAAGGGTGTTCTTTGAGAGTGTGCCTGTATTTATGTGGGTATGTTTGTATGTGTTTATGCACTTAGTAGGTGATTAAATTGATGCAGGAGCGCTCATATTGATAGGGGTACATATGCGTTGGCTTATATGGGTAATCTACAAACAATACATATTCTCATATTAACATACTGACACATATGAGCATGTTTAACTTGAGAGCTACACTTAATGATTAAATCAGTCTGTGTCATGAAGTGTATATGAATATCAGCTTCCCTCTGAGTGAAAGATAGCTTAGTTTCAGTAAACAAGTACTCACCTTCAATATTTTCACGATTGGATCTCTGTAGCAGTGAATAATAACAAAATTACAGAAACAGGGAGGAAAGGCATTCAATGAGAAGACCAGGAACAGAATCAGCTGTGAAATAGTAAGAATAGGCAGGAAAAAGCAAATTTGGTATGATATTAAAAAGTCATAGACAGAAAATAGTTATTATGATTGACAGAAAATGCAGGAAGCAGAAAAAATGAGTATGGAGTGAAGATGAGATCCATTTCACAATAACTGTAATTAAGGGGAAGGTAATCTAATCTGTGAGTATAACATTATTTTATTTTTTTTCCAGAAAAAAAAAAAAGAGTAGATCTGATCACTGATATGCGTTCTCAAAGAGCTTCAGTGTTTGCTTCTTTTTGTAATATAATGTATGAAATGGAGATTCTGTTTAATATACATTAGAAATATTTCCCTTTAGAGTTTAGAGATGTTTGGTTTTGCCTGTGCGAAAGTATGTTAGATTTAACATTCCTGTTTGGTTTTTATTTGTTTTTCTCTCAGACACTGTGTTCAAAGTATTTAAAACTATACACGTTTCATTATTTCGAGCAAGTGTAGCACAATCTGGGAAATAAAAGGGACAAAGGTCTAGTGTTTCATATTCAGCTTTCCTAGCTTGTTGGTTGAATAGGCATCAAATGAAGCCCAATGCCTATACAAAAGAAATGTTCCTTGTTTGGATTTGCCCCATCTGTGTCATCTGGTGGCTTATGCAATAGGAGGTGTTATCACATGAATCCAAATGCACAAGCCAGTTGTTTTATGGACTCTTTCTGTGCTTGGAGGAGTTTATAAGTTGCCCACTCCATTGTGTGTCACTCCCAGATGACACGTGTGCATTCTGCTGAGCATATTTTGGGGGTAATTATAACTAATGAAGCCTGGTACACAGCTTGTTCACAGAGTGATTTATTCTGCTGCTGTCTGATTCCTGAGACTTCTGTAAAATGGTTATATTGTGCATTCCACTTTGGACGTGTATGGGAGCATGTGGTATTGAGTCAGTCTGAGAAAACTGAAATAATTTGTTACTCAGTGTACCACAGACTAATTACAAAGATATTAGCTGGGTACATCTGTTTAAAAACATGGGAAGGAATTGAAATTATAAATGAGATCTGTAACTTTAGGCATATCGACTTTTGAATGGCCCCTGCTTAGTCATTAACTCTTCCCAGGCTTGCAGCAAACCGCTTAGATGCACAGCTCAGAGTTCCTCTGGACCCCAACAATTAAGGTGAGGTTCCCTTTACACCTTTCTGCAAAGGAGATTTTATTCTAGATGTTAAGTTCTGATAACTTGTGATATTTCATGGAAAGATAGATTTAAAAGTTGGCTTGAAAATACTCTGTAATTGTGCAGGTAGAAAACAATGAAAACAAGAAAAAACAACATTTTGTTTAAGCAAAATTGACATTCGCACACAAAAAAGGAGAGGTTAAAAGTTATAGCACTGGATGAGAGGAGTGAGATAAATTTTGGCACACATTTCATAAAAAGCATTATGTAAGGATGGAAAACAACTGCTTAGAAAATACAGTTCGTGTCGATATTAGCTGCATGAGTAGAAAAATAGTTTTACTGAGAGTGAATTATTGTTTTCATCTGGTTTTGTGAAAATCACCTGGGATTTGTGCAGATTTGTGCACACAGTCACAACATGATGGGTGAGAAGATATCCCTGGTTCACAGAAGTGAATCATGCAAGCTGACATTCCAGAGTGAGTGCATTGAGCAAGAGGATGTGGTCACCAGCAGACCTGAAGTTCACCTCTGGCCTAACCTATCCCCATAGCGAAGCTTGCAGTATAGAGTCAATACAGTTTCTCAAAATCAGCATTTTCACTGGGAAAGGAAAGAAAACGAAATGTAATTTCTACTCAGTTTTTGTCTCATGAAGATAAAAGTGAAAAGAAGTTCTGCCGGTAACTTCATCCCTACTCCTGAATTTGTGTGGAGCATGTTCTCCTAGTCAAAGTTTGCATGGCAGTGCTATAAAACCAAGATGCTAACCATCAGAAGGTAGTACAATTGGAGGAAAAGTTCTTTGCCTATAATGTGCATAGAAAAACCTAAAATTTGAAGACTGGCTGGTTAGCTGAGAACAATTCTATCATAATACAGCAGTTATGCTTATGTTGTTTTCTATAAACAGAATTTGTTTTCAGACTGTGGCAAAATAGATGTTTAGCTTTACGCTTTGTTCTTGATTCCCTCTCTATATAAAAGTGTGCTCTAAATACAATTTGTACATGATGATTTATGGCAGTGTATGAAATCTGACCTGGTTTGGGGTTTGCTGGCAATACGGTTGGGATAGGTTTTAACTCTTGAGAGCTTTTAACACATACCTTACCCACTTACATACCTGCCATGCCAAGTGCATGGAATAATGTAGGCTGTGTTACAAGAAATCTGCTAAACTGGCAACATGTTCATTGAAATCCTTAGATACGATTAACTTCATAGACGAAAATCAGAATTTTGAATAATTTTTATTGTTTGACTGTTCGTTTGTTTCTTCTGTTTGATTGTTCTGTGTTAAAGGAGCATGACTAACTACAATGACTGATAAGCCAGAAATTGCTTAGAAATGAGTGGTTGTTTTCCTTGAAGAAATATTGCTTAAAGAATGGTTAGACAGAATTATGTTTTTGTGCTGTTAAAATATTGTAGTTCTCAGATGTAGTGTTGTTTTCTCAGTAATCTGCTCTTTTATACAGAATTTTAAACATTTCATGAAGTATTTAAGATTAATGTTCCAAATCAAGAACTATCTAAAATGATGGTGCTAATTACATCAGCGAAGCTTACGTGTCATTCTTTTGCGATGACCAAACTTTAGTTTCATGAACTCATTTCTCATTTTAGTCAGCTGCCTCAAGAGTACTGCACTTGCTTGCATCTGAGCTGAGCGTAATCCTCTGAAAGCTGGGAACTGCAGCTGTAGTTTTTGTACTGCACTGCTACTTTTTGTACTTCTGCATCGGCATTCATGTTATTCATTTATATTCCTTTGCTACTTCACATGAATTTTGTACAGAAAGACTATTTGATTCATGTTGAACCTAGAAATCTATACCGTGCCATGTTAGGGCCAGTGCATATGAATTCCTGATCAGTTATGGATAGATGAAAATCATTTTTCATGCTATTAGCTAGAGAATAATAATAAAATAGAAGTAAAATAGGACTCATTGCCTAAAATGATAACTATTTAACAGAAATTCAAACTGAGAATATGAGTTGCTTGCCTTATTGGGCAGGAAATTCTTTGCTGAGCTCACTCATGTTACTGGTAGCCTTACTCATTTGCTCATAAGCCTTTTCCTTCCATTTTTCCTTGTGGCCTACCAGGTTTGTGGGGCCAGGCTGACCAGTTGGACTGTCTGTTCATTAGCAGTTTTAAAAAATGATTGACTGAAGACTGTTTGCCATATTCCATATGTGCAGATCAGTCACAGAGTGGGCAGACTGGACTGCTTAAGAAATAACTGCTGGCACATCTGAGTTTAGTGAATGTGTAAGGAATTTGAACTCCATCCTCATGCTGACCCTGTAGTACTGCATGTGATGATCAGTTGTGCGGGCAAAAGGATAATGATTCAATTAAAAATCCAAGTTTTACATCAGTTTAAGTTTATACAGGTTATATACACAAACTGTTCACAAATAAGAAGACAGTAAAAGATTATGCTGTATTTGGATTAGAAAAAAAAAATCAAGGATGGGATGGGGTCAGATCAAAAATATCAAAGAGAATGAATGTGAAATTGAAACTATTAAAAGTTCCCAGGAATAATCAATTTGAAAATGTCTGATAAGGTTTATTTCATTGAAGGGAGAGGACTTTAAAAAAATAAAAAATGTAAGAAGAGTCAAAGTGGGAAAACAGAGGAAAGGAAATAAGTAGATTAAAGAAGCTTGGCTGAAGAAGTTTGAGTTAAAGTGGAAGCAGGTAGAATTTTCTTCATATAAATACCACACTAAACAGGAATTCCCACTTTAAGGACATTTGACCAGTGCATCTAACCACAGTGGTCCCACATCATGACTCTGATGTTGTGAATCATGCTGGCAAGTGTTAACATTTCCCAGGCTTACTCTTTACTGTGCTCGAACTGAGCCAGCATGAATGTGACTGCTGTTTTTGTGGGCAGAAGTCATTGTTTTGTGAGAGCAAATAAGGTAGCTTTCCAAGAGCTGTTCTGGGGAGCCTCAGGCAGTGAAAAAAGCAGCCCTTTCGGCATCCTTCACTGACCTAGAGGTTAACCTGTCCAGAAGCTTATGCAACCTATACAGTAAGGCAAAGCTTTATGAGTATGGGAAACAGGATAAGCTCAAGAAGAGTGAGACAACAGAGAGAATACAGAAGTTGAGAAGGTACAAGTATAACAAAGGTTATGCCAACTCTTTAAAAAGGTAGATAATTACACTGACACCTTGGCCAGTCTTCATTACCTTCTAAATTCATTTCTAATAAGAGAATGAAATCTTTTTGAATGCACAAACTACTGAATTTGCTCGTATTGCATAGTGCTCTGTGTTCTTAATCAAACGTTTCTAAATGTGGAACTAATGGGCCTTAATTCACAAACTTGAATTATTTGATACTGGTCTTTTTTAATATTCATAGATTGATGTACATTTCCACGTTGAATAAATATTTAGATATTTTACTAAGGGACTTGGTTTAGTGGGGAAGTGTTGGTGGTAGGTGGACAGTTGGACTGGATGATCTTGGAGGTCTTTTCCAACCTTGGTGATGCTATGATTCTACAATTCTTGTGTTGCCTTAGAGAAATAACAGTTATGTCATTCTGGCCTCACTTTACTGTCTAATTTTGTCAAAAGTAAGAAATATATAAAAAAAAATAGAAAGAGGCAGTAAATAGAAAGAATAGGTAAAATGGTAATAATACTGCTTGCTGTTATATTATGTAAGAAGATTTTCATATTATTTTTTTTTAAGGACAGTATCATACCCTTCTTGTTTAAAGTTAGGACTGGGAGAAACAAGAGTTGAAAGGCAGAGGTTAAAGGTGTGAGATCAGATTTCCATTAGATGTGATTTTATTCAGGTTGGGTGAAAATTCAGACAAAATTGTTTGAATAAGATACAATGGCTACTACAGAAAGAAACATTTCACCATCCTTGCTCTCAATTGAATGAGTTGAAGGCCAAACAGTAGGGAAGCTGCTTGTCACTGCCTGCTAAGCAAGCTAACTGTACTGATCAGTAGTGTTGTTGTTAAGGTTTCCCAGAAATGCACAGTTCAGTGCTTGAACACACACACACAATAATCAGCTGCAAAATTCACTTGTGAATAGGAATGTAGGCTCAATTTCCCTTCCAGGAAAACCCAAGAAAAAAATCTTGGCAATCATGAGTGGGAGGATGATGACATCTGTGTAACACAATAATAGATTATATTTTAGGTATGTTTGCAATACTGCATCGCATCGCTGTGTTGCAAAACTGGGTTTGTAATGTTATTTTCTTCCTCATTTTGATGTATCCAGAGTTAACATAGCTATTCTTAGAGATGGGGGTGATACATATCTGAGTCTTCCTTTTGCATATCTTTGTGGTCTTATTCATAAAGCATGCCACTTTAACCAAATACTACCATTTTAGTGTTTGTTTTTTTTTTTTTTTAATTTTCATTCATGACCCACAATGTACCAGAAACCTTACATATTTTAGGCGATGAATGAAAGAATGATTCATCTTTTTATAAAGTCTGCAGAAGTGTTTAGAGCATTTCATAAATGCTCAGATTATACTCTGTCTGGAGTATCTTTGTTAGCTTAGAAACACAGAATTAATTTTTTATATTTCTGAACTGATTTTAAAAGATGTGTTCTTCAGATTGAATTTGTGTCTTTAACTGGAGCAGTGCAACCATTGAATTGAAGGACTAGATATCTAATTACTATAATCAAGCATAAGTTCCCGCAAATACTGAGTTATAAGATATCTGTGTGACTGGGTGAAATTCTGATCTAAGACCTAGCCAGTTTTGTGGCTTATAGTTGAATTTCATCATACATAATTTGCATGTAGGAGACTGTCAGTTTTGCATAACCACACTTTGCTTTGTTTGGGGTGTTCTACTTCAAGCAAAAAAATATGTAAACTCTTATGTCCACGAAAGAAAGAAATCGCAGTGGCCACAATTCCTGTTATTAAACCTGTTCATTTACTGGTGCTAATTATTAGGCTGTTGCTATCCTGGCTAAAAAGACTCACAAAGAAAATAGTTTTGTGATAAGAAAGCGGCTTTGTCTCACATAAGGAAAAGTGGATGTAATGCTCTGCACAGTACATTTTACAGAAACGCCTAGGATCTGTTTACCTGGTTGAAATTCAAATTGTTTTATTATGGTGTCAATTCTTTGGTTTTGGCAGCACTTCTAAAGTGTCTATACACAAAAGGACTACCACAGTGAATGAATGCTAGTGTTGACACCACCTAACAAGCAGGGATTATGTGTTTACAGAAGAAGTAATATGATAGGTCAAGTATAAGAGGCACTTCTCAAGAGCACTTCACCACATAATGAGTGACTGACTAGAAAGTGCGGAGCTGCCACTCTTTGGCTTCGTTTCGGTGTTGATGCCTGCCTCTCTCCTCCAAAGCCCTCTTGATCATGTTCAGCTGCTCTGTTCTCATGTGGTGAATAATAGTAGAGTAAAGCTGCTTTTCTGTCTCATTTTTCTTGCTAATTTACACATTCAAGCCATTTTTTGTTTGCTATCCTTATTTGCTATTCCCTTTTGTCAAGGCACTGTTCTCTTTTTTGCCTCAGGCCTAGGAACTAATTTGAGCTTCTATAATTACTTCATGTTTTACACCTGTCTGCATATCATGCACCCCTTGTCTCTGTACTTAAGCTGTATATTTCCTTGGAAGGAAAAAAAAAAAAGAGGCTAGTTTTCATACACAAGGAATCCCCAAGTTTCTCCTCTCAGTCTTCCTACAGGAGAAACACAATTAAACTGTTGAGATGTTCTCAGCAATGCAGCTGACCTTTTGGGTTCATGAAGGACAAATGAATGCTGTCTGTTCAGACAGTTTGTGTTAAGACATTGTTGAGCAAAGAGCCCTGAGCTTTGTTCCTCTTGAATGAAGCGATGGTTGTAGTCATTTTAAAATCATTAAGACCCTGAATGCACGGTATCATTCTACAGTGTTTGCTCTACAGCTGCTCTTCTGCTTTAATAGCAGCTTATTAAATTTGGGTCAAGCGCACTCTGAAGAGTATCACAATGAAGAAACTGTTCAAAAAGTTACCTGTTTAAAAAAAAAGGCAATTGATTAGATTTTTAACTTAAGTGACAGCTGCAATTCATTGCCTGTTCTTTGTGGTGTCCTGCAGCCAGAGTGGAAGCCTTTTGTAATTTGGTCTTCATTTTGTAAAAGCTTTCTTGAATAATCCAGGGTTGCTTTCCACTCTCAGACCGCCTCAATCCAATTAGGAGTTTAACAAGGGTCAAATTAAGGAGACTTTACACTTCATGTTTGCATCATTAGCCAGAAGACTGTTTTGTGTGTGCACGACTGTGTGTCGAGGAGGAGGAGGGGAGGCTGTAAGATGGGGCAGACACAAAGCTGTCATCCACCATGTGCTGCATCCTGGAGCTGAATGGAGGCACAGCAGGCTAGGAACAACATTTCCAGTTGTCTTTTGGGGCTGTCGTCATGTCGATTTCAGCTGGTACATCGTTGTTTGGAGGTTACAGGTGCTAGCTAGAGCAGAGGAAGAGGAGCGTGCTCTGAGCCTCCTCTTTTCTCTCCTGGTAGCCTATTGTTATTGGACAAATGACTGGGAAGAGATGAAGTTAGAAATCTCTTGAGCATTCATTATTTTTGATGAGATGACAACTACCCCAGTTCCTCGTTCTCACTACTCATGCTGTTTCCTGTTATTTTTTGAAAACATAATTTTTCTGCATGTTAAGTGTATTGTACAGTGTGAACTTTTTTATGCAAGTAGATTGTTAGCAGGCTTTCCGAAATCTGATGTGTGTATGAAAGGCGACAAACATCCACCAGTATTTCCTACAATAACAGATAATCTTCTAAAAATGGCACCGGTTTTAACTTAGGCAATTTTTTGACTACGAGCACATTTTTCTAATGAATTATTTATAGAAATAGTTGAAAATTAAAGAGAAGACCGTAAGACCTTCTTTTCTGTGTAAGATTGTTCTTAATGACAAGAAAAATTCTCCTGCTAATCAGTGTTTAGAGGTGTGGGATATTGCTGGAGAACTGTTGCAGTGTCTCCTTAGCAAATGCTTTGTGCTGCTACATACAAAGTAACGATTTATCTAAAAATAACACTTTCATTGTTCCTCCCCCCCCTAAACCCATTAATAGGTACTTTAGTATCATGCGAGTTTTCATAGTTTAATCCCTTTTCAAAAGCTTTTCAGAATAAAAGCTCTAAATGGTCCTCAGTATTAATTTGATGTGACTTCTGTACAATATGGTTTGAAACTCTCAGAAGCACATTTTTACAGCTTACCCTTTTTCACTGGATCAGTGTGTGGAAAATACCAGCTAAATGTTTCATGGAGCCTCTGCTGTAAGCCTTTTTTGTTGTCTTGCAGATGCTATAGCTTTCTGGTGATTTTTATTGAGTACCATCATTATTAGATAATACTTAAGCCAGATCAAAAACTCTGCATATATTATTGTTCATCGAATTTAAATTTTAGGGAACGCTGCTTTAAATGTATTTTTAAAAAAACTTTTGACCTGTCTCTTGAGTCTCAACTGATGAGAATGTAGCTTCAAGAGTAAACTGTGCATAATAAATGGTGATTGAGTTTAATGTAGTCTGTGTTTGTAGTCAATCAGATCTTTGTTTACATTTAGACAGGAATAGCTGGCTTTAGGGCTTTGGACACCCATAAATAATTGCATTTTTAAAATGCTCAGCTCTCAGTGAAATGTTAATATAATGTGCCTCATGGAAATAACAAGAAATAATTGAAAATGGTTCTGTCAATTCCATAATGAAAATGGGAATGTATTATCTATTTGGATTTCAGTATACACAGTGGCTTTGCACTGTGACTTGTGAAGTAAAAACCTTTACTATCTTTTTATTATTATTATTATTTTCATAATATTTGTTTTCTATGGCCATTTTTTTTTCTCATTACAGCTGACCACCACTGGAACAAGAGAGTTATAATAGGAATAAATGGTTGCTTTTTGTGTGTGACATTTCTTTGTATTTTTTTTCCCTCGGTTAACCCAATTTAAAGGCTTTTGCATAAATTAGTATGAACGAAGTGAATCTAAATTGTATGATATGAGCTTGTTTGTAGATGTTCAGGCTGTTCTGAGCCCTACATATCCAAGAGGATCAGAATAATACGAGATTCAGAATGCCACAGATTTGGATTCAGTATTATTGTGTTTCTTTAGTTCAAAGAGGAACCAGTAACTTGACCTTAGAAACATTTATTTCTGGTACCATTTGCCATGCCTAGGTAAAATAAGATATTGGTGGACATTTTATTCTTAAAGAAAACTTCCATCACTGACATGTAGCATGCTCTCTTCCTGACTGAGCATTAAGTATTTATGTTCTACATACATCAGTTTAGGTTCTTTTAACCTGGCTATCTTCAGAAATGTGCTTCATTTTATAATTTCAGGGTCTGCAGCTCTGAGTGATGCCCTTTAGAAAAAGTTACAAGAAATGAAATGATGTACTGTACTGCTTATGAGACAACGACTGTGATAGAGTCTCTTATAGTCAGACGTTTTGTGATTGATAGGTTGAAGTGATATATTATTTTTTCAAAATGAACACCTTCATGAGTAAAAGTCCCCTCTGATTTCTTGTGAAATCATTTTATTATAAGTTTTCTTTTTTTTTTTTTCACTTCAAAGGAGTATAAGTGATCTGCAAGAAAAAAGAATCCACAGCTACAGTAGCAAAATTTACAGGTTGAAGAAAAATTGAATTTAAGGCTAATAATTGTTTGGTGGCCTTTGCCAGCATTTTGTTTACATTAATCTATCAGAAAATAAAATGATAGAAAAAATATTCCAGACACATATTGCAGTAGGGATTTTAAATAATATGTATATGGACGTTTGTATGTAAATGAGATACAACCTTTGAGCTCTGTGGAAGTTATCAGAGCAGACCTCGGTGTCACAAACATTCTGCCCTCTCCACTAGGATTCATATAGCCATAACAGGAGAGACAAGAGCATGATTTATGCATCTGTGTAAGTTTCTGAGAGATCACCCAGTCACAATTTCGCGCTGGTGTCTCAGAGATCTGAAAGTGTGAATGATAATCAGGCTGCTCCAATAAAGCCCCAAAATTTCTGTCAGCTACAAAGATTTTTAGATAAAACAGATTCGGAACATATATGATGTCAGAAATGAAATAATAATTCTTAATTTGCAGTAAGTCTGTACTGCATAAATTCTTAAAAGCAATGAAGCTTTTAAGGCTGCTAATCTAAACTTGGTGATTTCCTGTGTCAGTATGTAAATTTTTGCTCCTGTTTAGTGTTACATAGATATTTTAAAATTCATATATTGTTCTGTGCATATTTTGGTGTAAAACATAAGGTCAATCTATACTCAAATATGATGTTATTTGGATTCTTTCTCTAACCAAGTCACCACATACCTTGTTTCTTTTGCATTTTGCTTTCTTACTTTTAACATGCAAAGCCATTTACAAAATCTAGTTTTACTGTCAAAGCAACTTCATTATAAAATTGATTCCATAGTTATCCACAGGAGAATCAAATGAGTGCCTTATTTCTTTTAAAAGAGATACCTACACTGTTTGCGTATAATGAATTTAGTTCTCATGAAAGATACTGGATTGACAGCCCTGAAGACCAAAGTCCTTTATTTATGCATGAGCAGCAACAGTTCTGGCTTTCCCACACTGCCCTTCTGATATGCTTCACCCATGACCTGAAGGATCCCCCTTTGGGTGACAGCTTCAGACCCATTCACAGTGCCAGCCCTCTGCAGAGTGCCAGCAGGAATGCCAGTGTGGTGGTGCCTTTCGTTGCGAAAGCTTGGTGACCACATTTCAGCTCTCAATGGACATCTCATTTCCCATAGATTATCAAGCAGCAGTCTAAGAGTGATAACTTTCAGGCTCCTCAGGGTAATGGCAAAGGAAAGGTCTTAGGGTAATTAAGGCAAGACCAGGATTCGGTTCAGTTATCATAAATAGTCTATTAAATTAGAGTCAAGTTCTCTAGCCCATTACCAGTTTCCTGACTGAGAGAGCCTTCTAGGGCTTTTTACAGCAATACTAATGTTCCTCAGACCCCTTTTCTTTCACTCATGGAAAGCAGTGAATGCTTTTTGCGAACACATCACAGGTAGCCCTATTTTCTTTTTGGCTTACAAAACTCAAAGACCAACTAATTCAATAGTGGTTTGCACCAAGTTTAATTCACCTCCAAGACCTTGTGGGCTAGTTGAGTATGTTTCTGTCTTGATTTACAGTAAAGCAAATTTACATTTCATTTGTGCTGGGCTAGATACACATGTGGGCTTATGCCTAGAACTTGGTTCTCCATAAAGAATTTCCATACTGGAGTTGGTAGTTAATCCTTTATTGGGCATATGTTGTACATGCGGAGTTATAATGGATTTAATAGGTATAGTACTAATAGAACTTTTTACCCTTTCCCTTCAATAAATGCATTGGTGATATTTCACATCAGAAATATTTATATTGTAAGTATAAATATTTATACTTTATATATGTACTCAGTGCATCAGAGTCATGATTTCCTTACCCATCTGCATGTATATTTCAAGGAAAAATGTACCAGGAATTTGTTTTTATATTATATTGATTTCATATTTCTAATTGCTGCAGAAAGTAACACGTAAGTGCATTAAAATAAATATCACCTGAAGAAGAAGGAAAAGAAATAATAACTCCTGTTACACTAAATGATAATATTTTCAATATTCTGCAGAGTATTACAATACTCTAAGCTCCAAATAGGAAACCACAAGCCTGTACATATAGAGATCTCCACACAAGGGTTTATGTTATGATCCCTAATGGCGAATTTAAGTGTTAGAATAGTAAGGTTATTCGGTAAAGTATAAGTTAAATTCTTTAAATGAAAAACTTGCTTCTATCTTTCAGAATAAGAGAACCTAGACTGCATGCACATAGCTACATGCAAAGCACTCACCCTATTGCTAAAGGTTATCCATGGCTCCCGGGGAAAAAATTAATTATAACCAAATTGTTTCATCCTTGTCAAAATGTCTGTGTTTTTAACAACATACATTTTAAATGTTTAAAATGAAATTATTTTTAAACAATCCATTTCAAATCTGGAGAATATATTTTGCTCACTTGAAATATTTTAAGGCAAGAGCCAATCACTTTATGAAAATATTATTCAGTTTGAAAAAAATTAGGCAAAAAAGAGGAATCCCCAGATAAATGTCTCAACTGGTCTGATCTCCTGAAAAATACATTTAATTTGAGAGTATGACTTCATAAAGGTGCTCATTGATTTATTTGAGATAAAATGAAGAATCTTAACATAACAATGGAATCACATGGCAGCATTAGAGTGACTAAATTATTTTTTTCTCCCATGTGCTCATTTATAAAAATCCAGGGAAAAATCTAGAAAGAAACCTCCTCCTTGGTTTCTGGACTCTGTGCTTTGCAGGAAGGAAACTAAAAAAAAAAATAAAACAACAACAACAACAACAAAAAGCAGTGGATTTTAATTTTATATCAAAGAAACCCTTGAGGTGGAAAGTTAGAGAAGGCCGCATGGGTTTGTAGCACAGAAAATGTCGCTTGAATTTTGCTGCTCAGTAGTTTGATATACTCATTTGCTGATGCGAAATGACGAGGGCTTAGAAAGCAGGGTTTTGTTTTTTAGCTGTCTGTAGACCTAGTGGGGCCTTACAGAACCCAGTCAGCAGGTCATTAACTCTGGAGAAAACAGCTTGCATTAATATGCTCTAATCCGGTATAATTAGTCAAATTACTGCACGCCGACCGGCTTGTCATGCGTTGTCAGATTTGGCATGCATGCAGGATCGCCGGGGTCCCTCTGGAATGCCACCCTGGATCAGGGAAAACGGCTCGTTTGTAGTGCTGCTGATCTCCTGATGGGGAGAGCAAACTGAATCAGCAGCCATAGCCTTCCAGAAAAAGGCAAAGGAAAAAAAAAACAACAACCAATAGATTTGTAATTGTTCTGTTGAGAATCAGGGAATTCGTATCCTGGGAACTCTTTGTGGTTGATACCTTCCGTTAGAAATAGAAGCAATTCTATCGCTTCTTACAGTTTCTAGGAATCTAACAACACTGAAGATCCGCTGTACTCTATAAGATTAGCATTCATAAAAAGATTTAAAATAAATAATTACAAGAGGATCAGCTACAAATTACCGACCACACTGTGACACAGATTATTAGGCTACCGGTGTGGGATGCGGGAGTGTGCGTGCATGCTGCAAGTGTGCGTGTGCCCCTATTTCCAGCCAGGGAGGAGGTTATTAAACTATAAAAGGGCCATATTAGCATAAATTTACAAGAGCTCTTGTTCTGGCGGCATGATAAAAACCTGTGTTACCTTTGCATTAACACTGAATTGCTTGTTGTGCTTTTGGCAATGACAGATAAGTCAGTGTAATTCCCCATTGCAACGGAAATGATGCTCCAGATTCCAAACGCATCCTGAAGATGTCACTGACAATAATCTTCAAAGAACGGCCAGCGAAAGTGGGCTGTATGTTTGCAGGATGATATACTGCAAATGACAGGAAGAATTATGTGAGTGAAGACGAATCTGTAACATATTATTAAGCAATTTCACGAGAATAACAGGGATAAAAGGATAATGGATGAGGGTGTCATTATTACCTTCATGTAGAGGGAAAGCAAAAGCAAAGGTAGAGAGACAAGATTAATTGAGGAAGGGTGAAGCATTCATTGCTCATCAGCTCTTTTGTACTCTCTGCTCCTGAAATTCCAGACAAAAAAAAAAAAAAAAATTGCTCAGGGCTGCATTTTAATGCAGCTGGCAAGGCAGAGCAGAAAACTGACAGGGCACTTTTTAGTCACCTCCCTGCTTCCATAAACACACAATGGCTATTGCTCCTCAAGTCTTCCTATGGTCAAGCATGAGCAGTGAGCTGGTGGGATGTTCTGTTTATCACAGCTGCTGTTTTTAATTGTGCTCCCAAACGAGGCAGCTTTATCTGTCGATGATGTGGAGGTCATTCTGCACGCATTGTTTGCAAATGTTAGCAGACTGTACATAATGGATGTCAGGAGAAGTGCTTTCTCTGAACACAATGGCAAACTGGAGCGTCCTGTAGCATTAGTGACAACAGAAAATGATGTCAAGGTATAAGACTTTGCAGCAGCTTAATATACAAGATGAAGAAACAGGAAGTGATTTAGCAATTGTGCAGGCCAATCCTGGAGCTGTAGCTCAAGCATAAAGTCAAGTTTTGCTTACTCAGAGAGTGATCACTGGGTCAATAATTTCAATTACCAGTGTCATTACCAGTCTTATTTTTTGCACTTTTGCTAAGTAGCACTGATTTTACAATACAATCTGTTTTTAAAATATTTCACATGCTTTTAAAGGCTTAGCATACAATAACATTTCTATAATTGTATTACACTATGTAGATGTAAAACGTTTTCCCTTGATAATAACGTTTTCCATGTTTGCATTTTTATACCAAAAGGAAGGTCAGGAACCATGATAATTAAAACATATGACTATTTCTATTCATATAATGGTTCATAGCATTTGAAAGAAGTAGTCAGCATCCTTGATTTTTTTTCTGTGTTTACTTCTGATAAGGAGTGGTTTGGATGGTATCATCAGAGTTGAGTTTTTCACTGATAAAAAATATTCCAAAGTTTTTATACCAATACAAAGGAAAGGAAAGTAATTTCTCAGCTGTGGGGAAAATAATGAGTGTGTTGGTCTTTTTTTTTTTTGAGGGAGACATAAGAAAACCCTTATTTTGGTAAGAAAAAGTGAGAAATGTGCTTAGATTGCTTACTGTTGTTTCTAGTAGTGAACATTGTATTTTAATTGCTTCAGGGGTGTTTAAAGTGACCTGCTCCAGGTCTGAAACCTGGACACTGGGGGAGCAGGTTGTTTTCGGCCACCTCCTGTGTAACAGCAAGGCAAACAGAGAAGGAAGGGTGCTACGGGACAGAAGTGGGTCAGCAGCTGGGGTAGCTTGGGAGGGGCTACGTTTTATGACAATAGCCTTATCAATCATGGAACAACATGGGTGATAAAACAGACCACAGTTTTACTCAGTATTATGCTTTAATTTATTAACATAAGAAAATAGGTTGTTTCAGCAGATTGAATGCTATCTGTGCATCAGAGGACACCGTGAGGAGCCTTACAGGAGCTGTGGGGTCTTTTCAGGTTCATTACAAAAATTTTCTAAATAATATGCAGGATCTCGTGCTTAGATATCTGTCACAACGTCTTGCTTAAACAATGTAACTTAGAAACTGGGTCATCTGACAGGTAGGACACATTTCTCTGCTTGATAGTTCAGATTCCTTTCTGCGGATTTTACTTGTTTGCAGTATATATTACAATTATGTTTAACAGTTAAAAATCACTGCATTATCTACGTGTGACCAGATAATCCTGGTGGATTTTGCTATTTATGTTCAAAGAAGTTATTGCTAAAGCAAATTCAGACTGCATAAGATATGTGACTGGAGGGGTTCTTGTCAGCATGTCAGTCTTGCATCTTATTTCTTATTTTAAATGTAAATAAAAAATTATCTTGACATACTGTATGATTTGACCAAAGTGCTGGTCATCACTTTTTTTTTTTTTTTACTTCTAACATCACCAAAATCTTTTCTCAAAATATTTTTTTTCTCTATTTGCGAATGGGAAGATTCTTTTTTCTCTTGCCCCGAGGGAGAGAAGTTAGTTGGTTCATCAGCCTTAATTTTCCCTTGGCCTAGCCTGTTCAGTTCCTGATCTCTGCAGTGCACTGTCTTGCAAAACTGACCAAGAAAGATAAAGAAAGTGAAAATTCAAGTCTATTCCCCTCTACCCATCAGCTCAGTGTAATGATTGTTTGTAGTGTGTCTGTTTATTAGAAAAGGGAAAAAGGTAGGGTGGAAAGCATTTTTCTTTCAGAGATCATATTTTGTTGTGACCACTGATGTTGAAAGCAGAGCACTGGAATTTTTCATGACTCTGTCTTTAATCTAAGACTCAAAGAAATGTATTTATCTTAGCAGGTAAAATGCAAATAAGAACAAGTTTTCATTTTCTTCTCTACTGTTTTACTTACCAGTTTGCCAGAAATTCTATACACCTCAGTTTTACAATATCAACATGTGACATGTGCCTCCAGTAGCTTACAGTTATCAGCGATCATGTGCAAACAGGAAAAATCCAGCCTGACACTGAGATTCTCAGCTGAGTTTGTATGACTCATAGCTATAAAATACATCTCCCAGACTGTTCATTCATAACCTGAGCTAAGCAGGGCTGAAGAAACTAATGGTGCAAAAGTGGTTTGACAGCAAGTTTTGGGGGACATATCTGAACTGATGTGTATTCATATTTAAATGATGAGTAATTCTTACCCACAAAGCTGAAGGGATATCCTTACAAAACACTGCAATGCCTTCATTGTACAGCATTACCACCTTTCAGAGCGTATGTACAGAGGGCAATGATGTAGAAAGAGATCAGGATATTATTGTCATATTTTGTCTTTCCCACGCCCCTCTCTCTTTATTTTATCATCTACTCATTTAATTAGGGTGATGTATTCACTTTTTTCTTGTATTGTGCCTTGTGCTACTCCCCACACTTTTTAATATCAAGCAGTGATGCTTCCCCAGAGTTCCTTTAGATCCAAAGGTAGGGAAATCAGTGGAAAGACCTAGAATGAATTCACTGGGTTTTGGATGAGACCTAGTATTACTAGAATCAAACACATCTTTAAGTCTGATGGAACCTTTTGAAATTGAATGTCCATGAAAATACTCAGACATTAGTGGGTACCAGAGTACTGCCATGCTCATTTGAGTAGGGTCATTTATCACAGAGGGAAAAGCAGACAGTTAATGAATATAGGTTCTGGCTATCTGTATTTGTCTTCGTGTTTTGTTTTGTTTTTAATTATTTGTTGAAACAAATGATGTTTCAGGTCCGTATTGTGATTTTCCACCTGCAGGCCCTCTAGTAGACATCAGAGCTCTATTCTGTCAGAATCTAACACATCTGGGATGGAAGTTACCCATAAGCTCGGTTTCTTCATTGGAAGTAATGTTCTCATGTAAAATGTATTTTGGAATATCTTATTCTTCAGTTGGAATCTATTTAGTTCTTCTGTACTGATGGAGGGAAATGTTGCTTCCTTATGTTATTTTATATGACATTCTAAAATATTTCAATATTTTGGGAGTACTTTTCTCAGTCTCGTAAATACACATCCCACCAGGACCAGTCTGAAACTTCCCGTATTCTAAAGTTTTAATAATAATGTTGAACAATCATATTTGTTGATGTATTCCACTACAAAATAACAAAAAGTATTTTAAGGGTTCAGTTTTTTATACAATTAAACAAATTTTTCCACTGTAAAAATGTTATGGTGTTTTTTCATAAATATTAAAAATATCCCAAATTTTCCTTCTGTTTAAGAAAGCAGTTCAGTTAGCAACCAAATGATTAAAAAAAAAAAAAAAAGAATAATGCTCTCACTGGGTTTACTTAAAGCAAAACAGTTTGACTCTCTTAGTTTCAATGATAAAAGTTTGACAATGTAATGATTAAGACAATCATGTTAATATTGGACAGTCGTATTGAAAGACTGGAGTATCTACAGATAGGGTTACTGCTTTCATTCATGGAATTATTTCACAAGTAGACAATATTCTGTTTGTGTTTTGCAATGTTTTAAGCATATGATACCATTGCTTCATATGGTTGATACCAAGGAGTACATATGTGCATATGTAGTTCTATCCAGAATCAAATAGTTGTTCCTTCTCAGCAGTTCCTTATGTAACAGTGATATACTCTTCTGTAGGAAAAGCAAGTAAGGTCAGTCTATAAGTTCTTGGTATTGGTCACTTGGTCTCCCTGAAGCTTCTCCTTCAATCTTCCAAATGTAACATTAGAAGCACTGTTAGAAGCACATTTCTGCAAACAAGTCCAAAATCGGCATTAATATTAATAATAGTTAATGCAGCTTATCTAGATACTGTGTCGAGACTGATGATATGAAAGTTTCTTGTTTATTCTATGTGCTGTTAAAGTTCTAAATTATTTATAGTAGTTTTTATAAAATGGATTCTTCTGTCAGCAGTACTGATTCAGCTCATTCAATGACTGTTGAGAGAACATAACTATAAATGTAGGAAATAATTCCCTCCAGTTCAGACTTCCTCTCTGTTAATTCTGCTATAGCTTCATTTTGGCTAATGAATTTTGGCAGAAGAGGAAGGCACATGACTGTGGTAATTCTGCATTGCTCTCTGCTTTAGAATTATATCCTCATCATTGTCAGTTTGTTTCAAAGGAAAAACACATCTTTTAGTTAACATTTTGGAGTACAAAATGCAAAAACCTCAAAAGAAATAATAGTGTTACAATTTTTTTTTCTTTTTACTCATACAAAAATGCTAAGTGTTCCTACATTCCAAGAAGATACATAGATTTAAATTACTATTATGTATTTGACAGAGGTAGCTAAAAGTGTATATAACATTATCATAAGATATGGTGATTATCATTAAATTTGGATAAAAGAAAGTTGGGTGCTGATCATGATAGGAAAAAGGTTAATATTTTAAAGTGAGGCTAAAGGTTGACAGGAGAAAAATTGAGTTAGTTTGCAAAAAAGAAATTTGTTGCTTTAAGTGAAAATTGGGGTCAAGAGGCCACAGCTCTCTGCTTCTACATGGATGAAATAAATTAAATAATACCACCATAAAGCAGCAGTGTATAAGCTAATGACAAAATAGTACATGATGGTTTTGAAAAAGATACTATCTAAGAGGAAAATTCTGTACAGAAATGCTGTTTCAGATCAGTGGGTTGGGGTTTCTTTTTATTACCAATGTTTTCAAATAGAACAGCTTTTTCTTCATTCAGAGGCTTTTAAATTTCTACAGTGTGCTTAATTGTTGGAAAGGAAGTAACTCTGGTGGTCAGAATAATTGCAGTTTTAGTAGTCACATTCAGTCTACCATGCTATTCTGTCCTGCTCTTTGACCTAAAGTTGGGTAATGTTAGATGACATTTCACTGTCTCAGATCAACAGGAGTTTCCTTGGACAATGTGTTGTAATTCCAGTGAGTATAACTATAGGTAAGATATTGCATCAATCTGTAACTAGCCATATGAAAATATCAAGTATACCAGATGATAGGAAATTTGTTCATATCATTGCCTTTCATCATGCTGATTTATGCTTTCAATGAACAGAGCTCGCCAGCTAGTTTACATATGACATACCTTTGTTTCTCTAATAAGAAACAACTTTTGCTCTGTTCTCTTTTTCAAATCAACTAAAGTAAAATTACTAAAAAACACAACACAAATCAGGGTTTCCAATATTTAATTTCCTGCCCTCTAAAGGTTTTTTTTTTTTTTTTTTTGGCAGGTTACATAGCATATGTATCAAAATGCTGAATGGTTATGTGGTAACACTTGCTTCTACCATTTCATTTTTATGATTTAAAAGATGCTTTGAGGATTTTAGGTTCAATTATATATACCTTTTGCATTTACATTCTTCTCAGAAGTTCAGTTGACTCTAGAGTGCTCACAAAAGATGTTTCCAATTGTACGTACGTACAGTAAGTCACTTCCATTTGCATCTTTCCTCTCAAATCTGCAGACAGTTTTTGATCAATAGTATGCTCCATTGTGTGTCCTCCTGCATGAACGTTATAGGTTGGGAGACTCAAAATGTGTTACAGGCTTGGCTGGAAGATTAAGGTCAACAGATCTTACTGGCATTGGCAATGGGTGCTACATCCAGTCTTCATTTCTTTCTTTCTTTTTCAAATTTCTAGCAGTAGTAGTTAAATCGTGAAGGAAAAAATTATTTCTCTTTTACCAGGAAAATAAGAGAACACCAAATTAAATATTTAATAACTCAAAATGAAAAGAAAAAAAAGTATTTGAGTTTAACAAATTATTGGTTTTTACTTGTTTGGACCATCTCATCATACAGAAACATCAGTGTGCCTGTGGCTTTAGACAACCTATGTTTGGCAGTTAAATCTAGATATTACCCTTCTGTCTGGGGTCATAGTTTTGTTTTAAAAGAGTTATGTATGAATTTTCTCTAAATTGCAGGAAAGGGTCATGAATTAGTGTCTAAATGCAGGTTTGACAAGATTATTATAGTCTCTATTTTATGCCAGAAACAAAGATGAATAGAGATAGCAAGCTTTTAAACAGACTTTCTGACATCTGTAATGTCAGTAGAGAGGGAATGAATGGCAGGGTACAATAACAAATCCCCATTTTTATTATTTTATAAAGATTAGATGGACCTACACTCATTCATAATTTTTCTGTAAAATAGTAGTCTAAATTCTTCATGAACCAGTCATTTTCCATCCCAGTTACCTTTCAAATAATGCAAACTGTTTACTAAGATGTACATATTAAGTAAGATATATATGCTGGTTGCTAAATGTACTTTGATTTGCATTTAGCAGTGCATGGGTTACACTTACTTAACATTTTTTTCTTTTAGCTGAACATGTAGTTTTAATAATTTTGTTTGTTTTGTTTTGTTGTTTCTAGACATAATCATTTGTCCTAATGATTTTCATGGAAATTAGTTTTCAGCCTCTCTTTCTGTGGATTCTCTGAAGCAGAGATCTATGTTAGAAATTTTTTTATTATTAAATTTTTGAATTGGGCGCCTGTGTTGGCAATTTTTGAATGAGAAAGACAGGATGTCTGTTGGTAACAATTGTTCAGTATGACAGCTTGGAAGATATATGCTCAAAACTTTCACTTTTGTTTATTGTCTGTGTTTAAATGGAAAGAATCACCTATATTGAAAACATAAACGTTAATAATTTTAGAAAATAAACATAAAGCAACAACAAAACTGTAATACTTAGATATGAATATTTGTTTCCATTCAGGCAGCATGAACAACCCTCCCATTGCGACTCTGGTAGGTTTCGGCCAAATGATAATACAAGCTCAAGAGTGATGGGTGTGAGGGGACTTCATATAATACTCAATGAATCCATCTTCTTTGAAATGATGAAAAACAGATAGCATGAGTCATACATTTCTGTAACTTTAGCTCTGCTAATGGGTGCAAATATTTTTATATCTACGTATATATAGGAAGAGAGTATGTATACATAAAAGTAAACACAGCAAAAGCATACCAAGTACAGCAAGTAATGGCTTTTTTTTTTTTTTCCACTTCTGTAATTGCCGGCATTAATGGTTAACCTGGTGCTCCATTTTGTCAAAGGGATTACTGGACATTAATGGAAACCAGAGTGAAGTACTACTCAATCATTTAATTTTTTTTTCCATTTTTTTTTTCCCTCCCAAAAAAGCATGTAGTTGAAACAAAAGGCATTGTTACCATCCTAACATATATATATAAATATATATATATATATATATTTTTTTTTCCTTGAGCCCATCCTGTCAGGCTGAAAGCGTGAAAGTTATTTTCTGGTGGTGTGATTAGATTGGGGCTGAACTCTCCAGCTGGCAGGCCTGTCTGCGGCTGGCGGCGGCCTGTCCCCAGTGCTTGTCATTTCCTGACGTGCCTGACAGGATGGGGACAGCAGCCCCAGACAGGTTCATTAGATGGTGTTTTCTACAGCTGGGCTAAAGATAAAAAAAAATAATAATAATAAAGTAAAGGAGGCCACGCTTTGTCAAGGTCCAAGCTGTAGGGGCCCTGCTTGTTGGTTTAAAGCAAGGCCTTGTTTTGACAAATTCTGATCTGTGTGGATTTTAGATTTTCTGACACGTTTTTGTTTTCTTCCCCTTTGGCCTGCACTCCTTGCACTCTGCCTTGTTGCTGCTTCAAAATCCTATCGCCAGCTTCCCCCGAGAGCCAGCAGCACGCTTGCTGAGGGCCTGCTGGAGAAGGAGAGCTGCCGTAGTGAAACAGCAATAAGTGTTCATTTCCATGGTGATCAGCCCAATGGCACAAAAAACAACCTTGGGACTCTCTGTAAGCCAATTACAAGAAAGGCTAAGAGTTTTATAGTGCCAGAAACATGCCATCTACATGAGAAAATAGTATAATTACCAGCAATCTACGCTGTTAAATACATTGCTGCCTGGTGGTGCCAGAATTATAAGCTGTTTGTATTAGTTGGGATTTTTGGAAGCTGTCAGTGTTTTCTGGTGGTGTTGTCAGGCTTTGATGCAGTGAATCAAAAGTATATGTGATTATAGATTGTATAACTGTTAAAGCTAGTAATAAGACAATTGAAGAGCATTGGCATATCAAGTGGTACGATATGAACTAGATAGATTCAAACTCTGGATTTCTTACAGATTTGTATGAGACTTACACATTAGACTTTAACCATAAAGACAAAAGCTTTTCGCATCATCTGTGGTTAATGAATCTCTTATAAAAGGTTTTGAAAAGAAAAAGAATGCTTAGTATGTTATTTTTCTTTTCCAATTTGAAAGAACATATTAAATGGTTTAATTTTCAGGATGGTGACTGCCTTGAGACTCTAGAGTTAGACTTGTTTTCCATAGGGGAGTCACTCGAGTCCAGATATTTTAGGTGGCTAAAGCACAACGGTGTGTCAAGCATCTCTCTAGTTATTGGGAAAAAAAAAAAAAGAGAGAAAATATTAGTGTGCTTTCAGAAATACTATTTTGCTTACTTTGCCCCTCTGCTTAGAACTACAGAGACCGTTGGCCTTTTCTGTTGTCTACATTTAGCTGCTTGCAGGGTGAGCACTGCAGCTGAAAACCAAACCCTTCATTCACAGAAATCCTACCACTTACCTTTCCTTTGTATTGTTAGTTACTGCTGCTTTAGTTCATGGTCTCTATGACAACTGTTTAAATTGGGATGGGCAACTGTCATCTGGAGTATTACTGAGAGAAAAGTGTTAGTGAGCATACAGTTTCATAGATAGAGCATTTCAATATAATCCAATTTTAATTGAGCTCCAGAGACTTTGATGTGCTGCCGAAGGTTGGGAGAGAGCTATTCCAGGGAGAAATTAAAGCAGCCCAGCAAGGCTTCACTACTCCAGACTGTCACCATTTTAAATAAGCATTAGCATCAGACTTAACCTTCCCCTATGAAACATCTCACTTTTTTTTTTTCAGCTTTTTGCTTTTTTTTTTTCTTTTGCAATACGTATAAAGCAAAGTCACTTTCATCTTTTTATATACATCTTTATATTCCCTTGATTAAGTTTGAAAAGCATGTACCGGACCTGAGATGCATCTGCAGCTGCCTATTGGACCTTGCATTGCAGTTCATGGAAAGAAATAGAAGCAGAGTGGGGATTAGTTTGAAATAGTCAAATGGCATACATAGGATTTTCTCTCAAAAACTGCTCCAAAAGTAACCCATCCTTCTGCTAAAAGTGTTATGGGGACTCATTTTATCTTTCTTTCATCACAAATTTCTTTTAATATAAATGAAGAAAAGCACGTATTTCATGTTAAACTCTTTCACTAACAAAGCAATATTCTTTCTATATTATGTGCCCAGTTGCTTTTTCAGTTGTTGCTTTTGAACCACAGAACCAAAAAATAGTCGTATTAAAATTGCAGTAACAATTGTCAGTCTTATTTCTTTTGCACTATGATGAGATTAGAAGGTGACTGTAAACTTTTGAACTGTTAAGTTCAAATCTCCAATGATTACTTCAGTTAATTAAACTATATTATCCCTTTGTAATATTTTTTTACTTTTACAAATATGTGCTTGTGTAGAAAAATCTTCTAAAAGGAAAGAACAATAATAATTCAAAACTGAAGATTACTGTATCTTTATGAATACTTTAATGTACATAGGAGAACATTATATTTTAGAGAGCTAGGACACATTTTAATGTGGTTATTTTTTCTTGCTTTTGATTTTCCCTTTTTATTTTTTTCATTTTGGTCTGACTTTCTTGGCATTCAGTGAAAAGCTTGCAAATCTGGAAGCTGCTGAGCTCTCCTTCTGGATATTCACCTTCTACTGGAAACTGTACGAGTTGGGATTCTCAGCTGCAATGAGAAGATAGATCTTGTAAAATAGAATCTATCAGGCTATTACACAGGATGCCTGTCTTCCTTAGAACAAATGTGATGTGCATCAAATCTGGACTTAAGGGAAGAAGAGATAGAACCAATCGCAGTACAGGCAGTAATCTGTCTATACAAGTTAATAGGGTTTATTGTCTACTAAAGCAATTAGCCTCTTACCCACCTGGAAAAAAAAAGAATCTAGATTAGCAGAAAATTTTGAATAGTGGGCTGTTGTAATCTGTTGAAAAATGTAGAAATAGAATATCTTTTAATTAATCTTCAGTTAAAACTCCTATTATTAATAACTTTTTAAACTAACCAATTGTTAAGAATAAATTTACTGAGGCTACATGAGGGAAGTCTCCTACTCTGAGACTGACACGCTTTTTCGTATTAACACACTAGGTCCATTAAATCCAAATGGCTACTGTAGAGCAGCTTATAGTGGATAAAAACACAGGAGCATTCACACAAACTGCCTGTACAAGCTGACAAGTGTTTCAGTAATTTCATGCTGGGTACCTGGAGTTCACCACAGGAAAGCCTTTGAGTATGCCCAAATTTATGACATGCAGGTTTGCATTCCAGTTGTTTAGAAATCCAAATGGGAGGGAACTGCATATTAAATCTGCTATAGCATTTCTTCCCCTTGCATGACAAACATCAGACAAGTATGTGTGTGCCCCAGAATCTTTCTTTATAGATAGCAAAGTAAACTCTTAATATTCCACCTAGTTTTCATGTGAGTTTTTGGAACAGGATTAGATACCCCTAAAGAGATGTACTTATCTACCAATTTGATTTCTCCATTGTTCAAAGTATACAAGCTGATTGCTAGCTATATGAAATTGCGTACAGAATATACCCAATGCACACATAGGAATGTTGTGTAAGTTGCTATTTACTGAAAAATATCACTTATAAAATTACTGTATACAGTTTATATTTGATACCTTAGTTTCTGCAGTTTTTCTATTTGTTTTGATTTATTTTTCAATGCTTAATTACAGTATTTTGTAGAATGATTACTCTACTAAGAAAATATGGAGTGCCTCTGTACTTCTTCTTTGATATTAAAGCAAAATAAGTGTAATGAAATGCAAACTAATTGAATAATATTTTGGTTACAGAGAAGAGTTTACAAGCACTCCAATTTAAAATACTTAGAAGGAACACTGCTATGCTGTCTTTGTACAGACTCAGTAACATGAGTTAATATTCTTATATATTAAGAAAAAGTATATTAGGATTTTGGTCACTATAGGAGCTGTGGATCAATTTTTTTTTTTTTTTTTTTTTCCAGAGCCTTTTCCTTGCTTTCTCCAGCAGTGCAAAAGAAACTCATCTTAAGTTCATCTTAAATGAGTAGATAAAGAATCTGTTGGAATGGCAATATACTTGGAAGATAAAGATGCATATATTCAGCATAATTCATAGGCAGTGTACTGTTCTTTGGGGCATTAGAAGCTGAAAAAGTGTAGAACAGTCTGGTGGCTGGTAGAAGAGGACGTGTCAGATGTGGAGTCACAGTTGAGCATGTGGCTGCTGTTAAATTTTGAATTTCTTGCAGGTGAAGTTAGTCTTTTACAAACTGTAATAGTAATCATTTTGGAACAATGAGGCTGTTGTAGATGTATATCTATAATTTTATAAATCAATGTACTTCGCTTATAAAAATAAATTTTAATGATAGCTAACATTTTAGAAGTTAATCCAATCATATTCCCAAATTTTGGGATTAATGTAACAAATTTTATTTGAAGTTAACAAAAAAGCATCACTGGATTTTGATCAGTCATATCGAAAGAGATATTATGAAGAAAAGCTTTACAAAGCTCCATAGTAGAAAAAATTTTGGTCTACTAATAACTTACAGTTTTTAGCTCTTAGGAGTTCTGCAATGAATCAAGCAAAAGAGAAACAGTTAAAATCCAAGATGCTTCTATCTTCTGTATGACACCCAGATCACATCTATAAGAAGAATTCAAACTTATCTTTCTACCTGTCATTTCATAGTAAATGGGTAATGTTTCACAAAACTCAATTTTTACACTTTTCTTAAAGTGTAATTACAATGACTTCAGTTAAGGGTTTATGTCATGATACATTGTAGTCTTTAGACATTTCTCTTTGCCCTGGTCTTTTGGAATAAATATGTCAGCATACAAGTTCTGCAAAGAAGAACTGGAGGATTTTATGATGTCTTCATTCTTGGGAAAGAACAATAATAACATAACAAATAATAACATAATAAAAATTATATATTTTTATATACCTCACAGTTTTAATTCTTTAAACTGTTCTTGTGTGTTTTTTGTTGTTTTTTTTTTGTTTGTTTGTTTTTTTCCTTTTGCTGAGTCTTACAGCAGTTTATCTTCTTCAGTAATGCATAGTAAATGAACATCAGCTGGTTGATTTTTGATATGAGACATACTGTGCTGATGGGACAATCCCTGCAGGAATGTGTCAGGAATTGGAGAACTTCTCCCTCTATTGCTTGATCTGATGTATGTATGCAGGATCTTGATGGGAGCTGCTGCTTTTCTTTAAAGCAGCATGCAACTACGGCAGCTGATGCCCTCTCAACCCACGTGTAGGAAGCTTGACTTGGATGTACTGTGATGTGCTCATTTCCAGTCCAGCAGTGAGCCAGCAACACTGTTTGGGAAGGATGTGATTTGGATTCAGATAGCTTTAAGATGGAAAGGAGCTGAATCTGAGCAACCATCTTAACTTCTCCGCTTTAAGCAACAGAGAGTTTTCACACTGGTGTTTCACTGTAGTCATTCAACTTTCAAGTAAATAAATCTGCATTTATCTATCAAATGACTATTCAATGAATACATGTTCAAGTCCAGTTACAGATGTTTTATTAACACTGCTTTCTTCCTGAATCTGTAAACAGCGTAACAGCTTTCTTTCTGTTGTATTACTTTTGCTAAGGAGGTCCAAATCAAACCGCATGACAGAAAAACGAACTTTCAATTTTTAATCTTGAGAAAAAAATTCTATGCTTTGTTCAGATAATATCAACTTTATATTTTATTTTTTTTGGCTTGTCCACTCAACTAAAAAAGTAATTTGCAGTTCTACTTGGGGAAAAAAAAAGGATTGAAAAGATTGCCTTTCACTATATGTGATGATGAAACAGAACTGCTTCAGAGCAGTTTGTGTGTAAATACTGTGATCACCACCAGCCTGCTTGGATTAATCTCAAAATACTTTATTTGAATATATATATATAGAGAGAGAGTCAGAATAGAAACAGCAGCTCTGTTAAGATTTTGCACTACAGTTGTGTCTAATCGCCCTTTGTTGCAAAAGTCAATACAGTATAATCTTAAACCTTGTGAGCTGAATGACGTAATCTGCTTCAGTGCCACTACTAATGAGAACTAAATGTGCTTCTCTACCTTGTATTTTGCACCACTTTTTCTATAAGCTTGGTCTTTTGATTTGGACAGTACTCTGATAGGTCTTTCTGTGCCATGAGAATACATTTGTTTTCTGATTCTCCATGCACACTGTTGGCCTAGCCAGCACAACTGGCTTTATTGTGGTTTAGGAATTTTTAGATCCGCTGAAACTTTTACTCACAACAGTAATTGCTGGAACTTAGTTTGAAAATATAGCCTACGAAGGCCTTCTACTTTTTCGAAGGTAGTAATGTCTTACTTGTGATATTCTTCCTTAGCCGATATCAATTGATAGTCTACACATATTAAAGGAAGGAAGCAATTCAAAACATGCAGACATGTAATGCCCATAACATGAATGACAAAAATTGTTATTACAGAATGCTGTGTTCATAAAGGTAAAATCTTTTCATGTTAATAACAATTATCCTTATGTTTAAAACTTTCACAGAAGCAGAGAAGTTAGAAATAATGCATTTGGAATACTTAAGATGTAGTCTTTACATTATTTTGATCCAGATAGTAACATTCACCAACAGTGTTTCCATACCTAGACTTATTTGGTTTTTTTTATGCCAGTAACCTTATTGCCACTGGTTCTCAAGAAAACTTTTCCATTGCTTTCCTAGAACATAAAATAATAACAAGGAAAATAATCTTGCCAGTGAAAAGAGAAAAATGGCCTGAAAATGGGCCAACTTCAAATAATTTTTCAGATGATTGAAAATGAATGTGGGAATAGGAACATCAGTTACTGTCAGCTGAGTTTTGATGGGTACTAAAGCAGTATGCTGACCATAGAAATTAAATTTATAAAAGGTTGGGGTGAGCAGAACCTCATGTTTCAAGAAAAGGGGCCTCTCGAATGCTTGAAAAAACATTGGAAGTAGAAGTACAATCTGAGAAAATTTGGCAAGGAAGTAAAGCCCAAAACCACAAAAATAATATCTACATTTTTTAGATCCCTGAAGAGGAGGAGAAAAATGAAACAGCATTGCCAATATTTACTTTAAAAAAAATCTGAAAAAGATTTAAAAAACTGATGTGGACTGAGAAATTGTAATGGCACATAGTACTCAGCTCATCCTGCAGAGCATAGTATCAGAACTATTTTAGAGGAAAGCTCTTAAGGCTTCCATGGAAATAAGCATTTTCCATAAAAGTATGGGGTAGAGAGCTTAATATAGAGAGAAAGTATTACTAGAGCGGTGTATGCAAAGTAAAAATGAAAGTATGGCACATCGTTGAGATTTTAGAAGTGTGACTATGGGAAATGAAGTAGAGAGAATAATCTTACAGTGACTAAGAAGTTAATGTTTGTCCAACAATTTGGAATTTTATACAACTTACAATGTGATATTTTGTGAGCCCTAGGAATCTGATTCCATGCCATTAATGTCTCTCATTTCAGTCTGTGTTTAGAACACAATGAGTAATATTCTAATCTGCCTCAAATTTGTAGCAAGCTCCATGTTACGTAGTTTAGGAGAAGGTCTGCTGTATGGGTGCAGGAGCCATTGTTTTGTTAACCCATGAAGACTTCAATTCAAAATTACACATTTTCCTGAAGAAAATGATGATGTTAGCAAACATTTGAAAAAGGGAAATCCAAACATCTAGCAGTAGAGGAGAGAATGATTTCAAGTACTTGTATTCCTTTGTTTGCAACTTCTGTACGCCTACCTGTGCAGCCTGGTCTAGGGAGCCTGCTTTGGTGGAGGGGTTGAACTTGATGATTTCTAGAGGTCCCTTCCAACCCCTACAATTCTGTGATTCTGAGATTCTGTGATACTCAAAAAGGTTATGTAGTTTCTGTCACTTAATCTACTCGATCAGCTTTATCTAGACGATATTGGTCGAATGAAGTAGGATGGAGTAAATGTCATGAAGACATTCCTTCCAACCTATATGATATGTGATTCTTGGATATGGGCTTCTTAATAAAACAGCAAGATGTCCATCTATTATAATTTTAGTATATATACATCATGAGATAGACAGTGGCTCTATATAGTTTATCTTCAGTGTTGGTGGTATCAGTATAAGGGACAAATTTTTATCTTTCTAGAAATCAAAATAAAGGAAAAATGTGGTTGCTCCTGTACTTTTGTACAGAACTGCAAGGATATGAGGGCTATAAAAGTTCATAATGTCCTCTTTTTTCGTTTTCATCTGAACTTTTTCCATTATTTTCCTTTCCTTTCATACTGGAAAAAACAATGCAGAGAAATCAGGCATATTCCCTTATTCCTTCTTCAGAACAATCTTGCCAATTTTCCCCTCATTCTTCATCCCCGATTCTTTTCCCTCAGTCTGTTTTTCATGGGAAAAATAAGATGCTTTACTTTTGTTCTTTTTGATAACATACATGTGGATAGTGCTGTGTAATTAAAATGAATTGAGATTTCTTCAACTTGTCTTTTGTTAAAGTTCGGGACACATGAAGTAGATAGAATCATAGTTGGCTTTTGTGGGTAGTCTTTCTTCCAAAATTTGTAGAAGATGAATGAGGAATGATAAACAATCAAAAAACCTTTTCAAATTATAAGTCCACTATATACGACAAACTTATTTTATATTGAAGAAACCCAACCTTTCAAGCTTCATTAAAAACTGAACAAACTAACAAACAAGGTACAGCATGTAGCATGTACAGAAAGATTAAGTGTTGCTTTGGGTTGGGCTATCAGAATGTGACAGCATCCCACTAGACCTGGATCAGTCCAGGTAAATCTGTCCAATTCAGAGCAAATATTTGTTGAAATTTGAAAGATTAAAGTTCAAGTAGTAGGAGTGGTAAACTTATAAGGAAAGAAAAGGCTAAATTCTTGAAGGTTCTTTGTGTTTTGAGAAGAAAAAAAAAAACAAAATAAGGACCACAAAGAGAATACCCATTGTTGCCAGGTAACAGGGATGTCTAACAAATAGCTCTCATTTTGGTGTCTAAACTAAGAACACCCAGAGCTCTTTTCTTTAACACTAAAATAGCAGTGTCCAAGATAAAGACAGTAGGAACTACACTTAAGAACTGAATAAAACTGTCTTCACCAGATGAAAAAGTATCTCCTATACCAAGATAACAGCTTTCTTGGAACACCCTCTGGGCATTGATAATGAAAAAAAATCCATTTACTCTCAGGAAATGGGCATTTTATTCAGAAAGTTAGAAAAAATGACTCTGACGATCTTTCTCAGACCTTGAAGAAAACCATCTATTGGAGCTTTGAAATTTTTCTGTGGAAATGCTGCAAAAAAAAATTAACTAGTTCTACCATACATAAGTACAATGCCCTTTCTGCTTTTGTTGTATGACATTATTAGTATAGAAGGTCAAGAATAACAAAGGAAATCAGGGAACAAATGCATTGGAAATAAAATTGTTCTCTTAAAAAACTATGTGTTTACAAATATAGATACTTTTTTCTAGATATAATCAAAGGTTGGCAAATACTAGATGTATCAATTGACACTTTCATTAAGGAATTGGATTATAATTAGAACACTGAACCAGAGATCAGGTTCCAAATGATAAATGATCAATTCCCACTGAATACAGTAGAATAAATTCAAATACAGAAACATTAATGAATCATCCAACAGGACTATTTTTAAAGAGGAAACACTGAGTAATAAACAGCAATTCTTTGTGAAAGGCTTGGGAGGTGACCATTCTTGCTATTAAGTCAGCAATTTGGAACGCGTGTAATTTGTACAGGTGCTTTCCTTGATTTTTTAATAATGCTTGATTGTGTGATTATTTCCACTACAAAACAGTAATCAAAAGAAAAGGGCCAGAACTGTAGTGATGTGAATGGTGCAATGAGATGACAAAAGTGGCATGAAACTCTTAAAATAAGCTGTAATATGAAAGTGTTTTCCTGTGGGATGCTGGCAAAATGGAAACTAGAATTCCTCATGTTCTGGTTAATGTAATGCTTCAGAATTTCAGCTGTTAGTTAACAATTAATATGTTATCAGAAATTGAATGATAGCTGAAGAAAACTTTTTCAAAATGAACTGACTCTTACTTGGAAAAAAAGAAGAGATCTTGATTACATCAGAAATTAAAATAATAGAGCCTTTATATTTGGGCTATGCAGGAAAACACTTCAGTAGTGGAATCATAGGGTCATAGAATGGCTTGGGTTGAAAGGAACCTCAAGGATTATGAAGTTCCTAGTAGTTCTGTTTCTCTTCAATAGAGTTTTCCATCTGCAAATCTCAAGCTTCTTTGCTAATCTAAACTAATTAGGTGTCACTAGTAGATTCCTCATTATATAACCCTTAGATTTTTCTTTCTATTATTAGGGTAACAGCTTCATCTTAATGCAATTCGTTCCAGCAAATTTTTGTTCTTAGTCTGTTATCTAACTGGGGGACTTATTGCTGTCTCAAATTTCTGCATAAAAGCTTTTACAAGAAGAAATAAACTTTAAACCAAATGATTACTTCTTATATTAGAAATTAAAAGAGTGTTTAATTCCAATGTAGGTGTGGATGGTTGTTTTTTAATTTTATTAAGAAGTACTGATTTGGAACATATCTAGAATTCTGTGCTTAATTGTGGTGTTTCAGGCATTAATATATGCTAGGAAAGAAAGTCTTCATAGCTGCTTTTAGGAGACAAACTCATAAAACTGTCAAAATAAAGAGGACTGACTTCAAATGTAAGCATCAAAAAACTGGATGGAGCACATGGTAATTTTGGCTTCAGAGGTAACATAATTTCAGTGCTTTTTGATGAACAAAGTGGATATTTGCATGTCTTTCTCAGTAATGAAATATATAGTATATGCTGTACATAACAAATAAAAGAGTCAGGTCCTCATTTGTGTGATATGAAAAAGCAAAATGATAAGAATATGTTCTAAATAATCATGGAAAAAAATACAATTCCATTTAAAAGATTTAAATTCAGAAAAGAGAAAGTATATTTGCTATTAAAATAACAAGAAAGAACCTTGCAGGCAGTGTCAATAATTTTGTCTGTCATGTGTAGATATCTCATAATGGAAGGTTTAATGCATGCTGTGAATACAGTGTAAAATGAATGTTATGGAAGATGACAGAATAGGTAGAATATCTTGAACAGGAAAACAATACACCAGAAATACTGAAATAATTGAGATGATTTGATATCAGCATGATAATCTGATATCTGTGGGACTAATAGACAGTTAAGAAGAGTGTAATTGTGGACAGTAACTGAATTATAGACTCCTTCCCTTCCTCTGATTTCCTATGCTTTCTACTGCTTTAAGCGCATCTGGAGTGCTATCTTAAGCCATTCATTTTGTGGGGGCTGGTGAATGTACATCTATGAAGTTAAGATTGCTTAACACATGGGTAGAAGAGGAGGAAGCAAAAGATAATCAGTGTATGGTTGGCATATAATGTGCTGATAGTGTTGATTTGTAATACCTAAGTTCTGCTTCATAAAGAGACATTTTAGATGTGTTACTGTGAATGGTGTAAAATGTAAATATGCAGGTTATATGTATTTATATGCACTGTCACATATATAACAGTATTAGATATTTTTCCTTATAAAAATAGCTAGAAACATTTTTGAAACAAAAATTGAATTCCTGAAGCATGATGACCTGTCAAGGAACTAATTCTCTGGCAAATCCTCTGGCTGCTGTAGGTCTGCTTGCAGTTATGTACATTTCAAACTCCTCCCTGAGACTGTTCTCATCTTTCAGTCTTTTTAAACTTTTTTTTTTCTTTCAGTACATTAGGAAAGCATAATGACAAAAAATATGTATCAGCTGCAGAAGACATCTGAAGGATGATTCTAGAAACTTCATGCTCCATCACCTGAATTTCACATACAATATACCAACTGTATTCTACATCTGATCTCACCTAGAGACTGTAGGAATATTTGGTTTATATAGCTTATCAAAAAGAAAGCTAAGCAGTAACTGCATCTCGGCCTGTAATTATCTGCACAAGGAAAAACTTAGACTAGAGGACATTTTATTCTCTTAGACAAAGGTATAGTGAGATCCAGTGGCCATAAGCTGAAGCCAACAGAGTTCAAAGTGAAAATGAGATGCAGGATTTTAACATGAAGATTTATTTAACATCACAAGAATTTAGCATATGATGTAGTAATACCACAGCTGCCTCGTGCCTGCATAGAAGGAGCATGTAGCCTCTTGAATGTTGGACAGGACCACCAAAGACATGGAGTTCCTTCCCTTCAAGGCTATGTTTAGTTAGTCTGGAGGGCTGAGGTGATTGAAACTGTACTACTAGCCACAACGTTACTCCAAGCCTTACCTGTGTCTTCTTCCTACCTAGACAGCATGGAGCTCCTCGCTCTACTTTCCGTCAAGGGCATAACTAACATTTGAACACTTTTCAGTGTACTGACACACTGTTTTGTTGCCATTGTTACCATCATCTCTGAATATAGTTTTGCTGTGGTTATGAGAAAGAGCTAAGAAGGACAAAGTTTGAACAGATATCCATAGAGCTTTTTTAGCACAATGTGTACAAACCTAAATTAGCTTTTTTTCTTATGAAAATGTTAATAACGTGTGGCTACATCTGTGAAAAATTGGAAGAATACAATTTCCAATACCTCAAGAAGGAAGATCATGGACAGCAGCATCAAATAGGCTCTCTAGGATTTCCCTGTTCAGAAGCTGGGGGGAGGTGATGGTTACAGAAAGCAAGGCTTCAGCTAGTATTGCAGCCCTGCAAGCTGGCACAGCAACAGCGTCTGTACATCTAATAGAGAACAGAGGAATAAAATCCATTTAAACTGTTCTGTTGCCTTTCTGATTAGTGAAGATGTTCACTGAATTTCACCATGAGCTCTCTTAACTGTGACTCTCATAACCATAGCTGGGGAAGGCACAGTCTGCAGAACTCAGGAAATGCAAAGTGGTACAGTGAGGGGATGGTTCTCCTCCCAAACTGATAAAAGTGAAGGCTGTCAGAGCATCATGTATGGGCAGAACCCTCCTGAGCAGGAGTGAATGGCAAAAGGGAAACTTCCAGATGATGAAAAGAATTGGGAAAATACTTTGCACCACATGACACTGCTTGAATGACGATTCCCAGATGAGATTAGTTAATAAAGCTGATACCTAATTAAATTGTGTAATTTGTATCTGTTTTCCAGAAGAGTGAAGCAGTGAGAGAGATTTTTTATGTGTTAACTTCTAATCCTAGACCTGTACCTTCAGTTGTAAAACTGACAAACTGAAAAAGCAATGCTAACTTTTAACTATTCTATTTTAAAATATACATTGTGCACTTAATTAAAAATTAAAAACAAAACATTTTTCTTCATAGTTTGAAATATTAAATATGCCTAACTTTAGAAAATCCTCTGTGTCAATATATTCTAGTTATTTTCTGCACTTATTAATGGAATGTAGAGAGCTCTAATTTAGAAGTTTGAAATGGATGTCAGTAGCAGATTATTTGTTTGTGACTTGCACCGCCTCAGAAATAAGTCTGTTCCTCAGCACATAAATGTCATACACGCTATGGGAGGAAAATAATGAGGCATAATTGCAACTTCGTCCATTATCGTGTGCTTGGTTGTAGAGTTTTGTGGGTTTTGAGGAACATAACTTGACGTGACTCATGAGAAGTACCATCTTAGTAGTACCAGGTTACTGTACCTTATTCCATATCAAGAACTTTTAAGGTCCTATTTTAACTATTGGTTTAAATATTAAAGAAATACAGTTAACTTACCCGTACTACACTGATGGTTAAAATGTAACTATATTTTCATGAATATTGTGATGACAATGTTCTGCCAGTAATGGTCACTCTTACTTTCTCTATAGGTCCTTGCTTATACAGAAGGTCTTCATGGAAAATGGATGTTCAGCGAGATTCGGGCTGTTTTTTCAAGACGTTATCTTCTCCAGAACACAGCTTTGGAAGTGTTTATGGCAAACAGAAGTATGTCTTTGTTTATTGTGTTGCAAAAAAATGTTCCAGAAAATATTTTGCATGGTATTGATTAATCTTAGATTTTGTCTTCTATTGGTAAAGTGCCTCTGTTTCTCTTTAATGATATATTTCATATTAAAATCACAGAATCGTAGAATCATTTGAGTTAGAAGGAGCCTTTAAAGGTCATCTGGTCCAACACCCCTGAAATGAGCAGGGACACCTACACCTCAGTCAGGTTGCTCAGAGCCCTGTCCAGCCTGATCTTGAGTGTCTCCACGGATGGGGCATCCACATGATCTCTGGGCAAGCTGTGCCAGTGCTTCACTACCTTTATTGTAAAAAAAATTGCTCTTATAGCCAATCTAAGTCTCCCTTGTTTTATTTCGGAACATTCTCTCCTTGTTCTGTCAAGTCAAAATCAATTGTATAAATCAATCTCACTGTTTCACAAAAGTCATATCATTGGAATTGGTAAATTCTTCAAATGTTTGATAGGAAATTCTCTTTTCTTATCTCACCTCTTTCCTCCATGTTTTTGATAATGGTCTACTGGCAAAAAAAATTCCAAAAAGCAACTCTAGGAGTGAAAATAAATATTTAACTAACTTCTCTTCCCAAATAAAATCCAAAAGGTTTTTTAATACACACTGGTGGAGATAAAGAGATGGTTTACGTGTCCTTATTTTCTCATCTTCATTTAGCTTCTGTTATGTTCAATTTTCCTGACCAAGCAACGGTGAAAAAAGTTGTGTACAGCTTACCACGTGTTGGAGTAGGAACCAGCTATGGTTTGCCACAAGCCAGGTAATTTGATTAAAATAGTTTATATATTATGTGTTTATTATATTAAATACACAATATCTTTATCCTTGTTAATATTAAAACATTATTCCTGTCTTGAAATTCCAGATTTCCTGTTTTGTCAGAGTACTTTGAGAAGCAGTACTCAATATTTGCTCTGTTACTGTAGAATGGAAATAAAAGTATTCTAAGTGGGATTTTGCATTCTTTGAAGGAAATACACACCTCCCAGCGAAGGACCAGAATAAAACTTGTATCTTATCTCTTCACAATCTAGTTTTCAGTCAGATTTTATAAGTATATGCACAAATGATCATCCTTACTGTACCCGTAATGAAAAATATTGATGTAAACTTGACTAGTTTACTGAATGAAAATTATTTTTGTTATATATCTTCTCACTGGCTGTTACTTCTCAATGGCACACACACTGAATGTGTGCATTTGACTTCATTATTCATCAGTGTAGTGGCTATTTTGCACTTTATAAATACCTTCTGTTCATTAGTTTAATGAGTTATTCTTCCTCTGTTTCCAAAATTAAATATCTACATTTTGGAAAATATCAATTGGAGTTCAGTTTTATAGCTTTTTCACTTATTGTGGACAACTACAGTCTTAATTTGCTGCCTCATCAATATAAAATCAACCTATAGTCAGAAATAAGAACCATAATCGTCAGGTCCTAGTACTTTTTCAGTGTTAGATAAGATGGTCTTTATGTGTACTTCACTGGACTGGGGCTAAATACCTTGCTGCCAAGTTTTGTTTTGTTTAAAAGTGTCTGTTGAAACCTAAAATTATCTTTGAGGGTGCATAATCAGGAGTCTGGTGAATACTTTTTAGATTCATAATGAATTCCTATTCAAAATCAAATAAAAATAAGAGTGAATAGACAGCAGGAAATTCAAAAAATATGGTGCCTTAGGTTCAGATCTCAGTTTGCCTTGGATTGGCCAGAAGCCAATGACTTAATCATCAGTGTGCTATCTGGGATGTGTCCTTCATTTTCTTTAAGTCATTTTCTACAGACTAAGAATCCACATTTTCCTTGTTTTATCCCGGTGCATAATATGGAAATACTCTGTAATGTCAAAGCATTTGTAGGATAATATAGCTATTTCTTTTCCAGCTGAACATCATTCCCCGTCATGAGCTCAAGAGTCTCATGGTGCCTCAGTCTTGATCTCCTGAATGTGCTGAAATCCTTAGGCAGACTGCCAAGTTTCTCAAGTTTTCACTGAGATCAAGGGGAAGTTGAGGCATCTCTTTGGAAGGTGCATCTTGTTAGCATTTGCATCGCTCTTCCAAAAACTCAAATTAAAAGAATTGCTGCCTCTAAATGGAAAGTAATAGCATTCTTTTCTAAAGGGAAAAAAAAACAAACAAAAACAAGTCCACATGTTCTGGAACAAACAAAATGCAAATAACTCAATCAGAATTCTATATCTAATAGTGACTTTTTTTTTTTTAACTTTTGAAATTCATATCCTTTGTGCATTATTCACTGAATAATTGTCTGGAAAAGTTTGTTGATGTATAATTATTGAGAAAAGTTTCTGCTTCAATATTATTTGCAATTATTTCCATATTTTTTAATTACAATTCATTTTGTATCAAAAATGGGCTTGTTAGCTTTCAGAATAAATCTGGCATGTGGTAATGGTTTTTCCTTTTTGTTTTTGTGCAATCACTCTATGATTTATGCACGCTTTAATCATGGCTTTTCCTTAGCTTCTGTCTACATACCCTATACGTCTGCAGTAGGACTGCAGTGAGCTAACTGAGGGAAAATCTGACTCAATAACCGTATTAACTACTGTTAATATTTTGTTTATACTGCAGTATAGTTTCCCTTTCCATTAATATGCTGCCTCCAGAATGCTAGTAGGAGTTGTGAAAAATATGTTTATTTGTATCACAAATGTAAAAGGAAATGGTGAGTAGCCAGCATCTACTCAGGGAGCTACTACTACGAGTAAGGCATCATCATATGTTATACCTAATTTTTCAGATTAAACTGTACTTTAAAATATTGTAAGAAAAGCAGAACTTTCTTGTGGTTTTGCTTAAATTCCTTAGGTTGTTTTTTTTTCTTTTCTGTCTCACTAATAATACTTTTTAAATGTAAAATTAATTACATTATTATAAAAGAATTAATTCAAGATAGAATCAGTCTGAAGGAGTTAATGAGTTAATGAGGCAAGTATGTGCATTTTAAATATGTTTCTATTTTCATGGGGAAATCCTATGACTAGTAAAGATGGAAGAAAAAAATATTTATGATCTAATAATACAGAAAAATTGAAGCAGGCAAACTGGTACTCTTCTCAAGACTGTTAAGAGAGCAACCTACCTTTCTTCTAGTGAGGGGCCCAAAACTAAAACAGTACTTAAGGTGTGGCCTCACCAGATCTGAGTATAGAGGAATAACAGTATTTCTTGCTGAAGGAAAACATATAATTTAGCTGATACAGTAACCATGCTTAACATGTGCTCAGCACTATCACTTGTTCTGCACCAGTAGGTTGGTGATGGATTTCCAAGACTGGTTGCATATGCTGGGTTTTTGGAAGGTACATATAGTTTGGAAATTATTTGATCTCGCTAAAGTATAAAAACACTTTTAGAGCTTTGATGGAAATCAAATGTTGATGAGTTTCTTGCCAGAAGCCAGTGGCTTTCCCAGTCCTATTTGTTCTGTACAGGAAGAATATAAAACAAAGCATCACACAGGCGCTACATTTCTAATAAGATACCTGAGTATTCTTTGTATCAGGTTGGACTGTAGCTAAATTAAAAGTGATTGTGAAAGGGAATCTGATCATGCTCCATGCATGACATACAGAACATCTCTTCCCTGAACAAAAGATGGAATGTTTAGTAAACATAGATAAAGCAAATAAAACTTGGAAAATTGGATTATACCATGAGAGTGTCTTCTGCAGCTTCCACTTTGAGGAGGTATTTCATAGTTCTCCAGAAGCAAAGGAGCTACATTCGTTGTTGCATCTTCTCATTTCTGATGGCATACAGAAACAGAGAAATTGTTTGATCAAAGGTGGAATAACTCAGCAAGACACAAAATAGTGGGTCTTTCTGTGTTAAATGAAACAAACAGGTGTGGAACCAATTTACTGCGCATATTTTTTTCCAGTATCTGCTGAAATAACTTCAAATCTTTTAAATAACTTAGAAAACAAATAAGGAGCTTTTTCAGTATAATTTGATTTTGTAGAGTTCTCCTAAATCAATCTTTTAAATGTTGAGCACTTATCGGTTCAAAGATTTTTGAGTCTCATATATTGCAAATGAAGTCTAAAAGCACATACTAAGTTATATTGATGAACATATTTTTGTTTCATTGTGAGAAAAACAGAATTTCTATGACAGAAATGCTTTGTAAATATAATTATCTTGTTAGTACTTTTATTTCTGTATTTATAAATTTATGTGCAGCATTAGTCATTGTTTACTGGGAACAATAAAACTTTGAGAGTTCCAGTGTAAAACTGTTATTCAACAAAATACAGTATAAAGTGTGATTACTTTCAGATAGTTCTTAAGATAGATTTTGCAGAAGAAGCGCAATAGAAAAAAATATTTGCAGTGTCTACTGTGTACTATGCATAACTAGCCGGCAAGGCCTTATGCGCTGTAGTTTTGAGTAAATATAGAAATTAAAAAATCAAAAACAAAGAAGAAAAAGAGGAAACCATAAGTACACTCACATGGTCGTTTTATATGCCTAATTTGTGAGCTTAAGTATAGCAGACATTCATAACCTAGACATTGACATTTTAGACATATAAAGACATGTAGCTGTGATAACTGTTCATTCCAATCACGTGCCAATGGCCACCCCTTTAAATGGAAGTAGTGTATACTGCATGTATAGAAGTATGTGCACACTTCTTTATAAGTAGGTGTTTGACATTTTTGTAATTGCTGCCTGATTTGACATTTTGAATATGACTATGTTTTAAGAGAGTACTCAGCATTCAGAGGTCTGAAATAGTGTACTTAATATGTCTAGGGAGCATTGGGAAGCTGAACATCAGGTGTCCGTAGTTACTCTTGGCAAGATAGAAATGTAGAAATGAATTGTCTCAGAAACTTCTATTTCATTTCCCAATTTCAGTGAAACGCAATTCAGAAGTTATCATGGAGAGATGGGCAGGTGAACATATGTGCAGACAACTGAATAAACCTGGATTTTTTCTGTAACCAGGCTAGAGATAGAAATCTGAGTGATTACTGGAATATAGGAGTAGATTGTAGGTAACTGACTATGGAGAAGGCAAACAACTTGTGGAGTAAATATCTTCATCTCATGTGCTGGAAGTATATTGTGTTTTAATAGCTATCACTCACCTTAAAGAACTTATCTCAACATGTCCTTTTGAAACAGGGAAATGACATGTTTCTTTTATTCCTGCTGGACAACACAGGCACCAGGAGGTCTGCAGTTCCTTTTACTTCCAGTTATTTTAACCAGATTCAGAACAAAATAAACCACAAAACACATTCTTCTGAATTATTATAGTATTGTAGTTCTGGTAAAATAAAATAGAGATCTTAATTTTAGTAATTTCTCTAGTAAGGGATATAGTGTCTTGACTTCATTAAGTGGAATAAAAAACCTCTGAAAGAATCTGAAATTAATCACACTAATAATGTTGTTCTATGTCTTAACATTTAATGTGGCTCTTAAAATAATCATTCTTTAAATGTATTTTGTAGGAGAATCTCCCTGGCCACTCCCCGACAGCTTTATAAATCCTCCAACATGACTCAGCGCTGGCAAAGACGAGAGATATCAAACTTTGAATACTTGATGTTCCTCAACACTATAGCAGGTAAACATTCTGACTCTTTAATCCTTCGTAATATGTTTATGTTTGTCAGAGTCTTAAGCACTGTGACTTGATAGAATACCTTTATCCCTCTGGAATTCAGCTGCAGGTTTATGATAGATTCTGAAATACAAACATTAAATTTTCTCAGAAAATGCACAACCTATCACCAAGGCTTTAGATTCATGTATTGTTGTGGAGGCTGTTCCTTGCTCTCCTTCTGCCATTTCCTCTGCTGACAGCTTTGTCTGAAGCTTTATTAGAGTCAACAAACCATTGCCAGAGAATGTCTGGAAATAATAATGGGAAAATGTAATTTCGCTACTTCATCATTCTCAGCAACAGCAACAAGACAGCAGAATAACAACAGTATTCTGCCTAGTACAGATGTCACCTGGATTGTGGTATGATTAGATTACAGCATCTTTTCTCATTTAGTTCTTTGAACTGAAATATAATATCGGATTAGATATTTAAAATGAGAAATAACTGCCACAGACATCCATTTGTTACTGGAAAAAGAAGAGTTTTTCTGGCAATTCTTATTAATTAAACATTCACAATGTATTTTTTCCTTTCACCTTTCCCTTTTTTATGTATTAACTTAGGCAATACTTTTAAATGTGAGGAGCAGCAATTTTTTACACTGTATACAAAGATTTCTGGGAGATAGCTTATTGTTAGGATTCCTGCCTTTAGCGTACACACTGCTTATCACCCTGCCTGTCGAGAGGCTTCCTCAGACATTTCCCTCCAGTGAGCTTTAATTTGAAGCCCAAATTAAATCCCACTAGGCTCCACATCTCATATTCTTACTTGGTCCTGACTTTCCTGCTTGAGGTTATCCTCTGGCCAGACAGAAGACAAATGTAGGTGCGAAACCCCGCAGTTGAACCCTTAATGCCCATTACTGTGACCAGACTGAGCAGAGTCACTGCATTCTTCCCAGCAGGACAGTGGCAGAATTCAGCAGCTGTCAAACTCACTTTTTTAAACCTTTAGGCTTTTGCCTCTATGTTCCTATGGTAGTGATATTCTGTGCATCCAGGCTCACAGGCATTAATAAATGTGTCATCAGATTATCCCAGTGTGATACAGAAGTGTTACTGATGAATGGCTGGAAATCTGAGGGCATGTTTACCTTGTGCAGTGGAGTACAAAGCAGAATTCCTGAAGGTACCAGAGACCTGGGCTGGAAATTACGTATGGCACAGTAGCTCGCAGGCACACCAACCTGGCTTCTGAGCATAGCAGCCACAGCCAATGCAGATCTCTGTCTAAGAAAGGAGCCCTGTGGAGCATTTGTTACCTCTGGCACTGGTCCATGAGAATGATGCTATCCTTCCTATGGACACTGGCTACACCCAGCCACTCCAAGTCTTTCACACCTTGCTGCCCTTCTGGTTTTTAGGAAATTCAGGCAAAGACTCATAGGCTCCCTGTCCCTGTCACCTGAACTTGGAGGGCTTGCTGGAGAGCTGGAAGTTATCCTTGCTGGAAGTCCTCTCAGCCTCTGTTCAATGCATTATTGACAAAACTTCACTTCACTTTTAATTTCCTTTTCATATATCTGGTTCTTCTTTAAGCAGCATGTCTAAACTCTTTAATGAGAAGAGACAAGAGCTAAGCCAATTTTTGATAAATTACTTTTCATTTTTAATCAGTTTAAAAACTCCAAGGTCATTTATTTTTGGGTACATCACCAACGCATCAAAACCTGAAGACATAATTATGCTTGAATTCAATTAGGAATTGCATTGATACTTACAGCAGAGTATCCATCAATAAACAAACTTCAGCCTGAAGTTATCCTGTCAGAGTACCTCAAATGTCTCATGAAAAATGCTTTTTTTTGTTATTTTTATCTTCTTGTTTGGTATAGTTCTGTGGGGTGAGCTTTATGGCCAAACACCTGGTCACATAAAACAAGTTTCTCTTAGTGTTATCTAGTATTATTCATTTGCTTTTGTGTAGACTTCCGTATGCGTTCCAAGTTTCATGGTTTGGAGGATTACCAATATATTTTCTTATTTTTTTTCTGTAAGATTGTATTGCCTTTGAAAAAGCTTACAGCAGTTTGGTCAGTATCTTGGTAGTGTCTCTCGATGACTCAGCGTGTACACTTTCTAGCATAGTTTTTGTTATCTTATTGGTGAACTTCTTTTATTCATGTACTCTCACTGTTCATTGTATAAACTCACTTGCTGAATAAAACATCATTATCTTACATATCTATGAAGTGTTTGACCAAGACATATTCAAATTCAAATTTAAACTTTGGCAAAGGCAATATTTTCAAAAGACAGGGGGGTAAATTTGAGTCTCTAGGGAAACTTTTCCTTGTCTCAAGAAATATCACTTATTCTGATTGTTATTTCAAATGCATCTGTATTGCTAAGCGTTTGCAAATGGGTCCTTACCAGTCTACATAATTTCTGTCTTGTCATCATTTTCCAAGGAGGGTAGCAGCCATCATGTTTGGTAGGGAAGAATCTATCACTATCTCAAAAGACTTTTAAAGATATGTAAAAGGGAGTGAGATTCCTGGGTGCTTTCCTTGTCTGATAGTGGTTCAGTACTTAGTGAATATTTTTGAAAAAGAGAAAAAATCTGGCTCCACCATCACTGTACTTTCAGGGCCTGAGATATATGAATCTACAAGGTCAAGAGCCATGAGGCAGTCTGAATGACACCACTGCTTCTACACTTTCATTTCTTTGAATCTTCTGTTGAAAAGTATTTCTCTCAAATATTTACTTGTCAAAGAATGGGAATTTTCTGATGAAGCATTAAAAACTGGTGAATCTCTACCAGAAATGCTTTCAGGACTAGAAGCAGAGTGCCCATAGTACACAGTGACCTTATATTGAAAACTTTGGAACAGATAAGTGTCCAGGTACATCTGTGGTACTCAGAAGTAAATTCCTAGGTGTGCTATAGACACTACCTTTGGCAGTCAGAAGAAAATTCAGTATTTCCTATTTCATACACGAACATGAGGTATTAAATGTATTCATGACATTCTCTGCCATGTAAAGACATGATGTATAATTTCTTTCCCGCTTTGGAAATCCGATTTCCAAATACACTTTTCATTATACTCTTTGTAAATGAGATCCTATAAGAAATATTTCCTTAAACCTTTTTGATAGTAATTGTTTGCAAAGACAGTGATGGCCTAGTTTTGGACTATAATTTTTTTGTCTAAACAGCATAATCTTTTTTAATACTATCATTGGTTTTAGCCATTGAGAAATACATGCACCTTAATTTTTTGTTTGTCTTGTTACATAACTCTTACAGGTTTATTCAGTGTATCTGATCTGTAGCATAGTTACTTCTCAAAAGTAGATGTTTTCCACGTAAAAATGTAGATTATTTGCTGCAAAGTGACAAATAAGTCCCTTTGCTGTTTTTTCTTTTTTTTCCAAATAAGTAGAGATCCACCAACAAAAAAGTTTAGTACTCTTTTGCCAGTTTAGTAGTTTCCTTTCTTCTTAAGTGATGCTTAAGTGGCCTCTAACCCTTTACAAAACAGTAGGAAGCTTTTCATATTTTCTTGTGCCCCGTTTTCAGAACTTATTTGAGAAGTAGTGTTGGAAAATACATTCAGAATTAAGGTTTCTGATACCAACTGATTTTGCTTACTTACGGCATGCAGCTGGGTCTTTTCCCACAGTAAGTCCTTTGCCTGCCTGTTAGTGCTGCTAATCATGCAGACTTGGTTGATCCCAGTAGAATATTACTAAAATAATGACAATAATCTATTATTATATCTCCTAGAAATGTTTGTCCAAACAACCATGGTCCCTGTGTAGCCTGTAAGTTCTTAATGTTTAAAATATTGAAGTGTCCTCTTGGAAAAATCCATTTTTTTATGACTTTTAAAAAACTTTATATCATCCTTTTAGTGCCTCTGATACAGGGCTTTCCTTCTTTTTCAGCTTAACTGTTTCTGTTGTGATCTCTGCTCATGACTCAATGGCTGTCTAATTCCACTTTTTTCCCTGGATCATTTCCTATGCAAGGATATGATTCGCATCACTTGCGCTGGCCTCACGTCTTATTGCAAATTCAATTCAAATTTTCTCTTTTTACATTTTCAAAACTCAGTAGTCTTGTTTCAACCTGTTTCACTGGTCTTTTAGCCAAGTATTTGCTCATCTCCCTATTCTTTTCCTAAGGTCTTCACCTCTTCCGTGCCCTCTATGCTGACTTGACCATATTTCATCGTGTTTACAGCCCTGTTTCTTTTTTTTTTTTCCGCAAAGGTAAACACGGCAGTCTGCTACTTATCAATCAGTCTCAGTGTTATACTCTCCATGCTCCTGGTTTTTATCCTGGTTGTGTAGACATAAGCCTTCCAGGCTCCTTCCTACTCCTCCTATCTATTCCCCTTCCAGGGATTCTTTAGTTTTGAAGGCTTGGGAGCAGCAATGATGCTCTAATTTTTTGGACATGTAGCAAAATGCCTTGTTGCACGTGTGTCAGCTGAATGCTTTGGGTGATATGGGGACCATGAAATTTTTATTATTCTCACTTACAAAATTATTGAAAAAGTGATTAAAGTAATCCCACTGCAGCAAATGAAAGACTGGGGACAAGAAGCAATTCTCTATATTTGAAGTGTCCACTATTTTAAGTAGAAATCCAGTTTTGAAATCTATTTCCCCGTATTTAACTGATTTCTGATGCTTTTTTCTTTTCAACCTGTAGTATATTACATGTGTGTTTGCATTTGTATTTACTGCAATTTTAATTCTTTTAAATCCTACCGTCTACAACTCTTGAAAGAACTGGAGAACAATTATATCCATAATTATTGTAAATTATTTCTTGTAGTGAAAAAGGATTATTTTTTAAGGTTTTTGGAAAAAAATGACATCTTCAGTCAGGTAATATATTCTAATGAATTTCTTCTCCCCCCCTTTTTTTTTTTTTTTTTTTTTGCCTGTTTAGCATTTTCCACTTTTTTACTCTGTGATGTACAAGCCCTCACTGGTTAATTATGTATATATTTAGCTACTGCAAGTGTTGGGCTTATTATTGTCATCTAATTAGATGTAACTTGAACTACTAGCTTCTAGAAAAATCATTAAAAATTCTTTCCTAATGACCTAGAGATGACAAAATGTCTGTAAAGTGTGAAGAAGCAGACAAGCACAGGAACATCGCTCTTAAAGAGTGTTAATCCAGATGCTGCAATCATCTAATTAAACAATATTTTGCTGTCATTAACATTTTCACCAAGGAATTGCAGTTATAATTTCTTTGTCAGCTGTCTCTAGCTCACTTTACCTTCAAAACTAAAGTGCCATATAAAAACGTTAAATTGGATGGTTTAATTAAAAAGTTTTTTTTAATGAAGAAACATATCCAGTTATTCTGAGAACTCATTTACTATGCCTCAGTTTTATTGTTCAAGTAGATTAGTGTCAGAGGCTTGCAATATTTAATATTCAGCCTTTAATATTAATCTCTGTAAGCCTACTTGGTAAGAAATCTGGAGCTTCTAAAAAGGTATAGTAACTACCAATAGTAGTACAAGTTTACATTTTATATTTATTTAGCTAAGGAAAGAAAAATATTTCTGCTAGTTGCAATTTATGCCATTAAACAGATGGCTAACTATATTAATGTGCTGTTTTTTCTTTTTTCTGGAAATGAACATTAAAAAATGAGAGTTGATCAAGAAAACATTCTTAATAAAGTTAAACCACTAATATTTATGCATGTTTAGAATTAGGGATTTGTAATTCCATTACAGCCCTAGATCACTGTCCTCCACTCTGATAAGCATAGATGTGTGGTCCTATCTCTCACCGTGTGCATTTGGTCTCCTTTTGCAATTTAGACTAGGGTTCATCTTCCTGATTTGCATTTATTTGTTGATATTACAAAGAAAATTGTTGAATGAAGACAAATGACAAATTTCTTTAATAAGCAACTTAATGGTTTTTCTTAGTAGTTGATCTCTTCATATGATATATAAATATTGAAGGAAGAAGGAAGTATATATTTTATTTAGTTTATTTGGACTATTTTGATATTCTCAAACACACAATCAGAAGTGCTATGTAGTGTGTGGCTTATCCTGCCCGAACTGCAAGATAATCTTCTTCAAATTATTTCTCAGTGTGGAATTATTATTTTTTTTTAAACACACAAGTTTTCTGCTTACATGGAGCTAATTCCACATGACAATTTTTTCATGTGACCATGCTTTAAGTAACCTGTCAGAACCACACAGCAAAGGAGAATTCATGTATGGCAGCTAGGTTTGGGGTTGATTTTTTCTTGCACTATGCACTAATCACTGATTTTCCTGCGTGAAAATGGAACAGAAAGTCAAAATCTCGTTGATGGAATATTTAAACTGAAAGGAAGGGAATGAAATAAATATTGAAATTAAATGAGATCTCAATATAGAAAATATCAGTTTAGAAATGAAGAGTGATTTTGGATAATCCCAAATTTTCTTTCAAGAATTTTGCAAAATAATGTTCTCAGCTTTGCAGATGTTTTTGCAAAGCATTTTCAAGAACTGTTTTAGTTACCATAAAAGCTTTTGATTCTGAAGAATTATTATTTTTTGCTTATGCTTTTACTAGACTATACTCACCTCTGTCATTCTTTTCCTTTATCTCATTTTTTTTTGTCTGCTGTCAAAATTAACATAAATGATTCATATAAGGTAAATGTGTCACTGAATTATAGGTGAGATAATAGTGTACACTACTGTAAATTTTTTTCTTACATCCCAAACATTATGTGGACCTGTTCTTTTTTCTTATTGCATAACATTTTAGTAGAGAAGTTGGCTATTTTAATCTCATTTATAGAACAGCAGTGTACATGAACAAAGTTCAGAGGAAATCAAAAGGAAAATTTCTATCTATGTCTAAAAATCCACTGTTGTTGTTGTTGTTTCTTTTTAATATATATATTTTCTTTAGTGGAAACTCTTAAAAAACTCTTCTGTAAACCAGGCATTCTGATGGAGAGAAAACATTTGTTGTATAAGGGTTTACTTGTATAGTGGCCATATTTTATAGAACCTTGTGACAATGTAAAGAAACTTTATAAATTACATGTAATTAACCCCTTGCTAAAGCTGAAAATAATACTCTGATTTGAAAGACACAGAAAAGGAGACAGACTTAGCTTACGTAAAGATTTATGAGTAAACAAACAATCAAATAAAAAGTTACTGTTCTACCAGATACTACCTTTCCTTTTCTTCTGTCATGCTGATAAAATCTGCTTTATTTCCTGATTGAATTGATAATAACAACTCATTCAGTCCAACAATGGTTTTGCATTCATTCACTGTTGATACTGTAGAGGTATCTTTGTTCACACCCATGTTCATTTGTATGTTGTCGATAGTGCAGATACAGCTTTTTAAAATAAAGTAGTTATTTGGACTTCAATTATTTTTTTCTATTCTTTTGGACATGTACGTTTACAAAACACACAAACAACAGTGAAAAATTATTAACAATGAACACCTTTTCCAGCAAAACTATGTACAAAATAGTAACAGACTTCGTGTTCATCAACTTCTATTAAAAAAATAAGGTGTTTGTAGAGCGGTATAAGTTTCATATTTCATTAAAGCAGAGCTGATTTTTGTGTAGAATTGCAAATACTATTCTGAACAAGGAAGTCTGTGTTTTCCTGTGCCAGTTTTTTTACCCCAGGAATCTGTCCAGAATCTGGAAGGAAGCAGTTAGTGAGACAGGGCTGTAAATCTGCTGCAGGACTGGGAATTGTTAACCTGGGTTATTTCAGTCTGCTAATTATATTATATAAATGCACACACACATATTTATTACTTGATTTTGTTTTTTATTACTCATGTTGCATATTGTGTGGTTCCTAGTAAATCAATATGGTAGATGGTTCTGCAGTGAGCAACTTTGTCTTATCAGTGAAACGTTGGACACTACTAAACAGCAATTGGCACAGAAATAACATCCTTTTCCAAATACACTTTTCCTGATGATGAACTCTTAAGTTTCAGCTCTTTTCAGTAGCAAAGATGACTTTTTTGCATTTTTGGGCTTCTGGGATCTTCATAATGTTTCTTTCATTAGTTTTGGAAAAGAGGCCTGGGGAAGTCAGCTCCATTTTTGTAAGTTGTAAAATGATTTTTACTTCTCAAAGTGATTAGAAAATAGTGATTAGGAAATAGTATTAAAGTAAACATGTGTTTTTCCACCTTCTGTTTTGCAATTACACTGAGTCTGTACGCATTCTTCTGTGGAAAAGCACTATGAGCAATAACAGAATAACATACTTCAGGACAGACCCAGATTTGCAAACCCCAAATACAGCCATTTGCTGTTGGACTCTCACTCTTTACCAGCGATCATATTGCATACAGTTGATTGAAAAATGATATTCCAATAGTTTTAGATTTTATCACCTATACTCTAAAAACACCTTCATGGAAATAAATAAAAAGGTATTTATTGGCATATGGTAGTTTTTAATTGATTTTGAAATACACTGTTCTCTTTATGTTACACTGAATCTGTGTTGACTTTTGATTCAAGTGCATTTAAACAACTACTTTTGTCTGGTAGATTTATACCTCTTTCTGTCAAGTGGGATGAATCAGGAACATGCAGTGTAATGAATGTAACTCCTAGATTGCTTTTTAACTGAAAAAATGGATACAATTACCTAATTCATAAAACATTTTCTTTCTTAATAGGACGAACATACAATGATCTGAACCAATACCCTGTATTTCCATGGGTCTTAACAAACTATGAATCAGAAGAGTTAGACCTGACCCTTCCAGGCAACTTCAGGGATCTCTCAAAGGTATGATTCAACTCAGCTAAGGACATTTAGCAATCCTTTTTAGCAATAGATTTTGTTTTATTATTTGTATTCTGTTTAGTAAGTAGATCTTCATATTAAAGTTTAAAAAAAAAAAGTATGAATTAGAGTTACATTTTAGAATCATTTTGTATTGAGTCTCTGCATTCTAACACTTACATGACCTTGATAGTACCAGTTCCAAACCTGTAACTCCTCAGTGTCTTTCGATGTTCAGTTCCTGGGTGCATCAGGGCACTTGATCCCACTAATTATCCCTCACTTCGTAAAAACTGATCCTGTGAAAATAAAAATTTGAACTAATTTTTCACTTTGTTGCAGGGGCTAGACTGTGGTAGCAGTGCTGATTTAATAATTATTCATTAGACATTTACTTATGTGTTTTAGAATATGGACTGTCTGGTTCCTATTGTTATTTGTTGGTTTTGTTGTTGTTGTTGTTGTTGTTGTTCTCCAACCAAATTTGGACAGTTAGTTCCTTATAATAATACAATTATTGTGTATATTATACCACCACACTGCGGACTGTATACCCAGATCTGCTACCCAACTTGTGCCACCAGGTTGATGAGAATGTTTGTCCTGACCAAATATCACCTAGGAGGGCTCTACTTTTGGTCATCTGGAAGAAGGACAGGAAATGGTTTGGATCTGAGTTTTGGGTAGAGTCTTTCCTTGTTTGTTTCAGACAAGGTAGTGCCTGTACTTAAGAAAGTGAGAAGCAGCAAAGGCTTTGCAACATCCCCAACATAAGGTATCTGTTGTATAGACACGACAACTTCCTTGCATCCCAGATTCTTTACATCTGTGGTTCTTCAGACAGGACGCAGAAGTTGCTTGTGCTCTTTGAGAATGCCTCAAAACTGCAGAAGCTGTTACTTGTTGGCTTTAGGAATGAAGCTGGAGAGAATAAAATGACCCTCAAGGGTGTATGCTGCAGTCCCTGCATGATCTGCTTCTGTCAGAGATGAGAGTTTTTGGCGTTTCTGCCTTTTAGTCTGCTTTTTGTTCCTCCTTTTCCTGCAAAAACCTTGGGCAGATAGATCCCACCCTGATTATCTCATAGACTTGCCTCCCTGCTGTATTTACAGTGCTCATAAATGTGTTTTGTTGTCATTCCATAAGGCCTGCTTTTGTGAGAGTTCCACACTAATTTGAGTAGTATCTTATTGCAAAATAACAAGTAGAGACATATTAAGTTTCCTCTCCCTTTTCTCTTGTGTAAATAAATAAGTTTGCTTAATTATTATTATATTATTTTTTTAAGAAATAGAACTCAAACTGCATTAGCAATATGCCTCAAATGTAGACAGATTGGTCAAGACACTGCTTATGTTGTAAGAGCTTTGGCCATTTCACAATATTATAGGTATGCTTCACAAATGTGTTTTTCACTTATATGATGCCATTGTAATGTATACTAGGAACAATAAAAGGAAATCTACAAAAGTGAATAGAATTTAGCAGTAATCTTGCATGGTCTCGTTAGCTAGCATGTATAAAAATATTTCTGTTTAAGAGTTATTAATCATGATAAACCCTTCATTAATATCCTTACACTTTTCAAAATCCTTCTAATAACTTCTTTCTAGTATGAATAGCACTGTGTGTGGTGAAGTGCAACAAGATTAGCCTGTGTCTCACGAGTCCTTCATTAGCTACTTGGTTTTGGTTGAATCCAAATTTTTATGGCAGCCTATTAAAGTATATAATTGCAACAGGAAGCTCTGTGATAGCTGCGTAGATATGTTTTCCTCATGAGTTAGTAAAGACTCATTACAGAATTAGTGCTTGTATAGTTTATTAAGTATCATGGCAATCCTGGTAATGCTCTCCTTCAAAAGGAAATGTAAAATCAAATCCTCATTTATTAGTTTCTTTCAGAATCCATGCAATGTGTGCAGCATTATTTTTCTTGAGGAACTTTTCTTACCCAGTTTGACAACTGCACCCTCTTATTGGAAAGGAACTGGTCATTTCTTCTGGAAAAGCCTGGCTTTGGCCACTCTGAAAAAACCTATATAGAAGTAGTTAAGCAGAGTGGTCTCCCATTTCAGGCAAGATCTGGGCTGCATTTATTCCATGGATGTCTGAGAAAGCACATGTGCAATCTGTAAAGCGTTTTGGTAGCCCTCAGGATAAAAGGGGTGTAATTGTCATTTTTTTCTAGTGTTTATTACAATAACATCTGATAGCAGTTCCTTAGGTTTTATTTCACGATGGTTCTTAAAGGAAATATAGATTAATGGCTTTCTGTAAAAGGCAGTGTCCAGTTAGTATGAAATGCCATACTTCTGTGCACCTCAGCTGTTACGCGTTACTTGCATCCTGTTTCAATTCATACGTTATCAGTAGAAATCTTAAAAATCAGATCCAACTTGAAGTATTTCCTTTGCAATTCTGCTTTCATTTTCATTCTTGTCCAATATCTGCAAGTAAGCCCTTTCTTTCCTCAACTGGAAGGTGAAGCGTGAGCATCACAGTGCTTAAAAACTGGAGCCAACGATTTATTATTCACATGATTGAAACTAAGTGCCACCATGTGCCACCATGCTTCAGTCAGACCTCTGAAGCAGGTACAGACAGTGTATTTTCCACAGGAGCTAGTTTCTTCTGTCACATTTTACCCTGCAGTGCTTTCCTGCAGATCTGATAGCAGCTTGGAACCTCCAGCTAAGCTGCTGATGGAGAAAATCTCCTTTGTCAGTTCCCGACCTTATGTCTTCCCACACATTTGCCCATCTTGGTTTTCAAAAAGCCTCTGTCCTTAATACTCAGCAGTTAATATGCCTCAAACAATCTTCTGAAACTAGAAGAATTCCAGTACAACTACTTGCATGGTAAAGCCCCTCCAAAGCAGTGAAATTAAAAGTGATGCCAAACTATCATGTTTTATTTTGTTGGTTTAAAATAGCTTTCATAGTTAACTATAGATAAAAAATCTAACATTAATTACTCATTTGTCTATTGTCACACAAAGTTCATACAAGGCTCCAGTGCCATTTTTGATAATGGAATACATGTCTTTCGAAATATTTTAACCTCCGATTACTAGTCTTTCTGTATAAAATATTACACATGACCTCAGCATTTCCACTAAGTGAATACATACTAAGTGAATACAAAAACATAAAGATACTAAGTGATTATAAAGTATAAATGTAATTCATATGTTCTGTGGACATAATAAAGCATACACCTTTTGCATTTAACTCATATTTAAATATTTACATTTAGGCAGAGCAGTCTTGGGCATATAACTTGTCCATTCTTCCTATTACATTTCATTCTGGCTTTATGTAGCACTTCTTACAGAGGCACCTTTGCATTCAAATATTGATTGTTCTCTCAGAGCAATTATTTACACATATATTTAAACATTAGTCTTAAAATACTGTTACTCTTCTTCTTCGAAGTGTTTGGAAATACTCTTATCAAGAGGTTTTTTTCTTTTTTTTTTTCATAAAATTGAGGTTTAAAAAATAGGGCATATGAGCATTCAAGGTGACGTAGCTGTAGGATATATTAGACTTTTGATTTGATTAGACAGCGTAGGCTCAAGTTTTATTCATTACATATACAAGGTTAAAGGTTATATTTATTGTTTGGACAGGATGAAAATCTAATGAAAGAGGCTGTCATGGATACATAGATTATCTTTTATACTATCAAACAACCAAGAGATCTGCTTATTTTCTTCTTTATTGAGATCTCTTTTGGAAAAATACCTATGGTAGTAAACATTTGTACACAAAATGTATATGCAGTCACTACTATACCTTGAATTTTTTGGCTTATGACTTTCAAGCAGAGTACTTAAAGTGTGACACTGTTTGTGCAAAATTGTATGACTTTTACTCCTAAATTATGCTGATTGCATGAGTTTGACATGCTGCATTGTCCCTGCTCATTAAACTGTAAATGGGAATTTCTCCTCATTTACTTCTAGTCATACATCTGGTTAAATAAAATGATTTCTTCACCAGGCAAAGTAATACTAGTACTGACGTGTACGAGACATTACACGCCCATTCACTGAGTGGAAAATTTATATTTTGTTAATATAGAAGGTGTTTGACTGACGGGTGGTGATAAGCATAACCACTTTTTCTTATTACTGTGCCATTTCAAGAAAAGGAAGTGATAAAGCCCCAAGGCTTCTAAATGTAATAATGCAAATGAACGCATTGAAGTGTGAATATTTCAAGGCAAACCGCACTTAAGACTTCCTAAAATGTGTATGCTATGGAATGGAGTTTAAGGATATCAAGAGCCACTCTCACTGGAAAAATTAAATCAGTTTCTGTAACTGAAATTTCTCTCTTTACCACGTGCAAGTCAACCATAAAAATATTTTGTTTCTTATTTGGGTTAACCAACACAACTAAACATTTTTTTTTTCTTAAATAAAAAGTTAATTTACCAGGTGAAATTCTCATACTTTGAAAATGCCAGAAGTCTTACATCAGTTGATAGTTTTGTGATTGCCAAAGAAAAGCTGTTTTTAAATTTGGATGAAATTCAAATTTATTATAAACTTTAAATACTCTTCTGAGATGCCCTACTTAAAGGTTGATGTTCATTGTTGTTATTTAACCAAAAAAGCAAACAGTCAGAAAAGCTCTCTGTATTCAGCTAAAGCCAAATAAACTCATACTCAAAATTCCTTTTGTACCCAGCTACAATTTTGTGCAGTGCATTAGGAAAAGAGATAAACAGATAAGGTGGCTGCTGCATGAATTATAGTCAAGATAAGCAGCATATTTCAGTGGCCAGATAAATAGGATGCTGCATTCAGTTCTGCTCTCATGAGAGAATGTAGTTCTACGAAGATAGCTGGCAAAACAGTAAATATTACATGAGCTAGCATAACACATCCAGTAGATATAAACAGTAGATGTACTGACAATACACTGGTTCAAAGGCCAGATGTCTGAAGAGATTAGCCAGATAAAAAAAGAATGACATGAATAGCAGTGTGTTTTTACTGTTAAAATAAATACTTACTTTATATTTAAATGGAAAAAGAAGCATAAAATAAACAGCAATCTTTGGTACTTCAGAAGTGAAGTGACCAAATAGTTGAGTTACTTGGTTGTAAAAAAGAGTATATTATGAAAGAATTTATATTATTTGTTAAGACTCCCTTGCACATTTGTTTATTATTTTAATTAAAAAAAAAAAAAAAGTAAGTGATGTTTTTGGAGAAAGCATTTCTGAAGACTTTGCAGAAATAACTTTTTATTTAAGGTTCAGAACAATTTTTTTCACTCAAATTTAATTTGCATACTGGTCTTATCATTAAAGTACTGGACTGAAAGTTAGTATATGGATTAACCTTTGTCTTTATATTTCTCATACAAGTCATTTTAACTAGTTTGCAAAGTAAAGGCATCTCAGTGAAATGGAAATAAATTTATTTATTTCATCCATTATATGAAAACGGTGAAATATGGAGATGTAGGAATAGAATTTATCTGCATTTTATAGCTATAGGATCAGATTAAAACTGTTAGTTAACTTCTGAATTGAGAATGCCACTGAACAGCTATGAAAAACTCTCTGTATATATCCTTTGAAAGAAAAAGCTCAGAAATGTCTCATCCACATAATAGGGAATTGTGAGTGACCATTTAGCAGTACACTTGTCTTATCAGTGAAATTAGTCTTTGTTGAAGAATGAAAAGCCACTAAGGAAATTGGTGGTAGACTATTGTGAATTTGCTCTGTGCTTACTGTTTTGTTTTCTGAAGTTTCCTCTTGCAGAAAGAGTACATTCATTAAATGTACACAAAGTGTGGTTAAGCAGCAAGACATTTAGTCATACAATGAAATAAAAGAGAGTTATAATTACTTTTGGTGCATGTTCAGCGTGTATGATTTCCTACATCAGGAGAGATTAAGTTCATTCAATTTTTGAGTGAAATGGCTCATATAGAAAGTCTCCATATATGCGATGATGATGAGGGGCATCAGCTGCTCCCCGTCTTTGTCTGAGACATGACAGAAAGAACTGATGTAATTCTGAATCAGAAGCTACAAAGTTGCATGATCTTGGTAAAGCTCCCATCTCTCCCCTCAAGGCAGTGCTGCATCGACACAGCTGCATTACTGATATTTGAGTTACCATCACTGCATAATGGATTGTGTTTGCAAATTTGTTTAGATATTGAGGTTTGGTGTGTGGGAATTCAGAATCCTTTTGTTTCCATATGATGACTGGTTTCCTATCTCATTATTTGAAAGTTGCTTAATTTTATGAACCTAGCTCATACACATACCTTTCAAAGTACTGACAACCCACATACAATCAGTAGCAACAGTAATAAGTGGGCTTCTTCCCTTCTTCCCTCCCTCCCTCCCTCCCTCCCTCCCTCCCTCCCTCCCTCCTTCCTTCCTTTCCCTCCTTCCTTCCTTTCCCTCCCTCCCTCCCTCCCTCCCTCCCTCCCTCCCTCCCTCCCCTCCTTCCTTCTTCCTTCCTTCCTTCCTCCTTCCTTCCTTTTCCTCCTTCCTTCCTCCTTCTCCTTTCCTTCCTTCCTTCCTTCCTTCCTTCCTTCCTTCCTTCCTTCCTTCCTTCCTTCCTTCCTTTCCTTCCTTCCTTCCATCCTTCCTTCCTTCCTTCCCTTCCTTCCTTCCTTCCTTCCTTCCTTCCTTCCTTCCTTCCTTCCTTCCTTCCCTCCTTCCTTCCTTCCTCCTTCCCTCCTTCCTTCCTTCCCTTCCTTCCTTCCTTCCTTCCTTCCTTCCTTCCTTCCTTCCTTCCTTCTCCTTCCTTCCTTTCCTTCCTTCCTTCCTTCCTTCCTTCCCTCCTTCCTCCTTCCCTCCTTCCTTCCTTCCCTCCTTCCTTCCTTCCCTCCTCCTTCCTTCCTTCCCTCCTTCCCTCCTTCCTTCCCTCCTTCCCTCCTTCCTTCCTCTTCCTTACCTCCTTCCCTCCTTCCTTCCTTCCTTCCTTCCCCTTCCTTCCTTCCTTCCCTCCTTCCCTCCTTCCCTTCCCTTCCTTCCCTTCCCTTCCCTTCCTTCCTTCCCTCCTTCCTTCCTTCCTTCCCTTCCTTCCTTCCCTATTCCTTCCTCCTTCCTTTCCTTCCTTCCTTCCTTCCTTCCTTCCTTCCTTCCTTCCCCTTCCTTCCTTCCTTCCTTCTCTTCCCTCCTTCCTCCCCTCCTTCCTTCCCTCCTATCCTTCTCCTCTCCTCCTTCCCCGTCCTTCCTTCCTCCTTCCCTCCTTCCCTCCCTTCCCTCCTTCCCTCCTCCCTCCTTCCTTCCCTTCTTCCTTCCCTCCTTCCTTCCCTCCTTCCTTCCCTCTCTTCCTTCCTTCTTCCCTCCTTCCCTCCCTCCTTCCCTCTTCCCTCCTTCCTTCCCTCCTTCCCTTCTTCCTCTCCTCCTTCATTCTCCCTCTCTCTCTCTCTCCTGAGCTAGGAAAAGGTAATCCCCACAAAACACTACTTCAGAAAGGCTTTAACATGAAAACTTCCCTCTGTGCAAGAAGCCAGATGACTCACATGATATTGTTTCACCTAAACAGTCCACTTTAGTCAACAGATATTTTGAGCATTTCAGCATTTTCCTTCAAATGAATCCTAAAAGTAATTGAAAGAAAAATGGATTCTGACTCTGAAAAGAATTTTTATGAGGATGAAGATAATCTTCAGAATACAGCCTTTTTAGGTTTATCATTCAATAAATTGAACATATGTCTTCTGAAAGTAGATTATGTTAGCTAGTTGTGCAGGAATATTTTACATAAAATGGGAATGAACAATCTTATAACCTATCTTTTATCTTCTAATTGAAATAATACTTCTCTCTCAAGGACCTTGAAAACATGATGATTTATTTACATTAGTGCTTTATGTGACTTGAGGAAATAATTGTCAAGGTCTTGAGAGAAAATAACTTTTCCATATACTACTGCATACATATACATATACATATACATATACACACACCTATACATACATACATATATATATATATGCACACATATAAAAATTAGTTACTTAAAGCTTTAAGCTTTATTGCCA